>CM041779.1:338827439-339557194 GCA_023374045.1 Limonium bicolor
TGTGACCCGGGCTGAGAAGAAAGAGAAAAATGCCTTGGAGAGCGGGGAGATGAAGGCTAAAGTGGAAGCCCTTACTACGGAGCTGGCCCAGGAGGCGGAGGAGGGATGCAAGGCCAAGGAGAAGGCTCTTTAGGAGGCTGGGGCATACCGCGAGATGGCTGACCGGGGAGCTCCATGGCTAGAGCCCACATGGAGGATCAAGGAGACCACCACAAGGAGAGCAATGAGGCAAACAGACCAAGGAGGAACAAGAGGAGGCTTCGGATGAAGAAGTGCCAGCTAACTGAGGAGCTGGAAAGGAACCAGAAAGAACTTGAAGACTCTTTCGTAGGTAATGATCACCTGGCTAGGCAGGAGATGGCAGTGCTGCGTTGTGACCTGGAATTGTGATAAGTAGAGAATTTTCCTATTCTTCCGTGGTTATGCGTCTAATTGTTTAGGAGATATAGTGTTAAGTTACATCGCTTAGTGCTTTACTGTGTTAAATATAAAGATTATCCCTTACACGTGGTTTTGTGCTTGTATAGGTGAAAATGCTCAAGAAAAGGGCTCAAGTGCATAATTGAAGTATTCGGGTGTGTACGAGAAGCCTCGGAGTACGTGTCAAGAGGCTAAGGATCAAATCTGGATCAAACATGAGTCAAAATAGTTCTTATGGTGGATTCTGGGGCTGGCCCAGACCTCTATCCGGACATGCATGTCCGAACCAACCCCGAGAGTTATCTACTGCCTATTTTGAGACATTGTCCGTAATGTGTCTCGAGAAACATACTCAGACTAGTATGTGATGTTAGCTTCTACCGATTTTGAGACATGGTCCGGGACTACTACCTTGACCAAGTCTTGAACCCAAAATTTTGAGGGGAACTTGCCATTTCTATGCATGGTCCAGGTGTTCCTCTAGGACACATATCCAAACCCGAGTCAATGCTGCCAAGGAGGAGACGCCACACATGCTGGTCTGGGTCTTGTTCTAGGACCAAGACCTGAACTTGAACCCTGGAACACACACACATAAGGATTAAAAGAAAGAATCGAGAACAAATTAGATGATCTTTTAAAACATACAAACACTAGCTGCAAAGGATAGTCACGAGGGAAGAGAGAGGTTCAAGAGCAACAGGAGTGGAGACTAGTTTCATCATCGGTTCCGTTACAAAGATTTGATGACATTTTCTCTTTCTTCCATTGTTATTTCTATATAAGCTGTATCTTGGTATATAGTCTGAATCCTTGTTAGCTATAGATCCCTAGTTTAATAGTTTTGTAATACCCCAACTGCTAATCCTGTCGTTATCCTCTAATTGTCTCCATTACTACTTTACTCGCAGCGGAATTCCTACGTACTCCTGGCGGGTGATACAACACTGTTAGCTACCCAATGACTAACAAGGCTCATGCTACTTACTGTAATGGTCTGATGAATAGAATATACCGAGCAATAACAAATACTTCCATTACATTCCTAACATTTACTTTCATCCTTGGATTACCGAGTATACAAATTCATATCAAATTACATCCCATCCTTACAAGCCAAATTAAAAGCTATGAGTTTATACCACTACTCATTCCTACCAAGTTCACAATTCCAGTATCCAAAAGGGTGTACCACATGGTACACCGGCTACTAAAAAAGGCAATAAGTCGTGTACAACTCAGTACACCATTTCCAATCTACTAACTACACCAAAAAGCATTCATCTTGGTCTTAATTTGACCATCAATCTTCACGGGTACATGAAGAAATAAAAACAGTGCCCCAAGGGCCCAGCAAAAGCTGCATATGAAATTCGCATACCTCGCGTACTAACGGGGGTACGCCGACTACTTGGTCGCATACATGGAGTTCATTTTATTTATACATGCATACATGCTATAATGAACAATAATACATTCATACCATAGTGTATGCATACATACAATCCGATACATACAAAGGAAGACAATTACAAGTCAACCATATATACTTACCAAGGCACTGAGATGCACTTCTCAAGCTCATACACATTACTTTGTTAGTTACTTGCTCATCCGGGTTAATCGGATGTACTTTACTCTTTTACTCGAGATCCTTGACTTACACCAGTCATGATCTTTACTTGGCCAATTACTTTTCTTACTTTATTACTCAAGTCAAGCCGGTATGACCTCCGGGCAGGGACTACGATATTCCACCACCGGGCTTTAGGGTGGCTTACTTCCTAGGGTTGCTATCCATTTAAGGGGTTTGGACTGCAAGAAAGAATAGGCCAGAACTCGGAAACAACCTCTCGTATTTCCTCATTCTCACGTGTGGCTGAAGCTATATCGGACTTCTCACATTACTCCAATTTACCGATTTACTCAAGGTTAGAAAGGTTACTTAGTTACGAGTTAGTGAGAAATCATTCTCTCCATACTACTTGGTTAGTACACTTCACACCAAGGCAATCAAACACTTCATTCATAATAGTACATTTCATGAATTATACAAACTATGAGTTCAAATACAATCCAGCAAGGAACAACACACTACAAGCACAAGAAGGTGCAATAAACTTGATTCGTGCATTTTATCTTATTTTGGTGATCACACATAACATACAAACACACAAATCAGGTAACCAAGGTAGCATACGGGTATGAGAAAATCATACCGTTCACCGTCGTACTCAGACTCCCGTTTCCCTTCAAGGTTCACTAATTGAGTCCTATACATACACGGAATCGTATGGTTAGTGCTACACTCACCAACTTGTTTCATCTTTAAATGCTTCCAACTAATCACCAAGTCATTTTACTTCTTATATTCTCAAGCTTGTTTTCTTAGATTGTGCATCTTTTCTCCCATTATTACTCTATCATTGGTATTTATACTAATGCCACATAATATACATATATAGATATATTTGTCGTCTGTGATAAGTGTCTAAATGAGCATGTTATTTAGGTGTATTTCATGTATAATATTAGCACTTTTCTTGCTCATTTCTCCACTTCGGTTAGTTTTCCTCTAGTTTATGTTTTATTGTTTATCTCACAAATTTATTGGTTTAACATGAGGAAAACCAAGCCGGAGTGAAGTAGACAAAGAGACGAACGCGTAGACGCAAACGGCTCAGAAAACAGAGTCCAAACGAAGAATCTAGAGCCGGTCGAAGTTCGGGAACGAAATAAGTCACATCAGCACTACAGCATTGCAACCGCCGGCACAACCGCCTGCATCACCGCCCCAAAAGGAGGCGGACACCAGAGGCGGACTAGGCGGACAAAGGCGTTGTAGAGGCGACACACACCACGCGCCAAACAGAGGCTTCCACAGCGGACAAAGTTAAATCGCGCCCAAAAATAGTTTTCTTCTTCGCGCGACTCTGCAACTCGCCTTATCTATCTACCCCGCCGTCGCCTACCTTATTTCGCTCCGCGATCTCCAGCTCCTGTCCCCTGCAATAAATGAAGCAATCAATGCTTCAATCAGTGAAGAAATCAACAGAGGCAATCAACTGCAACTTCTACGTACTCTTCCTTCCTTCTATAAATAACCATTCCCTACAGCCTTGTACGAGTGCACGGAGAAAACCAGAAAATCACTCATTCTCACCTCATTCATTCTCTTCCATTAACACTCACGTAATCTCATACCCAGTTCTCTAAATTCTCAAATTCACCCACTTCACTTATAATAACCTACGTACATGTTTCACTCTTCGACCTCTCCATTTCTCCATTCACTAATCACGTCTCCGTGCTGTTATTACGTCCAACCTCTGTCAGATTTATTACCAGTTAATATGTCTGGCTAAGGAGGATTTGCTCCGGGCAAGGTTTTTAATTATGGTTTGTTTAATTATGTAATCAATATTTTTACCGGTTTTAATAAATACAGTTTGTTACGCTTAAAGGATTCTCTCACCATTTTAATAAATTACATGAATTTATTAAAATGTTTCCTAAGTCTATTTTGATCAGACCAGGTGATAAATAGACAGGTTATTTAAGCCGTAAATCTGGAGAAAACTTATTATGATTTAATAAGTTAGTATTTACAGATGCAATTATAATTCCTCGAATTTAACGTCCGTTTACATAGTATTGCTCGAACCTTGATTAGACCGAGCATTTTCTGGTAAACGAGTTCTTAAGGGTCTATGACTTAGTCCTTAGGATAAAAACAGGAATTTTGCCAAACTAATTTATTAAACCGGAAGAGATAGCATAATTAATCAGATTATATAAAACCTGAACCCGGAGTTCCATTTAATTCATCTGCACTCAGTAATTTAATCTGCTCTTTTAATTCTCTAAAAACAAGTCAATTAACTTCCCCCCTTTTGTGACAAGCTTAGGAACTACTTTAGCTCGCTATAAGTCCCACGGTTTGACCCCGGCCGCTTCTGTCTTCTACACTACTACGACCGGGTTTAATTTGCAGCCCGACGGATATTTTGAGTATTAATTTCTTTCTTTTATCACTACACCTTGCTAATCACTCACGATAATCCACTCTGCAAAATGGCGCCGTTGCCGGGACTTGATTTAATCTAGTCCCTAAGCCCCGGTTAATTCACCTGTTTAATTACAATAATCTGTTATCTATAATTAACTAATAAAATTAAAAAAAAAAAAAAAAACTGAATCCAATTTCGGACATATTTGGACATCGGACTTCGGACTTCTGACATCTGACTTGGACATCTAATTTTGGACATCGGACTTCTGACATTTGTTAATATTATTGTTATTTTTTCTGTCATTTCGTTCCATTGTCATTTCGTTCCCTTGTCATTTCGTTCCATTGTCTCTAACTACTAACTTTAAATTTCTGTCATTTCGTTCCATTGTCATTTCGTTCCTTTGTCATTTCGTTCCATTGTATACTAACTACTAACTTTAAATTTCTTAAAACTTACTATTTAAATCTGCAGAGTGGATTTATCGTGAGTGATTAGAAAGGTGTAGTTATTAAAGAAAGAAATTAATACTCAAAATATCCGTCGGCTGCAAATTAAAACCCGGTCGCAGTAGTATAGAAGACAGAAGCGGCCGGGGTCAAACCGTGGGACTTATAGCGAGCTAAAATAGTTCCTAAGCTTGTCACAAAAGGGGGAAGTTAATTGACTTGTTTTTAGAAATTAAAAGCAGATTAAATTACTGAGTGCAGATGAATTAAATGGAACTCCGGGTTCAGGTTAATATGATTTAATTAATTGTGCTAACTCTACCGGTTTAATAAAATAGTTTGGCAAGATTCCTGTAATTTTCTTAAGGTCCGATGAAAACTCTTAAGAACTCGTTTACCTGTAATGCAAGGTCCGATGAAAACTCGAGCAAAAGCCTGTAAACGGCAGAGGAGTATGAGGCTTTATTCTTGCAACATGTATTAACTTAAACGATGAAATAAGTTCTTACAGTTTTACGGCTTAATTACCCGTCTGTTTCTAACCGATGAAATTAAAAACAGACTTAGTAAGGCTTTTTAATAAACCGATGAATTTATTAAAAAGGGAGAGAAACAAAACTTTAATCGTAACAAACTGAATTTATTTTAACCGGTAGAAATATTATACACAGCTAACAAACATAATTAAAAACCTTGCCCGGAGCAAATCCTCCTTAGCCAGACATATTAACTGGTAATAAATCTGACAGAGGTTGGACGTAATAACAGCACGGAGACGTGATTAGTGAATGGAGAAATGGAGAGGTCGAAGAGTGAAACATGTACGTAGGTTATTATAAGTGAAGTGGGTGAATTAGAGAATTAATGGAGTGAAATGTATACGGGAGTGATTTACTGGAAGAGAATGAGATGAGGTGAGTGTGAGTGATTTTCTGGTTTTCTCCGTGCACTCGTACAAGGCTGTAGGGAATGGGTATTTATAGAAGAAATGAAGAGGTAGTCTTCCGTAGATATTTGCTTCATTGATTGCTTCATTGATTGAAGCATTAATTGCAGGGGACAGGAGCTGAGTGCGTGAGCGAATAAGGTAGGCGGTGGCGGAGTAGATAGATAAGGCGATTCAAGTTGAAGACGACGACTGCGCGAAGAAGAAACTAGTCCGGCTTTGATTTTAGTCTTGTCCGCCTCTTAAAGGCGGTTTCTTGTTTTTGTCCGCCTCGCGTTGTGTGTGGTGTCCGCCCCTTAAGTGGCGGTTGCAGCCAGTCCCTCGTCTGCCACTTATAGGCGGTTGCAGCCTGTGAGACCGCCTCCTCTTGGGCGGTTGCAGCTTGACCGTGGCCTATTTTCTTCAAACTTTGACCGGCTCTAGATTCTTCGTTTGGACTCTGTTTTCTGAGCCGTTTGCGTCTACGCGTTCGTCTCTTCGTCTACTTCACTCCCGGCTTGGTTTTCCTCATGTTAAACCAATAATTTTGTGAGATAAACAATAAAACATAAACTAGAGGAAAACTAACCGAAGTGGAGAAATGAGCAAGAAAAGTGCTAATATTATACATGAAATACACCTAAATAACATGCTCATTTAGACACTTATCACACCCCCACACTTATCTTTTTGCTTGTCCTCAAGTAAACCATGTACCTAAGCAAGTAGGAAATGCTCAATACTAACAAATATTATTATGAAGGGTAGGATAAAAAAGTCAATAGTTCATGATCTCTAAAACTTATTGAGGAGTGTGAAAAATTATCTGCTGGTGGCATAGGTGTGCTCAGGGTAAAACAAAATATAGAGTTTCGGGGTATGATCTAAGGTACTTCAATGTTTCTTTTGTTTTAGGTGACTCCGAGAACTTTTACCATGGCCAACTTCTCTCAAGAATGGGCATTGAGGAGAAAAAAAAGGAAAAAGATTTATGCATTTGCTTCACTTTTGCATGAGGGATGAGAAAATGTAGGCATAACGCCTTTGTATTCAAGAACACTCAACTCTCTTTTGTTGGTTACCAATGGTGTCTCGAAAGTCCCTTATTTTTTGTATTCTTCTTCTTTTTTTTTAACAGAGAAATACCCCTTAGCAATCCCTAAGAGAGAAGACAGAAAGAAACCCTGAGCAATAAAATCCAACCAATTTGCAGATTATTTGGTCACACCGCATATAAAAATGCTCCTCAAAAGTAATCAAATGAAAAATTTTAAAAATTTGTACCCTTTATCCCACAATTCATAATAGTATTTGTTTTTAAAGAGAACAACCTACATTAGCAGGGTACATAATTCAATTTTTGAACAAATGCGAGGTAAGCAGAAGATAAGCAGAGAGACTTAACAATTTAAGCATTTAGATGACCTGAAAAGGCTCTTCCCCCACACTTAAGCTTAAGCAATGCCCTCATTGCGTAGATGAAATAAAATTAATAGGGCAAGCAATGTAAAGGAAAGAGTGTACTCCCCAGATTTCGTAGAGTGTGTAGAGCTCCCCCACACTTGAGTGTTGCTGTGGAATGTCATGAATTGAACCTGTAAAGAATATTCTACACAGCGAGAAGAACTCAAGTGAAGCCTGCATTTTTATAACAAATAAAAGGGAAATATAGTACAAAAAAGAAAACAACATTAAATTAAAGGAAAATAAAAGATAGATAGTGGGTTGCCTCCCACCGAGCTGCCCGGGTTTAACGTCTCTAGCTAGACGTATTTGACCAAGCTTTATGTTGGAGAAGAGTTCGAGGGCGAGGTATCTGAACTGCTGGTGTTAGGAAGTTTGTACACTTTTGTAAACTTATGATGTAGAGGTGTTGTCTGTTGTTCCTTTGGGGTGGAAGTTCCTCGTATTCCTGTATGAAAGAAATTTCGAACATAGCACCATTATTTTCAAGAATTCCGACATACCTTTTTAAACGTGATCCATTGACCTTGAAGTTTTCTCCTTTTTGATTCTGGAGTTCGTAACACCAAAAGGAGTGGTTCCAACAACTTGGAATGGGCCAGTCCAGTGAGACTTGAGTTTTCCAGGAAATAGTCTCAATCTGGAATTATAAAGCAGCACTCCGTCGCCAACCTGAAAGTCGCGTTTGTGGATCATCTGGTCATGAAGTTTCTTGGTGCGGTCCTTGTATATCGTCGCACTTCGGTATGCCTGATCTCTTAACTCCTCGAGTTCAGAGAGTTGAAACTTCCGCTTTTCTCCTGCGGCTTCTAAATCGAAGTTTAGGGCCTTGAGTGCCCAATACGCCTTATGTTCCAGCTCGACTGGCAGATGACATGATTTCCCATAAACAAGCTTAAAAGGAGACATCCCGATGGGAGTCTTGAATGCAGTGCGGTAAGCCCAAAGCGCATCATCCAGTTTAAGTGCCCAATCCTTTCTCGATGAGTTAACCGTCTTCTGAAGATCCATTTTAACTCTCGGTTGGAAACTTCTGCTTGGCCGTTTGTCTGGGGGTGATAAGGTAAAGCTACCTTGTGACGTACCCCGTACTTAACCATAAGTGCTTCGAATAAACGGTTGCAGAAGTGAGATCCCCCATCACTGATAATAATTCTGGGCACGCCGAAACGGGTAAAGATGTGCTTTTTGAGGAACCTGGTTACTGTCTTTGCATCGGCATGATGACAGGTATAGCCTCCACCCACTTTGACACATAATCAACTGCCACTAGAACATATTCGTGGCCCTGCGAGGAAGGGAACGGTCCCATGAAATCTATGCCCCAACAATCAAAGAGCTCTACTTCTAGTATCCCTTGTTGTGGCATCTCATGTCTCCTGGATGTGTTACCCATTTTCTGACAATTATCACATTGTCTGCAGAATTGGTACACATCTTTATGAAGGGTTGGCCAATAAAACCTGAGGCCAGGATCTTAGCAGCGGTCCTCGTGGGTCCATGGTGACCTCCGGCTTCCCGAGAATGACAAAAGTGAATGACGCTCGAAACCTCTTCTTCCGGGAGACATCGTCGAATCAACCCATCAGCACTAACTCGGAACAAGTACGGGTCCTCCCAGAAATAATGCCTCGAGTCAGAAAGAAATTTCTTCTTCTGGGAGTAGGAAAATCGTAGGGTACTGTTCCTGACTAAATAATTGGCCAGGTCTGCGTACCATGGCTCCTGTACTTTGGTGATGGAGAAGACAGTCTCGTCGGGAAGAATTCGTTGATGGGCACACTATCCGTAGGAGTCACCAACCTAGAGAGATGGTCAGCGACGACATTCAGTTTCCCGCTCTTATCTTTGACTTCGATGTCAAACTCTTGAAGTAGAAGAATCCAGCGCAATAGCGAGGCTTGGCTTCTTGTTTCGTGAATAAGTATTTGAGAGCGGAGTGGTCTGTATGCACGATGACTTTGCTTCCCCATAAGTAAGATCTGAACTTATCGAGGGAGAAAACTATAGCCAAAAGTTCTTTTTCGGTGGTCGTATAGTTTTTTGCTGGCGTCGTTCAGTGTTCTGCTAGCATAGGCGATCACTCTCAAGATTTTCTCTTTCTTTTGGCACAGAGCTGCCCCCACGGCATAGTCACTTGCGTCACACATGATCTCAAAAGGAAGAGACCAATCAGGTGGTATGACCACAGGTGCTGTCACCAATTTTTGTGTTATGTTTGGAAGGCAGCTGAACACCTTTCATCAAAATGAAACGGGGCATCTTTCTGTAGCAGGTCGGTCAATGGTTTGCTGATTTTGGAGAAGTCCTGAATAAACCGCCGATAAAATCCTGCATGCCCTAGAAACGCTCGTATATCTCGAACTGTAGTTGGTGCTGGTAACTTCTCGATAACCTCTACCTTGGCTTTATCCACCTCTATCCCTTTTGCTGATATTTTATGTCCAAGGACGATCCCGTCCTTGACCATAAAATGACACTTCTCCCAGTTTAAGACGAGATTCGTATCCTCACACCGTCTCAGGATCAAATCTAGTTGTGCCAAGCATTTGTCGAAACTAGAGCCATAGACTGAGAAATCGTCCATGAAGACTTCTATGCTCTGCTCGATGAAGTCAGCAAATATTGCTTGCATACATCTCTGGAAGGTAGCAGGGGCGTTGCATAGACCGAAAGGCATTCGTCGGTATGCAAAGGTACCGTAAGGACAAGTGAAGGTTGTCTTGTCGTCTGGTCCTCAGGTGCGATTGGTATTTGAAAATAACCCGAGAACCCATCTAGAAAACAGTAGTACTCTTGCCCTGCAAGTCGTTCCAACATCTGGTCGATGAAGGGGAGAGGGAAATGATCCTTCCTGGTGGCCAAGTTCAAACGCCGATAATCAATACACATGCGCCATCCTGTGATCTTTCTTTGAGGGATAGTCTCTCCCTTTTCATTAATAACAGCTTCGATGCCCCCCTTCTTAGGGACAACTTGAACAGGACTGACCCATGGACTGTCAGAAATTGGATAGATGATGTCTGCGTCAAGGAGTTTCAGAACCTCCTTTCGAACTACCTCCTTGAGGTTAGGGTTTAGCCGGCGTTGAGGTTGTCGGATAGGTTTGAAGTTTTCCTCCATGTAAATATGGTGCGTGCAATAGGAGGGATCAATTCCTTTGATATCAGCGATAGTCCACCCGATTGCTGTCTTGTGCTTCTTTAGTACCTCAAGTAACTTCGTTTCCTCCCCGGAATTCAGAGAAGAGGAAATAATGACAGGCAAATGGTCATTTTCAGCTAGGAAAGCATACTTGAGGTTAGAGGGTATTTCTTTAAGCTCGAGTTCAGGTGGTTGTTCTACTGATGGAATTGATTTTTGAGGTTTTCTGTCGAGTTCTTCGATTGGTGGCCGGAACGATTGATAACCAGCCCTTCCTTTTTCTACGTACGCCAGCATGGCGTTAACTTCTGGATCCTCCATCTTTTCTTCTAGAGGTAAATAATACTCGCTCTAGCGGTTCAGTTTCAGCTTCCTGGATGGAAGATGGAAAATACGTGTCCTCCTCTGTAGCAAAATCGCCTTCCTCCTCCTCGTCATCTGTGAATCCCACCGTCTTAGCATGAGGAGAAAGTTTGAGCTTTTCTTCATCATTTTCTGCATGTCGAATTCAATCGTCTCATCTTCGTACCGAAGAGTGATTTTTCCATCATGGACGTCAATGATGGCTTTGGCGGTACTCAGAAACGGTCGACCTAGAATCAGGGGAACCTCGACATCGTCATCCATTTCTAGAATGACGAAATCAGCTGGAAAGATGAAGCGAGACACTCCAACTACCAAATCCCGGACTATGCCCATGGGCTTGATCTCTGATCTGTCTGCTAGTTGGAGTTTAAAGGAACCGGTTGCATTTCTCCTCCTTTAACTTTCAAGAAGGTGGCGTATGGCATGATATTAATGCTGGCTCCTAGGTCGCATAGACCACTTCCACATCCACCCCACCTATAAAGCACGGGATCACGGGATTTCCCGGATCTGTTTGTTTAGGAGGGAGTGCTCGAAGAAGGGCTGCAGAACATCCTCTGTCAGGTGCACTGTCTCTTTTCCAGGTTTCTTTTTCTTCTTTGTCAAGAGATCCTTGAGGAATTTTGCGTAGTTAGGCATCTCTTGCAAGCATCGATCAGAGGTATGTCGAGGGTCAGCTTCTTGAAAATACTCAAGAACTTGGAGAACTGCTCATCAAGATGTTTCTTTTTCATTCTGTTCGGAAATGGGAGTTCATTGTTTTTATGAGTGGAGGTTGGGATGTCGATGGTAATTCGAGATGGAGGTGGAGTAACAGGAGTAGGATTTGAATTTCTGAGGGAGGTGAAGTTGGTTTGGTGTTTCATCAACATTGATGTAGGAATCTTCAAGATTTTCTTTTTCTTTTCCTTTGCTGGTGGCAAGTTCCCTTCCACTCCTTAAAGAGACTGCACACAAGTTTGTTGATTGTGATGTGCCATCGTCTATAAGGACTGAATTTGCTTGTTCCTTCGGATTGGGATTAGTCTGTGAAGGGAATTGACCAGGTGGTCTTTGTTGAGTGAGTAACTGTTGGATTTGAGATTGCAAGGCTTTTTGGTCTTTGCGCAGAGCTGCGACCTCTTCTTGCGTATCTCGTGATTTACCCATCATCGCCTTAAACATTTCCTGCATCTGAGACATATCAGACTCAGGATTCGAAGGAGGTGGAGCTGGTCGGCTCGATGAAGCTTCATTGCCATAAGGCTGTTGTTGATATTGCCTTGGGCCTCCTTGGAAATTGGATGAGGTCTGTAATTTTGGGATGTTTGTAGGGTATGTGGGTTTTGGATATTTCCGGTGTTTGAGTAGCTAAGGTTGGATTGCATGTTACGTTGCCATGGTTGTCTGTATCCTGAATTGTTGGTGATGTAGTTTGCTTCCTCCGCTGCTTTCATTTCTTGTAGTTGGGGGCATTGATCATATCATGAGGCCCGCAACATTGCGTACAAGAAATTGTTGGTGACGGTTGAGATTGAGGAGCATAGCCTGGAGGGGTAGTAGGTGGTCGGGAAATCATCGACTTAGCTTGCTGAGGGAAGGAATTCATAGCCATCTGTTCGACCACTTTCTGTAGAGTGCTCACTTTTGTTGCTTGCTGAGCATTGCTTTCCATGAGTTGCTCATGGCTTCTCATGAGCTGGTCGAATTTGTTATCACTCTCCCAACATGACATGATATAATCCTGGAGCTCCCTCCTCCACCCCCCAGTCTCTAATTTCCTCACAGAGAGATTCCATGCTGTTCAGAAATTGTGCTCCCGGCTTTTTCAGAACGTCAGCCCCTAACGAAGATAACACCATTGTTCTGCACGGACCGATCAAGCCCTTGTAGAACAATTGTGATACTTGTTCCTTCGTCAGACCGTGGTGAGGACAAGTGAGTAGTAGACCTTTGAAACGGTCCCAAGTTTCACAAATATTCTCCGACCCTGGTTGCTTGAAATTATAAATTTCAGCAATCATCTCCAAAGTTCGGCTCGGAGGTAGGAATTTGTCATAGAACTTGGTGGCCATGTCGTCCCAGGTACCAATGGTACTCGGTGTTAAGCTATGATACCACTTGCTCGCGTTCCCGTCAGGCTGTGTGGGAATAATGACAATCTTGCATATTGAAGTACTGCGTCGGTTGCAGTAAGGCTATTGGCATGTTGTAAGAATTTTGTAACATGTAACAGGGCTTCGTCTGGACTGGTGCCATCAAACATGCCCAACTCCTTCACACATCGAATCTGATGATATGGCTTCAGCTTCTGCCACTCATCGTATTCGGATGGGCTGAGGTGAGGAAGGATGATAGCAGGCTGTTGTCCTTGGTTAGACGGCCTGTTGATATTTCGAACCGTTGCTGGTGTAGCTGCCATGTTAGCTTCCGGGTCAGAATCTATCACTGTGGTGGTATTTTGTTGAGTTCGTCTCTGCCTGAGATTGCGCAGAAGGTTCTCTCGATTTCTGGGATGTAACCAACCGTGTGATTATTATATTCTCTGGGAGCTCTGTGACCTGGTGAAAGGCATACACCACTCAAAACAGAGAAAAGAACTGGTTATACGTTAGAATAATAAAAATGTTAGGAATTAGTAGACAGAAATTTAAAGTTAGTAGTTAGTATACAATGGAACGAAATGACAATGGAACGAAATGACAATGGAATGAAATGACAGAATAAATGACAATAATATAACAAGTTAGTAGTCAGATGTCCAAGTCAGATCAGAAGTTAGATGTCCAATGTCCAAGTCAGATGTCCGAGGTTATATGTCCGAAATTGGATTAACAGTTTTTTTTTTTTTTTAGTAGATTCAGATTATAATATAACAGGTGAATTAACCGGGGCTTAGGGACTAGATTAAATCAAGTCCCCGGCAACGGCGCCATTTTGCAGAGTGGATTTATCGTGAGTGATTAGAAGAGGTGTAGTTATTAAAGAAAGAAATTAATACTCAAAATATCCGTCGGGCTGCAAATTAAAACCCGGTCGCAGTAGTATAGAAGACAGAAGCGGCCGGGGTCAAACCGTGGGACTTATAGCGAGCTAAAATAGTTCCTAAGCTTGTCACAAAAGGGGGGAAGTTAATTGACTTGTTTTTGAGAATTAAAAAGCAGATTAAATTACTGAGTGCAGATGAATTAAATGGAACTCCGGGTTCAGGTTAATATGATTTAATTAATTGTGCTAACTCTACCGGTTTAATAAAATAGTTTGGCAAGATTCCTGTAATTTTCTTAAGGTCCGATGAAAACTCTTAAGAACTCGTTTACCTGTAATGCAAGGTCCGATGAAAACTCGAGCAAAAGCCTGTAAACGGCAGAGGAGTATGAGGCTTTATTCTTGCAACATGTATTAACTTAAACGATGAAATAAGTTCTTACAGTTTTACGGCTTAATTAACCCGTCTGTTTCTAACCGATGAAATTAAAAACAGACTTAGTAAGGCTTTTTAATAAACCGATGAAATTTATTAAAAGGGAGAGAAACAAAACTTTAATCGTAACAAACTGAATTTATTTTAACCGGTAGAAATATATTACACAGCTAACAAACATAATTAAAACCTTGCCCGGAGCAAATCCTCCTTAGCCAGACATATTAACTGGTAATAAATCTGACAGAGGTTGGACGTAATAACAGCACGGAGACGTGATTAGTGAATGGAGAAATGGAGAGGTCGAAGAGTGAAACATGTACGTAGGCTATTATAAGTGAAGTGGGTGAATTAGAGAATTAATGGAGTGAAATGGTATACGGGAGTGATTTACTGGAGAGAATGAGATGAGGTGAGTGTGAGTGATTTTCTGGTTTTCTCCGTGCACTCGTACAAGGCTGTAGGGAATGGGTATTTATAGAAGAAATTAAGAGGTTCTTCCGTAGATATTTGCTTCATTGATTGCTTCATTGATTGAAGCATTAATTGCAGGGGACAGGAGCTGAGTGCGTGAGCGAAATAAGGTAGGCGGTGCGGAGTAGATAGATAAGGCGATTCAAGTTGAAGACGACGACTGCGGACGAAGAAAACTATCGGGCGTTGATTTAGTCTTAACCGCCTCTTAGAGCGGTTTCTTGTTGTTGCCGCCTCGCGGTTTGTGTTGGTGTCCGCCACTTAGGGGCGGTTGCAGCATCTCGCCGCCACTTAGTAGGCGGTTCAGCCTGTGAGACTCCGCCTCCTCTTGGGCGGTTTTGCAGCTTGACCGTTGCCTATTTTTTCCTTCAAACTTTGACCGGCTCTAGATTCTTCGTTTGGACTCTGTTTCCTGAGCCGTTTGCGTCTACGCGTTCGTCTCTTTCGTCTACTTCACTCCCGGCTTGGTTTTCCTCATGTTAAACCAATAATTTTGTGAGATAAACAATAAAACATAAACTAGAGGAAAACTAACCGAAGTGGAGAAATGAGCAAGAAAAGTGCTAATATTATACATGAAATACACCTAATAACATGCTCATTTAGACACTTATCAGTTATATCCGCTGTGACGTTTTTGTTATTAAGTGTTAAGTTTCGCTTAAACCCGATGTACTTTGGCGGGTGGTTTACAAGTCCATACCCAACAGACCGAATAATTCAAGATAGAAAGAAACCTAAATTTTTTACCACCACTTGTCACCTTGATCATGGGAGGAATTTCCACGAAAAGAGAATGGTTATTGTCACCAGTATACCACCATAACCTTAGGTAACAAAAAGAGAAGTAACGTGCTTAAGACATGTCACCTACTAACTTGACAGATGTCAGTGCGATGATTATGAGTGAAACATGACAAAACTTAAGCAATATACAAGACATTAGGTCTAACACCTTAGCACAGCCTAGGTGAATAAACCATGTACTACTAGAAGGACACGAGTCCAGGAGAGTGAAACTATCACCTCCGACTACCTCTCCAAGGTATGCCAAAAGAGCAACACCACCTAGAATGAAATGACTAATGGTGAAAACTGGTTAAAACCAAACTACAACAAGGATTCCATAAGAGAAGGAAACACAAACCTTCGCCACGGAGTCCGAAATTACAACAAATAATGTAACCAAGAAATAAGGTAAAATTAAAGAACTATCAAACGTACCGTAAACAACACCAACAACTTGTAAAATATAAGAATGAGAAATGATGAACAAACGCCAAACGGCACACACAAAAACCAGATAATGGCAATTTGGAGCGACACACAAACACTCCAATAAAGAAATAATAAACAATAGACCAACAATGACCTGTCAATACAAGTGGTCGTAAGAACCCTTTAAGACATTAGCGAACATATGTCGGAAACAATGACAGAGGAGAACATCCCATACAGTTACAGTGTAAACCAACTATTCAGACGCAACATCGCGCCACTTACTGACATAAAATACGTAACCATGCCCATTAGGCAAGAGACCTAGGGAACCTAAAATTCCCTTGGGACACACCAATAATATTTCAAAGATTGTAACTGTGCGATAGACACTACAAAAATATGTAAAAACAAATATGGAATCACCGCACTCCATAGGAGCTTGTGGGCTTGACAAACTTATTTAAAAGTTAGTCAAATAAGTAGTAGTTTAACAGTAGGATATCCCGTATATATAAACAAGTAGTGTAAGAAAAACGAGAAGTAGTCAACTTCGTGCCAAGTCAGTGATACAAATCCAGACCAATGCGAATAACCACCTCGAATGAAATAACAAGAAGGATCTCGATTTAACCAACGAGACTAGAGGAACCAAAAACCTTAGATGCAACACGACCAAAATCGTGACTCCACAAAGGAGTGATTAATACACAATAGTATAAAAGGAAACCTCCCGAAAGATGAGGGAACTAATAGTCAACTAAATGACGAATGCATGAGAACCCATTAAATGGGCGAGTAAACAGGTGAAATCCTAATAAGGACCAAGAGTCCATAATGGCACAACTCTTGCCATCCAGAAGGAACCTAATATGATGATAGCTTCCACCCGATAAAGGGGCATAAAGAGAACTATCTCCAAACTAAAACGAAACAATACTGTATGATATAACAGTCACCACATGCCCAAGAGTAAGGGCAATGCTATATTTTCACCCAAAAAGGGGGTTAAACATAAACATACTACTAATTGATAAAAGAAAGGCAGAGCTAGTGTACTAGCGGATGCCCTAAACTTTAAAGTAAGTGTAACAATAACCAATAGCCATCGAATCGACTATGATATGGTACACACATAAGCGACCATTATAAGCAGCCATTAGAAATAAACATGTTGGCACGAATTAGACGAGTAAAACTTGCATAAAACTCAATAATGAGGAACCAATTATTATAAAAGCAGACTACAGTAGTCTAGACCATCAAAAAGACACTCCAAGTGAATACAGCTTTCAACGCTACACACCCACGTGGAGACTCATAAATGTATAAATACACTCATGGTAAAGCAACATGAGAAAGATACAAGATAAACCCTGAGGCAAATGCCTCAATGCCGTAGAGCATACCCACATTGGATGCTGAAAGAAGCATAACACAAAAATAATAATAAGAATAACAATGAATTTTTCCCAGCAGAAGCGCAGGGCGAACAATACAAATATTGGTGTTAGACCGACATACAAGAAAACACAATATACATCAACGAGAAGTACCTAACAAATACTACAACTACGTATCACTCTGGAACAAAACAACCTGGAACAACGAGATCACAAGGACACTACAAGAAAAAACAGATTTAGCTACCAATGATCTGCTACCACACATATATTGGTAGCTACTTTCAGAAATTGCTACTGATTTTTAATGGTACTAACATAATGGTGTCTATTTTGCTACAACAGCGACAATGGTAGCTAGATTTTTTAAACAGTAGCCAATCGCTATCGCCTGACAAGACTGCTACCATTAGTAGTAGCTATTTTTTATTTCATCTTGGTTCTTTTTGTAAGAACAATTTAGCTACCAATGTTGGTAGCTAAATTACGGAATAGCTACTACAAGATGTGGCTAATTCAATCATGGTAGCTATTGTGCCACTATTAAAGCAGCAGTAGCGAAAAATATTATAACTAGTAGCTAGATTGCTACTAAAAGTTGCTACTACCAAATAGATAAGATAAGTTAATAAAATTGCTACTAACACTCATCACGGTTGCATTCTGCTACTGTTTGGGCGTCGGTAACGAATATTTTTAGCAAGCATAAAAATTGTTACTATCTTTAATTATGAATTGCTACCGACTATGATGTTAATGAGATTATGGCTAATATTGTGCTACATTATAAAAAATGATAGCTAATATTTTAAGTGATAGCAAAATTATAATTCTCTTATAATTTAAATGTGTGATACATATATAATTCAATTTGAAATTGCTACTGACTAATAATGCTAATAAACTTTAGTTTATATATGCTAGATACAACAAATGAAAGCGGTATCAAAATTATTATTCTTATAACTTAAACTTGTGATTACTACTAGTTTGAAATACTAACCTATACTACTACTACCATAGTGGGACATATTATTTTTTATATAATTTTTAAATTTTTATTTTTTCATATAGTATATTGGTTAGCTTTTAGCTATCAAAAATTTGGAAAAGAACAATATTAATAAAATTGTCTAATTCGTGAAAAATAATTAAACTATACTACTACTATAATTTATATTATCATATAAGATATACCTGACATAATATAGTTTTGATATTTAATATTTTTTAAGTCTCAAGTATCACACATATTAATACATTAATAACTAGAGTAAAAGTATTATTATTTAAATTAGTACATATGTTGATTAAAATTTACAAAATTAATATAAAAATAGTAGTAATAATAATTTAAATTAGTTAAGTGTATATATATGTGTGTGTGTTTATATATATTTAATTTAATACAAATTTTTTACTATATGACACTTTTATTTACACAGCCCATCCTAATAAACATAAAAAAACTAAAACTATAACATTTAAATTAGTTGACGTGTAGGTTAAATTTGCAAAGTAAGTTGAATATATATATATGTATGTGTTATAAATTTATAAATGTTAAAAATATACAAAATTATAATAAAATGTACATAAATATACGATATATTAATGTTTTAAATTTACAAAACAACACACAAATTAATAGGATTTGAAAAATAGTAAAGCTAAACAATTTAAATTAGTCAAGATTATACAATATTATATATCTATTAAATATATAAAAATATTATATTATACAAATTTACAAAAACAAAATATATTATTTAAATGTTTTAATTTTCATGTAATGATGTATATTATATTAGTATTTGTAACACTATATAATTAGATTTAATTATATAGTAACTTTACATAATATAATTTTTTTGTATAATTTCTGACATTTCAAAGATTTTTAAAAGATATATATGTATATTTTGAAATTTTTTATAATTTTAAGCCAATAATATACTTAAATTTTTATTAGCTTTACTATTTTGGTCGCATTAAATTAATTTCTTTTTATATAATATCGGCCATATATCTATTTTATTAATTTTAATATATCCCTGGTTTTATCATGTCTCGGTAAAAACTTCCATTTATATTTACAGTATCAAACATTCAATATATACACGTAGTTTCATATATGATGTGAATAACTATCATGGTACAATGGTTAAACATTCTATATTCATCCCAAACATTGGGGGATCGATTCCTGCTATGCACATTTTAACACACTATTTTGAATTAATATGTCATTGGTATGGAGGTCTATTTATACTCATACGTTGTAAGGTTTCGATCCTAGAATGGTACACATAAGTCTTCAATTTAAAGAATAGTCAAGTTGCGCGGGCACATGACTCCCACTTCTTATGGGATTGAATGGGTGGTGCCTATTGTTCAGTAGTAGTGTGTAGAGCTAGCTTATATACCATTCTAGTATCGATTTTGTTACTGCTACTCTAGTATCGATTTTGTGTTACTGATGTACTAGTAACGATTTCGTAACTGTTATACTCGAAGCCATTTTGCTACTATTACCTAGTAGCCAAATGGCTACTACATTCTAAAATATAGCAATATCTAGCTATAGGAAAAGTAGTAGCGAGACCAAAGCGAAATAGCTACCGCATTCCAAAACGGTAGCTATTTTTAATTTAGCCACTAGGACCTTTGCTACCACTTTATATCATTAGCTAAATCATAAAATGCGGTAGCCGTTGTGTTTAGCTACCAAAACTGATGATTTAGCTACTGATATACAGTGGTAGCTAAATCTGTTTTTCTTTTAGTGAGGGTTTTTGTGAAAAAAAGAAAGAAGAAGAAGAAAAGAACAAAAGAAAGAAAAAAATATTCTTCCAACGAAAAGCATATTATTCTTTGAGGTTGCATAAAGTGCCTCTGAATAAAAGCAAGAAACGAGAGTTTTTTTCCTTTTATTTTTCTCCTAAATTCCCCGTTCTTCAATGCAAAAAAAAAATCATGGTTATTCAGAACCCTTGCAAAATAGGGCTGAATAGTAAAAACCATGATGAGTGTCTTGGCCACATTCAGAAACTCTTGAAAAATAGAGCTGAATGATGGAAACCGGAAAAAAGAGAATTACAAAAAAATCCCTTATGCAAAATAGCCCAAAAGTTTTGATCGGTTTTGAAATTCTTTGTTGTTATACCCATTAGTATGTTTTGAAATAATAAGGTAGATTAAGTGATACTTATGAGTGGAGTCATATAGTTGGAAATATTTATCTAGTTGTCATTCTAAAGTTTATCTGTTTTGTGCATAAGTAATTACTCCCTTCTAATCTTGTTTTGCTCGAGGACTAGCAAAAGGTAAGTGTAGGGCCTTGATAAGCCGCAGATTTATCATATTTTATGCATTAGATTTAGTATATTATTTATCTAAATAGAGTTATATATGTGTTATTTATGTTATTATGTGTTAAAGTATATTATTTGTATAGACTTATGTTTTTATGAGTTTTCTGTGCAAGGAATGATTTTCTAGGCCAAAGTTCAATTGAAGCCGGACTCAATGCCGGTTGATCCTGCACGGCATAAACAAAGAACAGAAGAGAGGTATTGCCGGACATGATGCCAGGTAGATTCCAGCCGGCATAAGTAAAGAGTCTTCACGGTTGACCAAGCGATAGCAGTTATTGACCGTTGGTGATTAGGATGGTGCCGGGTGTGATGTCGGGTATCCCCTACCCAGCATATGTACTATTCGCATGGAATTGGTAGTTTCGACCGTTAACAGTTGGGTGCATTTATCACGTGTGCCGGCTACTGACGATCCGACATGACGCCCGGCAACAGACACATATGATGCCTATAAATAGGCCGAGAAAGGCTGCAATTTGACACACTTCAACATACCAAATCCACGCCATTCACTTCTTTATTTCCGCCTCACTCCATTGTGGTGTCCAAAGAAGTCTACGGATCCATCCACGCGAGAGAAGAAGAAGACCTTGTTGGGTTAAGGCTATTACCCCATGCCGAGAAGGGCTGAAGAACGAATCCGCCTCACTTGTTGGGTAAGGCTAGGTAACATTTCCTTCTCCCTCTTTGTATTCTCTTCTTGTAGTTGTGTGGATGGTAATGTAGAATTCTTTGTCTTCTCTGGTTAGAAATGGTTCTCTTTGTAAACCATACTATGGTCACTCAATAAAAGATATAAGTTCAACTTGGAATTTTGGGTTTGTTGCAATTAGGAATGAAGTTGTTTCTTCTTCCAAGTACTTCAAAATTCTGACCTTGGTAAGGCAGAAAGGTTGAGGAATTCCAAGTGGTCTTTCTATTTGTCGTTTGTAACTTAAAGGATGAAATTTAAGGCTTAGAATTCTCCCCTTTTCGGTTCGTTGATTACCTAGATATTGTTAGTTTTCGATATGATTAGGGAGTAGGGGAGTGCTTATTTTGGCTTCGAACTGAAAGAGTAATTGACATTTTGAGAAGGACGGATGGCATGCCGGGTGCAAGACATCTGGCACATTCAAGGTTCTTGTCTTTGTCGGGCGCATCTTGTCCGCATAATATCTGGCAGTACCAAAAGTTGTGTTGGTTCAGAAATTATTCTTTTCCCTTGGTGTTCATTGTGTTTTTATGACGTTGTCATTTCGAATCTGGGGTAGATCATTATAAATACTATTTTAGATTAGGTTTTAGATAGTTTTCTTAATTTGTACTTACACACTTACTTTCCCCCCCTTGTTGTAGAATAGGCTTTTTGCCCGGATTAGGACTAGTTTTCTATAAGTCCCTTGGGTACGATTCTATAATATATTTACACTATACTCCGATCGGGTTTTTATTTGCTACCCGTAATAGAGTTGTTGGTTTAGTTTAGTATTTTATTCTTTTTATGTATATAGTTATTCCCTACAATCTTCCTATTAGCAGTAAGTGAAGACAAGGAACACTTGAAGATATAGTTCGAGCATCAACGCTAGTAATCCAGAATATCGAGATAGCCAATGTAAATCTAATCGCGTACGTACATAAAGATACCGCTCCGATCAAGATACCTCTATTTCCAAAAGTAAGAAAGACCGTGTATAGCACCGTCACATTGAATGGGGTCAACAATAACTTACTATTAATAAACAATCCATAATACATCCATAAGAACGAAAAAGGGCAAATTGAACCCTATGTTCGTGGGTCTACACCTCACTACGGAGCAGTAGGCCCATTACAACGCGTGTGAGAGAGCGCACAAAATACTTCACGCTTGCCAGCTAGAGAAGTACGCGTCTCACTCTCCACATATTTTCAAGCCCAAAAAGGCGAGAATTAGACCCGTCTCTCAGATAAGAGAAGACTTCACTCCTTATCCCCATTACGGAAATGAGGGAGACCAAGACCAATACCACTAAAAGGTCAAAGGTCTTTAGTTAAACCATGAGGCAGAAGAGGCCACATGGGAGTTGGAAGACTCTATATGAGTCAAGTATCCAACGCTCTTCTTATAGTGGTTGTTAGATACTTTGGGGTCACGGGGTGTAACCCTTTTAAGGGGGGTAGAGCCTCTAGGCGTGCACTAGCGTATACCAGAATTTTGTGTTGTTAATCTTGTGCTTGTGGTACGTATGCGGGGCATACTTAGTTAAATTGTGTGTATGTGCATTTGTGCACCTGTGTGTGTTATGTATCCTACGAGATACTCGATTATGTTTGTGAACACAGCGTTTTGATGTATCCTTGGAGATACTTGTGATAGATATATATATATCCCTATGTGGAAAGTGAAAGAACCAATATGGTACGGTGCACTTGTGCTGCACCATGTGTGGATGTGCGAATATTGTGCCGTGCACTTGAGTTGCACCGTGTGTGGTTATATTTTGTATGATACAGTAGAAGTGCTTTTATTACACTATTCGTATGAGATATTCTGTGCACATACTGCACTCTGAGATATGAAGATACGGGACTTGATCCCTAGGAGCGATACTAGTCATGGAACTAGATTATATAGGACCAATTGATTAGAAATGAGACTTCGGGATGAACTCTTTTAAGAGGGAATACTGAAATACCCCAAACATTAATTACCTTAATTAATTAGGAATTAAATCAAATGAAGGTTATAAGTATCAAATATTCATCTAATGAGTAATACTCATTATAAACATTAGTGTATAAACATATAGTCCAAATTGGACACCAAACTATACATTAAATCTCTAATCAAAGAGAGAATATTATTAAGGAGAAATCAACTCCTAAAATCAATACTACATGTAACACATTAGTACATGTATTAAATATCATAGATATTACTCATTAGACTATATAAAACATTTTATATAGTCAAACAAATTATTAAACACAAACAACCACTTAAATACACACTAAAACAAAAATAACACATGTTACCACCTAACACATAAATTAAGTCACAAGTGTACAAACTTAAGGTTGTAATATTAAAGTCTAGCATTGTAAAATGGTCCCCCACACCCCTCATGGCCGGCTGCAATCAGTAGTCAAAGAGAATTAATCTACAAGGGACAAATGCAGGAGAAGATAAACATGTCCCAAAGAGGAAAAAAGTAAAAACACCTTTCTACACCTCTTCCTCTCATCTCTCTCACATAAAACAAATATCTTCCAACACTCCCTAAACCTCACGGCAGTATGTGCTGTCAAGGAGACATAAAAATCAGATATTACACATTAGAAGACAAATTCAACACAAAAGAAACATTAAAAGACAAACTCACCTCATATAAGACAAGTCCACATCATCTTCTCTTACACACACAAAACCCATTTCCCTTCATTATATACGGCTACATACTGGCAAGGGGAACATAAAAATCAGACATGGAATATTAGGGAACAAAAAGAACACTAAAGAAACTAACAAAAGACAAAACATCCCTAAAACTAGCTAGGAAAGAGTTTTCCTCCTCTAATACCCAAGTCAGCCATCCCTTTTCCATTTGCCCATACTCTCACTCTCTTCTCCCTCTCTCAGTCGATCTCATCCTCCTCCTTCACCACCTTCAACCTCCATTAACACACCTTAAGCTCTAATGGAGTTTTAAGGCTCATTTCACCTTCAAAATTCAATTTTGTTGCACCAAAATCACTACCCACTCTTCCTATATCATTCTAACTGATTTTCTAAGAGAGTATGGGCCATTTAAGGGTTGAAACCCAGGAGAAACAGATTGGTAAGTCAAGGTAAGAAAAATATGCTTTAAGACACCCTTCTTCCTTTAATTATGCATATGGCCGAACTTAACTCTTCTCACCCCATCTGAGGCACCATTACTGACTTGGAGGACCCAAGCCACGTCCAAGATCAACCCATGGGCTGGGGGAACCACTTGAGAACCTTAAGGTAAGGAAAATGCCTTAAAACACCCTTTTACCTCTCTTCAATGTTAGATCCGAAAATAAACTCTAACTTACCTCTTTTCTACATATTTTTACACACTATTTAAGAGTGTTTCCAGCCCTCTTCATTGACCCAAATAGCTGCTCCAAAACCCACCTAAAAAGGGCTCCAAATGAAGGTAAAATCATGGATTCCTATGGCTATTCAAGCCCTTAATATTCCTTATATTTTTCCTACATAAAACTAAGGTTCTTATTACTTTTATAGATGGCCGAGAACCACGCTTAAACCTCCCAAAACTTCAAGGTAAAATCTCTCTTTGATTAAGCCTTAAAAACTCCTTAAACTTGTCATTTGGATTAGTCACTAACTAAACTCTTATTCCTTGTGTGTATGTTGACCAAATGGGTCTTGGAACCACCCATGGAGTGTGGATACAGTGGGGACATCATCCCAAAGAGAAAACCATCTTTAAGAAGGTAAAACACTCATTTAAGGTCTTAAGGACTATAATAATGTTACACTTAATGTTATAAAACAAAACCTAACTTAAGGTTGTATAAATTAGTGCTGTGGAGCATGGGAGTGGCTGTGTGGACTGCCTTGTGATTTTAAACAAGGTAATGATGCTTAAAACTTATTTATATACATTAAGGTTATTAATGTTATAAAATAAATAGGGCCGAAAATGTACAAGTGTATATGTGCTGTTTGAACCATAAAAATGTGTATAAAATTATGGTTACATGTTTAGTTGGTGAACCTAGGTGCTAAGGACTTATTAAAGTCAAGTTTATAAGTTAAAATAAAAGAAAATGATTTTTATAAGTTAAATGAAAAATCTGTAGCAAGCGAGATAACCTATAGTTTATGGACATTTTAATGTCATTTTATGACTATGTTTATGTTATGTTTAAGGCCATGTGTTTAGGCCATTTTTATTATAGTTATTAAAGGCTTAAATATTATTTATTAAGTTTTTGGGTGATTAAATGTATTACTTAAGTTTCTGGTGCAAAGATGTAATTTTAGTGAACATATTCACCTAGGAACATTTTGGATGAATAATGATGAATCTAGGTGTAACATAAATTAAATATAAAGTTATATTATGATTTATAAACTTTATAAATGTTAAAATGAACATAAGACTTGCCAAGTGGGTCAAACCGTAAAGAAATAAAGTTTGGGGCGCTAAATAATAAATAAAACCGAATGGGGGCTGTTTAGGAATTTTAAAAACATAAAATGTAATTTTTATAAAGTTTAAACACTTATGTGTAAAACTAGTGAAATAAATGTGGTAAAATCGTAAACTACATAAAATGGGTCAAAGGAATATTTGGGTGGTAAACCTTGACCACATGTGGGTTTGACCAAATTAAAATAATACAAATAACTATTTTGGTGATTTAAAGAAATATTAAGTCAAAAATAACAATTATATAAAGTTATGGGGTAATCTTGTAATTACCGAGAATTATAAGGGTTGAAATATAATTATTAAGACCCTAGAGGTCTGCATAAATTATTTGAGAATTTTTTGGCTAATTTTAGTGATTTAATAAATTAAGGATTTTAATACATAGTTTAAGTATTAAAATGTAACATTTATAAAACTTAAGGGGCTATTTTGTAAATAACCGAAAGTTTGGGATGGAAAATAATATTGGGGCAGCCTAGGGGCTGTTCGAGAATTTAGAACATTATTTTGGGAGTTTTTGGAATTAAATAAGTTAATGTGTAATATAATATTTTAGTATTAAATTGTAAGTTTATTAAATAAGAGGGGTATTATGTAATTAAAAGAACTTATGGGTAAAAGTATAAATCTGGAAAATAGGGGGGTTACTGTTCAAATGATGATATAATATATATATTATAATATATATATATATATATATATATATATATATATATATATATATGTTTGTATAATATAAGGTATCGGAATCTTAGTTATAAATTAAATAATGAAGGAAAAGTAACAACAAATAATATTTGGGGTGGTTTTGTAAATAATCAAAATGAAAGGGGAGGAAATTAGAATACCGAAAGTATATGGTTAGTTTGGAATGTTCAGAAACAGTGAATGATATATTATAAAGTTTAAGAGGATATAATGTGACCTTATGTTAAAGTATAAGAGGGTATATCATAAAGAGATTAATGGGTTATAAATATACCTTATAAATAATCACATAGAATAATGGGTTAAGTTGGAAATTGGGGAGTGTAATATATGACAAGAAACCTTATAATATAAGGAATGTGACAACGTATAAAATACCTTGTATAACATTAAGATGAATTGTTAATAAGAGATTTGTGAATAAAAGACACAAACAAATAAATGTGTACTCCACAGGAAATAAAGAATAAAAACATTATGGAAAACCTTATAAATTCACACGATAAGAATTTAAAACATAAGGTGAAAAATATAATATGATTGATAAATCATAAAGGGTTAATGTGGAGAGAATCATAGATTTGGAAATATGATTATAAGTGTTATAATATGATATAGTATGAGTTGGTAAATAAATATTGGATATAATGAAACGTTGACTTGTAACATTGACCAAGTCAAACTAGATTGACCAAACCATCACAAATTGACCAAGTGGTTAAGTTGACCGATACATAAAACAATATGTAATTAAAAGTTAGAATATGACTTAGTCCAATAAAGTATAACAGGGGATTATATTGTATGGATATAAATATATATGTATCAATACATACGTATATGGGTATATAATTATACAAGTGGGATATAACTTGGTCGAACAAGTATAACAATGAACTATGTACATATATATATACCAATATGAATGTGTGTGTATACAAATATACAAGAGTCAAATAACCTTGATAAATAGCATGGATTACTAGGAATTTAATCCTTAAGTAATGAATAATATTGCGCTATGAAATATTATACTCTTATAACTATAGAGTATGGTTAAAATTAAATCCCGAGACTTAATACAAACCCGAGCCAAACAATAACCGGTTAAGGGTATAGCTACGAGACAAAGATTAGAACTTATCTATGATAGTTAAATAGACTCGTAAAATAGACACTGATATTAGAGTGATGTATTCCAGAGGTACGAACTGTTAGATACGAGCTACGGGATTGCTAGAGGATAGGCGTGAATCTTCACGCTAGCATTGTTCAACGGTGAACGGTATGTGAATGTGTGGTCTGAAAACTTCGAGGGTTTCCTTGGGTTCCGGACGTAACTTTGTGCTTGCATGTCAGATAAATAAATGTTTATGCATGTGTTTGTATGTGCTTATGTTTTCCAATCGCCAAAGCGTTTATTAACTTAGTTTAGAGACCCGGTATTAACCGTCTCTAGAGCGATGACTCGACTTTTGAACATCACCTAGCAGACTTCTAGGTTGTGTGTAAGACCCGATAGGCATCCAAATAAAAATGTGTTTTCTCCAATAACGAGATTGAATCTCCAGAAGACTTATTAAAATACGCTAACTTATGAGAGTGTGATAATTAATGTTACTATGTTACTAAACCCTAGTCTGCATACGTTCCAGTAGGTTGCGCATAGTGATCACTAGCGTTTAACACCCGTTTAGGGTCTACCCTTGTTTACCTAACGAGCCGGATACGATCATTAGTCGGAATGTGCTACCGTTGGCACCATACCATGGCTTCGGCCATATGGACATCTACCACTGTTGATCAGTAAGCTCACCTACTCACTATAGATGGCACCGGACTATTGTCCAAAATATAAATGTGTGAGGTTAAACGGGAATTTGTCTTTAACATGACACTCGTATGTGTTTGTGAGATTTTTGGAAGCGGGGCTTCATGTGATGGAAATAAACAAGTGAGGCTAACTGGACTTCAGCTAACTCTTACCTTACCGTTGATTCGAATATAATTGTTCAATCATAAATGTCGTAATAGCATGTCTTGATGTGTGAATGTTTGAATACCTGTTGTGTGTTTTAATTTCGTATTTACAGTTATGTTATAAGCAAGTAATCGGTACAGCATGAAACGAACCCCATGTTAATCAAGAAGGCTAAAACGACCTAAGTGGCCTAAAGGGTCTAGGATCACATTTAGCATACCAGCAGTTGGCTGAGCCTTTATGGCACCCACATTTCAGGACTTAATCGAGCTATGAGCCGGAGTGCGGGTCTTCGGGGTAGTCAACGACGTTATTTATTTATTTATTGCACTTTCAGAATTAGTTTATATTCAGTACGATGTAAACATTGGGATTACCTTAGATGCTCACTTACCTTATGTATTAGTTTAAACTTAGGATGATGTAGTATATATCTCGTTCATCACTACGGTTAATTATTGTCGATGCGTTATTATATTTCCTTTTCCTGCTTCTTTGCACTCGCATGGGCGAGTAATGGCATGTGACACTCGAGTGAGAATTATTAGTGTTTAACTTCCGTTGTGAGACGTCTTTAATTATGCTACGAGAGTGATTATTACGCGTTTAATGTGAGGGGTGTTACAGTCTATGGACTCACACCCTCCATAGGAGATCATCCTGTTGGATCGAGTACTCGAAAGGAAGCGTCGTGCTGTGGAGAGTTCTAGGCATGGTGGAGTTTGGAGTAGCTTGATGAATTAGGTGCTCTCGATTCCTTGTTCTTTGAATTTGGTCATACATCATGTTTTGGAAGATGACATTTGAATTCGGTAGTTAGTTTGTTTTCTTTCCAAGTTGTTCTTTGTTGTTGGAAATTACTACTTTTGTTTCTATTCCTTTGGTAGTTCGAACCAAGCGAAGTGCTGACTATAGTTGAAGTTTGCTCTAAAATTGCGAGCTCCAATTTGTGTGCATGAACATGAGTAGATCTTGAAAGGGAATGGGTGATACCATCCTTTCAGGTGAGCTAAGATGAGGTTAGTTGTGACTATACGAACCACATGGTTATAGTGGACGATGCACTAGCTAGAATCACTAAGTCGATGGGTTGTCAACTCTGAGTGTTGGACAAGTACACCATCAATGGGAATAAGTGAGGCCATGGAAAATGGCATTCTAGTGGTGGAACAAAGGTCTGACTATGAGGTGGGAATCTAGGCATAAGTCCACCTGATCTATCAAAGCAAGATATTCTAT
The DNA here is from genome assembly GCA_023374045.1 of Limonium bicolor. Taxonomy (NCBI): domain Eukaryota; kingdom Viridiplantae; phylum Streptophyta; class Magnoliopsida; order Caryophyllales; family Plumbaginaceae; genus Limonium; species Limonium bicolor. The sequence goes on from CM041779.1 coordinate 338,857,198, forward strand.
TACGAGCAAGCGTTCAAGTTTAGCAAGATTCAATGAACTTAAGGCAGGGCCAAGAAGTAGTTGGGGGAGGACAACTGGGCTAGATTTTGGATATGGCCTTGGAGGCGCATGTTGAAATCCAGTTGGAAGAGCAACAACCCGAAAGGACAAGTTGGCTAGCATAAGAGGGCTAGGCCGAGGGGGAAGCATATGGATGCGAGGACCCTAACCCACAGGTGTTTGAAGCATCTAAAGGGCCTCTCTAAGTGAAGGTGTCCAAAAGCATGGTGGTTGTGCACGGGGGCATGAAAGACCCTAGTGGTTTCCAAGGGGCTGTCCTGGGGACGAGCCAAGGGGAACAAGGGCGCTTGGTGTACCACCATGGATAAAATTCCAGAGTTGTTAGACAACTTTGAAGGGTTGGCATGTGGCTTGAATCCCGGTGCCGAGTTATGAAGAGACGTGAGGCGATGTCAAGACTGGCCGAGTGTCGAAGCAAAGTAGTCAAGTGGCGGATTCTGGGAGTAGCACCAAGGACTACATGTTTAACCAACAAACCGAAAGTGTGATTGGATCACAACTTCAAGAACCTGATGAGGAGGTTCGAAGGGTTCACTTGTGTGACGACACTTGTGATGCACTTACCCAGAATTAAGTAGGTTATCCGACCACTCACTTGTGAAGCTCTGACTCCTAGTTAACAAGGTGAGCACGAGGAAGGATGACTAAAGAAGCTTGGAGCAATGACCCTCAAGTCCGGAAGCACTTGAGGCTTTGCCGAGGACGGACAAATCTTAGTTGGGGGAGAATTGTCACAATTCTCGTCTCTGGAGTGATTGCGCTAAGCTCAGCAAATTTATATTCAACCAAGTATAAAGGCTCTTGCTAGCGCGGGAAGCGAGCTTCGCCTTTGGGCAAGGATGTGTTCGGGGTGGCCCAACATCCAGGCCATGTCACGAGGTTGACGAATGACACAGTGGTACAAGTGAAGGTCGAGGCCAGGCACGTTTGTCATGCACGGGAACCTGACGAGGTTATGCAAGTAATGGGTTAAGGCTTAGTACTTGGGAGTGAGCTAGGCTTACCAAGAATGAGAAGTGGGTGGAAATGCTTGTGCTAGCTTGTGGTATCATGTCGGTTAAGCTAGGCTATGGCAGACATGATCAGACATCCTGTGGCATTTGTTCCAAGGTGTCATGATTGAGTCATGCAAGGGAAAAGAGCGAGTCACAACGAGGCATGCAATCATAGACGGGTGCTGGACGTGCTGAGGCACGATTGGCAGTGCTCGGACACTGGCTGTGACAAGGTAAGAGGGTGTCTTGGGTGCGTGATGCAGCAGCGATGTCAAGAGCGCTGGGTGCTAAGACACGCTAAGGCACGTTAAGACATGTTGGCGCGCTAGGCAGCAGCGAAGAGCATGGGGCGTGGCTAGGGCCAGGCGCCGTGGCTCCCAAAAGTCCCGAAAGTTCTTATTTGGGATGCTCTTTAGAGGTGGTTATTATCTTGGGAGATATAAAGCCTAATGTTTCTTAAGTAAATATTTCTGTAAGCTGGTTAGAAGAACAGATAACTAGTTAATATTTTTGAAAGATAAATGTCTTGTGTTTATTTGTGGTTCCCATGGAAAATAAATTTACCTTGGTGAAATTGGATTTCCTTTACTAAAAATATCTGCGAAAGGTTTTCTAAGTTTGTTGAGATTTCTTCAGGATAATTATTTGCTAAAGTTTACCTGGGGTAAACCGGTAGCAAATATCTCTCTAAGTGGTTAAGGATTGTTATCCTAACAAATCGAATAACTACTTCCTAAAATTATGGAAAGAGGTTGAGATATTCTCTCAACTGGATAAGGACAGCTAGGCAGCCCTATCCCCTTTCCTTGTGGGCCGCACCTTTTTAGGAGAGGTTGTTACGAACCTATCCTAGTTGATTAAGGGTGCCACATATTTAGGAAGGAGGTTAGGAGGCGGCACTAATATAGCAAGGTTGTTGAGATCTTCCTTGGCTAGTTGATTTGGGGTGCCACCTTTGTAGGAAGGTTTTTTGTTAGGCGCCTCCCCTTATGGGAAGTTGAGATATTCAAGTGCCTAACAGACTAGAGAGAATCGGGGGAAGTTGTTAAGATTTTAAGGAGAGGGAATAAAGGAGTTTGTCTCCCTTATTATCTCAACTGATCCAAGAGGCCTATATAAGGCTAGTGATATCATTGTTGGGCGGCTTTCAATCCATTCTACGCTCAGACATTCTAAGCTTTGGAAGCTAGAAAGTAGAGAGAGAATACTTGCGCCTTGATCTCACATAAACTTGAGCTACGTCACAATTAAGTTTTCCCCAAAGAATTCTAGCGTGAGCGTGTTAATGTTTCCCAAGTTCCTACCTCTAGTCTACAACATCCAACACTTGCGAACTTGATTCAGAGAAAAGTTCAAGGAGGCAAGGTTGCAGTGGAACTAGTTACCACGAAGTGGGCGGTATTCTCATTCTTGTGTCCCTTTTTGGGTGCAGAGGTGTAAAGGTTGGACCTTTACCACTCCTAGGCTTGTGGGAGTGTGTGGGTGTCTAGCCAAGGTGAAGTCTTGAAGCGGGCGTGCTTTTAGCAAAGGTGTGGAGGCTGATCGACTCAGGCGTGAGTTTAGCCGGTCATAGCGAGTAATTTATGATGTGACAAAGCTTGTAACACCCCGGTTCCTAGCGATATATAATTACGATTTACTAGCAACATAATTAATAGATTGCAACGGAATATAGATAAGTAAAATAAAACCTAACCGGGATGTTATCGCCACACTCAGCCTGTGAGTGATAAGGCTTATACCGTTATAGGTAGCAATAAAACTCAACAAAAACAAGATTAAATAAAATCCCAATTTATGCTAAAACATTATATCTCCTCAAATGTATATGAATGAAATGCTTAAAACACTAGTCGTTACACGTCCCCTTATCCCAGTAACTTAATCCTCCATACATGCGGTCAGAAAACAAACAACACCAAGAAAGCCGCGCAAATCAGAGAAACTAAGTAAACCCTGCAACACCTTGTCAAATACATTTTGAAACTCATTTGAGTATAATAGACATCAGTAGGCATATAACTAATTAAACAATAGCATCAGTATAATTTTAATCATCAACTAACACTATCACAATCCAATTCTGGGATGATGGGAGTCACCAAAGGTCCATAATTCATAAGTTCCAATCTTTGGTACCACAACATAGTTGGGACCGATCCAGTTCACCCTCACTCTAAGTCCTTAAGTGTGCACACCCCCCAAAAGTTTTACCGACTAAAGGAGTAGATCATAGAGCTTAGTTGCGGTCTGAGACTCAACAGCGCCAATGTATATAAAGCCAGAGGCCTTTTCCAATTCCAAAAGTCAATCCCATCAAACAAGAATAAAATAGTCATATATGTTATCAAAGTTCTCAAACCATTTCAAACATTCCATACCATCAATATCGTATAAGAATAACTTTACAATCACAACCAACATGACCAGTTTCAAAATACCACACACAATCACAAAGTAAAAATAAGTGAGCACAAGGTTTACCTGAAATTCGTGCCAAAGAAGACAACCAGCAACAATCAGCTAGCACACATCGCCAAAACACGCGGAATCTATATTTTAAAATAATACCATGATTAGCATACATTACAACTATTTCATTTTTTTACGCATACATAAGAAACATAAAATAACACCCATATCAAAATTTTGCATACACTCTTTATGACTCGTTAACATTATAATTAGAGCTGTCAAAATTTGACCAAACCCGAAAACCCGTCCATTTTATCCGAACCCGAAACCCGATCAAAACCCGAAAATATTTAAATATAATAAACCCAAAACCCGATTGGGTAAAACCTGAAATGACCTGAAAAAGTTATAACCCGAAACCGACCCGAACCCGAATGACCCGAAATAATAGTAATTAAAAATTATCCAAACTTGAATAACATGAAATATAGTGACCATAAATTGTCCCAAACCTGAATGACCCAAATAAATATGACAAAAAACATGATTAAAACTTAGTATATCCGAATAAAATTCACAAATAAGCATTGCATTGAAAGTTCTTTAATCTATATGTTGTATATTCTTATAGAAAATTAGGTATATATTTATATTATAATTTTTTCAAAAAAATTAACTGACCCAAAATAACCGAAACCCATTCTATCTGACACTATTACAACCCGAACCCGAAATGACCCGAACCCGAATGACCCGAACCCGAAATGACCCGAAAGTTTAATGACCCGAACGGATATTGACCCGAAAAGATATGACCCAAAACCTGAACGGATAACCCGTTTGACAGGCCTAATTATAATATATTCCACTAGATAGAAGCTATACGTACATATTATACATACCTATGCACATAAGTGTTTTCTTATAATATTAAAATATGGACAAGTGGTGTACAAACAAAATTAAACACGGCCGAAGAACTAGAATGTCATAAAGTAGATATACGTGTATGTTTATAAATTAAAGGATTAAAATATAAAAGTTATCGGAAGGCAAATCTACATTTAAATATTGTAAGAAAGGTATTTATCGTACTGTAAAATGAACAACATACATTAATATAGATGGGAAAGTAGTGGCCTATCTACCAAAAGAAGACTTTGATTTTCCATTTTACATATAAAACGGCAGGAAGTATGAGCTAAAAGTCCAGCCTTTTTGTAAGGAAGTCCGAGAGGTACGAAACATGTTAATGTTTGTCACATCGGTATATGTACTTTTCTTTAGATCATTAATAATTATGATTGTAGATTTCTCAAAGAAGAGAAAACGGAATGAAGGGTCGCAGATAAAAGTAAACGAAACAAAACATACTAGAGGGGAAAAGGGAAGTCCAACAACAAAGTCCACTGAGATAGAATCCCACTTCCACTTGGGCACCTCCAGTGGTTGTACTAGACCTCACATTCGCTTGTGCTCAAACTTCACTTTATGGCAAGCCAAACATCTAGATACAAATTCAGCAACTTCCCTCTTCATTTTCGGTATTGGTATTTCATTATTTCCCCCTTAAAGCAGGAGTGTTCTGGACAAGAAAAGTACCAGTGATTTTCCATTTTATATATAAACGGTAGGAAGTATGAGATAAAAGTCCAGCCTTTTTGTAAGGAAGTCCGAGAGGTACGAAACATGTTAATGTTAGTCACATCGGTATATGTACTTTTCTTTAGAACATTATTAATTATGATAGCAGATTTCTCAAAAAAGAGAAACGAAAAATAAATGAAGGATCGCAGATAAAGTAACGAAACAAAACATACCAGAGGGGAAAAGGTACGAATTGTAGGCTGCTGCCTTACAATCTCTAGCAGGTTCGGCTTTTTTTCTAGACAAAGGTGTAGTTTGGAGCGACTGAAAACGAGACAGGAAGATGAGATCTATCAAAGGGTTTGATCGCGGCGGAGAGAAACACAAAATGAGAGGTCCTTTTCTAATAGGGTATGTGTACGAGACAAATGAGAGAAATAAGACATTTATTGATTTATTAATGACTGCAAAAGATAAGAGGATAATTTTGTAGAATATTCTAGAATAAGGATAGTGAGGTAGGATTTAATAGATGTAGGATAAAATAAAGAGGATAAAATAGTTTTATCATATAAAACACGTATTCTAAAATCATTAATTAAATTACCATTATATCTCATGATTGGACCATGGTACCTTGACCATCCTAGTGGTCTTTGATCTAATATCTTTCGTCTTGGTATCAAGAATTTTGATAGGGTACTCCTCATATGAGAGATTTTGATCTAACTCCACCACCTCTGGTTGTAGAATATGAGACGGATCTGGAATATACTTTTTGAGTTGGGAAACATGGAAAACGTCATGTACTTTCTCCAACTCTGTGGGCATAGAAAGTCTATAAGCCACTTTTCCCACTCGCTCCAAGACCTCATATGGCCCTATAAACTTCGGACTTAATTTTCCCTTCCTACCGAATCTCATGACTCCTTTGGTAGGTGATACCTTCAAGAACACCTTTTGTCCCACCTCAAATTCTATATGTCTTCTTTTCAAGTCAGCATAAGACTTTTGTCTGTCTTGAGCAACTTTCATTCGGTCTTGTATTGTTCGAACTTGACTCATAGCCTTCTTAATTAATTGTGGTCCAAGTACCACGGTTCCACTGATGTCGCTCCAACAAAGTGGGGTTCTACACTTCCTTCCGTAAAGAGCCTCATATGGTGCCATTTTGATGCTAGTGTGATAACTGTTATTGTATGAGAATTCTATCAAGTGTAGCTTATCAACCCAAGAGCCTTGGAAGTCCATGACACAGGCTCGAAGCATATCTTCCAGGGTCTGAATAGTTCTTTCCGTTTGTCCATCTATAGTTGGATCGAAAGCAGTACTAAGATTCAACTTTGATCCCATTGCCTTTTGAAACTGACTCTAGAATCGAGAAAGGAATCTTGAGTCTCTGTCTGAGATTATTATCGCTGGGACTCCATGATACCTTACCACATTTTTGATGTAGGCATCCACCAATTCTTGCATTGACCAAGTATTCTTCATCGGTATGAACTGGCAGTTTTGGTGAGTCTATCAACAATTACCCAAATCTGATTCATCCCACTCTTCGTCAAGGGAATTTCAACAACAAAGTCCATTGAGATAGAATCCCACTTCCACTTGGGCACCTCCAATGGTTGTACTAGACCTCACATTCACTTGTGCTCAAACTTCACTTTCTGGCAAGTCAAACATCTAGATACAAATTCAGCAACTTCCCTCTTCATTTTCGTCCACCAGAAGTGTTTCTTGAGATCTTTATACAACTTGTCACCACCTGTAGACACCAAAAATTCTCACCCCCATAATCCAAACTTCAGAAAATTCAATAAAATGAGAGGGGTCGTCGCTCCTCCGTCTCAAAATCTAAACGTGCTTGCCAAAATGAAACCTCGTTTTGCAACAAAATCTTAAACCAATTTTCAAGCATTTTAAAAAACCCAATTTTCGAAAAATGAATTTTCAAACAATAATATATTTTAGACTCATCATTTTATCTATTTATTCGTTTAGTTAGTTTCAGTTTAATTTCCTTAGTCGTGGGCAGTTTATTTATTTTATTTCACTTCTATTATTTCATCATTTTTATGTTGTTATTTTGTAAAGAAAACATTTCATTTTTATTGACTAAACCTTTTTAGTCTTACTCTGCATATACGTTTTTTTAAACATTAGCGTTTCTATTGATTTCACTCATGTCGAGTAATAGCTTTTGTTTTATTTCTTTCTATTTTTGTATAAAGTTCTATTGTAATAATCTTTTTTCTTTCAGCAGACCAAGCTTGGTCTTAGCCCAATCTTCAGTCAAACCCAACAGCCCAAACCCAAGCTCCTCCTATCCAAGATTACAGCCCAAAACCGAAGCCCACGTTAAAACCCAACCCATTTCTAAACCCTAGTGCCCTAAGTTCGATCGGCAGCCACCAACACATTTCTCTTTTTGAGGAACGGTAGCCGCACTCTCTAATTTTTCTCTGGATCGGTATTTTCTTCTTCCGCGGTCGACTCTACCTCACCCGCCTCCTATCCCGCCTCCATCTCCTTCGATACCACGATCAAAAATGAGACCAACACCATCCTCCACTCTTCCGATGGTTCTTCATCAGCAAACCTCCAGCGAATCCTAGCTGCTCCTTCTCTGATGGACCAGCCACACCCTCCTCATCGGAGGCTCTTTCCTCTTCTTCACAAAAACCGATTCTCTATTCTTCCATGAGCAACTCAGCCATCGCCTCACATTGGAAGCCCTAGCCGGCTCCCATCGGGATCAGAAAACAAGTGAGACCACCTCCATCTTTCAGTGCCTCTAAACCGAAAATAAAGAAAAATCAGAAGAAGAAGAAGAAGCAACCATTCGGCCTTCCTCCTTCTTTGCCATGTCCTCGATTTGACAAGTATTACAACCAAAACGGCACCGCAATCAGACTTCAATTGTTTCCGTCACTGCGGTAACTAGTTTCATGTTGATCGATTAGCTTTTGTTTTATTCTGTTTGGGAAGTTCAATCTTTCATTTTCGTTTGACCCTGGGAGCTGATGTGGCTCTAGATTATGTTTATTACTCTCGGTTGTGGCTGGCCTGACCAGTGGGTATATGCGGTTTTGATGGTGTGACATTGTCGTGAGTATGCGATTTTGGTCTATTGAACAGTTCTGAGGTCTGAGCTTGGTTAAAACTAGGTTTTGCTAAACCACTTGCGAGATCCATTCAATTTGTTCGTTGCTGATGGTTTCAGATTTAAGAGTACATCACCTATGATTCGGGTGTGATATTGCTGTTAACTTGGTAACTGATTTTTACTCCTAGCTCGGCAGATTAAAATCAGATTGTTTATTAATTTCATTTTGTCGGGTTAGAGCTTGTGAGCTCGATTCTCTTTCTTATTTGCGGCTTACTGATGTTGGATTTGAGTTGCGGTTGAATATTTTCCCTTGCGTCCTCATCGAAGAGTTCAGAAGACCGTGTGTGTTTAGGCTTTCTTTTAGGATTACACCCTTGTGTAGTCCTTGTTGGTTTGGAATTTAGTTTGCTTCGTGCACATGCTCGTTGCCAATCGGTATTTTTTAACTGATCTAACCTGCTCACAACTCTTGCTTTGTGGCTTGACTGAGGTACTTACGCAATCTGGTTTGGATGAGTTTGACTCGTTCTATTTGGGAACCATAGACTGGATAACAATTGGCTGAGCTTACAGATTATGAAATTGGCCCCTTGCGCATTATATTGCTTGGAAATTATATTACTGGCAGAATTGGCACTTTTCCCTTGCGCTTCATGCTGGTTTGGAAATCATATTGTTGATTGCTTCTTACTTCAACATTGTCCCTTTGCGCATCTCTTTTCGCTTAAGAATCATGCTGCCTGTGGTACGTCATTTTGGCCCTCTCATGCCCTTTGGCTAATTCAGTTTGCTGGCTACCTTTGGTTTCATGTTTGGACTGACACACAAATGCAATCAATCGTCTTTGAGTTGAGACTTGCACATGTGGGCTATTTGGGAATTGACCTCAAGCTTTGCAAGCTGACCTTGCTTGTGGACTAGAGATCTACCGTCTTATGGGTTTGGAAATTCTATCTTTCAACCTCTACTATAATTCAATCATATTTGATATTTAAGTGCTCCTTGCGCATTGATTTGGTTTGGAAATTTGTTTGAGACTAGCATAACTTGACCCTTGGGCTTAGATAAAAACATAGATTTGAGAGATAGTTGCCCTATACTATGATTGTTAGATAAATCACTCATCAACTTGAGTTCCTCTTATTAATTCTTCATCTTAGAGGGAAATGATATAATCCCTTCTAGGTATGATCTCACGTGACTCACAACTTTACCTCTTTGATACTACACTTCGGCTTGAGTCATAATCTAAGATGACGAATTAATTTGAGTAGCAACCCCAATGCTTGATTTATCTTACAATCCTTAGCATTTGTTGGCAGCTTGAAACTCTTTTCTATGTTCTCGGTTGGGGTATGGGAGATGATTAAATTGCCCCCTTTCCTCCCATTGAGAGGGGCCGTATGATCCCATTGCACACAACCTAACCCTCTTACATTTCATTACTAACCAAACTCGTGTTTCTTTGTTTTTGTTCCATGACATGTACATGATGGATTGGTGAATGGAAAATTGCTCGGAGATTAAGGAGATGGACCTTGGCTAGGATTACCGGGGCTCTCCCTTCAAACGTAAAAAAACGGTTGGTGTATCTCTTCGGATCCCCTTCAGCTCGAGTGAGGCGGCGTCGAAGCGACCCCCCATAGCAGCTCTTTCAATTCAGCACTTTAATTCAGCATTTTAATTCAGCATTTTAATTCAACACTTTAATTTTGTTATCATTAGTTGTAATTTGTCTATTAGTGGTGCTACCTTGCATAGTCTTGGATTTCATGATTTTCTGTATTTGTCGGCTTGATCATTTTTACTCTGTCTATCTTTTGTACATATTTTTGAATGTTTGTTTATACATGTTCGGTTCTATTATACATTGGGCGTTTTATTTGTTAGTTTCGTCTTATAAACTGTTAGATTGGTTTAGTACATGTAGCCATAGCATAGCCTTCAGGTCTACCCACTTAATTACTGGACAAATCAAGTCCGGTTTAGAAAAGCCCTAGGACCATTCATAGATGTTGCCCACATTAAGGTCGTAGTACCCGAGGGTCGTAGTACCTGTTTGTGGGAAACATCTCTCCTAAAAAAAAAACTTTCCAAACAATCCTTAAATGTCACAATAAAACTCACAATCAATGATTCGTTTCAACCAATAAAAATCCACTTCAAAACCAAAATTCATTTCCAAATTCAGCCCAAAAATTCAATTTCAAATCACTCTCTCATCAAACACACTACAAAATCAATCTCTCGTACTCATCAAACACTCTTTCAAAAGCAATCCTTCTCACACTCATTCTTCATACACAATTCAAAATTCATTCAATTCATGGGCAATCCCAACTTCAAATCATCCAGCTGAGGCCCAATTCGAAGCCCAAATCTGGCCCATTTTTCAAAACCAAATTCGGCCATTCTTCAAGGCCCAATCTGACTCATTTTTTAAAGCTCAATTCAATTCAATCCAATTCATTTCAATTCAAACCTGATTCAATTCAATTCGAACCCGATGCAATTCAATTCAATTTTTAATTCAATTAGATTCAATCTCCATTTCAATCCAATTCATTTCAAAATTCTTTTCATTCCCAATTCAGTCCAACTTCATTTCAATCCCAAACAATTCCAAACATCATAAATCTCAAACTCCTTGGGACTCCAAACTCCTTAGAACTCAAGCATCTCGAACCTCCGAACGTCTCAACAGCTCAACAGACTCGAACGTCTTAGCAGCTCAACAGACTCGAACGTCTCAACAGCTCAACAGACTCGAACGTCTCAGCAGCTCAACAGACTCGAAGGTCTCAACAGCTCAACGGATTTAAAAGTCTCAATAGTTCAATAGACTCATCAAATTCAAACACCTTGAAAACTCTCAGCTCCTCAAAAAGCCGAACCTCTTGAAATTTGATAACCCTTTCGAGCCTCAAACGTCTCACAGACCCAAGCGTCTCACAGACATCATCTTTTTAAGATTTCAAATATCTCACAGACCAGAGCATCTCACAGACCCGAGTGTCTCACAGATCCGAGTGTCTCACAGATTTTGGCATCTCTAGATTTCAAACGTCTCATAGACCCGAGTGTCTCACAGACTATAACATCCCGTACATCAAACATCAAAAATTCCAAAAAACCAAAAATGTTTGAACTACGTAAAGTCTGATCTCAACAGGGAGTTGAGTACGTAGGCAACCCACACAGGGTGCGACCCCACGTCAATTAAAATGTCATTTTTCACTCAGCCATCTCACCTCCAAACAACCCCGTATTGTCTCACTGACCCGAGTGTCTCACAGACTTTGTTATTCCAATGATTCGAATATCTCACAGACCAGAGCATCTCACAGACCCGAGTGTCTCACAGATCTGAGTGTCTCACAGATTTTGACATCTCTAGATTTCAAATGTCTCATAGACCCGAGCGTCTCACAGACTATAACATCCCCACATCAAACATCAAAAATTCCAAAAACCCAAAAACGTGAACTACGCAAGGTCTGATCTCAACAGGGAGTTGAGTACGTAGGCAGCCCATCTAGGGTACGACCCCACTCCAAACAAAAAACCATTTTCCCCCTCTAAGGTGGCCTTCATACCTCTCGAAACCCTCAAACCTTCTTCGGCCCCACAAACTTCAAACTATCAGACTCTAAGTCTTGTTCATTCACTCAACCTCAAACTTTTCTCAAATCTTCATTCTATACTCATCCGAATTCATCAATCCTTTCATTTGGCGCTAGCTTGGCAGAAAAGCTCACCTCATCCACTTGTTTTCTCTCCTCCTGTCCTAGTCCTATCCCTTGGCTTTAACTGAATCTCTCTAATATGGTTTGAAAGAAGGCAATCCTGACAATTGGAGACCGAGGTTTCCTCGGGCACCAATCCGAAGTCGTGGTCGTTGCCACTTCTAAGGGGTGTAACCCAGTGCGAGCCCACATAGAATCTCTGCAAATGACCAGATAAGTCCTATCCATAGGCAACAATTTCAGAGTCAATTAGCGGTTCTTAGAACCCTCATTCCCTTCCTTCCTAGTATCTTAGGTCAAACTAGGTGGCGACTCTAGTCAATTTCGCCTTATAGAGGCATAAGTCCGCGTGGAGCCCATTGAGAGCGGGTGTAGTGCTCACTAGCATTCCCCATACGCTTTCTGGGAAAGACGGACGATTTAGTATGTATTTGAGGAATGCCAAGAATAACGGGTTTTCACCCTCCACAGAATGGCAATTTCTAGGATCTAGGCTTTTCAGTCAAACCATATTTAGATAGACCCCCCTCATACCGAAAAATCACCCTCCACACCACCCAGATGTACTGAATACAGAGTATTATGCGCTTCTTGCATCAACTTCTCTTTTACCTCTCTGCATTTCTATGGTACACACCACCTGCCTCGGTACTTTATACTTCCATCATCATGAATTGCAAAATCAGTAGCTTTACCTTCCTTTATCTTTTCACAGATTCTCTCAAGCTTCACATCTCCAGGTTGCCCTTTAATAATCTTAGCATAACCATCTGAGGTGATAGTCATGTTGAATAACTTAATCTCCCTATCAACTCCACCAGGCTCCATCACCTCTAAATTCATCTTTTTAAACTCACGACACAACTTTTCACCGAGTACCCACATAGGATTCATAGTGTGAGTTCTCTTCCTGCTTAATGCGTCAGCTACAACATTGGCTTTACCTTCGTAGTAAATAATTTCCATATCATAGTCTTTAATAAGCTCTAGCCACCTTCTTTGCCTCATATTCATCTCTTTCTGAGTGAAAATGCATTTCAAGCTCTTATGATTAGTAAAGATCTTGCACGAAATGCCATAAAGATAATGCCTCCATATTTTTAGGGCAAAAACGACCACTGCTAGCTCCAAGTCATGCGTCGGATACCTGGTTTCGTATTCCTTCGACTGTCTTGAAGCGTATGTGATCACCTTACCATGTTGCATCAGCACAAACCCTGGGCCATACTTTGAAGCGTCACTATAAACTACAAAGCCTTCAGTCCCTGATGGTAAGGTCAACATTGGTGATGTAGTCAACCTCTCCTTTAGAACCTGAAAGGCCTTTTCACAATCTTCATTCCACAAGAACTTCACTGACTTCTTCATAAGATTGGTGAGAGGCCTAGCGATCTTTGAGAAGTCCTTAACAAATCTTCTGTAATACCTTGCTAGTCCCAGAAAACTTCAAATCTCTGTCACATTGGTTGGTCTAGGCCAATCTCTTACTGTTTGCACCTTAGCTGGGTCTACAGAGATACCAGCACTTGTGATAATGTGCCCTAGGAATTCGACTTTCTCCAACCAAAATTCACACTTTGACAATCTGGCATATAACTTGTAGTCTCGCAATGTCTGCAATACCTGCCTCAGATGATTTTCATGTTCCTCCAAACTCTTAGAATATATAAGAATGTCATCAATAAATACCACCACGAATTGATCAAGATAGGGCCCGAAAATCCTGTTCATCAAATCCATAAACACCGCTGGGGCGTTAGTTAAACCAAATGGTATTACAGTGAATTCATAGTGCCCATACCTCGTCCTGAAGGCGGTCTTTGGAATATCCTTCTCAGCAATCTTCAACTAGTGATATCCAGACCTCAAATTAATCTTGGAAAATACACCCGCACCTTGCAGCTGGTCGAATAGGTCATCAATTCTAGGTAACGGGTATTTATTTTTCACGGTGACTTGGTTGAGCTCTCTATAATCGATGCACAATCTCAATCCTCCATCCTTTTTTTAACAAATAAGACCGGTGCTCCCCATGGTGACACACTTGGATGGATGTACCCCTTGTCTAGTAACTCTTCGAGCTGAACTTTAAACTCCTTCATCTCAGTTGGTGCCATCCTATTCTGCGCTTTCGAAATCAGTCCGGTGTCGGGCACTAGATCAATACCGAACTCCACTTCTCTATCAGGCGGCATGCCAGGGATCTCCTCAGGGAAGACATCAAGGAATTCGTTCACCACTCGGATCTTGGAGATTTTCTCTTCCTCCACATTCTAATCTGGAACATAACAGAGGTATGCTTGATGGCCCTTCCTGATCTTGCCTAAGATGTTCATGGCCGAAACAATCTTCACCCCTAGTTCGCTCTCTACCCCTCTGTAAGATATTCTATCCCCTAAAGGTCCTTTGAGGGTGACCTTCCTCTCAAAACAGTCCACCCTTCCCTTATGCTTACTTAACCAATCCATCCCCAAGAATTACATCAAAATCTTTGAGGTCAAACTGAATCAAATTAGCAACTAGGTCTACCCCTTTTACATTCACCCTTACTCCCTCCAATAAATTACAACATTGAATCACCTCCCTAGACGCAATAGATACAGAAACATATATAGGGGCATTTGCTACCAAATTTAATTTTTCCACAAAAGAGGATGCTATAAAAGAATGGGAAGCACCAGTATCAAACAGGATAAAAGCAGGAGTGTTCTGGACAAGAAAAGTACCAACATTTTCCATTTTATATATAAAACGGCAGGAAGTATGAGCTCAAAGTCCAGCCTTTTTGTAAGGAAGTCCGAGAGGTATGAAACATGTTAATGTTAGTCACATCGGTATATGTACTTTTCTTTAGAACATTAATAATTATGGTAGCAGATTTCTCAAAGAAGAGAAAACGGAATGAAGGGTCGCAGATAAAAGTAAACGAAACAAAACATACCAGAGGGGAAAAGGTATGAATTATAGGTTGCTGCCTTACAATCTCCAACAGGTTCGGTTTTTTTTCTAGACAAAGGTGTAGTTGGGAGCGACTGAAAACGAGACAGGAAGATGAGATCTATCAAAGGGTTTGAACGCGGCGAAGAGAAACTCAAAATGAGATGTCCTTTTCTAATAGGGTATGTGTACGAGACAGATGAGAGAAATAAGATATTTATAGATTTATTAATGACTGCAAAAGATAAGAGGATAATTTTGTAGAATATTCTAGAATAAGGATCGTGAGATAGGATTTAATAGATGTAGGATAAAATATAAAGAGGATAAAAAAGTTTTATCATATAAAACACGTATTCTAAAATCATTAATTAAATTACCAATATATATATAGTCGATAATTTGTATATATATATATATATATATATATATATATATATATATATATAATTCTTTATATATATACATAAACCAAATAATTAGCATTCTATACAATCTACCTAATAAACTCATCAAAATGAATATTAATAAATCATCTAATTTATTGGTATTGGTATTTCGTTATTCCCCCTTGAAAGAAAGCTTCGACCCTGAAGCTTAAGCTTATCCCGATAACTAAACTAATTGGTTCTCATCAAAATTAATTAAATGTACTTGTTATTTCACTTCATCCCCCATAAAGAAGGTTATGACCTTGTAACTTAAATATGTACCTTATCAAACAGCTGCAGGTATTTTTTTCTTCATTTCATCCTCCATTTCCCAAGTGGCTTCTTCACTCTCATGATTGGACCATATTACCTTGACCATCCTAGTGGTCTTTGATCTCGTATCTCTCATCTTGGTATCAAGAATTTTGATAGGGTACTCGTCATATGAGAGATTTTGATCTAACTCCACCACCTCTGGTAGTAGAATATGAGACGGATCTGGAATATACTTTTTGAGTTGGGAAACATGGAAAACGTCATGTACTTTCTCCAACTCCATGGGCAAAGCAAGTATATAAGCCACTTTTCCCACTCGCTCCAAGACCTCATATGGTCCTATAAAATTTGGACTTAATTTTCCCTTCCTATCAAATCTTGTGACTCTTTTGGTGGGTGATACCTTCAAGAACACCTTTTGTCCCACCTCAAATTCTATATGTCTTTTTTTCAAGTCAGCATAAGACTTTTGTCTGTCTTGAGCAGCTTTCATTCGGTCTTGTATTGTTTGAACTTGATTCATAGTCTCCTCAATTAATTGTGGTCCAAGTACCACAGTTTCATTGATGTCGCTCCAATAAAGTGGGGTTCTACACTTCCTTCCGTAAAGAGCCTCATATGATGCCATTTTGATGTTAGTGTGATAACTGTTATTGTATAACAACTCTATCAAGTGTAGCTTATCAACCCAAGAGCCTTGGAAGTCCATGACACAGGCTCGAAGCATATTTTCCAGGGTCTGAATAGTTCTTTCCGTTTGTCCATCTGTAGCTGGATGGAAAGCAGTACTAAGATTCAACTTTGATCCCATTGCCTTTTGAAACTGACTCTAGAATCGAGAAAGGAATCTTGAGTCTTTGTTTGAGATTATTATCGCTGGGACCCCATGATACCTTACCACATTTTTGATGTAGGCATCCACCAATTGCTGCATTGACCAAGTATTCTTCATCGGTATGAACCTAGCAGTTTTGGTGAGTCTATCAACAATTACCCCATATGATTCATCCCACTCTTCGTCAAGGGAAGTCCAACAACAAAGTCCATTGAGATAGAATCCCACTTCCACTTGGGCACCTCCAATGGTTGTACTAGACCTCCCATTCGCTTGTGCTCAAACTTCACTTTCTGGCAAGTCAAACATCTAGATACAAATTCAGCAACTTCCCTCTTCATTTTCAGCCACCAGAAGTGTTTCTTGAGATCTTTATACAACTTGTCACCACCCAGATGTACTGAATACAGAGTATTATGCGCTTCTTGCATCAACTTCTCTTTTACCTCTCTGCATTTCTATGGTACACACCACCTGCCTCGGTACCTTATACTTCCATCATCATGAATTGCAAAATCAGTAGCTTTACCTTCCTTTATCTTTTCACGGATTCTCTCAAGCTTCACATCTCCAGGTTTCCCTTAATAATCTCGGTATAAACATCTGAGGTGATAGTCATGTTGAAAAAACTAATCTCCCTATCAACTCCACCAGGCTGCATCACCTCTAAATTCATCTTTTCAAACTCACGACACAACTTTTCCATTGCAATTTTGTCCCTAGGTGATCTCTACCACATGTCTTGCAATGGTAATGCCTTCTTCCTTGGTTCCCCGATCCCTGATTTTGATTTCCTCTAAACTTTGGCCGTTCATCATAGTTGGAACGAGGCCTCTTATCTAGACCCTGGTTATGAAAGGATCCTCTTCTGTCATAGTTTCCTTCAATTTTCCTCTTGTTTCCAGCCTAAACTTCTCTCTTCTTCTGCTGAATACGGTCAAGGTTAGCTGCTCTCTCATATGCCTCATGAAGGGTGGTAAAAGTGAAGCAACTTAGGATCTCCTGCAGCCGAAAGGCTAACCCACCAATGAACTTCTCTATCTTAGTTGGTTCATCAGGAACTAGTGTCGGGGCAAATCTGGCCAACTCCATGAATTTGGTGTAGTATTCTTGAAATGACAATGAGAGCAACTTCAACTCCTGAAATTCATGGCATCTTCGTATCCTCACATGCTCCGGATAGAAACGCTTTCGAAGTGCCACCTTCAAAGCTTCCCAGTCAAAGTTGGGTTGAGCTTGGAAAGCGGCTCAGTTGGCAGTCCACCGGGTGTCAGCTTCCTTTTTGAGGTAATACACCACACTACTCACCCTTCTTTCAGCAGGGCAATTCACTGCCTTGAGGATCTTATCCATGTCGTGGATCCAGTCTTCAAGAATAACGGGATCCTCTTCTCCAGAATAAAAGTCCGGCTTCATATTGGCAATCCTCTTAGAGTAGTCTTCATTGACAAGGGCTCCCTGGTTTTGGTTCAGAATCTGAGCATGTCCTTGAACTAGCTGAGCAATGTTGACAGCCAGCTGTCGCAATTCATTCAAATCTGCATTTCCGGCCATTTGCCTAGCCCTTTGCCTCGTCTGATATGTATGAACAATTTGATCTATTCTTGAATTTGCAGGCCTTAAGTATGGATTTCCAACCATTAACCCTAATTTATATTAGTGTAATTAACTATTGTCCCAAAGAAAATTCCATAAAGAGATATACATGTAGATACTAAAGTCTATGATATTCAACAAATTCATACTCCAAAAATAATCACCAAAAGTTCTAGGACTCAAAGACATTAATTCATTTCACATTTGTAAACAATAGCATAGCTCATAATATCTTATCATCCCATCAAGTAATGAACCAAGCAATCAACAAAGCAATCAACAAGTCAGAAACATCATAAGAATAGATAATATACCCTATACCCCAGAAACCGGCGTATCTAAATTTTAAAATCCTAACTCGTTTAATCCAACTTAAACCTTTCTTATGCTAATTCCCAGTCTTGGGCTCTGATACCACTTGTAACACCCCGGTTCCTAACGATATATAATAACGATTTACTAGAAACATAATTAATAGATCGCAACGGAATATAGATAAGTAAAATAAAACCTAACCGGGATGTTATCGCCACACTCAGCCTGTGTGAGTTAAGGCTTATACCGTTATAGCTAGCAATAAAACTCAACAAAAACAAGATTAAATAAAATCCCAATTTATGCTAAAACATTAGATCTCCTCAAATGTTCATGAATGAAATGCTTAAAATACTAGTCGTTACGCGTCCCCTTATCCCAACAACTTAATCCTCCATACCTGTGGTCGGAAAACAAACAACACCAAGAAAGGACCGCGCAAATCAGAGAAACTGAGTAAACCCTACAACATTTGTCAAATACATTTTGAAACTCATTTGAGTATAATAGACATCAGTAGGCATATAACTAATTAAACAATAGCATCAGTATAATTTTAATCACCAACCAACAATATCACAATCCAATTCTGGGATGATGGGGGTCACCAAAGTTCAAAATTTCATAAGTTCCAATAATTGGTACCACAACATAGTTGGGACGATCCAGTTCACCCTCACTATAAGTCCTTAAGTGTGCACACCCCAAAAGTTTTATCGACTAATGGAGTAGATCATAGAGCTTAGCTGCGGTCTGAGACTCAACAGCGCCAAATATATAAATTAGCCAGAGGCCTTTTCCAATTCCAAAGTCAATCCCATCAAACCAGAATAAAATAGTCATATATATGTAATATCAAAGTTCTCAAACCATTTCAACCATTCCATACCATCAATATCGTATAAGCATAACTTTACAATCACAACTAACATGACCAATTTCAAAATACCACACACAATCACAAAGTAAAAATAAGTGAACACAAGGTTTACCTGAAATCCGTGCAAAGAAGACAACCAGCAACAATCAACCACAAACAATCAGCTAGCACACATCGCCAAAACACGTGGAATCTATATTTTAAAATAATACCATGATTAGCATACATTACAACTATTTCATTTTTTTTACGCATACATAAGAAAATAAAAATAAATTTTGCATACACTCTTTATGACTCTTTAACATTATAATATATTCCACTAGATAGAAGCTATACGTACATATTATACATACCTATGCACATAAGTGTTTGCTTATAAATATTAAAATATTGACAAGTGGTGTTTAAAACAAAATTAAACACGGTCGAAGAACTAGAATGCCATAAAGTAGATATACGTGTATGTTTATAAGTTAAAGGATTAAAATATAAAAGTTATCGGAAGGCAAATGTACATTTAAATATTGTAAGAAAGGTATCTATCGTACTGTAAAATGAACAACATACATTAATATAGATGGGAAAGAGCAGTGGCCTAACTGCCAAAAGAAGACTTTGATTTTCCATTTTATATATAAAATGGCAGAAAGTATGAGCTAAAAGTCCAGCCTTTTGTAAGGAAGTCCAAGAGGTACGAAACATGTTAATGTTAGTCACATCGGTATATGTACTTTTCTTTAGAACATTAATAATTATGATAGCAGATTTCTCAAAGAAGATAAAACGGAATGAAGGGTCACAGATAAAAGTAAACAAAACAAAACATACCAGAGGGGAAAAGGTAAGAATTGTAGGTTGCTGCCTTACAATCTCTAGTAGGTTCGGCTTTTTTCTACACAAAGGTGTAGTTGGGAGCGACTGAAAACGAGACAGGAAGATGAGATCTATCAAAGGGTTTGAACGCGGCAGAGAGAAACTCAAAATGAGAGGTCCTTTTCTAATAGGGTATGTGTATGAGACAGATGAGAGAAATAAGACATTTATAGATTTATTAATGACTGTAAAGGATAGGAGGATAATTTTGTAGAATATTCTAGAATAAGGATCGTGAGATAGGATTTAATAGATGTAGGATAAAATATAAAGAGGATAAAATAGTTTTGTCATATAAAACACGTATTCTAAAATCATTAATTAAATTACCAATATATAGTCGATAATTGTATGATATATATATATATATATATATATATATATATATAATATTTTTTATATAGATACATAAACCAAATAATTAGCATTCTATACAATCTACTAAATAAACTCATTAAAATGAATATTAATAAATCATTCAATTTATTGGTATTGGTATTTCAAAGCTGGTATCAGAGCTGCATTCGAATCCATCATCAGAAATCAGTTCGTGAGTCTTCTATGACGTCAAAGGTTCTACCTTTACCACCTTTTATCATGCAATGGATTCATCGAATTCACCTAAGTCCATCGACAAAAGGGTTGCTTCTTTGGAGGCACGACATGGTGAGAATCTTTCTCCCATATCCGTGAGCTTTTCTTCTCAACGCAAAGTCATTGATGCGACCAGATCCTTGGAGCATAGGATACTTGAGACAGGAGAGGATCACCGCAATCTCCTTGATGATCTGCATGGCGAGATCCAATAAGCGAACAATTCCTTGCTAGAGTCCATTCCGGATCTAGTTTGTGCGGCGGTGGCCAAGGCTCTTCAAGTTCCTCACAAGGGTCGTGGTAAGGCTAAGCTTGTTGATCCTAAGGATGGGGGTAAGACATGTTGAACCCTCTTAATGGATGAAGACATGAGTCCAAGGCGTGGGTGTTTGCAACACCGTCGTGATGGGCATGATGTTAAGGCAAGCATGGAGCTCCAAAGTGAGGCAACGATCCTTTGAAGCGTGATGGGAGCATTAACAATGAGATGAGGCGCTGGCTAGTTGATGACGAAGGGGTCGTTCATAAGCTGTGGCCTTAAGGTGAGGAGCAAAGTGGTGCGTTTTGCTGATGAAGTTGGACAAGACTATAGGTGTCGAGGTAGCGGTAGTTGTTGAGGTGATGACGATGACCGAGAGGACAAGGAGCTTGATGATGATGTTGAGGTTGAACCCGAGCATGATGTTGGACATCATGGTAGCGGGGATGATGGTGGTTCCTCAGGTGATTTTTCTAGTTCTCCTTTCGAGGATGGTTCCGGGAGTGAGGAGGAGGAAGAGGATCCAAGGGAGGACTCGACTAGTTCTCATGATAAGTATAAGTCCAAGTATCTACGCTACAAGGAAGCATATGATCAGTTGTGTGGGCTGAATGGGAAGAGGAAATTGAAGTTTCCAGATCCCGGACTCTATGATGGCGCTAGAGATGGGACAATCTTAGCTAACTTTTTCCAGGATGTGTTAGATTACTTTGAGGTGAATGACATTAAGTCAGACCGCGAGAGACTTTTGTATGCAAGGTCGAGGCTCTCAGGGAGAGCTAAGCAATGGTGAAGGACAGTAGGCAAGGAGAAGGTCGAGACGTGGGAGGACTTCAAGAAGGAAGTTCGAAAGAATTTCTATACTAAGGATGCGGTTTGGAAGGCCTAGACCGACTTGACTACGATCACCATGATAGGCACGCTAAGAGATTATGTGTCTGAGTTCAAAGCTATTGTTACTGAATTTCCCGACTTGCCAGAGAAGTACAAAGTCTTCTATTTGTGTGTGGGGATGTCCAAAGATTCACAGGAGAAAATATGGCTTAAGAAGCCAAAGACCTTGTCCGAAGCGGTTGCAGTTGCTGAGTCTTTATGAGATTTCAAGGTCAAGGAAACCAAGGGTTCTGGTGGCGAGCATCGCAAGTCTTGGAAGAGGTATCTTTCTAACAAGAAGATAAAGATGGATCGGATTGAGGTGCCAAAGAGTGGTTGCCAAGAAGGAGGAGCCCAACGGAACCAAGGCCAAGGCAGTGCCAAAGACCCAAGGTGACCGAAGGGGCAAGAGCAAGCCGAGACCACAATCAAATGCGTTTTTTAATTGTGATGAGGTGGGACATTGGTCAAGGGACTGCCTTAAGAAGAAAGCTGCTACAGCAATCGATGGGGAGACGAGGAGTGAGCAGGTGGCCACTCTAACACCGGTGAATTATGAAGGTGTTGTTCTTCCTTCTCTTTTGGTTGTTTATGTTGATTATCTGGCTATGAGACCCTAGAGTAAGCTGTTGCATGTGGATGTCTTGGTTGAGAGACATGCATATGTGATGGCTTTGGTCGATACTGGGGCAGAATGCAATTGTCTAAGTTTGTGTGTGGCTAGAGAGCTGAAGCTGCCTATCGCTCCTAATGTGAGGCGCATTAGGATGGGAGAAGAGGTTGCTGCAGAGACATGTGGAAGAGTCAAGACTTATGTGAAGATAGGTCCGTGGGGAGGCTATCTCACTTTTGATCTCTTGGATATGTCTCTAGTCCCATGATTCTAGGGGAACCGTTTGCTCGAAAGGCCAAGACTAGCGTCAAGTTGTTCCAGAACCGCATGTGGATCATCGTGGAGTCTATGCATGGGTGGGTCTATGGACTCACACCCTCCATATAAGATCAACCTGTTGGATCGAGTACTCGAGAGGAAGCGTCATGCCGTGGAGAGTTCTAGGCATGGTGACGTTTGAAGTAGCTTGAATTAGGTGCTCTCGATTCCTTGTTCTTTGAATTTGGTAATATTTCATGTTTTAGAAGATGACATTTGAATTCGGTAGTTAGTTTGTTTTCTCTCCAAGTTATCCATTGTATTGTAGTTGGAAATTACTACTTTTGTTTCTATTCCTTTTGTAGTTTGAACCAAACGAAGTGTTGAATAAAGTTGAAGTTTGCTCTAAATTGCGAGCTCCAATTTGTGTGCATGAACATGAGTAGATCTTGTAAGGGAATGGGTGATACCATCCTTTCACGTGAGCTAAGATGAGGTTAGTTGTGACAGTCGATGGGTTGTCAACTTTGAGTGTTGGACAAGTACACCATCAATGGGACTAAGTGAGGCCATGGAATATGGCATTCTAGTAGTGGCACAAATGTCTGGCTATGAGGTGGGAATCTAGGCATGAGTTCACGTAATCTATCAAAGCAAGATATTCTACTACGAGCAAGCGTTCAGGGTCAACAAGATTCAAGGAACTCAAGGCAGGGCCAAGGAATAGTTGGGGGAGGACAACCGGGCTGGATTTTGGATATGGCCTTGGAAGCGCATGTAGAAATCCAGTTGGAAGAGCAACAACCCGAAAGGACAAGTTGGCTAGCATGAGAGGGCTAGGCCGAGGGGGAAGCATGTGGCTGCAAGGGCCCTAACCCACATGCGCTTGGAGCATCTAGAGGGCCTCTTCAAGTGAAGGTGTCCAAAAGCATGGTGGTTGTGCACGGTGGCGTGATAAACCCTAGTGGTTTCCAAGGGGCTGTCCTGGGGACGAGCCAAGGGGAACAAGAGCGCTTGGTGGACCACCTTGGAGGAAATTCGAGAGTTGTTGGACAAATTCAAAGGGTTGGCATGTGACTTGATTACCGGTGCCGAGTTATGAAGAGACATGAGGCGATGTCAAGACTCGTTGGTCGAGTGTCGAAGCAAAGTAGTCAAGGGGCGAACTCTAGGAGTGACGCCAAGGACTATAGGGTTAACCAACAAACTGGAAGTGTGATTGAAGCACAACTTCAAGAACCTGATGAGGAGGTTCAAAGGGTTCACTTGTGTGACGACACTTGTGATGCACTCACCCAGAATTGAGTAGGTTATCCGACCACTCACTTTTGAAGCTCTAACTCCTAGGTCACAAGGTGAGCGTAGTAGGGGATGTGAGGAAAGATGACTAAAGAAGCTTGGAGCAATGATCTTCAAGTCCGGAAGCATTTGAGGCTTTACCGAGGACGGACAAAGCTCGGTTGGGGGAGAATGTCATAATTCTCATCTCTGGAGTGAATGCGCTAAGCTCAGCAACCCCATATTCAACCAAGTGTAAGGCTCTTGCTAGCGTGGGAAGCGAGGCTTCGCCATTTAGGCAAGGATGTGTTTCAGTGGCCCAACGTCCAGGCCGTCTCACGAGGTTGGCGAATGACACAGCGGTGACAAGTGAAGGGTTCAAGGCCTGGTGTGAGCCTCAATTTTTGAACCCTATCCTATGTTGATTCAAGTTGATTAGGAACTGGTCGGGTTTAGGTCCACTTATAACCTAAGCTTAATTACTATGTCATGAAACAACAATTACTAAGTCCTAAGTTAGCTCACTGGAACCTAATTATAGTCACCACCAAATTTTAACCAAGATTCAATTAGGAAAGGAGAGTTCGGGTTCAGGGGCTTAGAGTTCGACTTATTTAGGGTTCAATTACTTTCATTACCCCTCGAAGTCGTTTTTCCTCTACTTAGTTTAATTACGGCTTATTACGAGTTGTTTTAACCTAAGTGCGCAAACTTCTGATTTTTTAAGCATTTTTTGACAGAAAAATAAACTGAAAGTTAACATTACCTAAACTAGGGTTTCGGAGGTAAAATTAATCAAAATTTGTTTTTGTTCGTAGCCACGGACTGAATGTCCGAGGCCACAGACCCTAATTTAACTATGTGTTTTTTAAAGTCGAATAAAAATAAAAACACAAACTTGAAAAGCCTGGGGCCACGGACAGGTTGTCCGTGGGCCCGAACATGTACTGTTAAAACCTTAAAATTTTGAAAAAATAAAATCCTGCCGCCGTCCGTGGGTGTCTATGGTCTTGGACCATAGGTCCGAGGTCGCGGACCACCCACAGACGGTGGGTTTTTGGTGGTTCCCGACGGTGTTTTCGGCTCAAACTTTATGGACGTGTAGCCTAAACGATGTACAAGATGTTAGTAATTAAAAGATTTCAATTTGAAGTCGAATTACCGATGAAACTTAAAGAACAAGTTAGCTGATAGAAACAAAAACAAACACTAGTTTAGGAGCCGTACAGAGTCGGTTCGATCTGGGATTTCGACAAAGACCAATAAGGATAAAAGGAGTCGAATTATCCATTTACAAACCTTGTTTACCTTTCTGATTACGGTGATCCTTCACTTCGGGATTCGTTAGGAGCCTTGTTGATGGCAGATTCGAAAGGACTTCGAACCGGGCTTCTGATCACTAGTCGTTCTTGATGTTCTCCATGTTTTGATGGTGTTTTAGTGGGGTTTTGATGATGATTGATGCTTTGGGAGTTGGAAAAAGTGTTTAGAAGGTGATTTTGGTGAAGATTTGATAGAATTTCGGGACTCGGGAGTTGAAAAACGTGAGGGACTTAAGACGGCTAGGTCAACTGACTTGTTAGGGCTTGAGAGGTTCTCCTTTGATCAAAAGTTAAGGTCCCTTATACAGGCTTCCTTAAAGATAGAAAAAATCTGGTAAAAACTGAGATTTACTGATGTTTTAGCTCAAGGGCTTCCAAAAGGAATTTGACTATGAAATTTTAACCATGTTTAAAGGAAGAGATTCTGATTTTTCCAAGGTGGAATCGAATTTTTGGATATTGGAATATTTTTAAATTCAATTTCTCGTCAGATTCAATCAGAAATCACTAGAAAATTATTGGAAATTCGAAAGATCAAGACTCCAAAGCCATTATGCTTAGAATGTCCCCCTCTATCATGGGTTAAAATTTCAAAGAGTTCTGAGTTGATTTGAGCCGCTTTTGATGGAGAGAGAAAGCCTATAGGAGGTCTTAGGAGCCTCGAAATTATGAAAATGCCCCTGACAATGACTAAGATGTCCCTGATGCCTTAGAAAGCGCCGATCGAACCAGGATTCCTCATTGCTTGATCAAAGTGTCTCTCGCAATGCTAAAGTCCTATAAACCCTAAACCGGGGGGTTAAAATTTTGGGTATAACAGATTGCCCCCCGTCAACTAGACTTTGTAATGGATATGAAGAGTTTAGTTGATGCTTGAGTGATACCCCAAAATTTCGGATCTTAAAAGACCCTGCATGCTATTAAAAACTGACGAATTGTGTCGAGCTATTCTAAGGCGCTGACTACCTACGAGTAAAGTGAAGGGATGTCGAGCGATTCTAAGGTGTCAACCACCTTAAAGTGAAAAATGAAGTGATGTCAAGCGATTCTAAGGCATTGACTATCTAAATGTGAAAAATGAAGTGATGTCAAGCGATTCTAAGGCGTTGACTACCTACGAGTAAAGTAATGTCGAGCTATTCTAAGGCATTGACTACCTACAAGTAAAGTGAAGGGATGTGAGTGATTCTAAGGCATCGACAACTAAAAGTGAAAAATGTAGTGATGTCAAGCGATTCTAAGTCGTTGACTACCTAAATGTGAAAAATGAAGTGATGTCAAGCGATTCTAAGGTGTTGACTACCTACGAGTAAAGTAATGTTGAGCTATTCTAAGGCGTCAACTACCTAAAAGTGAAGATTAGATGGTATGCAAATGCAGGAATGCTAATATGCTAATGATGCTGATAGTGCTGATGATGCTGATGATGCTAATGATGCTGATGATGCTGATGATGCTAATGATGTTGATGATGCTGATGATGTTGATGATGTTGATGATGCTGATGATGTTGATGATGCTTCTAAGGACCGAAACCCGTGTTGTTGCTCCTGGTTGGACCCAAAGTGGACTTATTCCATTGCCCCCAAGCCGGTGTGCAGGGATAACTCCTGGTAAAAACTCTGGGTACTTATTGCCATCGCCCACCATTCGTTGATTCCAAAATAAGTTGACATAACACAGGAGGATTTATTGCCATCACCTCGTCAACTTTTCTGTCGACAGGTCTTGTGACGCGCCTGGATAATGTAGATAGGTCTTGTGACGCGCCTATATGAATGAAATGAATGCAATGTGTTTGATGGAAGCGGGTAAATTAAAGAGTGGTGCTAGGTCTTACTACGAGCCTAAAGGGATGATTCTAGGTCTTATGACAAGCCTAAGGATGATTCTAGGTCTTATGACGAGCCTAAAGGTGATTTTAGGTCTTATGACGAGCCTAAAGATGACACTAGGTCTTATGACGAGCCTAAAGGTGATACTGGGTCTTATGACGAGCCTAAGTGTGGTTCTAGGTCTTATGACGAACCTAATGATGATTCTAGGTCTTATGACGAGCCTAAAGGTGGTTCTAGGTCTTATGACGAGCCTAAGTGTGGATCTAGGTCTTATGACGAGCCTAAGGATGATTCTAGGTCTTATGACGTGCCTAAGGATGATTCTAGGTCTTATGACGAGCCTAAAGGTGATTCTAGGTCTTATGACGAGCCTAAGTGTGGATCTAGGTCTTATAACGAGCCTACTGGTGATACTAGGTCTTGTGACGAGCCTAAATATGGTTCTATGTGAAGGTGAGTTAAGTGTATGATGTAGAGATGAGTTAGGTCTTATCATCGACCTAAATGAATGTAGAGAAGGGCTAAAGCTTATGTCGGGCCTGGAGGTTGTATGATGTGGAGGTAAGGCTTATGTCGGGCCTAAGGAAATTTTGATGTGGAGGTAGGGCTTAGGACGGGCCTGAAGATGTTTGATGTGGAGGTAGGGCTTAGGACAAGCCTGAAGATGTCTGATGTGGAGGTAGGGCTTAGGACGGGCCTGAAGATGTTTGATGTGAAGGTAGGGCTTAGGACAAGACTGAAGATGTTTTATGTGGAGGTAGGGCTTAGGACGGGCCTGAAGATGTTTGATGTGGAGGTAGGGCTTAGGACGAGCCTGAAGATGTTTGATGTGGAGGTAGGGCTTAGGACGGGCCCGAAGATGTTTGATGTGGAGGTAGGGCTTAGGACAGGCCCGAAGATGTTTGATGTGGAAGTAGGGCTTAGGACGAGCCTGAAGATGTTTGATGTGGAGGTAGGGCTTAGGACGAGCCTGAAGATGTTGGTGTTTGAATTTCATGAGAAGGTTTGAACTTTTGGCCTTATGCTCTCGGGCTTTGGGCTTTTGGGCTTCAATCGTTGTTGTTGTTGTAATTGTTGGAACCAACAATTGCCCCCAGTATCTTTCCTTAAGGGAATCTGAGCTTTAGGATTTGTGGCAATCAATCGGGATGATCGATTTCCCCCAGTATTTTCCTTGACTAATTGCGCAAAAACAAGTCTCGTTCTCGCAGGGTCGAGGTTATTTTGATGTGGTGCTTTCTATCCTACACTCAAAGTGTTTAGTGTTTGCACTCATGCTCTTCTTTCGGCCAAAACGTCTCAACCATTGAATTTGACATTTGTTAGATTTACGCGTTCAACCTCTTACTTTCACGTGATTGGATACACAACTTTATAACGTGGCCATGGGGTGTGATGAATGACAACGGGACCATGGAGGAATGTTTGGGATATGTGGAGCTATAAGGGTGACCAAAGCTGTAACTTGTACCTTCCCTCGGACTTGCCTTCTTTGTCTTGAAGTCGTTTGGCTACTTCGCGTTGATCTTGCTTTTGGACGTTGGTCTTGGAACTTTGAAGCCATCATCTCTCTCTTCTTTTGGTTTTAGGTTGGGACTTCTTTCAGGCTTTTCAGATTAGCCTTGCATCCTTTTCCTTTTTCGGGGTTCTTGTGGTTCCCGTTCTTGAACTTTGAAAGCTGTTTTTTTATGTGAGCTCTTTGGATCCTGTGTCGTTTTGGGACCATTTGCGGATCATTTCGTCGTTTTGGTAGCAGTGTTGCTTTTCTGGACTTGTGAAGTTGTTGTCTGGGAGGCGGGCTCCTTGCTTCCTTTGGTCACCGGGTTGGTTATTCATCATTGGCTGGCTTGTTTTGTGGAGTTTGTAATGTTAAAAAAGATGAGATATATGAAAAAGCTCAGCGGGGGTGCCTAGGGCGTAATGTCAAGGTTCACAAGTTTTTTGCTGTGTGGTGCTGTACCTAGGTGCTTCGTCATTCCTAGCAGTTGTGTATCCGTTCTTTGTTACTTTTCGCAGGTTTAAGCGTAAATTTACAAAGTGTCTCCTTCGGTTGGAGTTATGCCGTTTACCTCACCTTTGAATGTGATCTCTTTGGAGTCGTGTAAAAATGACACGCTCTTTCACTCTTGGTTTTACCGCTCAAGGCACTCTTGCGAAATGTTCACTCAGAGACTTGTTCGCGCGTTTAAACAAAAGAAATGAACGTTATGGGGTCTTTTGACAAGCCTTTTGAATACCCTTTTGCTTGTGGTGGTGGAATTTTCTATGGGGAGTTGATTGTGTGTGAGGAGGTGATGGGCGATGTTGTGACTGAATGGCATTTTTTTTGGAGTTTTCTGGTTTATGCTTTGGTGAAATGGTGGAAAGATAGAGTGGTGAGACACGTGTGATACATGTGGTGAAGGCGGTGAATGTATGTGGAATGATGGCTTTGTACAGGAGGTGAATGGTGAGTGCTTGCAACTGGATGATTATGTATGAGGAAGTGTGGTGAGTATGGATGGCGTGATGAGATGACTCATTTTTTTTTGGTTTTTTTAATGAATGTATGAAAATTACGAAAATGGAACTATGCTCTAATTCATGAATGGAAAATTATAATCTCAGGAAAACTACCTAAAATGATAAAGGTAACTAACTACCATAAAAGTTTGAAGAATGTCTAATCGAGAAAAGAAAACTACCTAATTGAGAAAACTTTTAAAAGTAGCAATTTCTAATGACGCTGAACTGTCTGATGCCAACGTAATGAAGTCTTGAGCTCTCGACCATCGGGACGCCATTGAGATGACTGTGATCGTCTTCCTTCTGAACTTTGAGTGGGTTCGGTAAAATGTCTAAACTAGAAATGTCTATGGGTTATGTAGGAGGTACCAGGGCCTGAGTCTATTCCAAACTAAGAGTGAAGTGCACGGGCTAGAGTGACTCCTAGGCTAGAACGGATGTGCGCTGAATACCCTTAATCTGGAAGTGGAGCAAACGGGCTGAAGGAGGTCACATGCAAACTATATTGGATTCAAATGTTTTATGCTATGGGCCGAAATTCTAGATTGAAAACAAAGCTTATGGGGCAAAACTATGAATTGGTCTATGGGCCCAAATGGAATGAGTTATGAGTGTGGTACTCGGGCCGGAATGATTGCTAAACCAAACTCTAGATTGGAATTTGGGCTGAAACCTGAATGAGTAGTTTTGATTGAACCTGAAGGATGATGCCTAGATCTAGGATTTTGGGCTAGGGCCCAAAACAAAGAGTCTACCTAGACTAGAATGGGCCGGAATGGTCTTCAATGGAAAGGCCTGATTTAATTTTCAAGTCTTGTGGATTACTTCAAGTTTTGATGAATTTCCTTTTTATGGGCTTAGAACTAAATGGATAATTTAAATTGGGCCGAAAGAGAAATTACCTAAATCTAGACTTTTGGGCTGAAGCCCAAATGACTCACACATTAAACCAAACAGGGCCTTTGGGCGGCCAACAATAAAACCGCAAATTCGGGTTGGGCTGAGTTGATGTAGGAGAAGTTCCTATTAATTTATAGGCTGGCAGTGGGCTGGTCATCCAAGCAAGCAAGGTTTCACACAAATTCAATATGTCATCACTAGACGCTTCAACCGATTTGGGTATGGATCGATCCAGAGAGGTGCTTAGGGCTTGGGCCCAGGTCACCACAAAGGAATAGGGCTTGCACGCTATTCTCTTTGGGCTTCCCCACTCTTTTCACATCACCTGAAGGTGTGCGTCTACGGTCGGGTCTTTGAATGACCAAACAAGGCTAGGTAAGGGCACTGCCAGGAAAATGCTTGGGGCTAAAGCCCAGGTATTAAGGGGATGTGGTTAGACGACATCCTCCTCTTTTCCCCCACTTATTCACATCACCTAAAAAGGTGTGAGTCCCTGACAAGGGACCCTAAAGCGGGTCCCGGGGTGAAATTGGCTTGCGTGGACCCTCGCTTTCACATGATGCAAAGGTGCAGGAATTTAAATTGCGCACGAAGGTAAAAAAACCATGTGATAATGGCATAAGTAAACAATTTCGAGTTAAGCCCTCTTTCTTAAAATTAAACAAATTTAAAATTAAAAATTTGTCCCCAGCGGAGTCGCCATTCTATGAGTCTCGATTTTTGAACCCTATCCTATGTTGATTCAAGTTGATTAGGATCTGGTCGGGTTCTAGGTCCACCTATAACCTAAGCTTAATAACTATGTCATGAAACATTAATTACTAAGTCCTAAGTTAGCTCACTGGAACCTAATTAGAGTCTCCACCTAATTTTAACCTAGATTAAATTAGGAAAGGAGAGTTCGGGTTCGGGGGCTTGGTGTTCGACTTATTTAGGGTTCAATTACTTTTATTACCCCTCGAAGTAGTTTTTCCTCTACTTAGTTTAATTACGGCTTATTACGAGTCGTTTTAACCTAAGTGCGAAAATTTCTGATTTTTTTATTTTTAGCATTTTTTGACAGAAAAATAAACTGAAAGTTAACATTACCTAAACTAAGGTTTCGGAGGTGAAATTAATCAAAAAAAAATTTTGTCCGTAGCCACGGACCCTAATTTAACTATGTGATTTTGAAAGTCGAATAAAAATAAAAACACAAACTTGAAAAGTCTGGGGCCACGGACAGGTTGTCCGTAGGCCCGGACATGTACTGTTAACCCTAAAAATTTGAAAAAAAAATTCCCGCCGCCGTCCGTGGGTGTCCGTGGTCCCGGACCATAGGTCCGAGATCGCGGACCACCCACGGACGGTGGGTTTTTGGTGGTTCCAGATGGTGTTTTCGACTCAAAATTTATGGACGTGTAGCCTAAAAGATGTACACGATGTTAGTAATTAAAATATTTCAATTTGAAGTCGAATTACCGACGAAACTTAAAGAACAAGTTAGCTGACAGAAACGAATACAAACGCTGGTTCAGGAGCCGTGCAGAGTCGGTTCGATCCGGGATTTCAATAGAGAGAAATTAAAGATAAAAAGAGTCGAATTATCCGTTTACAAACCTTGTTTACCTTTCTGATTACGGTGATCCTTCACGTTGGGATTCGTCGAGAGCCTCGTTGATGGCAGATTCGAAAGGACTTCGAACCGGGCTTTTGATCACTAGTCATTCTTGATGTTCTCCACGTTTTGATGGTGTTTTAGTGGGGTTTTGATGATGATTGATGCTTTGGGAGAAGAAAAAAGTGTTTAGAAGGTGACTTTGGTGAAGATTTGACAGAATTTCAGGGTTCAGGAGTTGAAAAACGTGAGGGACTTAAGACGGCTGGGTATTCTGACTTGTTAGGGCTTAAGAGGTTCTCCATTGATCAAGAGTTAAGGTCCCTTATATAGGCTTCCTTAAAGATATAAAAAATCCGGTAAAAACCGAGATTTACTGATGTTTTAGCTCAAGGGCTTCCAAAAAGAATTTGACTATGAAATTTTAACCATGTGTAAAGGAGGAGATTTCAGATTTTTACAAGGTGGAATCCAATTTTTTGGATATTGGAATATTTTTAAATTCAATTTCTCGTCAGATTCAATCAGAAATCACAAGAAAATTATTGGAAATTTAAAAATTCTAAATTCTAAAGCCATTATGCTAAGAGTGTCATCCTCTATCACGAGTTAAAATTTCAAAGCGTTCCGAGTTGATTTGAGCCACTTACGGAGGAGAGAGAAAGCCTATAGGAGGTTTTAGGAGCCTCAAAAATTATGAAAATGGCCCCGACGATGACTAAGCTGTCCCTGATGCCTCAGAATGTGCCGATCGAACTAGGATTCCTCATTACTTGATCAAAGTGTCACTCGCAACGCTAAAGTCTTACAAACCCTAAATCAGGGGGGGTTAAAATTTGGGTATAACACCAGGCACGCTGTCATGCACAAGAACCTAACGAGGTCATGCAAGTAATGGGTTTAAGGCCCAGGTACTTGGCAGTGAGCTAGGCTCACCAAGAATGAGAAGTGGGTGGAAATAGCTTTGTGCTAACTTGTGGTATCCTGTCGGTAGATGAGCTATGGCAGACATGACCAGACATCCTGTGGCATTTGTTGCCAAGGTGTGTCATGATTGAGTCGTGACAAGGGAAAAGAGCGAGTCACGATGAGGCATGGCATCGTATGACACGGGCGCTGACAGTGCTAGGCACGCGGGTTGGCTGTGGCTAGATGCGCAGGGCCAAGTTAGGTGACAAGGGCATGAGCACCTCTTGACACGTGCGTTGGCAGTGCTTGGCACGGGGGGGCTGGCTGTGACAAGGTGCGTGGGTGTGTCTTGGGTGCGCGATGCGAGCAACGATGTCAAGAGCGTTGGGCGCTAGGACACGCTGAGGCGCGCTAAGGCATGTTGCAGGCGTTGGGCGCTAGGCAGCAGCAAGGAGCATGGCGTGCGCTAGGCGTCAGGCGCTGTGGCTCCTGAAAACCCCGATTCTCGGGTTTTGCCCGATTTCCTATTTTTGTGGGATACTCTTTAGAGGTGGTTATTATCTTGGAGATAATAAAGCCTAATGTTTCCTTAAGTAAAAATATGTCTGGAAGCTGGTAGAAGAACATATATTAACTGGGTTAATTATGTTTGGAAGAGAAAATGCCTTTCCATGGGAAAATAAGTTTTCCTTGGTGAAATTGGATTTCCTACCCTAAAAATATTATCTGCGAAAGGTTCTCAAGTTTGTTGAGATTTCTTTGGATATAATATTTGCTAAAGTTTACCTGGGGTAAACTGGTAGCAAATATCTCTCTAAGTGGTTAAGGATTGTTATCCTAACAAACCGAATAACTACTTCCTAAAATTATGGAAAGAGGTTGAGATATTCTCTCAACTGGATAAGGACAGCTAGGCAACCTTATCCCCTTTCCTTGTGGGCCGCACCTTTTTAGGAGAGGCTGTTACGAACCTTTCCTAGCTGATTGAGAGCGCCACATATTTAGGAAGGCAGTTAGGAGGCGGCACCAATATAGCAAGGTTGTTGAGATCTTCTTTGGCTAGCTGATTTGAGGTGCCACCTTTGTAGGAAGGTTTGTTGTTAGGCGCCTCCCCTTGTGGGAAGTTGAGATATTCAAGCGCCTAACTGACTAGAGAGAATCGGGGGAAGTTGTTGAGATTTTAAGGAGAGGGAATAAAGGAGTTTGTTTCCCTTATTATCTCAACCGAACCAAGAGGCCTATATAAGGCTAGTGAGATCATTGTTGGGTGGCATTCAATCCATTCTACGCTAAAACATTCTAAGCTTTGGAGGCTAGAAAGTAGAGAGAGAATACTGCGCCTTGATCTCACATAAACTTGAGCTATGTCACAATTAAGTTTTTCCCAAAGAATTCTAGCGTGAGCGTGTTAGTTTTTCCCAAGTTCCTATCTCTAGTCCTGCAACATCCAACACTTGCGAACTTGATTCAGAGACAAGTTCAGGGAGACAAGGTTGCAGTGGAACTAGTTACCACAAAGTGGACACTATTCTCATTCTTGTGTCCTTTTTTGGGTGCAGAGACGTACAGGTTTGACCTTTGCCACTCCTAGGCGTGTGAGAGTGTGTGGGTATCTAGCCAAGACGAAGTCTTGGAGTGGGCGTGCTTCAAGTAAAGGTGTGGAGGCTGATCGACTCGAAGTTGGGCCGGTCATTGCGAGTAATTTCTCGTGTGACATAATGTGTCATTAAAATCTCCATTGACCAGGGTCGGGGAATGGTGTTCAGTTGTACACCAATTTACGTAAGAAATAGAATACGTACATATTGAAGCAGGAGAGCATAGAGCCCTCTGCTCAGGTAACCTATCTAATTCCAATCCTCCTCGTACAACGCATTGTCGAGCACTTGGATCATATGCACATATATATATACATAAGCACTTTAATGTCTATACGCTTGCTGGGCTCGCCCGCTACTCTCTTCTTCAACTCCAAGTCATTGTCAGCCGTCTCCTGTAGGCACTTCCTCGCACTACCAATATATTCATCTGTCATGTCATACCGTCCCAACTACCAAGGCGGCCGTCGTGGCGGTCGCGGTGGTGCAGGTAGGGGCGGCAGAGGTCGTGGCGGCGGCGGCGAAAGTAGTGGCAGAGGCGGTGGCCGAGGAGGACGCGGTGAGCAGCGATGGTGGGATCCTGTCTGGCGGGCCGAGAAGCTGAGACAGAAAGCTGCTGAGGTGCTGTTATTTCCAGTTCCAATCGATGCAATTTCTGGTTTTGCTGATTTCTTAGTTCTGTCGATCGCTGGGATTTTAGAAGTTCATTGCTGTTCAATTTGTTTTTGTCATGATCTTATCATCTTGCTTGATTGTATTTCTGGGCTGATAATTTGTGGGGCGTGAAGTATACAGGTGGAAGTGATGGATGGAAATGAGTGGTGGAGTAAGATGGAGCAATTAGGGAGAGGAGGGGAGCAAGAGTGCTAATCAAGCACTATTTCAGTCGTGAAGATCAGCAGGCTCTCGCGGATATGGCTGGTCACATGGGGTTTTACTTGTAAGTGGAAATATGTTTCCCTTTGTTCTACCTAACCTGTCTATAGTCAGCCTATGTCTTGGGGAAGCTGTGCGGAGAACAGGACTTTGGGTCATTCTCTGTTATGTTTGTTGCATTATTCGTAAAAATTCTTAAGCCATGCATATCGTTTTGAGGGCTTGGGATTAGTACAGTTTATTGGCAAGAAGGGAAAAAAGTTGCCGTTTGAAGGGTTATGGTTCTGCTACGCACTTGAATGTTGCATGCAATATCCGGGTGATTAAGGATGCTTTGGTTAATATCCGCTGAAGAATATTCCATAAAAAGAAGAGTGCAAGTAAAATACCCTACTTCTCTATATCAATTCAGAACTTATTCATGGAGAGGTTCTTCGAAGAACCTGGGGGTCAGTGGAAGACAGTCAGTTACCAAAGTGTGTCTGAGAAGCTATGATACACTTAACACCGATGGAAGCTGAATAATATTTATTATAGCTCTAATAGCTCAAGCTGTAATCTAGCCCATTCTCTGAACTGATTTAGGCCTATGTCTTTAAATATGACTGAACTGTAAAGGCTTCTTGCATATGGTTTTGTTCAATATCTATAACTATTCCTTTTATTGCGTGTTTGTGGAAGAAAGTCATGCATACAACAAGGGGAAGACTTTGGTAGTGAGCAAAGTTCCACTTCCTGATTACCGGGCTGATCTAGATGAACACCATGGTTCCACCCAAAAGGAGGTAAACTTTGAAAGGTGTATAGAGTTATTTGCGAGTTTTCCTTTTTTTTTTAAAGATATGACTAATATTCAACCTGCTGTAGTTAAAAATGTCTTCAGAGATAGAGAGAAGGGTTGGATCTTTGCTTAATAGCTCCAAGGAAGGAGCAGTTGCTGAAAGCACCTCGGCTGGATCTTCTCAGAATGTTAAACAGCCAGTATCATTTCCAAATTCAATAAAACCATCTTCTGCTTTTGAAAATGAAGATGCCAAGGAGAAAATTAATGCTGAACTTAAGCAAAGAGAAGAAAAGATGAAGGTCCTATTCTGTTACTCAGTTTGCCCCTTAAACAACACCAGAAATTTTGTACTAGCTTCGACGTGATTGGTCTTAGTTGACTTGGTTGCTTTAATATTATCAATACACATATTGTTATGCAGGCAAGTAGTGCTATGAAGTCGATGCTGTCATTTAGAGAGAAGCTCCCTGCTTATAAAGTAAGATCAGAGTTTCTCACAGCTGTTGCAAACAATCAGGTATGACCTAGCTATCTTATCTATCAGCAGATACAACTTTAGTCCAAAGCCACTCTGTACCTCTCACCCAACTCTGCTCAGTTGTGTTGAAAGTCATTTTTTCGGTCATGCTCGCTTTATTGATTTTTCCAATCTACTTCATTATCATTTGTCTAAATTCCTACAAGGTTTGTATAGTTGATTTAGGCATATGAATAAGAATGAATTTATTTGCCACTTAAATTAATCTCTAGGTGGGCTTTTTTTTCTTGACTGACTGGATAAACTGATCTTATAATCATAGCATTATTATTACAGATTCTGCGGTATCTCAGCATGTCTACTTCTTCTTGCTACTTATCTCTTTTCCTCCCTCTTATTTGCTTTGACCTTCTCACTGTGCCGTTATGAAAGTAGTTTAATACAATTTCAGTTGATTGAAAGGTCTTACGGCGGAATCAAATGATTTCCCTTTTATAATGGAACTTTTCAGTTCCACTGGGTTACTTTGATTTTTATTTATCCGTTTTCAGCAACATCTCATGGTCTTGGTGCCCTCAAGTTATCAAGAGAGTGTTCTTGATCCTTAAGAACGCCACCTTCACTTCTATCTCTGTGTATTGCTGAGGGTATTTTTTATCCAGTTGAACCTTGTTATAGTCACTGAGTTTTGGAGTCTTCTCTTTCCTTTTCTTTTCTTAATGAGAATGTACTTATATTCATTTTAGTTATTCTCAAGTGATTTTGTTTCCCTTGCTGCTGACTTTTTCTCATCTTGATAGCCATCTCTTGTTTTTCTCTTGGAAGGAGAGATGCCATCTTTCAGTCTCTTGCAGAGAGTTGATTTACAGATTTTTTGTTATGTCCGTCATCTAATCTCTAACTTTGACGTGAAATGACTTTAATGTTTATTGGCATTGTAGGTGTTGGTTGTTTCAGGGGAAACAGGATGTGGGAAGACGACCCAGCTCCCTCAATTTATTTTGGAAGAGGAGATATCCTCTCTGCGAGGCTCTGACTGCAATATAATTTGCACCCAGCCTCGTCGAATATCAGCAATCTCTGTTGCTGCTCGCATATCTTCTGAGAGAGGAGAGAGTCTTGGTGAAAGTGTGGGTTACCAGATTCGCCTGGAATCTAAGCGCTCTTCTCTAACCAGACTTTTATTTTGCACTACAGGAGTGCTACTCAGAAAATTGGTAATATGATATGGCTAGTTACAACCACACATGATGTGAGAGTGGTTTGATTTGTCTCTGAATCAGTGTCTTTGAATGAATTCAAAAATATATTTTTTTTTCCATTTAATGACACTACAATGTTTACTATTTAGATGCTCGAGTTTTATATTGTGTTTTGCTTTACTACATATACTTGTCACATGAGCTCGCTTGTTGGCCGGCTGTGTATGTCTGGCTTATTTCTCATGTCCAACTTCTCAAAATGCACATTGAGCATGGAATGTGTTTCATGTGTCACATGTCATGACATTGTGTAATTTTTAACACAAATTGGATCTTTTGATTTCTCTTCTTTCCTCTTCTTCTCCCCTCATCTTACTGGTATTATATCTATTTACATTATCTCTTTCCTTCGCCCTGGTATTATATCTAGACATGGCGCTCTTCACACCTTGCCCTTTGACATAGTCTTCCTTTTAAAATCAGCTGTCGTGGTCCTGTTAACACATGATGTCCCTGTCTTTTTATTACTGCTTTCTGTTTTGAAATTGAATGTGAAACTGCAGGTCCTGGACCCAACTTTAACCGGAGTGAGTCATCTTCTAGTGGATGAAATTCACGAAAGAGGCATGAATGAAGACTTCCTTCTTATAATATTAAAGGACCTTCTTCCTCGTCGTCCAGATCTTCGACTTGTTCTCATGAGTGCTACCATCAATGCTGATTTGTTTTCGAAATACTTTGGAAATGCTCCAACCATTCATATCCCGGTAACTTCAATCATGATTTTTGATATGAATTCATCTTATAACATTTATTGTTACTAATTAAGTATGTCTTAGTTTAGTTTATCTTTCTTATAAATATATCTCCAGGGTTTGACATACCCTGTGGAAGAGTTTTTTCTGGAAGATGTGTTGGAAAAAACTCGATATACCATAGTATCAGAGTTCGACAGTTACCAAGCGAGTTCTAGGAGAAGGCGTCAACAGATGGAGTCCAAGAAGGATCCTATAACTGAAAAATTTGAGGCAAGATAACAGTTATGACTATTAAGTTTCACATTTGCTTTTTTATTTCTTATCCATGCACAACATTCAATACTAGTAAGTGTGGCAATCATAGGCTGTCATGGCTTACATGTCCCATTCTTCTTCCCATTGAAGATTTCTTCATTATTACCTGGCAGCTTCCTTGTGATTGATCACCTTGGATTCAGTATATTATGATCGTATATAGTTGTCTTGCATAATACTGCCTGCAAAAGCTTTAACCCTTGTATATTGTTGCATGCTTTGGAGTGTCTGACTAAGCTTAAGCAAAGATATATAATATATATATATATGTTTACATTTTACTCTTTTAATCTATTTGAAATGAGACAGAACCATGCTTTTGCGCATGCTATTTGTTTCCAATAATAAGTGCTATATATAAAAGAAGAAAACGATACATAAGAGGGAGTAGCTGCCAGATAAAGCTGCGATAGTTGCCAGATAAAGCTGCGATACATAAGAGGGCGTAGTTGCCAGATAAAGATGCTCTCAAACGGATAACCAGTTAATGAGACAAATGAAGCTAGTTACACATATAGTTTGTAACCTGTTTCTGAGACAAATGGGTAACCATTAAGGTTTGTTGTTTCTGATTTATTTGCAGGAAACTGACATTAGTACTGTGTACAAGAACTATAGTGCCAACACGAGGAAGTCTCTTGATGCATGGTCAGGTTCACAGTTAGACTTGGGTCTTGTGAGTATTCTGATGACATCTACACTTTATTAACTTGATTTTTCTTATATTCTTTTATATTAGAAATAGAAATTTTTCCATTTCAGCTAGTTCATTATATCTAGGAATTCCTGTAAGCATTTTCTGTGACTTCTTTGCGAATTCTAGAGACTGTGAGAAGCAGAAATATATTTGTAAGATGTAGAGCAAAGTGATGATTAAGCATGGCAGTTTCCATAACACGTGATGCAGTAGATTAATTTACTCATTCATTTGGACTTAAGAAATGAAAACAGAACTCCCTAATGAATTGTGTTCGCACATCAATTTGCATGGGTTTTTTAGGGGAACCTTCTTTTCTAGTGCTTCTCACCTGGTTTCTAGTGAATTGTGCTTTAGGAACAAGAGTAATGAAGGGTGCTTTAATGTTTATATATGTAGTGCTTTCAGCATGGTGAAAGGAAGTTTAGTTATAAGCAGTCATGCTATTTGCGTGGAAAAGGTTCCCACCTTTTGGCAAACTCCTATATTACAAACATGGACTCACGACCCCTTGCTTTCAGAGCGAATCTATTGCAAGGTTGCTGGATAACACTACCTCTGTTCAATAATAGATGACATTTAGCTACAATCGCCTATATTAAGGAGGTAAATAAATAAATGACTCATATAACCCCACTCAATGTAGAGTATTAATACTCCCTCCGTCCTGTTTGCTTTATGATACGTTTTTCCACTTCAATATTAAGCATATAAGATAAAATAGTTTTATAAAACTTAATTTTGTAACATATAGTTTAACATCTAAGGAATCATATGCAAAACTTAAAATTTTTAAATTATTTTATCTTATATGTTAAATATTGAAGTCAAACGACATGTCCGAATAGTAAACAGGACGGTCAATTCAGGACGGAGGGAGTAATTATCACTCCCTTCGTACCATTTTGACTGTCCTGTTTTAGGCACACATGTCCTACTTCAATATTTAGCATATAAGAGAAGTTAATTTATGAATCCAAGTTGTGAAACACATTCTTCATGATATGAGAAGTCTAATATAAAACTTGGATTCATAAACTTATATTGTACTCTAATTGTTGAATTGGATGTCTGCCGGAAAGTAATAGGACACTTCAGATGGGACAAAGGGAGTACTATTTTTTGCTTATTTTCATCTTTTTAAGGGGCCAAATATCGCTTTTTAGTTTTACAAGTCCCAAGAAAAGGTGTCAGGGATCGAAATGAAGAACTTTGTTGTAGAAAACTAGGAACTCTGGGGCGTTCGCTAGAACGCAGCTTTTGCTGCCTTTACAGTAAAAGCCCCCTCTGGTGAAGTACAGTGACACTAGTTAACTGATAGGGAGTGGACAAGTGGCTATAGTTAGAGTTTGAGTGGGACTTAGTTTTTTAAGATGGACAAATAGCAAGTTGACATGTGTAGATAGCTTTAATATTAAAGCTCATAAAGTTTGTTAACGAACGGGGCTTTAATTCTAAAAGCAAAAATTACTTTTATCACTGAACAGGAGTATTCGAAATGGTTGAGTTGTAAAGGTGACTTCTAGTGACTGACAACTGATGTTGTCTACATAGGCCGTCATTTCTGTGTTTCTTGCTTTTTGTTGTAAACCTTTCATTTCTTCTGGCCCTGCTTAATCAGCTCCATACGTATAGAATTAGATTCCTTCTACCAGATAGATTGGATGGACAACTGGATGGTGAGTAGTTGTCCAGAAGGCAAATTTTCAAAGGCATATGAGTTGAGATCTGTTTCCATCGCCACAAAAGAGTATGTGATGAAACCACACTAAATAGCTCACATATCACCACACGAATAAACAGCCAGCCGTTCCATTGATAGTTTGGGAATGCCAGGAAAATACAAAGGGATAAATCAGAGCAATGCTCCGCCAAAAGAGGAAAATCAGGCAGAGCCTGCCAATCCACAAGGTGGCCAAAAAGGGATACAAATCAACGCCTGCCTTCCTAGGTTACTATTCTTTCCTTAAATAGCTGCCCTACTCACACAAAACGACAATAACAAAAGCATAACAAACTTATATGACAGTCAGCCCCAAAACCACCTGACAAAACACACTAACAAACGCCCAGCCCTTTTAGACAGCTGTAGCAGTGGTCCCCCTCCTTTTGCGAAAATATGTAATGTGGTTTCCACCCTCATTCTCAACATCCCTCCCCCGAAGAAGAACGACCTTGTCCTCAAGGTTGAATTCGGGAAATTGGTGTTGGATTGTGGAGTAGAGCTCCCATGAGTCCTTAAAATCCGGACAGTCTTTCCATCGAACTAACACCTCCAATTGGTCGTCTGCCCTCTGTCTGACCATGAGGATATCACTGGGGTAAAGGAGGAGTTCTAACTCCTCTGTAAGATCTGGTGGGATAGATGGGTGGACAGCAGCCCCAGTGACAGATTTCTTGAGCTGCGACACGTGCACGATGTGATGTATTCGTGCCTCAGGCGGGAGCTTCAACTTGTATGCTACTGGACCGACCTTCGCCTCAATCTCGAAAGGCCCAAAGAACCGTGGGCTAAGCTTTGCATTTCTGGGACCCTCTAAGGAACGCAGCCTGTAGGGCCTGAGCTTGATATAAACCCATTCTCCCACTTCAAAGGTAATATCACGGCGTTGCTTATCAGCAGAAAACTTCTTGCGTTCTTGAGCCTTTGCCAGCTGACTCTTGAGCTCATCAATTATAGTGTCGCGCTCACTGAGTTGGGCATCAACCTCCTGCAAGGGTGAGTTCAGTGACGGGTACCGGACAAGTATGGGGGGATCACGCCCATAGGGGGCTTTGAAGGGGGTGGTGCCAGCGCTTCTGTTGAGTGTCGTGTTGAACCAAAACTCTCCCCATGGAAGCCACCTAACCCACTGTTTGGGCTGAGTGAAAGAGAAGCTTCTGAGATAGTCCTCTAGACAGCGATTCACTACCTCGGTCTGCCCGTCGGTTTGCGGATGGTACGCTGAACTGAGCTTAAGGGTTGTGCCTGTCTGCCTGATTGCTTGAACAGTTCTTGCCAGAATGAGCTGGTGAAAAGGGGATCACGGTCGGAGACAATGGAGCGTGGAATGCCATGGAGCCGCACAATCTCCCTAATGAAAACAAAGGCGACATCCTTGGCTGTGTACGGGTGGGCAAGGGGTATAAAATGTGCACATTTGGTGAGCCGATCGACAACCACCATAACCGTATCAATTCCCCTTACCTTGGGCAGTCCCGTGATAAAGTCCATTGAGATGTCGTCCCAGCTCTTGTCTGGAATCGGTAGTGGCTGCAACAGTCCCGCAGGGGCCAAGGAGCTGTACTTGACCTGTTGACAAGTGGGGCATGCTGCTACAAAGGATTTGACTTGCCTGCGCATTCCTTCTCAATAGAAGGAGTTGCTGAGACGCTTATAAGTGCGAAGAAACCCTGA
The DNA here is from genome assembly GCA_023374045.1 of Limonium bicolor. NCBI lineage: Eukaryota > Viridiplantae > Streptophyta > Magnoliopsida > Caryophyllales > Plumbaginaceae > Limonium > Limonium bicolor. Next base: position 338,900,310 of record CM041779.1, read on the forward strand.
ATGTCCGCCCATGGGGGAGCTGTGAAACTCCTGCAACAGTGCAGGAATAAGCTGTGACTATGCAGGCACCACCAATCTGCCCTTGTAATAAAATCTTCCTCCATGTAATTCAAAACCCGGGTGGTCCTCTGGATTAACAGCAACCTCCTGCCGGATTTTTCTCAACTTCTGATCAGCCTCTATTGCATTCTCAAGCTGTTCCCAACCACCAAATGCAACCACAGAAAATGCTCATAGCTCAGGCGATTTGTGCTCAACTCGCGAGAGGGCGTCGGCAGCCCTATTCTCCCTACCGGGTTTGTAATGTATTTCGAAGTCAAAACCCATTAGCTGAAGGGCCCATTTATGCTGCCCCTCTGTGAGCAATCTTTGCTCCCAAAGATGCTTTAGACTGTGTTGGTCAGTACGAATTATGAAATGTCTACCCAAGAGGTAATGACGCCACTTAGTGATGGCAAACACCACTGCCATTAACTCCTTCTCGTAGGTGGACTTAAGCTGAGCCCGGGGTCCAAGAGCTTGGCTTAAGTAGGCGATCGGCCTCCCGCCTTGCATCAGTACAGCACCCAACCCACGGCCCGAGGCATCGGTCTCCACCGTGAAGGTTTTAGCAAAATCGGGCATGGCCAAGATGGGAACTGAAGTCAACCGTCGTTTCAGCTCCTCAAAGGCATGCTGTGCTTCCATGTTCCAGCAGAAATTATCCTTTTTCAGCAAGCTGGTAAGGGGGGCTGCTACAACTCCATAGCCTTGGACAAACCGACGGTAGTAACCCGTTAGCCCCCAAAAACCCCTTAACTCCTTGACTGTTCTCGGAGGTGGCCATTCTATCATACAACGGATTTTCTCCGGGTCAGCTTCGACTCCCTGCGCAGAGATAAGGTGTCCCAAGTACTCCAACTGGGGTTTCCGAAATTGACACTTTTTCAGATTCGCAACTAACCCATTCTGTTGCAGAAGCTGAAGTACAGCTTCCAAGTGTCGGTTTGATCATCCAAGTTGCGGCTGTATACTAAGATGTCGTCCGTAAAAACCAACACAAATTGACGAAGAAAGGGCTTGAATACCTCGTTCATGACGGCCTGAAAAGTAGCCGGCGCGTTGCGGAGGCCGAAGGGCATAACAAGAAATTCGTAGTGCCCTTCATGGGTACGAAATGCTGTCTTGGGCACGTCTTCCGCGCGTACCCGGATCTGGTGGTAGCCCGATTTTAAGTCCAGCTTTGAGAATACCGAGGCGCCGTGTAACTCGTCTAGCAATTCGTCAATAACTGGAATGGGGAATTTATCAGGAATTGTGATTTCGTTGAGGGCTCTGTAATCAACGCAGAATCTCCATTCGTCGTTCTTCTTGACTAAGAGCATCGAGCTTGAGTAAGGGCTATTGCTGGGTCTGATCAGCCCTGCAGTAAGGAGTTCCTTGACAATCATTTCGATCTCCCCCTTCTGATAATATGGGTAACGGTAGGGCCGCAAGTTTGGAGGGTTGGCTTCTGATTTTACGGGAATGGCGTGATCATGGAAACGGGCTGGGGGAAACGGCGGGTTGTCGGAGAAAACCCTCTCATACTGGGACAGTAACCACCGCACTGTCTCATCCTTCATTGCGTGTTCTCTCCTCATCTTCTGTCGGTTTCTCCAGGCTGATAAGAACGCCCCCTCCTTCCTCCTGTATCGTACGGTGCATAGTTTTTAGGGATACAGAGGATTGGCTAAGATTGGGGTCGCCTTGTAGCGTGACCCATTTTTCCTTCTGTTTGAACTGAATCAACTGCAGCCCCCAATTAGTACGTGTGTCACCCAGAGACTCCAGCCATTTCATTCCTAAAATGGCATCGACTCCAATGAGATTAAGGGAAGGAAGCTCTGTCGGAATCGCCCCTCCTGCACCGAGAACTCTACGTCTCTGCAAATCCCGCGCCCTTTGATACACTCCCCATCACCAACCAATACCCCAAATTCGGTAGTTTCGTCAATCTCCAACCCTAATCTAGCCACCGCCTGATGAGCAATAAAATTATGCGTTGCACCACTGTCGACGAGAAGCAGTGTGTTCATCCCACGAATTTTTCCACTGAGTTTCATTGCACGTTTCGCCGCGATTCCCATCAGCGAAAGGTGGGACAAGTTGGCTTGGGCCGGTTCTTCAACCGCGGTTTGCTCTGGTGCGCAATCCGGCGTTTCCACGTCAGCGCTACCCTCCACTTCCTCTCTTCTAGAGTCAACAGTCGTAACCCTGGGTTTTTACACTTGTGCCCAGGAAACCATTTGACTCCACAGTTATAGCACAGGCCCAAGGCCCGTCGACGCTGCTCCTCCTGGGTTCGATGGGCCACCGAAGAGGAAGAGCCCGTTGAATAAGTGGAGCTCGTGGGTGTTGAGGCCGGCCCACGTGTTGCCCCTGGTTTTGGGTCAAGCGAATTGGTCGACGTGTCCTTCCACCCAGAATTCACCGTCTTCTCCAGCGAGACGTTACGCGTGCCGCCCCCAGTGAGCAACAGAGGCTTAGTCCCCGACCATGATGAATTTCTCTCGACCTTATACTTCGAGATTCTCTCCACCGCCAAATTTTTTTCCTCCACTTCTTGGGCACCTTCATCAGTTCCGGCAGTGTCGTTGGTTTGAACAGCATGACTTCTGCCCTCAACTCCGGCTTCAACCCCGCCTTAAAGACGCTCTTGTACACCTCATCGAACAACCTGAGTTTTGCTGACAGGCGCTCAAACTGCTGCCGATACTCTAACAACGTTCCTTCCTGTTTAATCGCCATAAGTTGGTCCATTTGGCTGCCAGCAGAAACGGGACTAAAGCTAAGGATCACCGCTTCACGGAACCCTTCCCAGTCCATGGCTTCTCCCTGATCTTTGAGCCAAGAATACCAATGGAGGGCTTCTCCTTCAAGACAGACCATGGCGGCCTTCACCCCGTCTTCGTCTCGGATTCCACAAATGGCGAAATACCGCTCCGCCCGGCACAACCATCCTCGAGGGTCCGTGCCTTCAAAGGTCGGCATCTCCATCTTTCGAATGCAGAACCCCCTATCGTTGAAACCGCCTCTAGGCCTCCCATGTCCAGAGGAAAGGGAAGAGTCACCTTCCATCAGCGATTCTCTCTCTCTCCATCAATCTAACCAACGCCAGCATATCGTTCTTCAGCCCTTCAATGGTGGAACAGAGGTTTGTGATCGAAACCTTCATCTCCCCGACTTCTCCTTTTAGTAATTGTTGTTCTCTCTCCAAATTCTCCATTCTCCCAGTGCGAGTGGAGACTATCCAGAATCACAGCTCTGATACCAAATTGATGAAACCACACTAAATAGCTCACATATAACCACATGAATAAACAGCCAGCCATTCCATTGATAGTTTGGGAATGCCAGGAAAATACAGAGGGATAAATCAGAGCAATGCTCTGCCAAATGAGGAAAATCAGGCAGAGCATGCCAATCCACAAGGTGGCCAAAAAGGGATACAAATCAACGCCTGCCTTCCTAGGTTACTATTCTTTCCTTAAATAGCTGCCCTACTCACACAAAACGACAATAACAAAAGCATAACAAACGTATATGACAGTCAGCCCCAAAACCACCCGACAAAACACACTAACAAACGCCCAGCCCTTTTAGACTGCTGTAGCAGTGGTCCCCCTCCTTCTTTTGTGAAAATATGTAATGTGGTTTCCACCCTCATTCTCAACAGTATGACTCAAAGTATTGGTCATGCATGGCTTGCTTTAGCTGGAATTGTTCATGAAGATGCACTTGTAATCAGTGGCGGAGCCACGTTGAGTGTTAGGGGGGCCCGGCCCCCCCAATTGTCTCGATGACATCATTTTTTTATTACTAGTTTTATATAATATAGTTTATTTTATTATAAATTTAGTTGAATTTATTAAAATTGTCTAAAAATATCTATGATATTTATTATTTTTAATTAACATGAGTCCATTTTAATTTATTTTGTGTTATAAATAGAAATAATAAACTACCTTTAAAACATTAATTGATGTTATTAAGTGTCTTATATTTTATACATTATTATTTTTATAACCATAATTTGAACTAAAATTTGCTTCTAAAATATTAATTGTGTTTATTAAATTTTAGTTTAAAGTTATGTCAATGAGTTCTTGTAATTGTAACCATGTACTACCTTCTGTTCTTAATAAATGATGTTTTGAAAGTTGCCGTTTTTTCATAATATAAGATGTTATGAACTTTTTACCACTCACTTTTCATAACCCCTTACTTTTCTCTCTCACTCAACTTCTATATTCCTTGTGAAAAGTAAGGATAAAGTAGTCCAAAAATTGTTTCCTTAATTTCTGTGTTTTCTACTAGAAAATTATCTATGAAAAATAGGATAGAGTATATTTAGTGAGTTATATCTATATTTAAAATATAAACTTTAAACCATATTGTAAATATTTTTATTATTTATTTTCAGAATATATTTAGTATTGAAATTAAATATATATAGCCAAAAAAATTTTTGGACCCCCTAAATTTGAAATCCTGGCTCCGCCCCTGCTTGTAATTGAATTTGACTCTGCTAAACCCATCTAACCTTTGTGGTATCTCTTGTCACCTTGGGCAGGTCGAATCAACTATTGAGCACATATGTCGCAATGAGGGTGATGGAGCGATTCTTGTCTTTCTGACTGGATGGGATGAAATTTCGAAGTTAAATGACAAAGTTCAAGTAAATAACTTTCTTGGAAATAAAAGGAAATTTCTTATTCTTCCCCTGCATGGTTCAATGCCAACCATCAATCAACGCGAGATATTTGATCGCCCTCCTTCAAATATGAGGTAGGTACCTTTTTTTGCGAAATGTCTAATAGTTCTGTTGCTTCTTACATCTGAAGTACCCTTGCTTCTATGGCTAAGTGCTTATCTCGTGCCATGGTTGAAGTTGATTGGTGCAATTTAAGCTATACTGTATACTTTAGTCTCCTCTCTTTGAAGTATACGCTGTGAACAAGATGTCAAATATTTTCTGTAGGAAAATTGTGCTTGCCACAAACATTGCTGAAAGTAGCATCACCATTGATGATGTCGTGTATGTCATTGATTGTGGAAAGGCAAAGGAAACTAGCTATGATGCTCTGAACAAGCTAGCTTGTCTACTGCCATCTTGGATCTCTAAGGCTTCAGCCCATCAGGTAACTTCCTTTTGGATTATCATGGCTTTCACCGTGCTCGATTCTTCTCTGGATCTAGTATCTTTTTTGCTCTCTCTGTGAGTTTTCATCTATCCCCAGCTTTATCTTCATGAAAATTGTTAACTACAGAGACGAGGACGGGCTGGTCGTGTACAACCTGGAGTTTGTTATAGATTATACCCGAGATTAGTGTACGATTCAATGCTTCAATATCAGTTGCCGGAGATTCTCCGAACACCTTTACAAGAGCTATGCTTGCATATTAAGTCACTTCAGCTTGGTGCAATTGCGTCTTTTTTGGGAAAAGCCCTTCAGCCCCCAGATGCTCTTTCTGTGCAGAATGCTATTGAACTTCTTAAAACTATTGGGGCTCTTGATGATAGGGAAGAGCTCACACCGCTTGGTAAGTATTGATGGATGCAAACCAAATGCTTTTATCTTTATTTTATTTCTCTGAAACTTGAGCTGATATCTGTTTTTTCTGATTAATAACTATAACAGGGAGGCATCTCGCGACTCTGCCACTGGACCCTAATATTGGGAAAATGCTCCTTATGGGGTCAATCTTTCAATGCTTAAATCCTGCCTTAGTAATTGCTGCTGCGCTTGCACATAGGAATCCTTTTGTCCTTCCCATCAATAGGAAAGAAGAAGCTGATGCTGCAAAGAGATCATTTGCTGGGGATTCTTGCAGGTGAAAACTGCAATCCTTGGAAGCATCAAGTTTCTGGATATAAGTGAAACAGCAGTAGGGTGACAAAGAAAGAAAAGAAAAGTTTGGTTCCTGAATATCTTTTTATTTTTGGTTTGGTTATTTGGTGTGCAGTGACCATATTGCACTTCTAAAAGCATTTGAAGGTTGGAAAGATGCAAAACGCTACGGGAACGAAAGAGCCTACTGTTGGGATAACTTTTTATCATCAATAACATTGCAGATGATGGATGATATGCGAAAACAGTTCATAGATCTCCTCTCTACAATAGGCTTTGTGGACCAGACGAAACACGCTAACGTAAGTCATCTTAATTATATTATTTGCCAATGGTAATGAGAATGACTGGCTGTCAGAATGACCTGTTGGCCCAGCCGCATGAATCTTTTTATATATTTTTTTATTAGGGTTTTAGCTGCGTGTCGCTATTGAGAGATGGAAATTGGTCATTTAGATTGCGTAATTGGATGATTTATATGCAGGTCTATAACCAATATAGTGATGACTTGGAGATGGTGAGTGCAATTCTGTGCGCTGGTCTCTACCCAAATGTGGTTCAGTGTAAAAGAAGAGGGAAGCGAACTGCATTTTACACCAAAGAGGTCGGCAAAGTGGACATTCACCCTGCTTCTGTAAATGCCGGGGTTCATCTATTCCCCTTGCCGTATATGGTTTACAGTGAGAAAGTAAAAACAAGCAGTATATACATCAGGGATTCAACAAACATATCAGATTACGCACTTTTGCTGTTTGGAGGTAATCTTATTCCTAGCAGATCAGGAGAGGGCATCGAAATGCTTGGAGGGTACCTTCATTTTTCAGCCTCAAAAAGTGTTATGGAGCTTATACGGGTAAACTGATGATTATCTGATGTCATATTTTTGCCAGTTCTTGTATGAGAAGAGACATTCTTTTATCTGATCTCTTGATCCTTAAAACTGTGTTATATTTGTAGCAATTGCGAGGGGAGTTGGATAAGCTACTGAACAGGAAGATTGAGGAGCCTAGCCTTGACATATCTGTTGAAGGGAAGGGAGTGGTTGCTGCTGCTGTTGAATTATTGCATAGTCAAACATGAGGTCTCACTGCTGTATTTAACTAGTCCTAGTGAAACACTGCATTGTCTTCCGTGTAATTTAGCCATATTACTGCATTCTATTTAGGAAGGTTGTCATTGGGGTTCGTATTTTTCTTTATGTGGAATATACATATAATGGGGAATGGATGGTGGTTTCTGTTAGCATGTATGTTACTGAAGAATAGTGTTGAAAGGGAGGGGACTGTTACTTTTCAATTGAGACTTTCCATATTAGCTCGAGGCTTTTTATTGTCGTATGGTGTTGATTATCTTATATAAGTGATTGTTGGTTATTTATTAAAGTGACTGTCATATCTATTATCTAGGGAAAATTACATTCTCATTCCCCACGTGGGTAACTTGCTACATTTACGAGATGAGATACAAAAGTACTTAGAATCTTTGCCGTCCCGGCAAAGACTTAGGTGGGGGAGGTTTGTTACGTCCAAATTTTGTAAGGACAAAGACAACAGCTTGACACCAGAATGTACTTGTACTCAACGATGTAATGTAAGCCTTCGGGCCTTGTATCTCAATTAATAAAAGAAGTAGCCCTTTCGTACCGCGTTGTGATGACTCGATCTCTCTCTGTTCTACGCCATTTTGCTAACTTGCAGCTGCAGGTATGCAGGTAGCTGAGGGGCCCCTGGGTAATAGGAGCTTGCACCACCCATGACGTTTGGTAAAATTACACACCCCACCCACGAGGTTTTAAAAATTACTTTGTCCATCATGTGGTTTTCTTTATTTTATATTTGACCACTTTTTTAATATTTGATCAATTTAAACGAGGCTTAAATGTTATTCAAAATTGATAAAACTTTACATGTATGATGCTAAGGTGTTATATTTTTGTCCAATGTCATATATGACCCGTGGGATCCAATGATATTTCATCGGGTCCCACGGATCATATAGGAACTTAAAAAACATTAGATTTCACGTAAGACAAAAATATAACACCTTAAAAACGTCCATAAAAAGTTTCATCGATTTTGGACAACATTTAATCATCTTTTAAGTTGATCAAATATTAGAAAGGTTACATGTAGAGACTCTTAAATTAGTTTACGGAATCACTAATAGTGAGAAATCCTGTTGAGTATGTTTCGCACAAAATACAAAAAGAGAGTAGTGCTAGGTTTTTTTTAGGTGCGAAAGTTTCATCGGTTGATTTGAGCGGTAGGTAAGGTACGCTGATCTAATTTGTAATAATGATATGTAAGGGTGTATCTTTATCCAATCTGACCGATAACCCGACCCAAATCTAATATGTAAATAGTGGATATGGGTAAGATTATTGACCCATTTAATTTTTGGGTCGGTTATGAGTTATCAATTAAATATATAACTTGGGTATCGGTTAAGGGTTCTAACCTGAATTTAATCCGACTTGTTTACTTAATTTAATTAAAAATAAATATGTATATTTTACTTGGATATGTATTAATTCTATAATCATTAGTATAATAGTAAACAAAAATACTATCATCTTTTTAGGCACACAAATAATTATTTTAAATATCACTATATTTTTGACTAATTCATAAAATACCACTACAAAAAAAAAGTCACAAAATGCCACTATATTTTCATAAAAGACCATGAAATGCCACTATAGATGGAAAAAAGACAAAATACCCCTATTAGTTAACAATGTACTTTATATGCCCCTAAGTGATACAAAATTCACAAAAGTTCAAAATACAATAAAAATTTAAAAATATTTATGAAAATTTAAAATTTTTATAAATTTTTTAAAAAATAATAAAAATTTAAAAAATAATAAAACTCGAAAAAATTATAAAAATTAAAAAATATAAAAAATGTAAAAATTATCAAAAATAAAAATAATGAAAATTTCATAAAATATTAAAACAAATAAAGGTTTCATTTTTTATAATTTATTCATAAAAGAATATTATGTTTTAAACAAATAATTTATGGAAAAATTACATCCTCACCCATGACGTTTGGTGAAATTACACACCCCACCCACGAGGTTTCAAAAATTACTTTGCCCACCCATGTGGTTTTCTTTATTTTACATTCGGCAACTTTTATAATATTTGATCAACTTAAAATATGATTAAATGTTGTCCAAAATTGATAAAATTTTACATGGATGATGCTAAGATGTTATATTTTTATCCAATGCCAAATCCAAAGTTTTTAAAGCTCATATATGACCTGTGGGACCCAATGAAAACACGTTGACATGTCACATGTTTCATTCGGTCTCACGGATTACATATGAGCTTAAAAAAATTTGGATTTCACGCTAGACCAAAATATATCACTTTAACATCGTCCATATAAAATTTCATCAATTTTGGACAACATTTAAGCATCTTTTAAGTTGATCAAATATTAGAAAAGTTGTCGAATGTAAAATAAATAAAACCACATGGGTGGGTAAAGTAATTTTTGAAACCTCGTGGGTGGGGTGTGTAATTTTACCAAACGTCATGGGTGGGGGATGTAATTTTCCCAATAATTTATACCAATTAAGTACCATAATTTATACCAAGTACCATAATTGTTTTGGGGTTTAACACTGCCCACCCACGAACTTTGAAAATTAACACTGCCCACCCATGGACTTATATTGTTTTTACTTCCGTCACCAATTTACCACACTTCCGTCATTTGTTAGTTTAGTTGATTGTCCAACTCTCACGCGCCACGATATTAAATTCAGTTTCTTTTCCACATCCTTTCATAAATTGGTATCTCCATTCGCATCACTGTACCGCACCACCATCCTCCTCACCATCTTCAGACTACCATCATCCCAGCACCTATCACTCTCGCTTCATCACGCAAATCATCATTCACCATCTTCGAACAGAGGAGAACACTACGCATCGTCTTCATCATCGCACCTGCACCACACCTCGTCAGTCATCATCTTCATCGCATCTCACCATCAACCACCGCACTGCACCGCTATCATCACTATCCACCGATCATCTTCAACGCCTCCAACGAGGCTCTGGCCTCTCCGCACCACATTCACGCCATTAACGATCCACAACACCATCCTCATCAACGCTACGCTACACCCGCATCAACATTCATCCATCTTCAACCACGTCCATTCACCGTCGAAACCATTCATTCACCATCATCACCGAAACCACCGATTCACCACCCCGTCTACATCCCATCCTCACCTCATCACCGACGCCACCATCTTCATCTCGCTACACCGCCTCATCCGTCTCATTTATCTTCGACAATCACCATCTTCTCCTCACAACACATCACGACTGTATCACTTCGCCAGCCATCTTCACCACCTTCTCCATTCATCTCCGTCGCGATTCACGTCCGTCGCATCCCATCCAACACCCGCCATCACCACCGTCGCCACGACCACATCAGACCACGCCCGCCTTCACCACACTCACACCACTGCAACATCTCATCTTCACCGTAACATATCATTCCAGTATGTTTTGTTGTTCGTGGAGAAGAAGCAAGATTGAGCAGCGGTGTCGCTGCAGATTGAGTCGTTACTCTTGATTTGTCGACATCGAGACTGATCCGCCGGCGCGAGGAAATCAACGAGGTTGAGAGGCGGAGAAACAGAGGACAGAACCATCTCTTAAAGCACATAGTTCGACGAAAACACTCTGCACCACCAACAACAGTCTATCCCCATTCACATCACCACCACCACTACCTCAAGTCACTGAAAACCGATGATGAACTATTCGAAGAAGATCAAGAAGGAATCCGTACCGAAATCGAGAAACTAAAAACAGAACAAATCATAATGGAGAAAGAAATCGAAAGAATGACTAAACGACTTGAAGCAACTGAACGTAAACCAGATCAGATGCTAACTTTTCTACAAAGAGTTGTTGATGATCCCGAGATTTTACCACGGTTTGTACTTGAAAGAGAGGATCGGAGACGGAGGAAAAGTGTACAAGAACAGAGGAGTGTGTATCATCAAGAGGATATGAGTGAGAAATGGAGAAGAGTTGCTGCTGTATTGACATCAACATCATCGTCTGGGTCTTTATCAGTAGAAGCTGGTGGGACGACAACGGTTGATGAGGAAGATGAAGAGAGTTTTGAGAGAATAACGACGAAGACGACTGATGAAGAAGTGGCGAGCACGTCGATGAGAGATATTATCCCTTCTGTTTGGTTGGTGACGGAAGTGTGGTCTGTTTGGTCAACATAAGTTTGACAGTCAACTAAACTAACAAATGATGGAAGTGTGGTAAAATGGTGACGGAAGTAAAAACAATATAAGTTGATGGGTGGGCAGTGTTAATTTTCAAAGTTCGTGGGTGGGCAGTGTTAAACCCCAAAACCCTGTGGGTGGGCACTGTAATTTTTCCTTTTTATTATTATTTCTATTAATTTAAATTATTTCTTCAAAACAAATTATTATATTTAGAAATTTTAGTTTTTAAAATTTATCAGCAATATAAAAAAATTATTTACTTTTGAAGAAATAAATAATTTAAAATGAAAAAAAATAATAATTAAAAAATGTATGTTAAAATTATGGCACTTATTTGGTATAAATTATGATACTATAAATTATTTTTTTAGAACTCAATATTCTTTTTATGGTACTGAATAAATTTTTAAAAAATGAAATATTTATTTTTTAATATTTTATGATATTTTATTTTTTCATTTTTATAATTTTTATAATTTTTTCAATTTTTATACTTGTTTCAATTTTTATAATTTTTTAAAGTTTTTTAAAAAAATTATATTTTTTATATTTTTACAATTTTTATATATTTTTATTGTATTTTGAATTTTTGTGAATTTTTTAACACTTACATATTGTGAACTTTATAAGTACTTTGTTAACTAGTAGGGGTATTTTTGTCTTTTTTTCCATCTATAGTGGCATTTCATGGACTTTTACGAAAATATAATGACATTTTGTAACTTTCGTTTTTTTAGTGGCATTTCATGAATTAGCCAAAAATATAGTGGCATTTCATGAAAACCTAAATATTATGTCAATCATTTGTCAAATAAGTTTCACCATTCACACTATTTCATCCGCACAAATACGATTATGAGTTAAGATTATTGACTCATTTAATAGAATGTTGACAATGAAAAAGCAGTACAATGATTTGAAATAAATGATCGTCATGAGCACGTTTTTATGGACGATTGATAATTCTAAATAAAAACAAGAGTATTTGTATTTAAACGCGTTAAACGGGTCGGGTTTTGGTTCAATGATTATATATGGGTTGGGTATGAGTTAAAAGTTTGTAATCTAATTATTTTTTGGTCGGATATGAGTCAATACAATTTTAATCGAATTGGGTATAGGTGAGCTTCAATCTGACCCATCAACCCGAATTGTCACTTCTAGATATCGGAGCCAAATCATGTTTTTAGTTTGTTGGTTGCAGATGATAGTCCTCTATATATATTTTTTTTACTTATATGTTGTCCATGAAAATGTCATCACGTCCTACAACCGATGGTTTAAGAAAATTGGTTGCGTGTGATTATGATGCTGATGGTGTCTTGCGTTTGGTGATTAGAAAGAAAAGATCAGTACTTATAAAGCCGCAATTTTTTTCTGTTTGATGTATGTATGTAGTGTGATATCTGTATGTGGTGTAGATTTGCTGTGAATCCATTGCACTAACTATGCTTGGTGCGGCTTGTGCCGCAATCATATCCCTAACATAGATAGCCGCTGAATTTATCTATTGTGTATGAATGAAGTGTAGAATTATTTGATTAAGATTAGTAGTTAAAGTTTGAGGAGAAACTTTGTTTTTAGGGGTGGAGAATACAAGATTTAAAATGATGTTATTGGATAATCTTATGGAATTATGTGGTTGGATAATTTAAAGATAAGTAATGTAATGGTTGAAAGGTGATATAATTATTGAAATGATTAATGGTTGATAAGCGAGTAGTGTGATAATGTTACATAAGTGAAAGCCTATGCATGGTTATGTTTGGTGGTAATGCTTTGATATTAAAGTCTGAAAGTATTATACGAATAACTGTTTTTTTGGGTGATGTTGTGTACTTTGAAATGATTTAAGCTTCGGGGATGAAGCTTTGTTTAAGGGGAGGATGTAATACCCCGAATCTTAGTTAAACCTTAGACGGAACCTGAGGCGCCAGAAAACCTTAATCAGTCGGGAAACTTTAGTTTAGCAGATGTGGTGACTGGAATTCATGTGAGGATCTGGATAAGCCCTAGGAAACCCTAATTCTTGAGGAAAGTTGGGAAAAGCCTAATGATTGGAGGTTCTTGGGAGCACTAGAAACCTAATCGGTGGAATTTCTGGATAACCTGAAACTTATAGAAATTATGTAAATTCTAAGGAATCATAGATAGCCACTAACCCTAGAAGATATATTTGAGGTCCTTGAAGATGTTTTGTGGTAGAAATCAACTAGAATCCTTTATTTCAAATTGTGGTAATGTAGTTACATTTTTCCACAGTTGGTGTTTTTGGCCAAACAGGGCACTAGGAAGGTGATGAGGGTAATCTTAGAAAACTTAATCAACTAGATTATCCATGCTTGTATTAATCTATTTACATTTATAGCCTTAAATACCAAAAGAAAAATCAAGCCAAACAAGGCATCATGAAGGCGCCATATATAGCCTCCTTACTAATCATTACCTCCTTACTATTCACTATTCTTGTTATTTTGTGATGATTATAAGAATAAACCTTATCATCTTCTTCATTAATGAGGAGTTAGCCACTCCAATGATTAGGATTTATTTTTGCCAGATGTTAAAGATCTAAGGGATTAGTTAGGGATAAATATGACTAATTACCTAAGGGTGGAAAAGAAGAAAGAAATGAAAAACTAGATATTTTTAAGGACCATTTTCGGCCATAAGGGAGGGGGATCAAAGCTCACTATTTTATTTCTTCTCTCTTGCTCTATTTGACACACTCATCACCATAGAAGGGTTGAAGTGCAATAGTACCAACATAGAAAGCATCTTAACGTTATTTTTCAAGGTAAATCAAGACTTTGAAGTGAGGAGAACACACTTAAAGCAAGGGTGGTTCGTCTGGATTTGGATATAGCTTTGTTTAAGAGATAAAACAGAGGAGAAAAGTTGAAAATGGCCAGAGGAACTAGGTTACCTTCATGTACACCAATTTCTTTCAAAAGTCAAGTTTTTGAGCTTAAAACTAAGTTCGTTAGGTTCCCAAGCTTGTTTTTCATTGAAACTTTGACAGTGATCTTAGTTCGAAATGCTTGTTCTATGCAAAGAAAATCAAGAGAAAATACCTTTGGAAGTCGGTTAAATTGTAGACAACATTTAGGGTTGAAAATGTGCTTTAAGCTTTTCTAGGGGGGTGCGACTGCTAGTGGTTGAATATACTTGTTACTATGATCTTTATAGCTTATAAATGACCCACATTTAGAGTTTTAAGAGGTGGCTAGGCTGGAAAATCATTTAGTGACTTGGTGGAGCTAATATGTGTTTAAAGATCTCTATTCTTGAACTTGAGTTTGGTGTGTGATTTATGAGGGTTTTATTTGATAATAATAACTAATTTGGATATACTCTGATGATATTGAGGTGATTTGACCATTGGGTCAAAGTGGTTTTGATTTTAACCAACTATTTGTTAAATTGTGCTTTAAGGTCACTTTTGGTTCTCTTGAGGTTTGAAGTTGATTTGGTTGTTGCTTTCTGTGTATTTGCGTCCATGGGGGATGTGTTAAAGTTGAAAGTTTTGGGATTTTAAGGTTTATTTTGTAATATGCATCAAGATGGTGTTATTTTATGAATTAACTATCTTGTTGTGTTTCTTACCGAATTCAGAGTGTGGGATTTGGTTGGTATTACATGTGTTTATGGATTGGTTCTGGCGATCTGATATATAATAGGCTATGCTTAGCCTAGGATATGGTTGGCCACATCATTTAAGCCATGTTGGGCTAAATCATTTCTAATTCACTTATTTGGGTCTTTAAGCTTCTACCAATGAAATGAAGCTACTTATAATCTACCCTATAGAGTTATGGTTAGCCATAGGGGGTGTACACACTTAAGGATTGTAGGTGAGGTGGTAATTATCTAATGAAGGATCAAGTTTGTCTTGATATCGAAGGTTGAGGGAATTTGTGATATTGAACCAATGTTGAATGCATCTCGAGGAAGGTATGGTATGTTGTGAACTTGATTTTATGATTGGTATGGTATTCATGTTTATTGTTGGTTGTTTAATTATTGCTATAAAAGGTTTTCTAAAGAGAAAATAATCTTGACAAAGTGTGGTGATTGTTACTCAGTTTCACTGATTTTATCTACAACCCTTTTATTGTGTATGTTTGATTTTCTGGTTGCAAGATGATGGCACTGATGGTTCTGTGATGTGGACAGAGGACACAGTCCATGATACTTTGTATGTTATCATGTACCTAACTAATAGAAGAGAAATAATGGGTTGAGTCACTGAGGTAGTATATGAGGAGTGGAAGCTCAAGCTAGAGGGCTTCCGCTATGCTTGGGATGGAAGTAGGCGGTCTACTAGTCACATTGTCTCTACCACCTATGAGTACTACACCGAGTAGGTAGGAGGGATAGGAGTATCATACTTTTGTAACTCCTTTTATCTTTTGTTGTAAAATAGGTTAGAAACTAACATAGAAGTTAGTACCAAAGAAGGGGCTGGAATGTAAGTGTAGGTGAAGGTTTTGGTTGTAATAGCTTGATGTGATGTAGTAGTGAAGGTGGCAGTATCTAGCCTTAGCACCTGTTGTAGTTGGCAGGTGTGGTGGTAATATCCAGGGGAAATATAGTATTTTGTAAGGCTTCGGCTGCAAATGTAAAATAATCTAATGAAAAAAAAATAAATTAGTGGTTGTTTATGGTCTTGTGGTAAAAAAAACCTCGGGGTGTTATATTATGCATTATGCTTTAGTGTTCAGTCATGCTCTAATTCTTGTGACTTATGTTGAATTTTAGTGAATATTGAGTTTTGACATGGGGTTTATAACCTTCCATCGTTCAGAACACGACAATCGTTGATTTAATTTGAATTTTTGTCACATTTAACATTGTTAATCAGCAATGTCATATAGTAAGTTTGTTTATTAGCATTATACATCATTACACATCCTTTAGGGATGCCTACTGAATGTATATGAGATGCCGGATTGTAATACAATCTATATTTTTTTATAAATATCAAACAAAAATTTTGACGTGAGTTCGCCCCATTCCTACAAGATACCTCCGTCGAAGTTGAGTCTTTGGACGCACATGAATGTGTTGATATTAACCGAAGAATTGTGTTAGAAATTTTTTTGATGCCCGGTAGGAGACGCAAGTTTGTGGCGCAGTAAATACGTATCGTTCTCTCGGTGAGGCGATTTCAGAGGCGATAGTGTATCGTTCTCTCTGGTTCTCTTCTGTGTCAACAGAGAGATTGTGGTGTTTCGCCCTCTTCCTCCTCATTGGAAGTCTGTCGTTTCCCATCTCCTTCTCCAGCTCTAGGTGGGGTTGCCCTTTCTTCGGAAGTCGGCAGTTTAGTGTCCTTCTTTCTCCGGTGCATTTATCCCATTCTTGTCGCGGTGGTGAGGCCTTGTCTCGGGGCTGCTTTACCAGTAATTCCTTCTCAGCTAATCAGTTAGGGCTGGGAGTGGTGTCTCCAGGGTCGGCTGGGTTTTGTTTGTTTGAGGAGGGGCTAAATTTTGGAGTTGTCTTCACGAGTCCAGTAAAGATTTGACCTAGTTTGATTGGGGCTGATTTCGAGTGAAGTCTGTTTCCTCCAGTGTGTTTGGCGGTGGTTTGGGTGGGTCTTCTCGGTGCCTTCTTTGTTTCCCAGGATCTGGCTCGGCTAGTATTGGGGTCAGTGTTGTTCAGTCGTGGTGTGCTGCGTTGGGCTCCGGTTTGTTTTCTGCGTGGATTATTGCTTGGTTTGTGATAGTTTGGGCGTCTTGTGTCTGAGCTTCTGGGTGTAGTTCGTCTTTGGTTGTTCTTCGCTTTGATCCGCCTGACTTCTTCGAAATCAATTCGGGTTTTGCTGCCTTGTCCAAGACCTGGGGTGTCGGTCCTAGGGGATTGGGTTCAGTGCTTCGTTTTGGGTGCTTCGGTACTTGGTACTGTTATTGGGTGCTTATCGGTTTGTGTCTGTTTCGTGCTTTTGGGTCGGGTGTTTGTGGTGGGTTGCCACAGGTTTTCGAGGAGTTGCCCCTTGTCTCGTTTCTGGAGTTGGGGTGTAGTCCAGATTGCTTTCCTCATTGGATTAGTCTATTGTTGTTTTGGCAGTTCAGGTGTTCCGTGGAGCTGTTGGATCTAGTTTTGTTGGTCCCTGGTGCGTTGGTCCTTCTGTCGAGTAGGTAGGAGTGCTGGTGTTTACAGGTGCTGGTCTGATTGGCTGTGTTTAGGGGTTGGATTTGCTCTGTGTGTTGTGAGGCTGTTGTGCGGATTGGATCAGATGAGTTGCTTAACCCTCAACTGCAGGGGTTTAGGGAAATCTAAGGCTGTTTATTGGGTTAAGAGTTTGGTTCTAAAACTCAACCCTGATATTATATTCCTCAGTGAGACCCGTAAGTCTGATCTAGATATGGAATTCTTCTTCGGGAACTTTCCTCTGTACAATGGGCTAGCGGTTTCAAGCAGAGGAAGGAGTGGTGGTTTGAGCCTTATGTGGAAAAATTGTCTAGGTTGTTCGATGATCTCTCAATCTAGACATCATATGTCAGCTATTATGATTCTTCCGGGTGAGCTCCAATTTGTGTTCACTGGATTCTACGGATGGTCAAATTGGGGGCTCAAGCATTTGTCCTGGAAGCTTCTCCGCATTCTCAGTAAGCAAGTTTCCCTGCCCTGGGTGATAGCTGGGGATTTCAATCAGATTCTCCATGCCTCTGAGAAGATCGGGGGCAGAATTAGGCAAGAAGTTCACATGGCCCCTTTTAGAGATGTCATCATTGAGTGCGATCTCCATGACATTGGTTATTTTGGGGAGAGCTCTACCTACACCAATTGTCAGGAGGGGGAGTTCCATTCCCATAGTAGATAGGATAGAGTGTTCTGCTCCTCTGCTGGGCTTCAGGCCTTCCCCGATATCTCAGTGGAACACTTACCCCGTGAAGCCTCTGATCACTGTCCTCTTTTCATTAGGTTCTTTGGTAATCATAGAATCCCAACAAAAATTTTCAGATTCGAGAACGGGTGGTGTTTGGATCCTAAGTGTTCAGAGATAGTATCAGAAGTCTGGAGTAATAATTTCCCCAACATTACTACTTCGCTGGCTTTATGTGCGCGGAAATTAAGTGAATGGAAGGGGTGGTCTATCTCCAAGATTAAATGGAAGATCATAAATAAGAAAAAAGAGTTAGGTAATATCTCTATTAGTGATAGCTCTTTGGGAGCTATTAATAATAGAAAGAGGCTCCTCCTGGAAATTGAGTTGCTATCTTTCCGGGAGGAAATATGGTGGAAGCAACGATCCAGACAGGTGGATAAAGGAAGGAGATAAGAATATGGGTTATTTCCATGCTAGGGCTTCCTCTATTAAAAGATCCAAAGAGATCTTTGGTCTCCAGGATTCCGGGAACACGATGCAATACTCTTGGCAGAATATCGAATTCATTGCTAGAGGTTATTTCCAAAACCTCTTTTCTTCCTCCCAACCCCAGGTGGATAGGGACTTATTGGGTGCGGTGGAGGGTCGGCTAGACGGCAGCTTTATTTCTGAGCTAAGCAGGCCGTATTCCAGGGAGGAAATCATTGCCGCTGTGAAACAATTAGGAGCCAATAAAGCCCCGGGGCCGGATGGCTTCAACGGTAAATTCTTCATCACCTTTTGGCATATCATTGGGGATCAAATTATCGATGGAGTCATTCCTATTCTTAGAGGTCAGCATCTCCCTGATTCTTTGAATGAGTACTTCATCACGTTTATCCCTAAGATGGCGGGGGCGACGGAGATTGATAAATTCAGACTGATTGCTCTCTGTAATTTTGTTTACAAGATTGCGTCCTAGACTTTGGCTAATAGGGTTCAACACATTCTTCCTCATCTCATCTCCCACAACCAATCAGGGTTTGTGAAAGGAAGGCTTATCACCGACAATATCATTTTAGCAGGCGAGCTCCAACATTTTTTAGAGAAGAATCAAGCTGTTAAAAATGGTTTCTTTGCCCTCAAGTTGGACTTTAGCAAGGCCTATGACAGATTAGAGTGGAGTTTCCTCGAAGGGGTTCTTCTTTCCATGGGTTTCCCTTCCCATTGGATTACTCCGGTTATGAACTGTGTTCGCTCAGTCAGATGTGTGATCCTCATCAACGGCAAACCAGGTAACTCTTTCGACCAGTCTAGGGGCATTAGACAAGGAGATCCTCTCTCTCCTTTTCTATTCATATTGGCTCAGGAAGCTTTGTCTAGTCTCCTGAATAAATCCGACATTAATGGTGATTTCCATGGGATCAAGCTCTCTCCCCTCTGCCCGTCTATTTCTCATCTGGCCTTTGCCGATGACCTTCTCTTTTTTGGTAAAGCCAATCCCACTAATATTTCCCGTCTGAACCATATTCTCACAAAATTCCTTCTAGCCTCCGGTCACAAAATCAACCATCTCAAATCTAAATTGGTGTTCAGCAAAAGATTATCTCTTCCCATAAAAGACAACCTCTTCAGCCTTCTGAATGTTCAAGAGGTGCCTTGTTTCTCCAAATATCTGGGCCTTCCCCTTAAGATAGGTAGGAGAAAGCATGATCTCTTTACCTACCTTATCGAATCAGTTCACAAAAGGGTCTTCAGTTGGACTAAACCTATGGCACAAGCTGCTAGGTCAATTATGGTGTCGAGTGTTCTCCAGTCTATTCCCAACTACACCATGTCCCTTTTTGCTCTCCCCAAAGGTATTATTGTGAAACTCAATTCAGCATTTTCCTCCTTCTGGTGGAGTGGGAAAGTCGATAATAGAGCTCTTCACTGGACTAAATGGTCAAAGATTTGTGACACTTTGGACCAAGGAGGCCTTGGTTTCAGAGAAGTGGAAAATTTCAACAAAGCTCTTTTGGTTAAACAACTTTGGAGATTACTTTCTTGTCCGGGGTCTTTAGTAGCCCAAGTTATGAAGCAGCTCTATTACCCTGACTATAACATTAGTGAGTGTCTCCCTTCAAAAAAAGGTAGTCCCATCTGGAAGTCCATCTCTTCGGTTTTGGATTTGCTCAGAGAAGGAGCTCGGCCTCTACCATCTGTGGGGAATGGGTCTCTGTCTCCTACTTCTCATGACTTGGATAGTCCGGACCAATCTGCGAATCGAGCAACCCTTGTATGCAATGATGTGGTGGGGAACCTCTGGGCCTTCTCCAAAGATAACAAGTTCTCAGTCAAATCAGCTTATTTCTTTCTGGTTAATGAAACAGGTGAGGAAAGTCCCTCCAATCCTCCTCTCTCCATTGGTAGGATTGGGAAGAAGATTACCAGCTCCATTTGCTGCCCTAGAGTTAAACTGAATCTCTGGAAGTTTTTGGGAAATATTATTCCCTATCAGGATAATCTGGCTAGACGGATTGGGGGTGAAGTCAAGTGCTTTTTCTGTGGGGCAAAGGATAACTTGGCCCATTGCTTCTTCTATTGTTGTGCTGTTAGAGACATTTGGAGGGGCTTGGTGGAGGTTAATGAAGTTCCTAATAATGTGGAAGGTATGTTGGACTGGTTTTTTCGGATGGCCAAGGTGTGGAGTGTGAAGAAGCTATCTCTTATAGCTAACAAGCTTTGGGTTATATATGCCACGAGGAATAAAGTCAAGCATAATCCAGAGCTTTCTTGGTGGAAAGAAGTCGAGGTAAACAATTCCTTTACTGAAGCTTATCTTTCAGTTATGAAAGTTTCCTCTCATCTCAATTCTCCTAGGATTTGGCATCCTCCTCCGTCGGGTTATCATAGTATTTGTACGGGTATGCTTGCTAGTCGTTATGGGGATCAGATCATAGCTGGTCTCATCCGTGATGACTGCGGTTTGCCTATTGTTGTTTTCAATCAAAGAATTTCCAGCACCAGTAATGTGCAGTATGCTGATATCAAAGCAAAAAGAATTGCCATGGAGCTTGCTATCTCGGTGGGTAGCCATAGCATTTGCATTGAATCAGTTGATAAATATTTCAAGGATATCCTCAATTTGGGAGATATCAGAAGACCCAGTGCTAGTTGGGATAATATAGTGAAGGTGAGAGGATTACTCTCTAATTTTTCTAGTATTATTAGAAGTGATATCCTTTTGTATGATAATTATCTGACTAAGATTATCTGTAATCTGGGGAATCCTCTTGTTGAAAGTAATCGGGTGTGGTTGGGGGAGCATGTTCCCCCTAATATTAGTATGGCTTGTAAGCTAGATTTGGAGCTAGCATGACATAAGGGTCTTTCCCCTTGTGCTATGCTATGCTTATTTAATATATGATCACATTGCAATTCAAAAAAAAAAGGGAGACGCAAGTTTGTTTTATGGATTTTGTAATTTTGGACGCAAACTTCCGCCAAAATCTTCTGATTTTTTTAATGACCGGTATTGTAATGGTAGTAGTAAACCCTCCAGCAACACTTACCCGCAAAACCAAAGGAAAACTACAACATTACCACTACTAAGATCCCCCAAAAACAAAAAATATGTACCAAAACCAACTAATCGGTAAAAAAGAGATACATTCATAAGACAGTCATAGCGGACAACTCTTAACCAAACAACTAAAAATGACACTAGTGAATTAAAGGTTCCGAATTCAACTAAATGCATGAGCAATGTATCCTCCCATGTAATTAGAGATCAAAGCTTTCATACCCATTAGGGACTCTTAAGTCTTTCCAGAGCTGCCTTCATACCAAACTTTTCTGAACCAGTGCTTCCGCCAGCCAAATCAAGAGAACCAGGGCCAGAAGTGAACATAACTTTCTTACCTTTACGATCCACTTCAGGAAACCGTAAATTCTAAAACTCCCCTCATGATGCATCAACTGGGAGGTGAACAAACTTGTGCTTCCTTAATCCCTGAGAAGAGTATGATTGATCAATACACATGGCTTTCAAAAGGGAGGAAGAGTCACCCTTGACTACAACCAGACCAGCACACTGCATGGAACCAATGCTCAAGCCATTCTCTTTCAAAGCATTATATTTACTCTACCCAAGTAAGCCGGACACCACCCCGCACATGTAAGACTATGACTCAGGCCCACATGAACCTCCCTAGGCCTAGTCTTGGCTATAAAAACATCAATGCCAAGTCACATTCCATAAGGGGTATCATCATCCTCGAGGGCAAAAGTGGTCAGACAGTTTTGAGAGATATGCAGAAATAGGCCACACTTTGAATAAATTGAAGACATATTATCATAAGGGACTGAGAATACCAAGTCCTTCCTATCTAGAGAAATCGGAAGACAACACATAACAGGGAGTTGAATGTTCATGAGGACCTTAATGCTCAAGTACCTATACTTAGAGGAGGAAGCATTCTCTATGACTCCACCGATCTACCTAGTTTTGTCGTCACCCTTTCGGCAAATTAAATGTTGCAATATGCACACGGGACATCATAAATGCGAAACCAAAACGGGACTCATCTAAACTCATATTCCTCAATGGCTTTGTTAGACTCCAAGCTTTGAATTGCAAAGAGAGAGTTGTTGAAAACCCATAGTCCCGCACAAGAGCTGCATGCAAGGCCACCAGCTTCTCAAATTCAATCACGAAAAAGTTTTGACCAACCTTACAAAACCTAAAACCACAAAAATGCTCTAGTTTTGGCATGGGTTAATTGCCAAAGAGCTACCACTAATTTGATGAGTTGAAAAAACTTTTCTCAGGACGCAACGGTTATAGGATAGCAAAACACTTTGAACTTCAAATACCCGCATAATGAAAGAAATAAGATCTCATGAATTTTGAATGGCACAAACTGAAGAAAAAAAATGTTAAATCTAGACATGGAAGAACCCAAAAGGACATACAGTAAGGAAGGAAAGTAAGGGAAATAATCTAAAAAGAAGGTGCTAGAGTCGAGATAGTTATCATGCAAAGAGACCGAGATTCAACCCCGTTACTAAAATAGATGGTAAGAAAGCAAAGAGAAGCCACTAGAGTTGAGATAGATACCATGCAAACACTGATAGAGTAAAAGAAGAAGTAGAGTGTAAGGAAAAGACCTATCATCCCAGAGATTTGTTGAAGATTACGAAAGAGATGGATCAAAGAAGAAAGAACAAATACAATCAGAGAGATAGGTAGATTAACCCCATTCATACAAGCAAAATCTAATCACTACAATACCCATTTTCCAAAGCAACGTCATTTGGAAAACAAAACCGAAGCACTAAAGTCGGAGTAGATTTAACTTAAACACAAAATGGTAGGAGATGAGACGAAGAGTCGCGACTGGCTGCCAAAGACCTCGCGCCGAAGGGAGACGACTTAAGTAGTACTATATCAGTCTATAATTATAAGTTGTTTTACTAATAAATTTGGATTAAACTCTATTTAGATTAATTTGTATGTCACCGAAGATAGTAGCTATAAAACAACAACCATCCCCGAAGCATATCAATGCATGATGTCTACATAGAAGGCCAGCTTGTTCTCCCTGGCGTTAGGATATAAGGATATTTGACATATTAAATATAGGAATGATTTGCTTCTTAAAGACATGGGTTGACACTTGCAGTGTTAATATATTTTCTTTTTTACTCCATTTTTTATTATACATTTTGGCTTTCTAATATAGACGAGTGAGGAAAACTCATCCCATTTGCCGTGTTCCTTTGTCTGTTTTCTAAACGAACTCAAAACATTGGAAACTGCTGAAAAAATGAGGCAGGTCAGAGATGTCAAAGAAGTGCTCCAGCTAAATTTAGAAAATGTGGGCTACACTAGACACAAAGTTAGCTTACATGTATGGTCAATATCAAAAGACCATTGCTCTAGAGTGTTGGACTTATAAGTCTGTTATTCATTATGTTCACATATATGTTTATATTAGTTTAATATAGTCGTTACACTCACATTGTATAAATATACACACTGCTTAGCTTTATGTAAGTGTGAATACTAATTCTAAATACAAACGTACTATTCATCAGTATTCTATCTTTCTCATGGTATTAGATGTGTAAGAAGTTAGAATAGCCAACAACACACGACTCACACTTCCCCGATGGCCAACGATTAGAAGAAAAAACCACTCACCCGAACAAAAACCCTTAAACAACGCCCAAACGGGAAACCACCTCCGGCGACAAAAACAAAGACAAGATCCTCTATATATCCATCCTCCGACAGCTCGGGACACCTCTTGCCCACAAATTCGAAGGCAAAGGGTTGCTACCTGGAAACGTGCCTTCATCGTCGGTCTCTCCACCAAAGGCAAGCTTGGTCTGCTCACCGGTGATGTCAAGCGTGAAAATTAAGACATCGTGAAGCAGCTCGACTGGGACAAGGCGAATAATACTGGTACTCGCATGGCTATTTAGCTCCATCAGCGAATCTATAAATGAAAGCAGCATCTACTACCCTACCGCTGCTCAAGCCTGGTCCAATCTTTGCAAACGATGGGACGATCCCACGGTACCAGCTTAACCCTCCGACAAGAATCACAACATCTTGAGCAAGGTCGCGATACCGTAAATGACTACTACACAAGATGGATAAAGATCTGGAATGAGCAGAACGAGCTGATAAATCTCCTCCCCTTGCACTTGTGGTCCGCATTTGATCTCCAAAAACACCGCGAGAATGAACGCGTCTTCGACTTCCTCATGGGTTCTCAACAACGCTTACAAATCGATTCACACAATATTCTATGATCACCCCTTTGCCTTCTCTAGAGCAACTTTATATTCCACGATTCGATAAGAGGAGAACCATCGTAATTCACGGAAGGCCAGAAAGGGAGAGGTAGACGACGGTCTTGCATTTGCCGCTACAAACCCTAATACCCCAAATCGACGACCTTCTGATGCTCGCAACAACCAGTCACACGGCGATTCCAAGAAGCTTCAATGTTCGTATTGCAAGAAGTCGGGGCACTCCTACGACGACTGCTACTGGGTAAAGGGCAAGCTTTCCAAGCTACTGGCCCAACAAACCCAAGATCCCGTCACTGCCGCTGTCGCCGATGATGCTTCCCCATCTTCCTCCACCGTAACACCATCCCGGGCTTCACTAATGATCAACTTCAAGCCCTCACAGCCTACATGAAAGATAAGAAGACTTCTGTTCCAGGCATCAATCCATGACAATTAGCATCACTGAGTGCCTACCTTGACACAAGCACTGCGGAACAAGAAACTAGTTTCTTTAACCAGTTCGCCGGTACAATTATTTCTTCTCTCTAAAACCTAACTATGTGCATGATTTATCTAATTACTGGGTGATTGATTCGGGTGCTACTGACCACATCTGTGGCAATATAACTATTTTCTTGACACTGATTTTACTGTCTGCCCACAAGTGTTAAAATGCCTAATGGACATTCTGGTATCATAAAGGGTTTTGGCACAGTTCATCTTACCAATAATTTTCTGCTGCAGAATGTGTTATATGTTCCTAGTTTTCACTTTCATTTATTATCTGCTCGCAAGTTCCTACAACTATTAACAGCTAGCATGATAATTCTTGAAAACACGTGTGCTTTGCAGACCATATACCAACATCTGTGTCAATATTGCATACCAGAAAACTGGTTTATATGTTTTAGACCCTGTTTGTGTGAATGATTTTATTTCCCAAAGGAACAGACACTGTACTTCTCAATTTTCTCTTCCCTCTAATGCAAATGTAATAGATTCTGATAAGATTGCCAATATGAATAACAAGTGTTGTCTTCTCTTGCTTTGAATGATGTAATATATGGCATCTACGTTTAGGTCATACACCATTGAACAATCTGTTGAAACTAAACTTATCAAACATACAGATGTGGTAAAAGATTTTTTGTGTGATAGCTGCAATAGGGCTAAGAATCACCGTTTTCCTTTTCCCCACTCTGAAACGACTAGTGCTGATCTTTTTGACTTAATCCACATAGATATTTGCGGTCCCTTTAGGCAGCCTAGTCATAACAACAAGAATTTTTTCTTGAGCATTGTAGACGATAAAAGCAGAGCCCTCTGGATCAAACTTCTTCAATACAAATCAGAAGCTTTTACCTTCATTAAATACTTCTTAACCTATGCAGAAAGACAGTTCAACAACAAGGTAAAATGCATCAGATCTAATAATGCTTTTGAACTTGGCAGTTCAAATGAGGGGAAACAATTTTTTAACTCCTTAGGGATCATTCATCAAACCTCCTGTCCATACACACCACAACAGAATGGAATCGTCAAAAGAAAACACCGATATTTAATGGAAACTGCTAGAGCTCTCTTCCATCAATCTAAGGTTCCAATTGATTACTGGAGTGAGTGCCTTTTGACTGCCACTGATATCATCAATAAACTCCCTTCTTCATCATTACAAGGAAAAACCCCATATGAAGTTCTTTACAATAAGCAAGTAGATTACTCTAATTTAAAACTTTTGGTTGCTTAGCTTTATGCCTTATTCTCGGGCCCAAAACCAGGAAATTTAGTTCCAAATCAACACAGTGTGTTCATTTAGGTCTAGCTGAGAAACAGAAAGGATATAGATTATTGAGATTAGAGGATTACGCCATTATTACATCTAGAGATGTATTATTTCATGAATGTGTTTATCCTTTTCATCATCCACATCCTCATGTTCCTCCTTTTTACACAACCTAACCCCTCTGTTTTACCCACAACACCAGGCCCACCACTACATGTTTCTGATGATGAAGAACCTCCCTCTCCTCTTCCTATTCTTCCATCTGAACAACCTACAACAACACACAAGAACAACAATCCACCACCCCTGAATCACAAGCTGAAATACAAACATAAACCAATATTCTTACCACCACCAACACACCTTCCACCGATTTATCCTCCCAGGACCATACCAGGAGATCCACCAGATCCCGTCACCCAACCCACATATCTTCAAGATTACCAAACAAGATCCACATTTCTTGACCAAGATGTTTTTACCCAAATAATCAGAAACAAACTTACTACCTCTCCTTCTTCTCAATCAACATCACTTCTCCCAAATTCTCTCACTGATATCACTCCCTCTCTTTCTCTAGCTGCAACATCTCTTCAAAACAGAAACACCATTGACATATTCTTGACATCAATGATCCCCAAACCTACGAGGAAGCTTCAAAACACAAGCATTGGGTAGATGCCATCAATACTGAACTTACATCTCTAATACAAAATGACACTTGGAATTAACAAAATTACCCAACACAAAAAAGCAATAGGCTGTAAGTGTGTTTTTAAGACAAAACTTAAAGCTGATGGCACTTTAGAACGATACAAGCTCGTCTCGTTGCAAAAGGATTTAGCCAAAAATATAGTTTAGATTACACCGAAACATTCTCCCCCGTGGTTCGAATGACCACACTTAGAACCATCTTAGCAATTACTGTTAAAAAGAAATGGGAGATAGAACAACTTGATGTCAACAATGCATTTATACATGGAAATTTACAAGAGGAAATTTACATGCAGCTGCCCAAAGGGTTGACCGTAGAAAACAAAATAAATGCTTGCCGCTTAAAAAAATCTCTTTATGGATTAAAACAAGCGTCAAGACAATGGTTTGCACGACTAAGTATTTTCTTAGGAAACTTGGGATATACTCAATCGTGCAATGACTCCTCCCTATTCTTGAAAACCAACCTCAACAAAGTCACCTTTCTTGCTGTATATGTTGATGATATCTTGATAACAGGAAACAATCAAGATGAAACACACAATCTGAAACAGTAACTAAACACAGAATTCAAAATAAAGGATCTTGGAAAACTTTACTTTTTCTTGGTATGGAATTTCTGCATCATTCTACAGGTTTGATTATTACTCAAAGCAAATTTTGCACTGAGATTCTTAAAGAATACAAGGTCAATGATAATGACAGTTCTACATCTTCTTCCTTCTACACTCAAACTCAGTGCTTCCACTGGTGAGATCCTTCCTAACCCTACTCCTTATCGCAGCTTAGTTGGAAATTAAATTATTTGACTCATACTCGTCCTGATATTTGCTTTACCACACAATTACTAAGTCAGTTTTTGCAGGCACCTACTACCACCCACATGCGCGCTCTCTTTCACACTCTACATTATCTGCTGGGCACCATCGACTACGGCATACATCTAAATGACAGTCCAGATCTTTCCCTGGTTGCTTACTGCGACAGTGACTGGGCTGCTTGTCAAGACACGCGACGTTCAGTTTCCGGTTACTACATTCTGCTGGGCAACTCTCCGATATCCTGGAAGTCAAAGAAGCAGCACAGTGTATCCCTTTCTTCTGCAGAGGCAGAATACCGAGCAATGAGAGCAGTAACCAGTGAACTATCTTGGTTGAGTCGACTCATACATGAGCTCGGAGTCACTAGCATCGAGCCAATTCCAGTTAACTGTGACAGCAAGTCATCCGTCTTCATTGCCCGAAACCCAGTTCATCACCAACGAACCAAACATATAGAAATTGACATACATTATGTCAGACAGAAAATTCAGGATGGTCTCATTGTAACAACACATTCCAAACAGACAGCAGCTCGCAGACTTCCTTACCAAATCCCTTCCTGGCAAAACTTACTCAACTATATTACAAGACATCGGACTTATTCTATTACAAGATCTCCAGGCAACCCCTAGTCGATCTTGAGGGGGGTGTTGGACTTATAAGTCCGTTATTCATTATGTTCACATATATGTTTATATTAGCTTAATATAGCCGTTACACTCACATTGTATAAATATACACACTGCTTAGCTTTCTGTAAGTGTGAATACTAATTCTAAATACAAACGTACTATTCATCGGTATTCTATCTTTCTTATAGAGTCTAGTACACACGTACCGAAAACATCTGACAAAGTTAGATACCTTAAGAAGTTTGCTAGCCAATCAAAAAGAAATGTTCACTTGCAGAAGCTGACTCATACTTACTCTACATCAAAATACAGTGATGAGGAGATCAACTATAAACCAAAATATCTCATCAGTCTTCAGTAGCCCACTTGACGAAGAGAGAGAGACCCGTTCGCTAAGACGCTGTATATGCAGCGTTTTGTTTCATCCCTTGGTTAAACCATGGTTAACTAATAGAAGGGTAACAAGTGTACTCTAGCTGAAAAATTCAACCAGTAATAAAATGACATCTGTAGAATAAAACTAGCTAAATATCTAACAGTCGTTAATGAACGGGTAAAGTCTTCCAAGTGAGAGCCAACATTCCTTTGAGAGCAATAAAGTTCATCTTCGACGTACAAGCCTGATGATTTGGGAAATCCACTTCATTCGACTACATCGGCTAAAGCATATCTCTACCCGATGAGTTACCAAGTGTCAAAGTTCATCCTCAATGTTGTATATTATTTTTTATACCAACTCAGTCTTCGTCGGAATTTTTCAGCTTGTTGGACTTGAGTGTAGGGATGGCAATGGGTCCGCGGTTACCCATTTCACCCGGTCACCCCCGACCCACTATATCGGTGAAAAACTCGCAAAAAAACGGGTGAAAAACGGGTGACGGGTGAAACGGGTGCGGGTGCGGGTGCGGGTGACGGGTGGACATTTTTCACCCATCACCCGACCCATTCAGCCGATCCGCTCACCCAAATAATAACATATAATATATATATATATATTATATGTTAGGTTGGTAACTAATCTTCATTCTCTTTCACTCACGGTAACTTTGCAACCGTGAACGAACATTCATACTCTATGTGACTGTGCCATTCTTCATTCTCATCACTTTTGATAATTTTGCAGCCCTAACATACATGTTCTACGCAGTTTTTAATTCTTTTCACTGAAGGTAATTGCAACCCTAACTCACGAACATGGAACTTAGATGCTTTGCGCCTCTATTTTCTCTTGTCATTGAAGGTAATTTCACAATCCTAACCGGCGAACATGGAACATACATGCTCTGCGCCTCTATTTTCTCTCTTCACTCATGGTAATTTTGCGACCGTAACTGGAGAACATGTAACATACATGCTCTTGCAGTTTTTCATTCTCTTCTATGAAGTAAATTTACAAACATAACCGGCGAACATGGAACATACATGCTCTGCGCCTCTATTTTCTCTCCACTCACAGTAATTTACAAACCTAACTGGCAAACAAGGAAAAGGAAAAATAAACGGGTAAACGGGTTCACCCGTTTCACCGCGCGGGTGATGGGTGAAACGGATGATAGGTGATACATAACGAGTGACGGGTCGGGTATGGGTGGAGCGGGTGAAGTCGTGTGACGGGTGCGGGTGATGGTTCACCAGACCCAAACCCGACCCATTGTCATCATCCGTACTTGATGTTTATGGGGTTGTCTTAGTGTAGATGTAATGCCAGTTTGTTATGACCTAAGATTAGTGTAAGCATAATGCTTGTAGCTACATAGTTGTAGTATAAGGAGGTGAAGTGAAAAGTAAGATACAGAAACTATATAGATATTCTACTGGGATTCATCATTTTAAAACTAGATCAGATATTAGTAACGTGGATATCTGTCAAGATCTTTTATGCTATTATTTTAAATTTAAACATATCAATTGTTGTAAATTCAAAAGAACACATCAAAATAGTGATAATGTTCTTGAGATTTAACAAAGGTTTATATATATGTTACTAGAAAATAAACAAACACAAACTAAACTGTTTGTGCATCAAAGGCATCTAAAATTCTATATAACACAATTTAAATAACATGGGAGTCTGTATTTTTCAGATCGACGACCCTGGCGCTGGAGCCACGGAGTAAGGTGGCTCTTGTACACGTGCCTTATTATGGTTGAGTGGAAAAAAATAAACAGAAACTTTCTGTATAATGTTGGGTCTGAGAAAAAAAAATGAAAAAAAAAGAGAAAAGGTGTGCGTAAACACACGCGTGAAAGGAGAGTGTGGAGAGAGATTTTATATTTTTTTTCAAAATGTTATAACTCACAAAATATAAGTGTAAAAGTAAAAAAAATTATATCATTGTTCATCATTTTCGTGCTCTTCAAAACAAGATGTATCATGGATATGTTTTGGTAAACTTAAAATTTTATATTTTAGTATGAGTATATATTAGGTATT
The DNA here is from genome assembly GCA_023374045.1 of Limonium bicolor. Lineage (NCBI taxonomy): Eukaryota > Viridiplantae > Streptophyta > Magnoliopsida > Caryophyllales > Plumbaginaceae > Limonium > Limonium bicolor. The sequence goes on from CM041779.1 coordinate 338,931,445, forward strand.
TTTAAAGTGAATCTTTTTCATTAGCAAAATGAATCTTCTTTAATAATAAAATGAACCTTATTCATTAACAAAATGAATCTTACCCCGAAGACCTAAAAACCACAATCGTAAAGTTAAAAACGTCGAAGTCATTTTTATGGTTTGTAGTGTAGGGTTTAGGGTCTAACGACCATAAACACTAACCACAAACCCTAAAAACTATCGAGTCAGTGGCAACAATATAAAGTGTAGAACTAATGCCAAAAGATTACCCTACACCCCAAGCACCCAAAAACCACCCTAGGATAGCTAAAAACATCGAAGGCATTTTTAGGGTTTGTAGTGCAGGTTTAGGGTCTAACGACCCTAAACCCTAACCCAAACCCTAAAAAACTGTCGAGTAGTGACGACAATATAAAGTGTTGAACTAATGCCAAAAGATTACCCTACCTCCCCCAAAACACCTAAAAACCACCCTCGCATAAGTTTGTGGTATTATTTTTACTAGTATTAAACAAAATATTCATTTTTCTTAAACCTTTGATTCACCTTTTTTAAACATTGGATTCACTTTTCTTAAACCTCCGGTTCACTTTTTCTTAAACCTCTAATTCCTTTAGTTAAACAATCTTTATTTACAAGATCACTTTTTCTTAAACCTTTGATTCACTTTTTCTTAAATGCATGATTCACTTTATAAAAACTTCTGATTCACATTTCTTAAACCTCTTAATCTATGCTTACGAGATTCACTCTTTACTCTGATTCACTTTGTAACAACTTGTGATTCACTTTTTAACAACGTTGATTTCACATTTCTAAAACATCTGATTCATATTAGTCAAACAATCAGAATCACTTTAGTTAACAATCTCTGTTTATGAGATTCGTTTTTTTTAACCTCTTATTCACTTTGAAGCAACTGTCATTCACTTTTTAACAACCTTTGATTCACTTTGTAACACCCTATGATTCACTTTTCTTAAACTTAAGATTCACAACGAATCTTAAAAATATGTACATACAAAAAATGAAAAATAAAAAAATTATCAAAAATAACTCATTTTGGTCTTATGGAAGAGTATGAAAAATGATGACAATGGTATAATTTATTTTATTTTTACACTTATATTTTATAAGTTATGGCATTTTGAAAAAAAATAAAAATTTCTCTCTCTTCCCTGCGTGTGTACCCGTAAGAATGTTAACAATTTCTCTTTTTTTTCTTTTATTCTTTATTTTCCTCCAATAGAGTGTTGACATATGACCTCTCCATAACAACATGGCACCTTCTCATGTTCGAAATCGCGGTATTTTTACCTCCAGCCAGCAACGTTTTCTTTCCAAATAGTTTCTCCCCACTCTTTCCTCTTCTTCCGCACTTAGGTTACATAATTGATCAAGCATAAGATCGCGTATATAAGGAAATTGATTTTGTACGCTTTTTATAACCAAAAATAATAAACGAGCTTTAATTTGCAGTGGAAGTAGTCTCAAGCGAAACTAAACTGAACAAGAATTGATCCTACCAAATATAGCAACTCCCAGTCAGTACTTACATTCTAGCAAACCGATTCGCCGCTTCACTCTCGGACCCACTTGTGTAAGTGTTGATATAAAGGCAACATATCACGGCACTTTCCCAGTCAACAAAGTAATATTAGTCCTAAGATGCAAGGTTCCATTTACTAAAAATTGGCTATTTTCCTTCATAACTGCATCCCATTTTGGCCCAAAGAGGTTGGGATTGCCATACCCATTTGTCTTCCCAGATTTAAAGGTATGGGTAATTGTTTTCCGTCTTACAAATTCATAAGGCATCCTGTTTTGTCTCGAAGCAAACTCAAATTGCAGAGTCAGATCCGATTGTGTCTTCCTAGCCTTCAAGAATAAGTAGATACCAAAAGTGTACTCTTCCATTTCATTCTTCTCACGTTCAACGAGAAGGTAGTAAGTGTTGTCATCGAAGGTGAAGGATTGGGATCGAAGATATTTGATGTCTTTGCACTCTTCTCTCTTCAAGTCCAGATACACCATACAATGCTTCACCGGATCTTTGAAGGTCACAACTGCGATAGGATGTAAACAATAGGCTCGAGAATGCATCCGAAATGATGATTTATTCTCATCCAGAACAATTGCATCTGTCATTGATGTAATTGCATCCGGATCTAAGTGATTGCTATCAAAGAATTCTCGAAGAACAGTCTTCAGCTTTGGTGGGGTCATGTGTTGAAAGCGGATCAAGTCAAACATTTCAGCAGTGAGAACTCTTTGTTGTTCTTTAGAATCATCAGGATATTGCTCCTTAGCCAATCCACCAATAGATCATAAGCTGCATCTTCTATATCCACTTTAAGATCATCACGAGACAGTATTATCCTTATTCCTTCAAGAGATAGCTTCATTATATGTTTACGGTACCTAATACAAAGCACTGTCATATAAGCATAGAATTAGTAGATGCATGGACAAATTAACTAGGGCTAGAATGTTAGCTTACTTTCGTATGTTTTTCAAGACAATGGGAAGAAACTCTTTGAGCAGCAGTTAGTAATGGTTGAATCTCATTGACAGACATGATTGATGGAAGATCAAGGTAACACAAGGCCATCTCAGCAGTCATTGGAAAGGATAATAGCAATTTACAACAATATTCGACACATGAAGAAACACAGAACTTGTCTGCGGTCAAAAGCATTTCCAACAAAGCATTTGGTGGAGCATCCGCTGATAATAATTTGCCGTCGTACATGAACTTTATTACACCTATAAAGGCAGCTTCTTCTGGCCAAAAACATCATGTATAATAATAATAGATCATTAGCATATGAAAACAATAATATACTGGCGAGTAAAAGAGAGCACTATACATTAGGAAACTAGAGATCGTCCATATTGGGATAATTATTTACCTGAAGAGTGAATACGTATAGTGACTTCATGTTGAGTGGATGCCTTCCTCCCATTAGTAAACAGCTGAAGATAAAGAATTAGATTGGTTTCTTGATACCGATAATAATATATACTTCTTCCGCTTTTATTTAAAGTAGGAGTGTGCAAAACTCTAAAACGATACCACTTATAGATAAAAATCGGAGGTTGTAGAAGATAACGAACACAGCTAATACTAGAATTTGGGAGATCATTAACACCTTGTCAAAGAAAGGACTTTTAGCAGCCAAAATCAATGAGTTTACGTGTAGACTCTTTACTCTAGATTCTGCATCGAGAGACAGATTTAGATGCTAAAAATTGACACCCATATAGAAATTTGAAGGGACAATAAGCGTACTAAAGTAGAGTATGAACTTGCCTTGCTGTGATTCAAATATTTCCTCTTTCTTTTGCTTCAGAACACTAAATAGATCTTTCAATTTGCAGAACTCTACATTGTCCCTTTGTGAGTCATCAACTATCAAGAGTTTTAGAATCCGATCCGAGAATGCAGGATCATCGAATGCATAACCATAATCAGGACTGATTAATTCAGAATAATAGTTCTGGTTCTGCTCCTCCATTATAACTCCAAGCACACTACAAGAGAAAGAGACGATAGCAGTACTCTACTCTGTTAAATAAGACTAAGCAGGGATCGATTTGTAGAGTCGCGTCGTGTGATACTTGAAGAAAAGCACATCCCACCGTAAGCATCATAAAAGGTTAGAAGAAAAGCAAGTGGGAAGGAAATGTAATATCTGTTAATTATACGTCTTTCCACCCAAAGACTACTTTGTATGAAGATTAGAGAGAGTTAACTAATAAGGAAGAACAATAAATTAGAGAATTCAGCATTTATGCAGGCCTGGCTCATCTACAAGCGAGAATCGACCAATCTTAAAATGAGTAAAATATATTAGAAGCATTTTTCCTCTCAAGAGAGTACGGGGAAAAACTTCTGTCAACTGGCGAACAAGAACATACATGCTCGGGCCTCTCTTCATTCTCTTCCACTCACGGTCATTACTCTCTTCATTCTCTAATTTTGCAACCCTAACTGGCGAAAAATACATGCTCGTGCCTCTCTCCATTCTCTAACTTTGCAACCCTAAATGGCGAACAAAAGCATACATGCTCGCGCCACTATTCATTCTCTAATTTTGCAACCCTAACTGGCGAACAAGAACATACATGCTCGCGCCTCTCTTAATTCTCCAATTTTGCAACCCTAACTGGCGAACAAGAGCATACATGGTCGCGCCTCTCTTCATTCTCTAGTTTTGCAACCCCAACTGGCGAACAAGAACAAACCTGCGATGGCTACAGGGAGACGGTGGCTGATAAGCAGAGGCGGCGCAATGGTGTCGAAGAGTCGAGAAATTAGAAATGAGCCTGCATAGAAATGAGCGGGAATGTATTTTGATATTGAACGGTGGTTTGGTTATTGAAATGATTATAAGAATATAATATGACATCATTTGATTGTTATGATATAAATATTTGGAATTTGTTTTTTTTTTTGTTTGGTATCTATATTGATACGTAATATATTATTATTTTTTTGTTGTAGGATCCACTATAAATTTAATTATATATAGCTTAAAATATATAAAATAAATATTTATTACATAATATTAATAAGGTTTGCTTTTCATACTTATAAGAACCACAAAATAAGAATAATTTTTCAAAAAAATTCTACTATTTAAATTTTATTGATAATATTAAATTCATACTATGATATAAAATTAAAATTATTAAGTATATAGAACAGAAAAGAAACATTAAACTAGCATGTAATATGAACGTGATTAATATAATTTGAACATCATACTACTTATTTAGATGCGGATAAATTCTTTTAAAACTATTACTAATTATTCAAATTTAATAAAACATTCTACAACGAAAAGAACAAACTAACAAAATTACAATGTAAACTTTTAATTGTATTAAAATTCTTATAGTACAAAATATTTGTAGGGGTTGCTACTCGCAGTACAAAATTACTAATCACCGCAGTATAAATTTTTTGTAAATCATATTAACGTTGTAAACATGTAATGATGTGTCCATGTGTTTTTTTTCAAAAAATGATATCTGAAAGTAATTTAACCCAAGAAGTTTGTAGTTGATTAGTACCGAATTTTGTTAGTTACTTTTTTGTTGTAATCAATACTGGAATCTTTTTTTTTTTTAAAAAGTGTTGGATTACATTTTTATGTGTTTACACTATTAATATGATTTAAAATTAATTTGTACTGCGATTAGAAAAAACTTTACTATTTGCAGTACAATTTTTTTTTCACCAACTTAGTTGAATAAGTTGGAATGTTGTGGGAGACATTTTTTCTGGATTTATAATCTTTGGTAGATGTTTGTGGACGTGGAATAAACGTGTCGTTATTTTTTTTTCTTATAATCTTTGGTATTGTTTGGACGTAGAATAAACGTGTCGTTATACTTTTCTGGATTTATAATATTTGGTAGATGTTTGGACGTGAAATAAACGTGTTGTTTACTTTTCTGGATTTATAATCTTTGGTAGATGTTTGGACGTGGAATAAACGTGTTGTTATACTTTTCTGGATTTATAATCTTTGGTAGATGCTTGGACATGGAATAAACGTGTTGTTATACTTTTTTGGATTTATAATCGTTGGTAGATGTTTGGACGTGGAGTTTTTACATTTTGATATATTTCTTATTGTGTGACATAAACATTACGTTCTAACCGCTTCGTAGAGTTTGTTGATTCCTATATTTCATCCTCCACATGTGACTGAACTCAGGCGCATGCTGAGTATGATGTGTGTGAATTGCTTGAAGTTGAAGCCCAGTAAGGTAAATAATTGTATTTGTCTTTATGATGCACTTGTATATCTCCATATGAAGCTTTTGCATCAGTTTTCATCGATCCAGTGTTTGTATAGGTCTGAAAATCTAGTCAGTGGTCAATCAAGTGCTGTTTGACTTCTGACGTAGTTATTTTCTGAATTATGTATCTAACTTGCTTTTGAATTTATGGTCAGGCACCTACGAAGACTGCGGGTATGGTTGATATGAAATAGGGTTAGATGCATCTACATTTCGCTCATAGTTTGTTTCAATCTTTTATGTTTAGTTTCTTGGAATGTAATTTTCGTTTGTATATTGAGGGAAAAAACAACAAAATGACGTTTACCTTTTAATTATGTTGAAGGCCTCTAATGTGATAGTTAAATAGAACAAGAACAATGATGGAGCAGTCTCCTTGGAGCTTAGAATGCCTGGAAGGATGAAAAAACAAGACAGTGAGTGGAGTTTCCTGAAGCAGTATGGTGGATTTGCGCCTCAAGATGGTAACACAAGGACTTTGCTTCCAATTGAGGTATGATTATCTTTTGGTCTAAGCTTGTTCGTTCTGCTAGCCAGACGACTGATGGAAGTATAATCTTGTTGTCAGTATTGGTGTTACTTTATATTGAAAGATGAAATGCATTACCTTTTCCTACATTACCTCCGTTGCGTATCTGATTTTTGTTTCTATTTTGTGTGTTCATGTAGTGGGATATTCTGTTTCATAAGATATTGTATCTTTTATGCCTCATTTCACTACCTTTTATGTATTCCATTGCTCTTGGTTGATCATTTGATTAAAAAGAAAGGTGATTTTAATCTCGTTGCTGATACTTTTACTTTTATCCTTATCAAACAAACTAGGTATAAAAAATGTTCAAAAAGCTTCCAAAGGAAACAAGAAAGAAGCTTGAAAAGAAAGGGTACTTCCCCGAGATGGATACATCATCAAATACTTGCCTGTTCCACCAAACCGCTTATCCATTCCAGATGTATCTGATGGAATAAGTGTCATGTCCTCGGAGAGTTATGGTGCTACTCTTTCTGCCATGCCCTTTGTTACCTTTTTTCCCAATGTTTTCATTCTTGTTTTCTAACTTATCTGCAGGATGTGTCTTCAGCAATGCTGAAGAAGGTACTAAGGAAGATCGAGGAAATAAAGAGTTCACTATCAGGTGAGCCTAACTTCCAAGCTCATGAAGATGAAGTCAATGCTTTACAGGTGGCTGTAGCTCAGTATCTTCAAGTGCAAGGCATTGGACAGAGAATTAACAGTTAGGAGCAATGAAGAGCAAAAGAAACGGTGCATTTCTAGAAAATTTTTGGCATAGTCTCCCCTGTTTTTCTTCTTTCTTCCGGTTCTAAGAACCTCCACAAAATGAACCAGAGGTCATCAATAAGATCACCAGCAATTTCAGCAATATGGTAACAATCACCAAGTCCACTAGAAAATAACTACATCCATACTATATCTTAAAACAACAAAAACATAAAATCCTAAACTATGGCCCTCCATACTGGTGATAGTACGAATCCCATACAGTCAAGGTACTGAGAACCTCATCTAACCCCTTTCATGTTTTGCCTCTGTTCCTCGTGCGGCATCTGCTCACGGTAGTAACGCCAGTCCCAGCTACGATTCCTAGGTAATAAAGGCCTACCAGCCTCAGTTGCCTCATGCATGAGCTGTAACATAACATTATAAAGTTAGTCTAGCATTCATAAAATGCTATAATCAACTAAAATTATACAAAGGAAGAGATCAACTTACTAAGGCGGGATCCAACCGATGAACGAAGGTGTTTTTGTATACACTTTCATGATCTTCGGATGGGTATGTTTGACGTACCAATCCAGATAATCTCCGTCACATGCATGTACGGCCGCCCGTGTCTTAGTGAACCCCGGAGCAGGTCCACACTCACGTGTGGTGTCCCACACACTATACATGGGGGGGGGGGGGGGGTACACACATCTATAGGGCTTTCCTTTTCTCCCACTTTTTTCGGATCTATTGTTCAGTCTAATAGCGGGAGGTGGGATACACTGAACGTACCCGAATTGACGAAGACAACGCTCCGGCATATATGGCTCATGCACGGTCATGTACTGCAAGGTACCCCTGTACCAAGAGCGACCCCTGTTCTCATTCACCTTCTCGCGACCGTAGGGCGACCAATCAATCTACATTGGATCACAAGGAAACGTAAGCATCAATATTAAACAATAATGTAAATAATACAAATTGAAATTGTTGTGCCACTTACATTTCTTACTGTCAGAGCATCTATATGCTTGCGGTAGTTCTCCAGTGAATCTTTATTTTTCTGCTGGAGGTGGACCTGACCCATCTCATAGCCCACGGTCTATCATCCCCCCATCACGCCAGTCAGCACTAACTGCAGGTCTAAGAGTGGGGAAGTACGCATATATCCACACTACATAATTTTTAAAAGAAATTATGCCAATTATTAATGTGAATTCATGAAAATTTTTACACATTGTTTACATTAAAACCTTACCTCGAGAAGGGTCAAAGAGCCAGCAGTGCTATTACAGTCAGCACGAGATGCTATCCCCAGCTGGTGATACAACCACGCAAGAGTACCTGCTCCCCATGCGAACCTCTTTAGCTTTGTATGTTTACCCATGCGAGTAACTAACCAGAACGGTAGAGGACTTATGCATGAATGCCCCTTGTTAGCAAAGATGGTAGTAGCGAGAGCATAGTAGAGCCAACCGCACGCCTGCTTCATAGGTACCCTCGGGCCGGTCGAACACCACACTATAAGTGGACATATCTGAACATCACCAGTATGCCACATGAATTTCATCATCTGGTCAATGCCGTCCTCAAAATCTAACAACTTAGCCATCGTCTCCTTAAGCTCACTGTTTGACGGATTCCCCATAATCGAATGACCAACGATTGGGATCCTCAGTATCTACCACACATCATGAAGTGTGATCGTCATCTCTCCAAAAGGCATGTGGAAAGAATTGGTGTCCGGTTGCCACCTCTCCACAAAGGCCGAGATCAACGACATGTTGTTGAAACCCCATGTGGCATGTAGCAGATGATCCAACGCTGAGTACTTAATCATATTTCTTGTCCTTTTGTAAGCAACCCCGCTAAACAGCTAGTTCGTGATTATAGGGTTTCAGGGTTTAAAACCCAAAACACCCCGGTCCTAGACAAATAACACAAATTTTACACACGCACGAAGAAATAGTTAAATCTACTTGCCAAACTGAAAGATAAGATAGTATATACCTTAGTCATTGACCAAAGGTCAATGGCGACATGCCCACCGAAGCTGGTGATGACACTAGTCAGTAGTTGACCACTGGGTACTGGCACTTCAGTAAGCCTCCAGAAAGCGGGAACAACGGGCTCCATAGCGAGAGTAACTTCCTCATCAGTCGCGCTCTCCTGATCAGGGTCGTCCTCGTCTGAGGATGTCTCCTCAGCCTCCTCCTCCTCCTTCTCATCTATGTCCATGTCAACAGGTGCTGCAACATCCAGAGGGGTCTGGGGGTCATGATAGCTACACCCAGCAGAAGTCTGTGCCTCTGCATGCTCCACAGGGTGGTCATGATAGCTACCACCAGTAAAATTATGTGCCTCCACATGCCCCACGTGGTGGCTACTCTGACCCTCTATATTGTAACTGGAGCTATGGAGCTGGGCCAGATCAGTAGATGACCAATCACCTGCAGAGGATGAAGCTTCAGCCATCCTTCTCCTAGGTATGTGTGCGACTGGGTCGGAATCATGGAATGACTGGGTAAAGTGGGTCCATGGGCTGCTGCTGTGGGTGATATGACGAGTGACGAGGCGGGTCAGCATGATCCTGTTGTGGTTGGAAATATGAGTGTCGTGCAGGCTCAGCATGGCCCTGCTGTGGCTGGAAAGACGAGTGTCATGGAGGATCAACTGCGGCAGCGCGCTCACGACGGAACGAAGCAGTCATTGGCTGCTCCACATTCCTGTCCTTCTTCTTTTTTTGGTGTAGACGTTCATCAGAACATTCTTTAACTTATCCATCACTGCACAAGTTGAAGCAACCCAGTTAAGATGAGCTACACAAGTAAGTAATAATAAATCAACAATACAATCATAGTATAGCCTCAAAACTTTCCAAACTCATCATTGTAATCCTTAACTCATCTAACTTAGCCAAAACTTATAATGTAATATATTAGGTCAATATTATCTTTAAATTACATAAGACTTTTGGACCTTTACCAACCATACCCCAAACTTTAAGAAAATTACCTTTTTGACATTCGATTTACTACACTTGTTACTTAGTCACTTAAACTTTATTTTAAATTACCCAAAACTTGTAAAATAAGTTTGTAAGTATATTGAGGTCATGATGAATAATTTTATACAACAACTACACCCTAGTTCCCTCATTTTACTCTTTAACCCCAAAATTTCATAAACTTGTCATTTAAGTGCTTAAACTTTATTTTAACTTACTCAAACTTATGATATAAGTTGATAAACATAAATATATCATTATAAAAAATTTCATACAGAAACATTTCGGCCCTATACATAAATATCCCTTTAGTTTTCAAAAATTGCATTTTAACCCCTATTAACTTACCATTTTGTACCTATAAGCCCTTTAACTCATTCTAATGCTTTAACTTTGTTCTAAACACATTGTAAACTTAAAATACAGTAAATAAAACAGTAGGAAATCAGCTTTAATTGTTACGACACCAAAACAATACTCTTTAACCCCGAAATTTCACAAACTTATCATTTAAGTACTTAAACCTTATTTTAACTTACTCAAACTTATAATATAAGTTCATAAACATAAATATATCATTATAAACCATTTTATACAAAAAAAAAAATTGGCGCTATACATAACTAACCCTTTAGTTTTCAAAAATTGCATGTTAGCCCCTTTTACTTATCATTTTGTACCTATAAGCCCTTTAACTCATTTTAATGCTTTAACTCTGTTCTAAACACATTATAAACTTAAAATACAGTAAATAAAAAAACAGTAGGCATTCGGCCTTAATATTTACAACATCAAAACACCATTAAATGACATTTAACCCTAACGTAAGTAGTTAACCAACTCTTTACTTTCAAGGAGTAGTTTAGAGTTTTTAACTTTTTTAAATGATGGACTTTTCCGCACTTGGTTCCCTTGTTTTTCTTGGCAGTTTCAAGGGGTTCCCAATCTCTAATTTCCTGCCATAATACAAGGAAAAAGAAGGTTCAAATAATAGAACTATACACACGATTTAAGCATGATAAGCGCAAAACTATACCTTAGCCAAACTTTAAGAAAATTACCTTTTTGACATTCGATTTACTACACTTGTTACTTAGTCACTTAAACTTTATTTTAAATTACCCAAAACTTGTAAAATAAGTTTATAAGTATATTTAGGTCATTATGAATAATTTTATACAGCAAGTACACCCTAGTTCCCTCATTTTACTCTTTAACCCCAAAATTTCAAAAATGTGTCAAGTGCGTAAACCTTATTTTAACTTACTCAAACTTATAATATAAGTTCATAAACATAAATATCTTATTGTAAAATTTTAAAAACATTTACTATTAAAAAAAACAGGTGAGTCACCCCAATAGGCGGGGCGAGATTCACCGGTTCGCCTCCACAGCCAAGGTGAGTTTCACCGGTTCACCTCCGCCGCCAGGGTGAGTTTCACCACCTTGTGTCACCAGCAAAGGCGAGGCGAGTGAACTCATTTCTTCAGGTGGGGCGAGTCTCTTCATCGCGTATCTTCAGGCGGGGCAAGGCGCTATCTTCCCTGTGGTCGAGGCGAGTCCACTCTGCACGTGTCGACAGCAAAGGCGAGGCGCTCCTAGTCGCCTCAGGACGCGAGGCGAACTCGGCCAACTCGTGTCTTTGGCTGAGGCGAGTTCCGTCGGGTAGTGTCAAGAGCAGGGGCGAGCCGAGTGCACTAGTGTCGGTGGGAAGGGTGACTGAAACTCCATTAATGAAGTTTCAAGCTTTTTTTCCAGATTTTTATTTTATAGATCTAGGCTAATTTAATGTGTGTTTCTAAATTCTAACAACATATTTGAAATCACCACATCAAGATATATAACTTGCAAAAAAAAATTTGAAAAACTCACCGGAAAATTTTTCCGGCGGTGGCTCCGACGATCAGGAAGAGAGGATTCTGACGAGGTAGTTTGGAGGAGAGATGGTGCGTGCGTGAGAAATGAAGATACCGAACACATCCCGTTTATATATAACGTGCACATTTTGGAGCGTTTTTTTTTTAAAAACACTCGTTTTGACTCGTTTTCAACATATTAACGTCATTTCGTATTAAATACAGTAAAACATCAATAACTTAGCATAAAATCACAATTATAACATCCAAACACAATAAAAACAGGTTTAACGACTATTACTACAACGAGAACATTTTTTTTACCCAAAATTGGCGTTATCAACTACATTTTCAATACGACGTTTCTGAAATTGTGACAATGTCTGTAATTTAATCAAACATAACGTAAAACGTCGTTTACCAATGTCAAGTCCCAATTATAACGTTCGAACACAATAAAAACGGCTTTAAGGTCTTCTAATACAATGAGAGCGTTTTTTACGGCTCACGGTGACGAAATGCATTTTTTGAAAAGCAAAATTTACGACACGATGTCACTACATGTTTACAACGTTAATATGATTTTAAAAAAATTTGTACTGCAGTGATTAGTAATTTTGTACTGCAAATAGCAACCCAGTATTTTGGAATGATTGATTATAAGTATTGCACAGGTTAAGTACTAATTATAAAATTATTTGTTGCTATTCACAGTACAAAATTACTCATCACCGCAGTATAAAATTTTTTAAAATCATTTTAACGTTGTAAACATGTAGTTACATCGTGTCGTAATTTTTTTTTTCAAAAAAATCATTTCGTCACCGTGAACCGTAAAAAACGCTCTCGTTGTATTAGAAGACGTTAAAGCCGTTTTTATTGCGTTTGAACGTTATAATTGGGACTTGACATTGGTAAACAACGTTTTACGTTACGTTTGATTAAATTACAGACATTGTTACGGTTTCAGAAATGTCATACTGAAAACGTAGTTGATAACGCCAATTTTGGGTAAAAAACGCTCTCGTTGTAGTAATAGCTGTTAAACCTGTTTTTATTGCGTTTGGACGTTATAATTGTGATTTTATGCTAAGTTATTGATGTTTTACTGTATTTAGTACGAAACGACTTTAATATGTTGAAAACGAGTCAAAACGAGCATTTTTTGAAAAAACGCTCCAAAACGCGCACGTTATATATAAACGGGACGTGTCGGGTATCTTCATTTCTTACGCACGCACTATCTCTTCTCCAAATTAGCTCGCTGGAATCCTCTCTTCCTGATCAATGGAGCCACCGCCGGATGATAAGTGTCCAAATGAGCATGTTTTATAGGTGTATTTCATATGTTATATTAGCACTTTTCTTGCTCATTTCTCCACTTTGGTTAGTTTTTCTCTAGTTTATGTTTTATTGGTTATCTTACAGATTTATTGGTTAAACATGAGGAAACCCAAGCTAGGAGCAAAATAGACGAAGAGACGAACGCGTAGGCGCAAACGGATCGAAAAACGGAGCTCAAACAAAGAATCTGGAGCCTGTCCAGGTTTGCAAAGGAAATACACACGTCCACCCATATATGGCCGGATGCAAACAAGGACACGTTACACTTACAAACGTGTCCGACCATATATGGCCGGACGCAAACAAGGAGACACATTAACAAGACGCGCAAGCATTTACATTCATAAACGTGTCCGACCATATATGGCCGGACGCAAACAAGGACACATCATATATGGCCGGAGGGCAGAAATTCTCTAGATTACGTCCGACCATAAATGGCCGGACGTAAACCCGGACGCAAGGCCAGACGCGTGTAAACGCAGCCCAGATCCAGAATTCACGCGACTAATTTTCTTTCGGCGCCGTTTTCTCCATTTCCTTCTTCATTTGCGGCGCCTACAAACACATCCATCTACCCCCATCAGCAATATCAGGCGCCGCACTCCTTAAATCCCTCATGCATGCTCTTGCCCTATCTTCTTCCTCCTCCTTTCTTCTATAAAAACCCACAGCTTCTTCATAAAAAAAACAGACAATCGATCATCTGATCACCACTACACCTCCATTCCATCTTCATTTCTCACGTACTCTCACCACCTCACCATTCTTCATTTTATTTTCTTTTCCAAATCGCCACCACTCGATACTCATGTACTCAACAAAACAAAAGAAATAAGAAGAGAGGCAGCAGGAGCAGGAGCTAGAAGCAGACCCGTTTCTCTAGCAGTCTCCAAATAATGACTAATTCTATCTCCTGCTATCTTTTTATTTCTGTTAATGTCTGAGTAATTTTTATTTGTATCCTAGGATGGGGCTTGACCCTAATATTACATAAATAAATATTTATTACCTGTCTCATTTATTATACTTGTTTTTATTCATTTCAATAAAAATGCTTTACCCGACAAACTACTGCATTTTTATGGTAACTGTCAACATATGATTTTGAGATAGTCAATAGTACCACAAAGGAATAAACCATGGTATTTACACTCCGGATTGCGTAGGAAAATACTGAGGCTATTATCAAGAGTTCGTAACTTACCCTTATTAACTCTAATAGACAATAAATAATTGAGACATGGTTATAAATTTGTTTAAGTAATTTAGGCAATTCCTCCGCTATCCTAGGATACCTTTTTCCATCCGCATCAATTAATTCACCTTATTTTACTATGTTTATTATTTTTGCACTGATCCTAAACAATCAAGCTTGCCTCCGGCTAAACCCCCTATTTGCTGTTTTTATTAAATACCGAGACTAGGATAATTGAAACAATTTCTCTATGGATACGACACTTGTTGTACTACATCGACTAGGTGCACTTGCCTTTTCTTTGCCCATAAGTATATATATTTTCACTATGTATTTTTGGCCAACAAGTTTATGGCACCATTGCCGGGGAAATTGATGGAATCAATTTCCCTAGTTTTCGGTACTTTAATTTTTGTCTAATTTAGTTATTCACCTATTTACATATTTCTGCTTTTATTTATCCATTTACTGTTAATTTCGCAAAATCTCACAAATCAAATTTCTTCTGTGCATGCCAAACACTCGAACCCGAGGTTCTCCACCTATCAGTCCGAGACCCGAACCCGAGCGCACTTTATTCAACACAAGAAGAAATCAGAGAAATCAAGACATGGGTGATAACCAAGTCATAGATGAGATGGATCACAAAAATCAACAACAACGCTCTCTCTCTCTGATTACCACCAACCAGACACTGAAGGAAGAGCTTCAGCCATAATTCTACCAGAATTGACACCGGCACAAGCGGCACAATGGACTTTCACGACCCACTTCATCACAGCAGTCCGTGATTTAGGAAAATTCAGTGGTCCAAACCCAGACGATGCTCCCAGTCACTTGAGCTCGTTCCTCGACTTCTGCAATTCATTTGGAAAAACAGGTACCATCAATGAAAGAATTAGATTACAACTATTTCCTCATTCATTGTCCGAAACAACATCAAAATGGTATAGAAGCCTCTCTTCAAGCTTAATCCGAACATGGGCACAAATGGCCAAGAAATTTCTTGCCAAATACTACCCCACAGGCAGAACAAGACAACTCATCGGAGAGATCAACACCTTCACTCAAGAACCAGGGGAGACTCTTGATAAGCCGCAGACTTATCATATTTTATGTGCTAGATTTAGTATTATATTTATCTAAATAAGGTTAAATATATGCTATTTATGCTATATTACGTATAAAGTCTATTATTTGTTCAGATTGATGTTTTTATATGTTTTCCATGCAAGGAATGAAAGTCTAATCAAAATACCAAGTGGTGTCGGGTGTGATGCCGGGTAGCTCCTACCCGGCAGATACACTGTTTCGCGCAAATTTGGCGGTTTCGACCGTTGACAGTTGGACACATTTCCCACGTGTGCCGGCTACTGGTGACCCGGCACGACGCCCGGCAAATGACATTTTGAAGCCCTATAAATAGGTCGTGAGTCTTCATCATTTGGCACACTTCAACATACCAAATACTCTCCATTCACACTTCATTTCCGCCCACATTCCATTGTTGGTGTCCAAGGTAATGGTGGCCACGGGTCCGGTTCCACCGGTTCCGGTTCCAGAAAATGTGTATTCGTATTCGGAACCGGTCTGGGCGGTTCCGGTTCCGGTTCCGGTCCCGGTTCTGAAATCTGGATTCACTTCGGATTCGGTCGAAAAACCGGTTTCGGCCGGTTCCAGCCGGTTCCGGTTTCGGTTCTGATCGGTTCCGACCGGTTCCTGAAAGATTCGATCGGCTCCAGTTGCTTCGTTTTAGCTCCGATTTGAGATCCGTTAGAGTGCACACGTTGCTCTTTTCATCCACTTTACTCCTAGATAGGTTATTCTTCAAGTTTATAATCTTAAATGTGTAAGAAACAAAGACTTAGGAATTTTTATTGAATTTACAAAAAATAAGGAACAAAGAGAACTTTATAATATGATTCACTACCTCATTAAAACCTTATTAGGTAAAAATCCATTGGGAAAACCATAATAAGGAAAAAGAGTACAGCTACTAAGAGGTTACATTTTAAAAACCCAACGGTAACTTCAACCGGTTCCGGGGCGGTTCCGGTTCCGAATCCGACGACGGTTCCAGGCGGTTCCGGTTCAGGTTCGGGCCCGAATCTCAAAACATGTATTCGTATTCGGAACCGGCTGAGTCGGTTCGGTTCCGGTTCCGATTCCCACCGGTTCCCGGTCGGTTCCGGTTCCAATCGGTTCCGGGTAGAACCGGACCCGATGGCCACCATTAGTCCAAGGCATTTCTACGGATCCATCCACGAAGAAGAAGAGAAGATTTCATTTTTGGGTTAAGGCTTTGATCAATCTCCTTCTCCCTTATGTAATTCTTCCTTGTTTGAGTGGATGGTGAAGTAGAGATCCTTGTTAGGTTTTTGGTTAGGGAAGATTTCCTTGTAAAACTCTTATGATCATTTATGGAATTTTCAAGTTTCTTAACCCGAGTTCTAGTCTTCATGCAAAGTAGAATGAAGTAGCTATTTATTCTCTTATCTCTAAGTCCTATTTAATGTTCACAAGACAAGAATAGGATAGATTGGGATTTTGGTAGTTTTTAAGTTTGTTGTTCCGAAAGAGGGGCATCAAGATCTAAGGTTTAGGGTTAATCTCTTATTTCCCATTATTCTGTTTGTATTTGCGGCATTAGCTATGCACGATGAAAGTATGAATATTGAGTTCCTTTTGTCAGAACCGAATTTGGAAGTGTTATTTACGAAATGAACGATGCCGGATGTAGTGTCGGGTGAAAGTTGTCCGGCACATTCAAGGCCATGAATATGTCGGGTAGCGGAGGTCCGGCAGGCAACCCGACACATTCATTTTGCGAGACCAAATCCTCTTTGAGACTTGCCATCCTTGATTATTGGTCTTACGTTTCCCTTACATTGATAATCTTCCCAAATCAAAGTTAGTTTATTTAGTTTTCTTAGTTAGCATCACATTTACTTTTCCCCCTTTGTTATTATAGAATAGGCTTTTGCCCGGATTAGGACTAGTTTTCTATAAGTCCCTTGGGTACGATACTCTCGGTCGTAATATATTTACACTATACTCCGACCGGGTTTTATTTTGCTACCCGTAGTAGAGTTGTAGGTTTAGTTTATTATTTTATTCATTTTGTATATGGTTTTATCCTACAAATTTCTTATTAGCAACTCTGTATGATGCGTGGGACAGATTCAAAGAGATGTTGATGAACTGCTCCCATCATGGGTTAGATGACCAGTCCCTCTGCCTATCCTTCTTCAACGGGTTGGATGACTCCAACAGACTCTTGGTAAACTCTTCAGCTGGAGGTAGTTTTATGACCAAGTCTCCTCAAGAAGGAATGGAACTTCTTGAAATCATGACAAGCAACACATGACAATGGTCAAGAAACAAGGGCAGAGCTCCGAGAGCAGCAGGTCTACTCCACGTAGAGCCCACCGATCATCTCTCAGCACAACTGTCATCTCTCACAAAAATGGTCGAAAAGATTGCTATAGCTCAAAAAGAAACCACCAAATCAATAGCATCTTCATCTTCCGCTTCAGAAGGGTGTGCTATCTGCGCAGGTCCTCACGATACTCATCTGTGTGAAGGAAGAAACAACATCCAACAAGAAGACATCAGTTACATTGGTAACCATCCCAATTACAACTACAACTACAACAACAACAACAACGCCCCGTGGAGAAATCATCCAAATTTCTCATGGAGAAACAATGATCAAACCCAAGGAGGGGGTAATACTTCCAACTCAACACAAGGCTATAGACCCCAACCAAATGCAAATTTGGGTTATAGAGCATAAGGTGCCCCTCCAGGTATTCACCAACAACAACCGTCCTCATCCCCCGTTGATCCAAACGCGGAACTCAAAGAGATGATGAAGGGATTCATGTCTATGACTCAAAGCCAGCTTTATGCGCAAGAAGCTTTCAACCAAAAAATCGAAGGCAAGTTCAATCAAATCGCAGAACAACTTGCTTAAAGACCGCCAGGGACTTTCCCAAGCCAACCGAAGCCAAATCCAAAAGAGCAAGCCAAATGCATCTATGTGAAGGAACACAAGGAAGAAAAGATGGATGTGGCCAAAACAGTTGAGGTTCCAGAACTTCACCCTTTCCTTCAAGAGTGGGTAATAGCAATCGAAACATCCAAAGGGAATATAGCTGAACTGGAAACCTCTGCCACAATCTATAAAAATCGCATTCAGTCCGAGAATACCTACCTTAAGGAGTTGGCGGCCAGCTATGAAAATGAAAAGCTCGATTTAGAAGAAGAAGAAGCGGTTAAGGCGATAACCTTGAGAAGCGGTAGAAAAACCAACGAGATTCACATCCCACAAAGGTCAGAAGAATCCCAAGAGGATAATGAAGAAAGAGTTGAGGTTCCAATAGAAAAGACATCTCCCAGCATTCTCACTATTCCACCAGCTCCAAAATTTCTCCACAAGAACCGCCTCTACCATTTCCCAACCGACTCCAAAAGCAAAAATTGGATACTGAATATGGGAAGTTTTTGGCAGTGTTGAAACAATTAAATGTTAGCATACCGTTTGTAGACCTCATTGCCAAAATGTCAAACTACGCAAAATTTCTCAAGCACCTTATCTCCAACAAAACAAAATTGGTCGAAGTCGGTACCGTACCACTCAATGAAGCTTGCTCAGCTATTCTAAAACAACCACTACTGTCAAAATGCAATGATCCAGACAGCTTCACCATTCCCGTCACAATTGGTAGCACCTCCTTTCCATACTCCCTATGCGATCTGGGTGCCTCCATAAATTTGATGCCCCTCTCCACTTTCAAAAAGCTGGGAATTGGAGAAATGAAAAAGACCAAGATGACCCTTCAACTGGCAGATGGTTCGGTAGCTTACCCAAGCGGAGTGGTGGAGGATGTTATCATTAAAGTGGAACACTTATACTTCCCATGCGATTTTGTCATTTTGGACATCGAAGAGAACTCCACTACACCTCTCATCCTTGGACGACCTTTCCTTGCCATAGCCAATGTGCACATTTGGGTGGCCCGGGGGACAATCACCCTTCAAGCTTATAATGAAAAGCTGGAGTTTGCAACAGGAAGGTCTCCAGATAACAAATCCAAGGATCTCAAGTTTGTGAGGGACACTCAATCACCATCATCCCCACTTCTCTTTGTCACCCTTCCTGATGGAATGTCCATTTCAGAGGCACCACCACCAATCCCTGATGAAAAGCGGGATAAGAAAAGTAAACATGCATCCAGGTGGACACTCAAAAATGCCTTCGAGTCATGCTTTGGATCTCCTCCTCATAACCACCCCCCAGGTTTGATCTAACCCCCACTACGGTCTAGCCACAGACCTTAAAAAGAAGGGCAGTTTTTTCAGGAGGCAACCCGAATTTCTATCTTTATTTTACTTTCTATTACAGTCTATTTCCCTATATTTCAATATCTTTATATTTTGTTTTCAAAAAAAATGCTCATTTATTTCACTGTTAGCCCCGGTATTGGTTTGGCTACCTTTAGTATCTTATGCAGGTGCCACTTCGTGTCCACACCACTACCGAGCTCCGCTACTTTGAAGTTAAACATCGAATATGGGGGAAGTTCTCCCACTATCTATCATTTTCCAGTACTTCTATTTTATTCGGTTTTTACTCTATGTGTTTATTTTCCCTTTAAATAAATATGGTGAGTTTTAATTACACTTAAGTTCTTCTGGCTGTATAAGATATTCTTTCCAGGAACATATTACGTCATTCTACAGCTGAACTCAAGTGTGGGGGAGCTCTGCTTAAACACTCTGCGACCTCTAGGGAGTACACTCTCTTTGCTTTGCACTTCAAATTTTTACATACTCCCTACTGCTTTGAATTGTGTGAGGTACTCTGGTAGATTGCATGACCTCGTTAATTTTATTCTTCCTACACAATGAGGGCATTGCTCCAGTCTAAGTGTGGGGGAGGACTCACTTCTTTGTCGCTCGTCTTAAGTCTCTCTTTATTGACACATTGCTTAAAATGCTTAATCTCTCTGCTTATCTTGCATTTGTCCAAATTCAAAATCGTGGACCCTTTATATGTGAGTTGTTCTCTTTAAAAAAAATACCGTTATGAATTGTGGGATAAATGGTACAAAAATTTTGAATTTTGATTGCTTTTGAGGAGCATTTTTTATGCGGTGTGACCAAATGATCTGCAATGGTTGGATTTTTATTGCTCAGGGGTTCTTTCTGTCTTCTCTCTTAGGGATTGCTAAGGGGTGCTTCTCTGTCTAAAAAATATATACAAAAATAAACAAGGGACTTGCGAGACGCCATTTAACCAACAAATGAGAGTTGAGTGTTCTTAAATACAAAGGCTTGATGCCTAGATATTACATTCTCATCTCTTATGCAAAAGTGAAACAAATGCATAATTCTATTTTCCCTTTTGTTTTCTCCTCAATGCCCATTCTTGAGAGAAGTTGGCCATGGTAAAAGTTCTCAAAGTTACCTAATCTTCAAGCAATGAAGCACTCCGGATCATACCCCGAAACTCTAATTTTTATTTTTACCCTGAGCACACCTGTGCCACCAGTAGGTGAAGGATCACACTCCTCAAAAAGTTTAAGATCATGAACTGTTCACCTCCTTATCCTACCCTTCATAATAATATTTGTTAGTATTGAGCATTCCCTACTTGCATGGGTACATGGTTTTGCTCGAGGACAAGCAAAAAGGTAAGTGTGGGGGTGTGATAAGTGTCTAAATGAGCATGTTTTATAGGTGTATTTCATATGTTATATTAGCACTTTTCTTGCTCATTTCTCCACTTTGGTTAGTTTTCCTCTAGTTTATGTTTTATTGGTTATCTTACAGATTTATTGGTTAAACATGAGGAAAACCAAGCTAGGAGCAAAATAGACGAAGAGACGAACGCGTAGGCGCAAAAGGATCGAAAAAACGGAGCTCAAATGAAGAATCTGGAGCCTGTCCAAGTTTGCAAAGGAAATACACAGTCCACCCATATATGGTCGGACGCAAACAAGGACACGTTACACTTACAAACGTGTCCGACCATATATGGCCGGACGCAAACAAGGAGACACATTAACAAGACGCGCAAGCATTTACATTCATAAACGTGTCCGACCATATATGGCCGGACGCAAACAAGGACGCATCATATATGGCCGGAGGGTAGAAATTCTCTAGATTACGCCCGGCCATAAATGGCCAGACGTAAACCCGGACGCAAGGCCGGACGCGTGTAAACGCAGCCCAGATCCAGAATTCACATGACTAATTTTCTTTCGGTGCCGTTTTCTCCATTTCCTTCTTCATTTGCGGCGCCTACAAACACATCCATCTACCCCATCAGCAATATCAGGCACCGCACTCCTTAAATCCCTCAAGCATGCTCCTGCATCGTCTTCTTCCTCCTCCTTTCTTCTATAAAAACCCACAGCTTCTTCATAAAAAAAACAGACAATCGATCATCTGATCACCACTACACCTCCATTCCATCTTCATTTCTCACGTACTCTCACCACCCCACCATTCTTCATTTTATTTTCTTTTCCAAATCACCACCACTCCATACTCACGTACTCAGCAAAAACAAAAGAAATAAGAAGAGAGGCAGCAGGAGCAGGAGCAAGAAGCAGACCCGTTTCTCCAGCAGTCTCCAAATAATGGCTAATTCTATCTCTGCTATCTTTTTATTTCTGTTAATGTCTGAGTAATTTTAATTTGTATCCTAGGATGGGGTTTGACCCTAATTTTACTTAAATAAATATTTATTACCTGTCTCATTTATTATACTTGTTTTTATTCCTTTCAATAAAAATGCTTTACCCAACAAACTACTGCATTTTTATGGTAACTATCAACATATGATTTTGAGATAGTCAATAGTACCACAAAGGAATAAACCTTGGTATTTACACTCCGGATTGAGTAGGAAAATACTGAGGCTATTATCAAGAGTTCGTAACTTACCATTATTAACTCTAATAGACAATAAATAATTGAGACATGGTTATAAATTTGTTTAAGTAATTTAAGCAATTCCCCCGCTATCCTAGGATACCTTTTTCCATCCACATCAATTAATTCACCTTATTTTACCGTGTTTATTATTTTTACACTGATCCTAAACAATCAAGCTTGCCTTATTTGCTGTTTTTATTGAATACCGAGACTATGATAATTGAAATAATTTCTCTGTGGATACGACACTTGTTGTACTACATCGACTAGGTGCACTTGTCTTTTCTTTGCCCATAAGTATATATATTTTCACTATGTATTTTTGGCCAACACCGGACCACCGCCGGAAAAATTTTCCGGTGAGTTTTTCATTTTTTGCAAGTTATAGATCTTGATGTGGTGATTTCAAATATGTTGTTAGAATTTAGAAACACACATTAAATTAGTCTAGATCTACAAAATAAAAATCTGGAAAAAGCTTGAAACTCCAACAATGGAGTCGCCTCCCCTACTGACACGAGATAGGCTCCCTCGCCCCGCCTTCGGACACTAGTCGGCACGACTCGCCTCTGCCTTGGACACGCCTGAAGCCTGCTCGCCTCTTCCATCGACACGAGCTGTTCTGGCTCACCGCGCCGACAAAGACTAGTGCCCGCTGCTCGCCTTGGCTGAAAAGGCGACATCGCCCAGCTCGCCTCTGATGAAGACACGACCGGAGACGACTAACTGTGGCGGCGCACACTAGTTGTCCAAACTCGCCCCGTCTGTTGGGGCGAGAGCTATTTTTATAATAAATCTTTTTTCTATTTGTTAAAATAATTATAAATCATGAAATGTTAAATTTAACAAGTACTAATAAAACAACTCAAATATTAAATAAGAGAATGACAATTATAAAGTCAAGAGTTACAATTATAGAATTATTATAAATCATAAATGACCTAGTCATTTTACTAAGTTATAGTTATATTTTTTAACTTTATTTTTCTTGTATTATGGCAGGAAATTGGAGCTTGGGAACCCTTTGAAACCGCCAAGAAAAACAAGGGAAACAAGTGTGGAAAAGTCCATCTTTGTAAAGGTAAAAACTCTAAACTAAACCTTGAAATTAAATAGTTGGTTAAGCTTGAAATTTGTACCACTAATATAAGTGAAACCCCTCTATAAATAGGGCTGAAGAGCAAGGAAAACTTTAAGCTACAAGCCTCTTGAAAAATAAACTTTTCGGCATTAGAAGGTAAACTCCTTAAGTTAGGGTTTAATGTCATTTTAATGGTGTTTTGGTGTTGTAACAATTAAGGCCGAATGGCTAGTGGTTTATTTACTGTATTTTAATTTTATAATGTGTTTAGAACAAAGTTAAAGCATTAATATGAGTTAAAGGGCTTATAGGTACAAAAGGATAAGTAAAAAGGGGCTAAAATGCAATTTTTGAAAATAAAATGGTTAGTTATGTATAGGGCCGAAGTTTTTCTGCAAAAAATGGTTATGATGATATATTTATGTTGATGAACTTTTATTATAAGTTTGAGTAAGTTAAAATAAGGTTTAAGTACTTAAATGACAAGTTTGTGAAATTTTGGGGTTAAAGAGTAAAATGAGGGAACTAGGGTGTACTTGCTGTATAAAATGATTCATAATGGCCTAAATATACTTAAAAACTTATTTTACAAGTTTTGGGTAATTTAAAATAAAGTTTAAGTGACTAAGTAACAAGTGTAGTAAATCGAGTGGCAAAAAAGGTAATTTTCTAAGTCATTTTACTAAGGTATAGTTTAGTGCTTTAAGGTTTTCATGCTTAAATCACCATCCCCTCTTGGATATACCAAGGAACTAACTTCCTTCATGCTTTCCTAGTGTTGGTCAACATTTTGAAGGAGCAAGACCACCATTTTGACACTCTAAGGTAATACTCCAACCTTAAAACCCATCTTTGTGCCTTAAGCTTTTACCTTGGATTATGGGGTGTGTATAGTTCTAGTTTTTGAACCTTCTTTTTCCTTGTATTATGGCAGGAAATTGGAGCTTGGGAACCCTTTGAAACGCCAAGAAAAACAAGGGAAACAAGTGTGGAAAAGTCCATCTTTGTAAAGGTAAAAACTCTAAACTAAACCTTGAAATTAAAGAGCTGGTTAAGCTTGATATTTATACCAATAATCTAAGTGAAACCCCTCTTTAAATAGGGACGAAGAGCAAGGAAAACTTCAAGCTATAAGCCTCTTGAAAAATCAACTTTTGGGCATTAGGAGGTAAACTCCTTAAGTTAGGGTTTAAAGTCATTTTAATGGTGTTTTGGTGTTGTAAAAATTAAGGCCGAATGCCTATTGGTTTATTTACTGTATTTTATTTTATAATATGCTTAGAACAAAGTTAAAGCATTAATATGAGTTAAAGGGCTTATAGGTACAAAAGGATAAGTAAAAAGGGGCTAAAATGCAATTTTTGAAAACAAAAGGGTAAGTTATGTATAGGGCCAAATTGTTTCTGTAAAAGATGATTATGATGATATATTTATGTTGATGAACTTTTATTATAAGTTTGAGTAAGTTAAAATAAGGTTTAAGTACTTAAATGACAAGTTTGTAAAATTTTGGGGTTAAAGAGTAAAATGAGGGAACTAGGGTGTACTTGCTGTATAAAATGTTTCATAATGACCTAAATATACTTAAAAACTTATTTTACAAGTTTTGGGTAATTTAAAATAAAGTTTAAGTGACTAAGTAACAAGTGTAGTAAATTGAGTGGCAAAAAAGGTAATTTTCTTAGTCATTTTACTAAGGTATAGTTTTGTGCTTTAAGGTTTTCATGCTTAAATCACCATTCCCTCTTAGAGTAACAATGGAGTTTTAAGCCCTTTTCACCTCCTTTTGCCTTGGAAATTCATTTTTCTTGCTCTAGAACACCACCAATCTTATCCTCATCATTTATATTCGAAAATCAGGGGACATGGGCCAATAAAATCAAGGAAATCCAAGGGTGTTCAGCTAGCACAAGTCCTTGCAAGTTAAGGTAAGAAAAACACCTTAAACCCCTTCATTAACTTATTTTGGAAGCTAAAACTCCAACCACTCATTTCCTCCTTGCCATGTCCGAAAATGTGAAGGTTATACTGCCAAAATCTGAAGGAAAAACGTGGGGAAGGATGGCTACACAAGAACAACAATCTAAAGGTAAAAATGTGCGCACTAAACTCACATCTCCTTCCTTGGTGTTATATGGCCGAATTTCCCATTCCTTTTAACACATATTTTTCACCCTTTTCATGTACAAACCTTGCTGTACTCCAACACCATTCATGGCTGATTTCATAGCAAGAAAACTACCTAAGGTAAATCCTTCTAAAAATGGGTTTTAAATGCTTAAATCATGATTATACCTTGAGATCTATCCATGAACTCACTCCCCACACATTTTACTAGTGGTGGCCGAAATTTAGAAGGGAGGAGCCCCAATTTGGAGTGTTCTAAGGTAAACACTCTTCTTAATACCTAAAATGTGCCTTAAAACTCCTTAAACTAAATCTATTGTCAAAGTTACTAACTAAACTTTTGTTCATTGGTATTATGCTGACTGAGTGGGTCTTGGAACCACCCATGGAGTGTAGAGACGGTAGGGACATCATCCCAAAGAGAAAACCATCTTTAAGAAGGTAAAATACCCATTTAAAGCCTTAAGGTTCATAATAGTGTTACACTTAATTTTATGAATAAAAAACCTAACGAAGGGCTGTGTTATTTAGTGGTGTGAAGGGTGAGAGTGGCTGTATGGACTGCCTTGTGATTATAACAAGGTCATATTGCTTAAAACCCTTATTTATATACATTAAAGTTATTAATGTCGTGAAATAAATTATGGCCGAGAACATGTACATGTATAGGTTCTGTTTGAATCATAACAATGTGTAGAAAATTATGGTTACATGTTTAGTTGGTGAACCTAGGTGCTAATGACTTATTAAAGTCAAGTTTATAAGTTAAAAATGAAAGAAAAATGATTTTTATAAGTTAAATGAAAAATCTATAGCAAGCCATGTATAACCTATAGTTTATGGATATTTTAATGTCATTTTATGGTTAAGTTTATGTTATGTTGAAGGCCATACGTTTAGGCCATTTTATTATAGTTATTTAAAGCTTTAAATACCAAATTATTAAGTTTTGGTTGAGTAAATGAATTAAACATGTTTCTGGTGCTAAAGTGTAATTTTAAGTGAACATATTCACCTAGGAACATTTTGTATGAATAATGATGAATTTTGCTGTAACATAAATTGAATATAAAGTAATAATATGATTTATGAACTTTATAAGTATTAAAATGAACAAAAGATTTACTATGTGGGTCAAACCGTAAATAAATAAAGTTTAGGGTGCTAAGCAATAATTAAAACCGAATGGGGGTTGTTTAGGAATTT
Organism: Limonium bicolor; assembly: GCA_023374045.1. Taxonomy (NCBI): domain Eukaryota; kingdom Viridiplantae; phylum Streptophyta; class Magnoliopsida; order Caryophyllales; family Plumbaginaceae; genus Limonium; species Limonium bicolor. The sequence goes on from CM041779.1 coordinate 338,958,235, forward strand.
TAAAACATAAAATGTAATTTTTTATAAAGTTTAAACACTTAAATGTAAAACTAGAGAATAAAGAGGGGTATTTTCATAATTACTGATGAATGTTGGTCAAAGGAGTGTTTGGAGGGTCAACCTTGACAATATATGGTGTTTGACCAAGTTGGAAAAAAATAAGTAATTGATCTGGTAACTTAAATCAAGTATTAAGTTAAAAATGAATATTATAAAACTATTCAGGGTGTTTATGTAACTTTCAAAAATTAAGGGCTGGAATGAGGTTAATATGACCAGTAGGGGTCTGTACATAATTTTGGTGAATTTTAGATTGATTTTGGTAATTTAATAAACTAAGGATTATAATATATAGTTTGAGTATTAAAATGTAACATTTATAAAACTTATGGGGTTAATATGTAAATAACCGAAAGTTTGGGGTGGAAAATAATATTGGAACAGCCTAGGGTCTGTTCGGAAATTTACAATACTATTTTGCGAATTTTTGGAATTAAATAAGTTAATATGTATAATATAAAGTTTTAGGTATTAAATTGTAAGTTTACAAAATAAAGAGGAGTAATATGTAATTAAAAGAAGTTGTGGGTGAAAAGAATAAATCTAGAAGAAAATAATAGGGTGTTGTTCGAAATTATATGTATATATATGCTTGTATATTATAATGTGTTGGGATCTTAGGTTATAATTAAATAAGGTTAGAAATGTAACAAGAATAATGTTTGGGGTGATTTTGTAAATAACTTAAAATAAAGGGGGGAGGAATTTAAATGCCGAATATAATGTGGCTGGTTTGGAATTTTCCGAAACAATGAGTAATATATTATAAAGTTTAGGATGGTATAATGTGACCTTATGTTAAAGTATAAGAGGGTATATCATAAAGAGATTAATGGGGTATAAATATACCTTATAAATAATCACATAGAATAATGGGATAAGTTGGAAATTGGGGAGTATAATATATGATAAGAAACCTTATAATATAAGGAAGGTGACAATGCGTAAAATACCTTGTATAACATTAAGATGAATTATTAATAAGAGATTTGTGAATAAAAGACAAACAAATAAATGTGTACTCCACTTGAAATTATGAATAAAAGCATTATGGGAAAACCCTTATAATTCACATGGTATGAATTTATAATATAAGGTGAAAAATATAATATGATTGATAAATCATATAGGGTTAATGTGGGGAGAATCATAGATTTAGAAATATGATTATAAGTGTTATAATATGATATAGTATGAGTTGATAAATAAATATTGGTTATAATGAAACATTGACTTGTAACATTGACCAAGTCAAACTAGATTGACCAAATCACCACAAGTTGACCAAGTGGTTAAGTTGACCGACACATAAACTAATATGTAATTAAGAGTTAGAATATAACTTAGTCAAGTAAAGTATAACAATGGATTATATTGTATGGGTATAATTATATATGTATCAATACATACGAAAATGGGTATATAAATATATAAGTGGAATATAATTTGGTCGAACAAGTATAACAAAGAACTATGTATATATATATAGAGAGACTAATATGTATGTGTGTGTATATAAATATACAAGGGTCAAATAACCTTGATAAATGATATGGGTTACTAAGAATTTAACCCTTAAGTAATGAATATTATTGCGCTACGAAATATTATACTCTTACAACTATAGAGTAGGGTTAAATTAAATCTCGAGACTTAATACAACCCGAGCCAAACAAAAACCAGTTAAGGGTATAACTACGAGGCAAAGATTAAAACCTATCTATGACGGTTAAGTACACCCGTAATATAGACACTGATATTAGAGTGATGTGTACCAGAGGTACGGACTGTTAAATACGAGCTACGAGATTGCTAGAGGATAGACGTGGATCATCACAATAGCATTGTTCAACAGTGAACGGTATGTGAATGTGTGGTCTGAAAACTCCAAGGGTTTCCTTGGGTCCGGATGTAACTGTGTGCTTGCATGTCAGATAAATAAATATTATGCATTTGTTTGAATGTGCTTATGTTTTCCAATCGTCGAAGCGTTTATTAACTGTGCGCGTACGTCGTTCGGACATGTGATACTGATTATCACCCTAACTGTGTATGAACTTTCGGGAGAGACTCTGGATACTATCTTGTGAGAGTAAACAACTCCTAACACACTAAGTGAGGAACTTAGTTTAGAGACCCGGTATTAACCGTCTCTAGAGTGATGACTCGACCTTTGAACAGCACATAGCAGATTTCTAGGTTGTGTGTAAGACCCAATAGGGCATCCATTAAAAATGTGTTTTCTCCATAACGAGATTGAATCTCCAGGAGACTAATTAAAATACGCTAACTTATGAGGGTGTGATAATTAATTAATGAAACAATGTTCCTAAATCTTGGTCTGCATACGTTCCAGCAGATTGTGCATAGTGATTACTAGAGTTTTAACACCCGTTTAGGGTCTACTCTTGTTTATCTAACGAGCCGGATACGATCGTTAGTCGGAGTGTGCTACCGTTGGCACCATACCCTAGCTTCGGCCTAATGGATATCTACCACTGTAGATAAGTGAGTCCATCTACCCACTGTAGATGGCATCGAACTACTGTCTAAAATATTAATGTGCGAGGTTAAATGGGAATTTGTCTTTAACATGACACCCGTATGTTTATGTGAGATTGTGGAAGCGAGGCTTCATGTGATGGAAATAAACAAGTGAGACTAACTGGACTTCAGCTAACTCTTACATTACCGTCGATTCGAATTTAATTGTTCAATTACCAATGTCGTAATAGCATGTCTTGATGTGTGAATGTTTGAATACCTGTTGTGTGTTTTAATTCCGTATTTACAGTTCTGTTATAAGCATGTAAACGGTACAACATGAAACGAACCCCATGTTAATCAAAATGGCTAAAACGACCTAAGTGGCCTAAAGGGTCTAGGATCACATTTAGCATACAATCAGTTGGCCGAGCCTTTATGGCACGCACATTTCAGGACTTAATCGAGCTATGAAGCCGGAGTGCGGGCCTTCGGGGTAGTCAACGACGTTATTTATTTATTTATTGCACTTTCAGAATTAGTTTATATTCCGTACGATGTAAACATTGGGATTACCTTAGATGCTCACTTACCTTATGTATTAGTTTAAACTTAGGATGATGTAGTATATATTTCATTCATCACTGCGGTTAATTATTGTCGATGTGTTGTTATATTCCTTTTCTGCTTCTTTACTCGCATGGACGAGTAATGGCATGTGACACCCGAGTGAGAATTATTAGTGTTTAACTTCCGCTGTGAGACGTCTTTAATTATGCTACGAGAGTGATTATTACGCATTTAAAGTGAGGGGTGTTACAGATTTATTGCCATGGATAGAACTTATCTGATCAAGCCAGAGATTCTATGGTGGGTTCGCACTGGATTGGTGCCCGTGGAAATCTCGGTCTCCAATTATCGGGATTACCTTCTTTCAAAACCTTTTTAAAGAGATTCATTTAAAAGCCAAGGATATGATTAGGACGGGAAGAGAGAAAGAGAGTGGATGAGGCGAGCTTTTTTGCCAAGCTTGCGCCAAGGGGAGGAATTGCTGAATTCGGATGAGTATAGAATGAAGATTTAGGAAAAGTATGAGGTTGGGTGAATAGACAAAACTTGGAGTCTGATGGTTTGAAGTTCGTGAGAGCCGAAGCAGGTTTGAGTGTTTGAGAGATATGAGAGTCACCTTAGAGGGGGAAAAAGGTTTTTTATTTGGAATGGGGTCGCACCCTAGATGAGTTGCCTACGTACTCAACTCCCAGTTGAGATCAGACCTTACGTAGTTCACGGGATTTTGGAGATTTTGGGGTTTTGAGGGTTTTTGAGAGGTTAGTCTGTGAGACGCTCGGGTCTATGAGACATTTGGAATGTTCATGTAGTGGGAGGTATGGGATATCAAGGTCTGTGAGACGTTTGAATCTTAAAATGGTGGAGAGATATGGATTTTCGAGTCTGCGGGGTGCTCGAGCCTATGAGACTTTAGAAGTTTGAGAGAAGCTGAAATTTGTAAGAGGTTTTGAGTTTAAGGTGAGTTGGAGTATGAATGATGATTTGAGTATGTGAGGCAATTAGAAATTGGGAGAGGTCAGAGGTTTTTTAGGTTCAAGGCTTGAAAATGGTTGAGGAAAATCATTTTATTGTGAAAGGGCGGGTGATCCCAAGGGATTACCCTATGTACCTCCTCGAGTGCGACACTTAATGAATGGTAAGTTCCGAGGCTCGAAAGATAGGGCAATGAATTTATGTCGAAACATAGAAATTAGAGAGAAGTATCATGAATGGGATACTCTCGGTCAAACCCTAATAACGTCTCTAATTGCTGGGTTTTAAAATGTTAAAAACCGAAAGCATTAAAATCGAGTAGAAGGGAGTTAGACGATTCTAAAAATCCCGGCTGCAACTAAGAAGGCGGTCACATCCCTAGCACCTTGCCTCGTAAAAATCTAGGCTGCAATTAAGGGAGGTTTGTCACCCTAATGCCCCGCCTAAAGAAATCCAGACTGCGACAAGGGATGTTACAACCCCAATGCCCTACCTCGGATTTTTATTTTAGAAGAGAGACAAGTGATGTCTAACTAGGAAGAAAACGTTCTTTGAAGGTGCTAGACATCCCATGATCCCTGAAAATGGTTTAGTTTTGAGTTTGAAAACCGAGTTAGAAAATCTATGAAGTTTTCGGAATTCTCGATGAAGAAACACTAAATTTGAGAGATGTTTTTACGAGAAAACTTACTTTATATGTGAGAAGAACTTTCTGCGTCTGAGAAGAGTTTTCTGTGATGTGAGAAGAGTTTTTCCTTTAAAATTCCACAAAATGGTTTCTTTAAAAACTTGGTGAAATTTGAATAAAATGATTGTTTGAAATTTGAGAAAGGAGATTTTTGGTTTTAGTATTTTGAATGAAATTTACAAGTTGAGTTTGGATTGGATGAATTGAATCTGGATTTGATTTGAATTGAATGAAATTGGACTGAATGAATTGGATTTGAATCGAATTTGGTTGAGGTTGGAAAACGGGCCGGGTCAAAGTTAGACCGAGTCAAAGTAAGGTCAAAGTCAAACTTCAGCTAGTCAAAGTTGGGTCAAGGTCAAAGTTCAAGTTGGTCAAAGTTGGACCAGGTTAGAATTGGGTCAAAGTCAAAGTTCAGGTTCGGTCCAACTTTGACTTGGTCAAAGTCGGGCTTGGTAAAAGTTTGAGTTGGTCAAAATCAGACTAGGTCAAAGTTCGGGTTGGTCAATATTGGACCGGGTCAAAGTTGGACCGGATTGGGCCTTGGTCAAAGTTTGGGCCAGATTGGGCCTTAGTCAAGGTTTGGGTGGGATTGGGCCTGAATTGGACTTGGGATGAGGTATTTCTTTTGAATTTGGGCTTTACAAATGGGCCTTAGGTATGGGCCAAGTGAGCATGGGTCGAGTTGAATTAAGCTTGTAGGAAAAAATGGCTGATTTTCTTTTTGAAGTGGACTGATTTTCTCTTTGGAAGTGGGCTGATTGTGAGTTGGACCAGACATGGACTTGGGCCAAAGTTGGTTATGGGCCAAGTTGAAGCTTTTTGGGCCAGATTGAAGTTTTGGGCCTGGTTAAATGATTTGGGTCAAATTCTGGTTTGGGCCGGGTCATGATTTGGGCTAGAATATGATTTGGGCTGGAATGTGGGTGAGAGATTTTGAACTTGGAAAATCTGATGGTCTAAAACCGAAATGAGAATGTTTGACTATATACATACATATATATATATATATATATATACATATTTTATGCGTGTGTTTTAGGGTTTAGGGTGTCACCACCAGGAGATAGGCCAATGGTCTATCAGGCCAAGGGGACACCCTCTATCCTAAGGGAACCATTATTTTTTTCATAGAGAGATTTGTGTTTTAGGGTTTAGGATGTCACCACCACGAGATAGGCCAATGGTATATCAGGCCAGGGGGACACCCTTTATCATAATGGCTAGGACCTAAAGGATATAACTAGGGCTTAAACGGTAATATTAGCATAGAAGTAACAGATGTAACATCAGTATGAAAGTAACAGTTTAAAGCATTTATCCAGCGTGCACGATTTTAGCATCATCAGGTTCGAATGAACTAGCAGAATTAAAGAACAGGACAAATCTGAAGGATCCGTTTTGTTAAACTAAAAACTCTTATATCACCACCCAGTCAAGAACACAAGATATGACTGAGTCGACTATAAAGAAGATTGATTGTGTCAGCCTTTCTACCAAGCAGTCGTTAACCTTAACATCGATGAGTGATCAGACAGCCACATATTATGGATTAAACCAAAGTTCTTGTCATATCCTTCTAATCATGGAACATTCATCGCACAACAAACAAAATAATCCTTTTTATAACCGGATGCATGAAGTGAAGAACATGGCATATATCTGACCCGTGAAAATTTGATTAAGCGAACTCCAACCAGATGTCTAGAAATTGAAGACGTCGGTACAGAAGCATAGCATGCACATTACGCAAATCATCAAGACAAGCCAGCAATTAGAGGAATTAGAGGCCACACTGGATTAGGAGTACGTACCGAAATGATAGTAACAGAGGCTCCTACAAAGGATTTTTAGAAAATGGAACAAAACAAGGCAAATGTCAGGTCATGAGTCAAACGTATGGGCAAGATGAAGTATAAAACGTAAACTGAAGATTAATAAGGCTCAAACCCGTGAACCTCTTCTAGCCATAACCTGGAAACTCATGTTAGTTTTGCATTAAGTTCGTGGCAACGTATATACTACAAAACAACAGATTCTCACACCCAGAGAGGGTTATCAGCTCTAAATCTGTGATAATAAACCGGTAAGGATCCACGGGAAATCAATATGAAGGCATACAGAAGGATATCGAACTGATGAAATACAAAAGCACAAACAAGATTGAATGCTTAAAGCAAAGGGCCAGAACTATCATTTTTGTTTTACCATAACCACTAACTACTCCTGATTAGCTTGACAAGAATATGAAATCTCAAACTGGGCGACATGAAGACACGCACAGAAATTACCGAATGGGAAGCGAGGAGTTTCTCACAATGGGCAACACACAAATTGGAGAAAATCAATCATCGACAAAGCAATTGAACAGTAAATGGGAAAGCATACAAACTCACGCTATTTTGAAGCGTATTAATCCATAAGAACATGAAAAAAAAACCGACCGGGGGAGAGTGACAACCATTTTCCTGCAAATCAATTAGATAACCTCAACAGGAAAAATAAATATTAGTCAAGTAGAAAAATGAACTCAGACCATGAACGATGAGACTTCACCACCTGTTTGTTATAAGAATAAAACCCACATATGAGTAGAAAAATGAATTCAGACCCATGGCGGGAGAGAACTAACACAAGCAAACCAAAACTGAAACCAGGACACTCGGAAGAGGGTAACTGGGGCTTGTTGCCCTTGTAGCGCAGAGGAGTAATCCAGTGATTGTTACACATAGCATTACATGAAATTAGATTTGATCTAATGAGATTATTGTTCGAAGAAAAATTTAGAGCAGGAACAATATACCATAATCAAATAACCATAGACAGAGACGGGAGGAAATAAAATGAAGTTCTATCTAACCAAATCTTCAAGAGTCAATATAAAGTTGAAGAAGAAAGGGGAATCCAAGGCAAAGAAAAGAAAAGCCTCTAACAGCGGCTTGCATCCAGAACAACGCATTGTAGATTCAAACGCTCACTCAAACCCAGAAACTCATCTTAAGTTTGGTATTCATGTGCAGCTGAGAGTAATCAGATGAAAACGAAAGGAAAAAACAAAACAGTAAGAATAGTGAAATTAACACCAAAATTATGGATCTCGACTATCTCTTGAAACTTGAGGCCATTTTAAGCTTGGTGCTCATAGAGTCAGTGTGCAGGCAAACCAATCGAAAAGAAGATACATGAAAGCTGGGACTGTACAAGGAGAAATAATGAAGGGAAAAAAACACCAAGGTGGGAGACGAGGAATTAGGCGCTAGCTTCGGAAATACATTTCCGGTTAGGCTTCATCGCTCCCTGTCTTTCTTTCATTTTAACCATCGGCTGTTTGACTCGTTTGGAAAATTTTCAGATATGTGAGTTGAAACGAACAAAGAGGATAGAAGAGAAGGGGAATCGGGAAGGATATGGAGTAAGAAAAAAACGTGAACACCAACTGCCCCTATCCGAAAACCATTTGTTCTGAAGTTGAGCAAAACAGAGAAGCTCGCGAGATTGGTCGAGTGTGAGGAATAGAGAAGGATTTCTTCTGAACAGAGGTGAGGCTTTGAAGATCTCTAACGGAGTTTCACGGTGGTTTCGAAGAACAGATAACCAGAGGTTTTCTTTTTTTGTTCTTCAGGCCATTTAAAATCTTGATACTGTGGGATAAACATGTTGAGATTGAATAAAAACGTCCAATCAAACCAAAAATCGGCACTTTTGGGTTTTTACTGATGGTTGTTGTTTTATAGAGAAGAGATTAGGGTTTTTTAGTGTTTATGGGCCTTATATGGATATGGAAGTGAAAAGGGCCGGACCAAATTTCAAGAGTATGGGTTTAATTTGACTGGTGATCAAAAACGGGCATAAAGCTGCGTTTGGGGTGGGTTCCGCATGTTTAGAAAAGAAATAAAATCGATTTCAAAAAAAAAAAAAAGAAAAGAAATAAAATCAACCTTGTAGTTTACCCAGATTCAGACCCGAGTCTCAACTCTCCTCTACATATGCTCTAACCAACTATGCTGCGACAGAATACTATACGTGCCCGCGGAAATTAAAATTAGACTTCTACCATGAGTTGAAGGGAAAATGAAAATGCCCCAACAATCCTTCCAAGTTTTGAACTCAAGATCAATTAGTTCCGAAGTGAATACACTAACCAGCTAAGCTATGTTAAATTTTAGTATGTGCATGAGCTAGATAATTTTCTTAAAATGCTATACTTTTTAAAGAAAGTATACACTAAAATGAGAGAGTTAATCTAAGGGCATGAAATTATGGAACATAACTGAAAATGTAGTACGAATCATAATGAGGTATAAACGTGGAGTAGCATAATGATATGTACATGAAATAATAAAAATAGTACTAGCGTAATGGAGACAAAATACACGGTGAATGTGATAAAATGGATAATGAATCAATTACACACAAGCAGCGAAATATACTAACATGAATGAAAGATAATAATTAAAGGTACATAAAATGATAGAAATAATAATGGAAATAATGATGATATAAAAAGTAAATGCTAGAAGACAATTAAAGTAGCAATAAATATGATAAAATAAAAATAGGTAACAAAATGAAAATAAAATATAACTGAATAAATAAACAAATAAGCAATAATAAGACAAGTGAATAAAACAAAAGGGACGGGTTTAAAACCATATTTTCGTTGGAAATTTATTTTCGAAGAATTGTGTTTTTCTGAAATGCTTTGAAAAATGATTTAAGAATTTTGTCATGAAATCATGGTTTTATTTTGGCATGCACGTTAATACGTTTTGGAAAGAAAGACAACGACCCCTCTTATTTTATTTATTATTTTGGAATTTACTTTATGGGGTGAGCATTTTTGGTGTCTACAGCCGTTTAGCGGGGATTCTTGCAAAAGGGCAAGGAATATCATTTCGTACTCAGGGTTGAATCATCTACTAGATGTCACATGGGGTTTCAACAACATGTCATTGATCTCGGCCTTTGTGGAGAGGTGGCAGCCGGACACCAATTCTTCCCACATGCCTTTTGGAGAGATGACGATCACACTTCATGATGTGTGGCAGATACTGAGGATCCCAATTGTTGGTCATTCGCTTGTGGGGAATCCATCAAACAGTGAGCTTAGGGAGTCGATGGCTACATTGTTAGATTTTGAAAACGGCGTTGAGCAGATGACAGAACGCATATGGAATACTGGTGCTATTCAAACATGTCCACTTATAGAGTGGTGTTCGACCGGCCCGAAGGCACCTATGAAGCAGGCGTGCGGTTGGCTCTACTATGCTCTCGCTACTACCATCTTTGCTAACAAGGGGCATTCACGCATAAGTCCTCTACAGTTCTGGTTAGTCACTCCCAATAAGACCTGGCAAAGGTGACCTGAACCAGAAAAACCGACCCGATCCAACCCGAACTGAACCCGAATTTAAACTGAATGATGTGACCTAAAATGTGACCCGAAAATCCGAACCAAACCAAACCAAAACCTAATCAAACCAAAGTTTGATATACCCGAATCCACCCGAACAAAATTCACCCAAACCGAATTGACCCGAATTGAATTGACCCGAACCGAATTAACCCGAACTGAATTCACCCGAACCAAATTCACCCAAACCACACATGAAACTAGACAAACTTCCATCATCCCTCTATTTGAAATTAATATTAAAAATATTGTCATCCAACTTGATTATGTATAACCAATAAAACGTATAAACTTTTCAGTTAAGAAATATACTAACCATGATTGATGTATATATGTTGAAGTATAAAGATTACAAAACTTACACCTTATTTAATAAAGATTATGAAATACCCCGGGATTAAAAAACAGTGATTAATTAGGCTAACGAGATATTTAAGAGCTTAATTAGGCCTAAATAAACACGTGGGAACAATTCCCGAAGAAAATGGATTCGTAAAACGAGTTAAAAACACAAACGAGCCTTAAAGCGCGATTTTTGAGAAACTGGGAAAAACGTGACTTTAAGAGGGTTTAATAAACTCGTAATAATTATAATTAATTAAATATCTATAATTAGACAATAGTAAGGGTCTAGAACTATTAAAATTAATTAAACGAGAAAATTCCGGAAAACGGACCCGGATAGTGAATAGTGTCGAAACGAGGAGACTAAACGCGTTTATTTCGAAAAGACGAAAACGACCCGGGATATTAACACAGTGGGGGCCGGTTTTTATTGATATTTACTGCCTCACTCACACACTTAATAAATCAATTAATTCTTATAAGTCCCTAGAAGACACAATAAGTTAAAGTAGAGAGAGAATAGTAATATGAGACTTTTATACTCTCTCACCTCCTCTTATTCTTTTCATTTATGATTCTCCCTCCCTCTCTGAACTATCTTCTTATTCATTAAGCTCCAATGGATTTCAACCTTCCCACACACCACCTCTCCTCTTTTTAAGTTGAACACCCAAATCAACTCCAAATCCCACAAAAATACCACTGTTGGATTCCTCTCATCTTGGGCAACATTTTCCATCCTTCAAAATCTGGAAACCTCCACCTTCATCACCATGGCAGTAGGCCATTTTGAAGCTTGAAGAAAAGTTTTTAGACCTCCTTCACCTCCTTAATACTCTAAGGTAAAAAGAAATCCAAGAGCTCCTCTTTACTAGCTTATTCTTGCAAAAATCAAAACCCCCACGTTGAGCTCCTTCTTCTATTTTCCAGCCGGTTTTATTAGCCATTGAGAGGTGCTGGAACTCCGCTGATTTGGTTGCCAAAACTCTCCATTTGGATACTTGAAGGTAACCTCTAAGTTAAGCCCTAAAGTAGCTCTTGGAAATTCTAGTTTTAGTGAGGGATGTGTGAATTAATTAGCTTGTTGTGTTTGGCATGGGAATGTGTTTGTAGCTAGCAATTTAAACCATTGGTTGGAGTGAAAACAAGAAGAGAAAGAAAGAACAAGAGAAGAAGGAAGAAAAGAAGAGAAACCAAAACTAGCAAGGTAAATGAGCTTACCTTGAGTTGGTTTGTTGTCTTGCAAAACAGATTTTGAAATGTGAGTAAATGACCTTGTTTTAGTGTAGTCATGATACTACAATATTGAATGATGAATGAGGCTGTATTGATGTTGTTTAAGTGTGGATAAAACGCCTTGAGACTAAGCTATTACATATGTGATAACAATGTGGAAATTAGTGATGTGAATGCTTAGTTAAACAGGAATGTGAAAATTGAATTGTGAGCTGATTAGTGTTGGGAGAAAGCTTAGGAATGTAGGCAAACTCTGTCAAAATTTGTCTAGGAATGTATGGGTTTGAGTGGTACAATGAGGAGGAGAAACTTGGTATATTTTAGAAGATGGAAGTGGGTAGTTGAATACTTGAAAACCAATTAAGAAGGGAAGTGTATTAGGAGTATAAGATGAGTAGAAATAATGCCATTTGAATGCTAGGAATGATATGGGTGAGAGGAGCTTTGAATGGTAAGAAAGGAGAACTAAAAACTGTAACAAGAAGCTAGAAAACTAAGTAATGAATTGTAAGTGAGAAACTTGAGTGAATTAATTAAGAATTGGATAATGAATTTAGTGGTTGGACTAGGAAGGTTTAGAAGGTTAATTAAGTGCTAAAACATGTAGATTATAAGTGGGAAAGATTGGAAAATCAATGGGGAAAGTATTGAGCTTGAACAGATTTTGAAAGTGTAATAATGGTGTAAAACCTGCTATGGTCCGGGGCTTTAGTCCCTGACAAAGTCCCGGACCAGTGTCTAAAATACGCCGAGAATTGGAGTCTGGGTGTGGTCCGGGACTTAGGTCCCATACAAGGACCCGGACCACCCCATTTTAAGCGCCGAGAGTTCATCTTCATTCTGGTCCGGGACTTAGCTCCCGTATGAAGACCCGCACCATGCGTAAATTTCAGCCGAGAGTTAAACCAAAGGTTGGTTCGGGACTTAGGACCCGGACAAGGTGCCGGACCAACCCAAAAATTTAAAAATAAGCTCTTTAAGTGGGTTTTAAGGTAAGGTATTGAATGATGATGATGATAATATAAGATGATTAGGACTTAATTAATGACATGTGTGGGTCATTAAGGGCTTAAACAAGATTAAGAGACAATGAGAAGTAAGAACTTGTATGAGTCAAACTTGTAAGTAGTGAGTAAGTGTGGATCGGGAAACATTAGACGTAACGTGTTAGGTTAATTATAGATAATTAACCTCCCAACTTAATGTATGTTATAGGATTTGATTAGTCGGACTCCGAGAGAGAGAGAGTCGACGAGCAAACAACGACGGTGAACGGTATGATTTTCTCATGCCCCGTATGCTAACGTGGTGTAACACCCCCGAATAAACATCCAATAGCAGAAACAAGCTCCTAGCCATATTACAAGATAACTACGCAGTGGATTCTCAACTTCATCCGGGTGCTACAGATGCCAACCACCCACGTGGTTGACAGACCACGTTACCAATACTAAGTTACGGTCTGCATGACTGGAAACAGCCCTCACCAAAACTTATATACAATATAAGATACAATTCCAAATATCAAGTGTCTACAACGAATTGCCAACTCATAAATTGAAAATTACAACTCGGGTACATTAAACATACAGCTACATCCTCAAACGTTATGCCCTGATGGAATACCCCCATGGTAGCCATCCCGCCTACACTCCGCTATCGTCCGGCATAATACCTGTAAAAATTGGGTTGGGAAGGACTCAGCAAACTACGCTGAGTATGAACGTGTGTAGCCCGTATGTTGCCGGGCTACATGACTACTTGGTCGAATATTATTAAGTCCAATTTACATGCTATAATAAAGCAGTAAAGCACACCACAATACATCATGATATCATACACACTTAAAGGTAGCAAGGCATCAGCAACAAGCAACCAAGCATAACATGCCTGTATCATAGCAACACCAAACACGCAACCAAGCACAACAAGCTGCTAGTATAGCAATAGCAATCATGTTAGTAATAAAACGTGTGCGTAGGTATGTTATACCCATGATCCTCACTACGGGGTCATTCGAGTGTTATGTGTGTTTTCATTTCTTTTCTCTTGTTCCCATAATGTGTACTTTCTTTCTCTTTCCATGCACCAGGTTTGGGGATATAGTTTAGATCCCGTGACCATATCATGTAGGTGCCAATCTTTCCTTGTTTCTTTAAGGGTTATTTATGAATTCTCTTATCACCACAAGTTGAAAAACGTCTTCTCATAGCCAATCCTCCATTCCTGGAGTCGTTCGTCGAGGAGGCGGGGTCATCTCTAGACCTCAGGATATGTTCCACCAATAGGTATTTTACTTTTCATTAACATTATAAGTTCGACACCATAGTGGGTGTCATTATAAGTCTTCTATAGTTTAAGAGGAGTGTTCCCTTTATATAGTTCCTTTGTTTCGTTTACGTAGTTCGTTGTATTTCACCTCAAGGTTTCATTAACGAGAAGGGACTACACTACTGTGTGCGCGCACGAAGTATGCACAATAATAGCAAGCGGGTAAGCAAGGAAAATAAGCAATCCATTCACATGCTTTACACAAGCTCACAACAGACACATAAGCACGGTAAAACAAACATCCGTTTTCATGCATTAGTCTTGTGGTCTTAGTCAAACAAGGCACACAGCACACAAGCCGTGTAACACGGCAACATACGAACCACACATGTCCATACCTTATTCAGAAGCAAGTGTCGTCTCACGCACGGGGCCCCGGTTGGCATTCGTTACGGCCCTACGTTAATTAAAACAATGTGTCAGTTTACTATTTCATGTGATGACACTTTATATCGGGTGTAATTCTCTAGGTGTGTTGTTAAAGGCTTAGTTTATATTAACCCTTAGAACTTCTCATGCATTAATTCTAGGCTTATCTTACTCCTAGGACATTCACATCTTTGTTTCACCCGTTAACTATGTCCTTTTTCCTTAGTTAATGTTTTAGAGCGTTTTAAGCGCTAATTATGTAACAAGTTTATATAAAATAGATATAACTTGTCTAATGTGTATTCCCTCCTTAGATAAATAGGTGATCAATGTTTTAAACTATTATCATAGTAATATAATCTTTAGAAAGCTCCTAAAAAGATGCTTATACAGAAGTCCTAAGATTTATAAAACTATCACATAATTTCGGTGTTACCCCTTGCCTAAGCTCCTTTTAATGTGTCTACTGATATGTAATCCTCCCACGAAATTTTTACCAACCTATTTACATGTGTTAGTTGTATTTTGGGTTCGTTATCAGACTAATCTCACACTCTTAACAACTCTGCAGATCAACTGTACAGGAGTTACGATCTCTTTACCGAAACTGAAACCACTATCTTTATACTCCCTCTTGATTCTTGTTTCTATTTGGTTCAACCGATGTTCCATGCTTTCCCACTGTATGACCCAACTAGCTATAGATGTTAATAATGATTAAGCTCAAGAATCAACTAATAAAGCACTCACCTACCTTCTGTATCCAAATACACAGAATCAGCAAGATCCTGAAACAAGACTGTAGACCACAATCTCTACATCACCTCTTCACCTTGCTTTTAGTTCATTAATCAGTTTTCAAATTCTCCCAAAGTTTTTACCCAACTGACTAGGTGTATTATGAAGGTTTTAATCCTAACACAAACTCAAAACAACATTGATAACAACTCTGTAAGTTCATTTTACCGAGAACAGAAACTGAAAAAGAACTGAAATCTTCCTTCAATGCACTCCTCCTTTCCTGTATTGCATTGATTCTTTTCTTCCTAAGGTGCTCATAAATTTACTAAATGTGCTAGAGATGCTTTAGGTTCACACTAGTGCAGAAAATGTTTTTTACCACGGTTATTTTGCTTATATACCACGGTTAGAGACCGTGGTTTATACTCGCGTGGTATATCGGAAAATACAAATAAACCACGGTTCGAAACCGTCGTTTAAAAGACGCATTAAAAACCACGGTTCGTAAAACCGTCGTTTAAAGCCCGTTGTGGCGCGGGAATCAGACGACTTATACCACGGTTGGGACGGAAACCGTGGTATATAATGCGTTTTATACGACGGTTCGGATAATTAACCATGGTATATGACTACTTTATACGACGGTTCTACAAACCGTGGTTTATACTCGTCGTTCCATTGAGTTTTAAACCACGGTTTTAAGGGAACCGTGGTTTTTTTTTTTTTAGTTTTTTTAGCATCTACCACATATGTTTTCCAACACAACCCAATTTACAATCGTATATACAATCTGTACAGGGCATCCAACTGGTATTGCCCTTTGATAACCAACCACACTATGACCATAAACCAAGTTGCCAGTTTGAATTGCAACATTGAAAACGAATTGCAAACAAACCCATTCAAACTTTCAAAAATAAGAGAGAGTTGAACTTTACAAACTTTGAGAGTTGCTTCAGCAAAAACAAAAGTCTAAGTCTAACTACGTACACTAGGATAAGATCTAAGAAACACTCAAGTAATTTTTACACCAAAACTGCGATAAATGATCTCTTACAAAGTCGAGATCCCCTTTGGAATACGTGCTCCCTGCTTGTGTGAAATAAGAAACGATCTGTCCATAAAAAGAAACTGATCATCATTAGTACACAATTTTATTTAAAATGCAATAACTTTAACTAAAACTTTGATTGGTATTACCTTGTCATCATCCGTAAGCGTGTCAATATTTTGTACATCTCGAACATGTACCGCATCACATAATAGCCACAGCTTTTGAATCAGGCTGTTGAGGACACTGTCATCACACCATCCATGGATTACCAACTTTAGACAGATCAAAAAATTAAACGTTTAACTTTAATACAAAAATGCATAAATTAAATGATTACTTACACGTATGTATGGAAGTCCAAGATGGAGAATGGTTTCTTTTCATCACTTAAACCAAGCTTATGGCCCCTGCATAAATACACATTTTAAAATGAAGCCATTTATTGTCAATAATCTAGGACAAGCTTAAAATAAATACAGAATGCATTAAAATTTTGAATACTCACTCCTTCAAATATTTCTCTACAGCGATCTCTCGAAGGTCATCAGGGCCGCCCAATGGGTCTAGTATCAATAAGCATGAGGTGTCGATACACAACACCAACAACATCCAATGATTGCTGCCACAGATAAAACAAAGAATGTTTTGTAGAACAATTATTAAATATCACAATTAGGAAGCAAAAAATTCCAGTTATTGTGTACTTACATCTGATGATATGGGATCAGCAAATATTTGCTTCTTCTTCGCACCGCAGTACAAAATCCCTGCCTCACATGCTGTACACATCCTTGCTCATCCAATGCGGCCTGATTTGCTGACATCAATTGCGGACACAAGAAAGAGAGCAAATAATCTCTTGCTCGCTAGCAGTCTACTAGTCAAACACCTAAACAACATTTTTTCATAAGATATGTTAAATAGCTTAAAAAAATGAAAGATAATGTAATAATTTGAAAGATACTTACACACAATAGGCCTGAATCACAGAGATGTTAAGCAGGTCTCCCATCAAAAATTCTTAGATCGCTCACGGTAATCATCAGATCTCTGGGCTCAGGGAGTGGAAAACATGCTTAGACACTTTCATGTTGAATTGGTGACAGACTGCGGCTCGTCATGAAAAAGTCATACAACATTTTTTGTTTGACTGTCAACTTCTTCAGATACTTGGGTGTCAGAATGGGGGATCTCCTAGGAGTCATATCGAAAGGTTTCACCACTTCCTTTCTCACTCTGACTCTCCTCACTTGATTTCACAACTTCCTTCCCCTTATCCACTTTCCTCTTCTTAACCGGTCTTAATTCCTTATCAATCTAATAGTATACAAAATTTAAATAATAAACATATCAGTCAACAGTCAAGTTAAAAACTAAACAGTAAGCATGTAATTAAATAGTTTACCTTGTCACTACTGACATCAATGAGAGAATATGGCCATGGAACAACTGAAGATTTTGCTTGACCTATTTTACTCCACTCATTCCACTCCAACGGAAGGGGAGAGTCCTCATGACCTTGCACAATATCGTCTACCATCACACGAGCGTGGAGAGGTGGGATGACCTTGAAATGTACTACAGTGTTCGGTCCGGTCTGTAAAACCCGACCGAATGCAACATGCACAGTCCCCCATCCAACACTTGAAACAGATGACATGATTTAGCCATCTACATCAACTCACAACAGTAAGCAAGCTAATAAAATTATATTGTTTTAAAAGTAATGTTAAAATAACTAAGGAGGAAAAAAGAACAAACCGAAAGGTTTTGATAAGGAAATGTGTCTCTGGTAGGAGAAGAAGGTGCAGGATGATCGACCATCGGAGTATCCGCCGTCGTGGTAGGAGCAGACGTCGGTGTAGGATCATCGACAGTATCCGCCGTCGTGGTAGGAGAGCAGACGTCGGTCTAGCAGTAGGTGCCGGTGTAGGAGACGCGGCCACTATCGATGTATTCGGCGTCGCGGTAGGAGTAGACACCGGTGTAGGAGTAGTAGGTGTCGGTGTAGGAGCATGCACCTGGCCCAATACTAAAGCCTCAAGTCTTCGCAGGCGCTCCTCAGCGTGGCGTCTTTCCGACTCAGCGTGACGTCTTTCTGACTCCTCCAACCGGTCATGCACCCGTTCATCCACCATTCTCTCTATCATTTCAGTCTGTGGTACTCTCGATCGAGACGTAGGAAACACGTCTTTTTGGCGAACTTCCCCTCCAAGCCCCCGCACTCGCCCTGGATGATCCTTTTGCCCAAGGGCCTTATTCAGTGGATCATCCTGAGACGGAGGGGCCGGAACCATCTCCCATCGCTCAGTCGAGCCAGACTATTTTAAATTAACAAAAATATTAGAAATGAACTTATTAATTAGTAAACAACAACTTTTAAATATATATACTTACAATCTTGGACGCCAACTCAGCAGTCTCGCTCTGCGGGAACACATATACCCCTCGTCATTTTTCACCATTCGACCCAGCATAAATGTCTGCACTCTACTTGCATCGTCAACATCATCAATAGCTGACTGAGTGCCGTCTTCATTTGTTTTCGTCAGTAAGCCCTCGCTCTTCCACTTCTCCAACCGCCCCGTGTATCCAGCTCGCCCCATGAAGTGCTTGTAGATATTCTTCGCCCGGTTACGTCTCGCTTGTTCTTGTAACTGTTACAAAATTTGTATATTTGTAAGTTACTAATAAAAAAAATATTGTTAAATTTTATTCCTTAAATAATTAAGAAAGAATAATTGTAAAAGTACCTTAAACTCTTCAGTCTGGCGATGGTCGTAGAATATCTTCCAGTCCTCCTCCGTGATCATACCATACACTACCCACGGCGGTGACCTCTTGGAGCCCGGTTTGTTAATCCAGCCATCTACCAACCGATGCTTGAACTGTCGCAGTGATGTCGCTAGAAGTGATTCAATCTTCGTCCGAAGTTCATCCGCGACCTTGTACTTCTTCTGCACCATCTGCCAATGATGTCTTTGTCTGCCTTTTCTTGATCTTTCCATCCTTATTAATCGAGCAATGGGATTTTACCATCAATCCCAAGTAGGAAGCAAACTGCTGCTTCGACCCACCACGATGTCGGAGGTACTTGTCCCAGATCAAATCGATGGGAGAATTTTCTTCTCCTTCAACCCACGGGTCGGTCCACGTCCCTTCCGGGGCTGCGAAGTAGATGCAGCTGGTGGTTCTTCAGTAGGGACGTCATCGTCAATATCATCCACCCCAACAGTAAGTCCTCTTCGACTCTATCGTCAGGATCCATAATCTGAAAAATAATCAACAATTAACAAGGTTAATACGAACATCTACTGAATCAAATATTGAAACATGACAAAAATGAAATAACATTTCATCGTTCAATCCACAATCCTTCATTGTGATCGGACCTTCGATATTCAAAATTAGTTACATTATCTACCTCCATCGGCAACCGAATAGGTACATCTGTTTCATCTTCACAGTCGTATTCATCCTCATCAACAATATTATCAATCCCAACTATCGATCTTTTACTCTGCATTACAATAGACCATCTGGGATTAGACTGATCACGACAGTAGAATACTTGTTTTGCCTTTGATGCAACAATAAAGGGTTCATCAGTAGGAGCCGCTGTCGTTAAATCAACTAGCTTCATACCATGATCCTCCTCACGATATCCCTGTTTGTTGTCCACCCATTTGCAACGAAATACGCAAGTTTCATAACTAGTGTAATTCAAGACCCAAATATCCTCAATAACACCATAATATTCGTTCTTCAGTGTATTACGACTTGTTCCTGTGAAAATGTCTTGTGAAGCGATAAGATGCACACCACTGTTCTGGTTTGTCGATTTACAATCTTGACGTGCAGTGTAAAAAGAAAATCCATTTACATCATATCCTTCATAGACAACACATCGAGATTTGGACCAAGTGCCAACAACTGGATCATTTCATCCACACTCCTTGAATCTTCATACAACACCTTCTGTCTGAACCACTTAACAAATGTTGCATTCTGCTCTTTTTTTAATTTGGCATTACTCATCGTTGGGTGCTTTGTTTTGAGGTACGCTAGGTGTGCATCGAAATACGGTTCAACAACTTCAGAATGATTCAACACAACCAGATGTGCCTTGTTCAATGTATCAATATCAACTCTGCATAATTTTTTCCCACAGGTACCAACCCCTTTAAGCCTGCCATCATGTCTTGCTTTCGGTAATCCAATAACATCAA
Organism: Limonium bicolor; assembly: GCA_023374045.1. Classification (NCBI taxonomy): domain Eukaryota; kingdom Viridiplantae; phylum Streptophyta; class Magnoliopsida; order Caryophyllales; family Plumbaginaceae; genus Limonium; species Limonium bicolor. The sequence goes on from CM041779.1 coordinate 338,978,727, forward strand.
CACCGTCTAAGTAATGAGTGCAGAAGTCAACTACTTCCTCTGTTACTGTCCCTTCAATTATGCTTCCCTCTGGACGCCGACGGTTTTTCATTTTCTTTTTCAGTATACCCATATATCTCTCAAACGGATACATGTATCGAAGGTATAACGGACCACAATGTTTGATCTCTCTAACAAGATGAACAAGTAGATGCACCATAATATCAAAAAACGAAGGAGGAAAATACATTTCCAACTGACACATGGTGATCACAAGGTCATTCTGTAGTTTATCCAGCGTCTCCACATCAAGCACTTTACACGAAATTCCTTTGAAGAAAACACATAAATTTGTAATAGTTTTCCTGACATCAGCTGGAAGGATTCCACGGAGAGCAACCGGAAGTAAGTGCTGCATCAGCACATGATAGTCGTGAGACTTCATCCCTACCAATTTAAGATCAGACATTGATACCAAACTTGATATGTTCGATGAGTAACCGGATGGCACTTTAATATGACGAAGAGAACTACAAAAACTTATTTTCTCTTCTTTGGATAATGTATGACAAGCGGGAGGCAAGAATGTTCTTTTCCCTCTTTGTTGTGGCGCGAGTTCTTCTCGTATACCCAATTCAACCAGATCTTTTCTACCCTTTAAATGGTCTTTTGTCTTTCCTTTCACGTTTAGTAGTGTCGCAGATACACTTTCACCAATGTTTTTCTCCACGTGCATAGCATCAATGCAATGTCTCACCTCTAAATGTTGCCAATATTCAAGTTCCCAAAATATTGATTTTTTCTTCCAGATGCTCTTTTCAGTGGCTTTAATTGGTGGACCGAAGTTGTTCACAACATTCTTCAACTGATTGTAAGTCTCAGCAGCAGATAGTGGTGGTCGAGCGACTGCATGATCCGTTTTTCCATCAAACTCTTTTGTCATCTTACGGTATTTGTGCCCTTTAGGAAGGAATTTCCGATGGCCCATGTACACATTTTTTCCACTGTGTTTTAACCGTATACTGCAAGTTCTATCTCCACATATAGGGCACGCTAGAGCTCCTTTAATTGTGTATCCCGAGAGGTTACCGTATGCAGGGAAATCATTGATCGTACAAAACAACATAGCCCGGAGCGTGAAGTTTTCCATACCATATGAATCATACACCGTCGCACCTTCATTCCACAACAATTTTAAATCGTCAATAAGTGGTTGCAAAAACACATCAATTTTGTTTCCCGGTTGTTTTGGACCCGATATCAACAGAGAGAGGAGAATATGTCTGGGTTTCATACACAACCATGGTGGCAGATTGTATATTGTCAATAAAACAGGCCAAGTACTGTGTATACTGCTCAAAGTGCCATAAGGGTTCATCCCATCAGTGCATAAACCAAGTCTTAAGTTCCTTGGGTCTGTACCGAATTGAGGGTATATTCTGTCAATGTTTCTCCATTGTGGTGAATCGGCTGGATGTCTCAATTTACCATCATCCTTTCTATGGGTAGCATGCCATCGGAGGTTCTCAGCATCTTTCTGAACTGCAAACAAACGTTTGAATCGGGGAATTATCGGTAGATACCACAACACCTTCGCAGGAGAGCCCACTTTAGTGCTTATGTGGTTTCTGTCACCCTTTTTTACATAGCGTGATTCCCCACATTCAGAGCAATGGTCATCCAACTCATTCTCCTTCCAATACAACATACACCCATTTGGACAAGCATGTATTTTTTTATATTCCATACCCATCGGACACATTAACTTCTTTGCCTCATAAGTTGTTGTGGGTATCACATTGTCCTTTGGTAGTACATTCTTCAGCAGTTGTAAAAGATCTGTAAAACTGACATCACTCCATCCATGTCTCGCCTTCAGATTGAATAGTTTTAGGACAACGCTCAATTTGTTTTGTGTTTGCGTTTCACATCCACTGTACAACGGTTCCTTTGATGCTTGCATCAGATTTTCGAATGATTTGGGTTTGTTGGAAAAATGTTGTTCAACATCTTCCATCATTGCATTAAGGTCCTCCTGATCATCTGAATCACTACCTAGTGAATCATCTTGAGTATCCCCAAAATCTGTGAAGCATCCATTTCTGATTGTTCTGCAACGACGTTATCAGCACATTCAAACACTTGTACTGAATGTTGACCATGCAGTATTGTTATGGCTTCATAATCATCTGTAAACCCTCTGCGAATCAGATGATCCTTAATCTTGTCCACACCTCGGTATTTGAAGTCGTTCTTGCAATCGACACAAGGACATCGAATATATCCCTTATCCCTTGGTTTAAGATTGTCAACAAGGACTTTGCAAAATTTATTGACCCCTTCTAGGTACTTGATGTCCAATCTGTCACTGTACATCACTGAGCGCTCCATCTCCTTTTTCAACACACACCAGATGTCGTGAACTCGTTCCATTGATCCTCTTTTTTTTACAGATTTAACAACCTAAACCTATCCAATCACCTTCGATCTCACCTAGGAACAAGTTAATAATATACAGTAGTTCAGTGATAATTTCGGCAGCATTACCCTACAGTTCTCCTAGTGTAGATATATATATATGAATCGTTTCAATTCACATATATATATGTACACTAGAAGAACACTAGGGTAATGCTGCTGAAATTATCACTGAACTACTGTATATTATTAACTCATTCACAACCTAGATGGTGAGATCAAAGGTCATTGGACAGTCCCAACAGGGACTATCTAAGACATACCTCTATCAGGTAAATCTCAGACAGGTAATTCTATGTTTGAATTGATTTTCCATTGTTTAATAGAAAAACAAAAATAAATTGAAACTTTTAAATACCAACCTGATGAGTACTGGATGGTCAGCTAGCGCGAACAGCACAGAAGAAGGAGAAGTAGCAAATGCTCTTGCGCGTAGTATATAACACCTATTCAATGAAATTAGAATAAGGTTTTAATTTTATAAAAACTTGAATAATTGAACATATTAAACAAACGAACATAGCTTAAATTCTGGAAAAAATTTGGCATGACCTTTGCGTATTTTTAGACACTCCACATTTTTTAAGGCAGAAAAAAAACATAGCAGCAACATTAACTCTCCGCAAACCATACGAATTATTATCAGACAGACAAGTATGCATAGTAAATGTATATATTATATATATATATATATATATATATATATATATATGATCAATGAACAAAAACACCACCCCATTTCAACCCCATCATCACATTTCAACCACACTATGCAAATACATATTCTAATGATTGCAGAATACAAGTAGAATTTAGTATAACGTCTATTTGTGACATATATTATATATATACATTTATATTAGTATTTGTTTCTAAAATTATAATCAGAAATGCAAGTGATTTACCGTGGGTTCTGATCAGGCAAACCGGTGGCAGAGGTTGACAGCAGCAGATAGTGCGACAAGTAGACAATCCGACTGTGTGTAGTGAATACAATGAAATTAGAAGTACAAGGTTTTAATTTGAAAAATATATGAATAATTGAACAAATTAACAAACAGATATTTTGTAATAAACCATGAAACATTTTAAAAAACTAACCTAATGATGAATAAGGATGATCAAGTCACAAATGGGAAGGAAGAGGGATTGTTCAACCGTAGAAACACCTATTCAATAAAATTAAAATAAGGTTAAATTCTGGAAAAAATTGGCATGACCTTTGCGTATTTTTATATACTCCACATTTTTTTAAGGCAGAAACAAACATAGTAGCAACATCAGAAAGACTACTACGAAAACCATTTCATTTTCCCCTGCATAAACAAACATTTAAGAGAACTGTAGAGAATTGTTTTCATTCTTTTTTCCCCTGCATAAACATACGTCGTACGACTATCTCTCCCTCCCTCGATCGCAATAACAACAACAATAATAATCATAATGTGACAGAAAATATAATATCTCAACCGACACTGGAAAATCAAAACAACCAAAACAAAGAAGACAAAAACAATTAACACATTAGTCCACCACTCTCTGCTATCAAAACCAACTATCTGCTATCAAAACCATTGCATATATATATATATGAAACCCATATCGTCATACTTTCGCTCAAACAAACTTGAATTTGTGAACTTCCATAATTTAAGGAATTAGTAAATTGCATCCCTATCTGGTGAACAACAATATACATGCTCGCGCCTGTATCATTCCAAAATTTTGCAACCCGACAGAGAATTTGCAGCCCTAACTGTCGAACAAGATTTTCATCCCTAATTTGCAGCCCTAACTGTCGAACAACATTCCAAACCATTGCAACCCTTAAATGACGAACAAACAATATATACATGCTCGCGCCATGTATTCAGTCTCGACAAAATCGGAGAATTTTTCTCCATTATGCAAATTAACAACCCAACAGGCAAATACCTTCGGTGGTGAGCAGGGCGACGGCGGTGGAGCTAGGCGTGAGCAGGGCGACGGCATTGGCGCGGCTGGGAAGGGCGGCGTTGGCGCGGCGCTTCAGTACTCAGAGGGGGAGCTTCGGGAGGCGACAAGACGAGGGCGGGGTGGAGCGAGCTGGCGTGAGCAGGGCGACGGCGGTGGAGCGAGCTGGCGTGAGCAGGGCGAGGGGGTGGGAGTCGTCGACGGGAGAGGAGGGGAGTCGGAATCGCACAGGGAGACGGGGATAGCAGGAGGAAGAAGAAATGAGGCCTTCGGGTTTTAATATTCAATAACTTTAAACGACGGTTAATAAACAAACCGTCATTTAAAAGCTATGTCACGAGGGGAATAAACGACGGTTGGTAGATAAACCGTGGTTTTTAACTGTTGGCGCAATACTTTAAACGACGGTTGAATAGAAACCGTGGTTTATGTTGATTATATACGACGGTTGTAACGGGAACCGTCATTTATCTTCTAAGGCGTTGAACTATAAACGACGGTTTTTTGTGAAACCATCGTTTATATAGTGAGCCAAGCAACATAAATGACGGTTCTCTAAATAACCGTGGTTTATACACTTTAAACGACGGTTTCATCATTAACCGTGGTTTAAAGCCCGTCATTTACAATCTTTTTTCTACTAGTGTCATTTGCAACTCAAGGCCACCCCTTATATCCCTCTATAACAGGGTTATACAGAAACACAGAATTTCTGAAGTTGAAACTAAAGTCATAACTGATATATCCTCCTAGTTTGTCCTCTGTCTGTTTTTTTTTCCAAGCCGACTTACCACTCCTCCCAACATTGCACCCACTTAGTTAATGTTTTATCAGGATTTTTAATAAACCCAAAGTAACTTTATTAATGCTTTGAAACGTGTTTATACTAAAACCATAACTGTAGGACTAAAATCTGGAACTGACACATTCCTTTCTGTTTCTCTTCTGGTTCTTTTCTTCTGCCCTTTTAATCTGGTTTCTGGTTTACCCAATGCACTTACAAACTTACTAAGGTATATTATAGGTGTTGCAGATTAATTAGCGATTCACCACAATCCCCTCAAATCCTTCTGTGCGAAATTATACACAGAATACTAGCTTCAGGAAGACTGAAACAACAGTTTGAGCATTTTCTTTTCACTTAGTTCATCGATCAACTCACTTCTTTTTCCCCCAGATGTTTATGACTTACTTCAGTGTATTACCAAGCTTATAGATTTCACACAGACCCAAATCAATATGGTTAACAACCCTGAAAGCTCACTTGCACAGAGCTGAATAAAATCAGACAGAGAAACTGCTGAATCATTTCCTACCTCTTTTCTTTGTTTTATGTTTTGTTTTCCCCAGATTCTCCCACCTCATTGACTAATGGGGTTAAGTGTGTTATAAAACTTTAGGATTCAAGCACAGACTAAAAATAGACTAGGCAATGTCCCCGAAAGTTCTTTTCACAGAAACCAGAAATCTGGAAATCTGAACCATGAACTGAAGCACGTTTTCTTTTTCTGTTGTTTCCTTCCCGTGTGATAGCCTGCCTTCCAGGTTCTCCCCAGTTATAACTCACGCAGACAAGTGTTTTGTTAGCATTTTTTAAATCTCAACAACTTTGCTACTGCCCTAGAATCACCCTTATACTGAAGCACAAAAGAAAATACAGAATCTGGTGTAGTCTTATTATTTCTTTGTCTTCCTGTTTCTTAATCTAATTTTCATTTCATCCCCCGATTGGCTTACCCACTCGAGTAGTTTAGTGTGTGTGATGGTTTTTAAATTCCCATAGACCCCAACAACATTATTAAAGTTACAGAAACACCCCAACACTAACTACAACTGAAACAGAAACAATCTTCCAGAAAACAAAACATAAAAACTGAAGTATTAAGTTCTGCTCTCTCTCTCTCTGTTTTTTTTCTGTTGTTTTGCTTCTGTTACCTAATCTATTTCTTAATTCCCCTCAACTACTTTAGTTACTAAATTATGTATTTTATTACAGTTCTAGCTCTAAGACAACCCAAGGCAACTTGTTAAACTTACAGTAGTTTATACTGAGGCAAAAAGCTTCAGAAACTGCAACTGAACTAAAACATTTTTCCCTTGTCTTCTCCCTGCTATTAATCTGGTTCTTAACTTACCCAAGTTGTTTTCCTCATTCAGATAAGTGGTTTACCACGATTCTAAATTCAAGACAACCCGGAAATAACCTAGATAACATCCCCGAAAATCCTTTGCACAAAAGAAAGAAAGTCTGTAACCTGAAATATGAACTGGTGTATCCATTCTGTTATTGTTTTCCTTCTGTTTCATTTCTGTTTTGCTCACCAGTTTGATTTTCAATTTTTCTTGCCCTCTCTCTATAAGTTAATGCACAAGGTATAAATGTTACAGAAGTTGCAATACTAAACAACTGAACTTGACAGGTTAGGGTGGTTGTTTTCTTTTTCTCTGATCATGGAATCAGTTTAGTATAACTCACCAGTTGAGTGTCTTGGTTGATTCTTGGGTGTAATAAGGGACGTCCAGCCCTTGGTCACTCAACAACAACTGCCTCAGATGCTCTACCTTCTAGCAATGGTTTCAGGAAGAATTCACAGCTCCTTCTCAGGGAATATTCAAGCAACAATCAGAGGGCTGCTTGAGAGGGTCATGCATGCAAGGAACAGAAGAGTTGAGTATGATTTACAGACAGAATTCACTGCCACAATAGCAGCAGACATGAAAGAACCAGTTTTGGAGTACTACCTGATTCAGTTCTCGAGCAGGTTGTAAGAGTTTTTGACTTGTAGATTATCTAGTCTCGTGGGATCACTCAAGGGGAAATCAAGAACTCATTCAGTTGTCACCAAAACAAGGAAAGGAAAGTTTCAGTATATACATAAACTGTTGCGTGAAACATGGAGAGGGAGTAATTAAATGGCCAGGCAAAGCCGGTTGCTACCTTCTCTGTTGGAACTCCATATAGTTGAGTTCTGGGGTGTGTTTTCAGTTCATGGAAAGACTGAGAGTGGCCCTCAACTGTGAGCAAGCAGAGGTAGAAGTAGGGAATACTCAGTCAGAATCAATCATATGGAAGAAAACAGAAGAGGCGAGAAGAGAAGGAGGATGATGGAACCCAGCAGCGGTACCTGTGTGTGACATCAGTGGGAAGTGAGGTGAATTCCCGAATCATGCAGAACTGGTGCACGATCGAAGAGGGGAAAGGGATGGTCTGTGGGTTTATACATCAGGTGGCACCAGGCCATAAGGAAAGTTGTGGCAATTAAAGAACTACTGACGCGTGAGAGTTTGCAACAGGATCAGACTTTGATGTGCATGTCAATGTTTTGCTCATTTTCACTGAAGCCAAGGTTAGTGCTTATGGTCTCCCAGGGGAACGTTACCTTGACTGCTGCTTGTGTGTCTACTACAGGGAACAGGCGGGGAGAACAAGAGATAAGTAAATGGCTTCAGGGAGTGGTGGGCTCAAGTTACTAGAGCTTATTAGCATGGTCTGCGATCAATGAGAGTGTCTGATCGTTGTTTACAAAACTTTTTATTTTGGTCTGATTTCTACCGCCCTGAACTTGATACTACAGAGGCGTGCACTTAATAGAATAAGGAAATCGGTGTAGACGATAGCAGGGAAAGAATGCGATATTATAGAGGCATGTTTGCTTCTTTTTTTTGTCACTTTAGTAGAATTATACTAGTTTAGTTAGATCGGTATTGTTATCGAATTCTAACATAGCTCAATCGGTTAAGACATTCAGGAGGTATACGAGAGGTACGGGGTTCGAACCTCAACGGGAGCGTCTTTGCTCCTTTTTTTCTCTTTTTTTTTGTATAAGCTATACACATGTTTATTTATATATATGTATGACTATATATTATATCGTGTTATTTTTGTTACCACTACTAGAAAAAACGGCATTAGAGACGGACAATTCCGTCGCTAATCCGTCGCTAAACGATATTAGCGACGGATTAGAGACGGAATTGTCCGTCGCTAATGCCGTCGTTGCTAAATCAAAGTCGCGTCGGAAGACGTCATCCGTCACCGAATAGCGACGGATTAGAGGCGGAGTCGTCCGTCGCTAAACCCATATTGGCGACGGATTAGAGACGGAACTGTCCGTCGCTAAACTGGCGACGGAAATTTATATTTTTCTGATTAATTTTTAGCGACGGAATGTCCGTCGCTATTCCGTCGCTAATCTGTTTTCATTTAAAAAAAAAATTTTAATATTTTAATCCGTAGACATATTTTCACCTGTAAATGTGGACATATAACACATTTTATTCATATCCACCTTTAATATGCAATACCATAAACAGTTATACTCATTAATCTCACTAGCAAACCAAAAATAAATGTTCAGTCAACACAATCACACCAAATAAGCAATACCATGAAGTAGTGCAGTCGAATTTGATACAGACATAGTTCAAGCTAATAAAGTCATATATCATATCTATCTAACACCCGCCCCCCCAACCATGTCCATCCCCTGGACGATATCCCATATGATCACCCGGACCACCCGAACCACCTGAGCCATCACGTGGATCTCTAGGCCACTGACCCCATCCACCCGTACTAGAGCCAACACCAGGATCACCGTACGGTAGACTCTACTGAGAGGGAAACATTTGGGAGATCTGCGCTCGTATCATCCTCTGCATCTCCTCGCCGAACATCTCCTGGCGTACCGCTTCCCTCTCCTCAATACAAACCTGTCGCCTGTAATTTTCATCGAACTTCTGAGTCAGATCCTGCTCAATCTCCATCTTCATGGACTCGTATGTGCTATGGTCTTTGCCGGAAGCACGTGAGCTAGTGCCGGTGGAGTGAAATGAATCAGGGAAGTACGCCGGTGCTAGCTCGCCCACACCGTAGGCCCTCTGCTTTCTGGATTTCCCTTCAACAGCCTTATAAAATATTTCATTAGGGTCTACTGGTGTGGCTTGCAGAGATGGATCATCAGGAGTGGTTGACTCCTGAGTGGCAGCATCTAACAACTCTTCGTATTTATGCTTCATAATCATACACAATGATATATAATATATATATATATTATAATATTAGTACTCATCGCTAATGAATAAATTTCAATAATGTAATCAACTTAAATGTGTTAAATTAAAACACTTACAGCAGTTTCCTCGACCTTGGAGCATACAGGCACACTGTTTCCATGCTCATCCTTGCTCGAATGAGTGTGTATGAACAATGTGTAAGCATCCGGTTGTGTACCGTATTTCTTAGTCTACAAAAAAACACTTGACTAAATTAGAAGCAAGCCTTTAAAAAATTTGACAGAACCTCCCTTGTTTTTTTACATTTCCCACACATAAAAACCAGGATTGTTCAGTCAGAATCAGATAATGATTAATCAATCAAGGCTTAAAAAAATCTGACATAACCTCCCCTATTTTTTTACATTTCCCACACATAAAAACCAGGATTGTTCAGTCAGAATCAGATAATGATTAATCAATCAAGGCTTAAAAAAATCTGACATAACCTCCCCTGTTTTTATGCATTTGCCCACATATATACAATCCAATATTGCACATATCAGAATCTGATAACAATCACAACTCACATAATGCATTCAAAGTTGCATTATCATATTCACATTCACATTCACATTCACATTCACATTCACATTCACATTCACATTCACATTCACATTCACATTCACATGTACTTGCATCCAGTTTCATATACACTTACATAACAAAAAAAACTCACCAGAACCCTCTGATGCTCCTTTATCGAGCGAGAACCGCATGCATGAGTAGATAGACCACCGCCAGGTGTATGCTCAGTCCGTCGGTTGCGAGAGTTAATCTCGCTGATCTTCTTACGCTTCTCATTCGCCCATTCGTGTTCCCAAGCCTGCCAGATTTCATCGCTGACTTTTCTCCTCATTTTCTTAGCCTGCATCTTGTAGAGTGTGTCTGAATATCGTTTTCTGCCCAAGGCGCATAATATCTCATAGACAACACTCTCAAGGGCAGGATCCCAACAGAAGCGCTTCTGCATAAATTAGTAAGTGTAAGCATAACATATACAAAAAAAGAAGTTAAATATCAAGAATGGTTAAATACCTTGAATTCATTGAAATAGAATCTATGCCCGTCCTGGCCCAAACCCTCCCAATTATAACCCTCTGGAAACCACCTCGTCTCAAAGCAAGGAAGAAAAGAACGAGCAACCTTGTTTGCAGGTAGTAGCTCCCTATAATTATATAATGCGTCACAAACTGACAATTAGGATATATATATTTAAAACAAAGTTTATTGAGAATTGTTTTTTACTTACATAGTACTTACCTGTCAGAGATAGTAATAACCACGCGGGGATCAACACCACCACCATGTGAAGTGTGTGAAGCGTCTGAGCTATGCGGTGCTTCGTCAGATGGTGGTGAATCATCATGTAATGAAGGAGTAGACTGATGTGAAGGAGTAGACTGATATGGAGGAGTAGGCTGACGTGGAGGAGTAGGCTGCCGTGGAGGTGGAGGAGTAGACTATCGGCGTAGAGGTAGAGATACAGATCGACGTCTCTCAACAGACGGCTGTGAATCTGGGACAATCAAAGAATGGAGTGGGTGAGAGTCAAAATAAGGGGTCCCCATGGGTGCTCGTCCTGACAAGGAGTGCGAAGGGGGCGGACACGTATATACTAAATTTAATTGTTCATACATTGTTTTATGTCCAAATTATATAACACGATATTCTCGGATAATCTCCCCGCGTTTATGACTTTATTCATAGTATACGCGGTATAAGTACCCGTTTGGATCTATATTTTAAATATCGTAAGGTTTTATTGTAATTGTTGCACATAATTAAATTTAAACTTCACTAATTTAAAGTGGTAATTACTCGGGGTATTTCACGTGGTTACTCTGATTTGTGTGTTTGTGTGTTTATATGCAATCACCTAATCAACATAAAATGCACGAATATGGTTTATTGCATTTTCTTTATCGTGTGCTTGTCATTGCACCTAATTGAACTATGTCTTGTATGACAAGTTTGTATAATTCATGAAATGTTGAATGATGATGAATCTTGTTGATTGAGTGATTCTCACTAACACCCTAACCTTCTGACTTACCTAACTTGAGATAATGGGTAACTGGGGGTTGTGAGAAGACCAATATAGTTTTGGCCACATGTGAGAATAAGGAAGCAAGAGAGGTTGCTTACCGAGTTCTGGCCTAACCTTCCCAGCATGGTTCCGAACCGCATGGTCGCAACCCGGGGAAGTAAGCCAAATCTAAAGCCCAGTGGTGAGATGTGGTGAGCATGCCTCATCTCTGCCCGGAGGTCACCCAACTTAACTGAATAATTATTTCAAGAGATAAATAAGTGGTTAACTGAAGATCATGCCTTGTGCAAGTCATATGATCTTGAGTTAAGAGTTAACAACATCCGTCTAACTCGGATGAGAAATTGGCTAACATGAGAAGAGGCTAGCACTTGAGGAGATAATCTCAAGGCCTCAGTCACCAATGTATGGATAACTTGTGTTGTTTCCATTGTTGCGATATGCTTTATGTATGAGTGTTGTTTCTGCATATTTTATAATGTTGTTTGTATTAGTATGCTTGCTCAAATATTAACGAACTCCATGTAGGCGACTAAGTAGTCGGCGTACCCCCGTTAGCATGCGGGGTATGCGACTTTCATGCCAGCTTTTGCTGAGCCCCTTGGGGCGCTCTTTTTATTTTACAGGAACTCGTAAAGGATGATGGTCGATCAGGACCGAGATGAATACTTTTGATGTAGTTAATAGTAGTAGAAGGTGGTGTACTGAGTTGTACACGGGCTTGTAGCCCTAGAGTAGCTGGTGTACTATGTGGTACACTCGTTGTATTTTGAATTAAAGAGACAGGTTACAGATGAGTGTGGCGTTTTAAACTCATAACCTTTGCTAAGTCTTGTAAGATCATGTTGTAATTATACGCTCTTAGTACTCGGTAATCTAGTGTTGTAATGAATATTGTGTAAGTGGTTTTTGAGTAGTATGGTATTTCTATCCTATCAGACCGGGACTGTATGTAGTTAGGCCCGATGGTCACGTGGGCGGCTATCGGCATTGGACCACGCTCCGTATTTAAGAGTATTTCCGCTGCGATTAGTTAAGTGACCAAGACGTTTAGACCATGATTAGAGGATTAACGGTTGGGGTGTTACAGATTACAATATCAAGCTTGGGAATGGTTTAAATGTTTATGTATACATATCATCACATCACTAATTAGGTTTCTTATTAATACCACAAAAAATAAAGATTACAAAACTTACATCTCATGTAAATATATTTGTATGAATAATTAAATTAAATTAGGGGTAAAAATTTGACAAAATAAAAAGATAAAGGGACAACCCCTGCATGGGAGCAATAAGTTACTAGAGGACGCATGCACGAAGCACGCACGCGAGACATTGATCGGTGGCGCACACACAACATGAAGTCATGGATGCGAGGTGATGACAGGCGCATAAGGGCACAAGCACAAGATGGTGATGGATTGACATGGGTGCGCGATGCTCGCTCCAGATGACGGGCGCTGACACAGGACACACACGGGGTGTGACGGGTGCGGGATGGCGGGGGGCACAGGCACAACGTCGGGCATGGGGGGGGGGGGATAGACTCGGCGTCGAGTGCCAAATGATTCAACAAATTTTAATTTATACTTGGTCGATACAATTAATAAATCTATAGTTAAAAATTAATATTAAAAATATTGTCATCCAATTTGTTATGTATAACCAACCAATACACAATAGCGATCTTCATCAAGAGTAACACTATATTAAGAGAATTTGGATCCAAATATGAAAATCAATACAAGTTACAAAGGTTGCTTAAATTTGTACTTTAAAGTTTTTGTCAATTAAGCATAACACGGCAAGTCACCCGAATTTGACCCATAACCCAAAAAAACCAAAAAATGCAGAGGCTTATAACCTGAACCGAAAGCACCCAAACCCGAAATCAACCAAACCGAAGTCACCCGATTTGAATTTAAACCAGATAACCCGACCCAATCCGAACCGAACCGAATAGTGAACATCTGTAAATTGACCCGAACCGAACCGAACCGAGTGACCCGAATTGTCAGGTCTAACTCCCATGGGTAAACATACAAAGCTAAAGAGGTACGCATGGGGAGTAGGTACTCTTGCGTGGTTTTATCGCCAGGTGGGGATAGCATCTCGTGCTGACTGTAATAGCATTGCTGGCTCTTTGACCCTTCTTGAGGTAAGTGTTTTAATGTACAACAATGTGTAATAAATTTTCATAAATTCACATTAATAGTTAGAATAATTTATTTTTTAAATTTATGTAGTGCTGGATATATGCGTACTTCCCCCTCTTAGACCAACAGTTAGTGCTGACTGGCGTGATGGGCATGATAGACTGTGGGCTGTGAGATGGGTCAGGTCTACCTCCCAGCAGAAAAAAAAATATTCACTAGAGAACTACCGCAAGCATCCAGATGCTCTGACAGCAAGAAATGTAACTTATGTAAGTGGTACAACAATTTCAATTTGTATTATTTACATTATTGTTTATTATTGATGATTACGTTTCCCTTTGATCCAATGTAGATTGATTGGTTACCCTACGGTCGCGAGAAGGTGAATGAGAACAGGGGTCGCTCTTGGTACAGGGGTACCTTGCAGTACATGACCGTGAATTAGTGATATATGCTAGAGCGTTGTCTTCGCCAATTCGGGTACGTTCAGTGTATCCCATCTCCCTCTATTAGACCAAACATTAGATCCGAAAAAAGAGGGAGAAAGGGAACCCCCTATAGATGTGTGTACCCCACATGTATAGTGTGTGGGACACCACACGTGAGTGTGGTCCTGCTCCAGGGTTCACTAAGATACGAGCGGCCCTGCATGCATGTGACTGAGATTATCTGGATTGGTACATCAAACACACCCATCCGAAGATCATGAATCCTGACATGTACGAAAACACCTTCGTTCATCGGCCGAATCCTGCCTTAGTAAGTTGATCTCTTCCTTTGTATCATTTCAGTTGATTATAGCATTTTATGAATGCTAGGCTAACTTTATAATATTATGTTACAGCTCATGAGTGAGGTAACTGAGGTTGGTAGGCCTTACTTTCTTAGGATCCCGTAGCTGGGACTGGCGTTACTACCGTGAGGAGATGCCACAAGAGGAACAGAGGCAAACTAAACAGGGGATAGATGAGGTCTTCAGTACGTTATCTATATGGGATTCGTACTATCACCAGTATGGCACACCATAGTTTAGGGTTTTATGTTTTTGTTGTTTTAAGATACAATATGGATGTAGTTATTTTCTAGTGGACTTGGTGATGGTGAAATTATTGCTGAAATTGCTGGTGATCTTATTGATGACCTTCTGGCGATTTTGTGGAGGTTCTTAGAACCGGAGGAGAGAAGAAAAACATGGGAGACTATGCCAAAATTTTCCTAGAAATGCACCGTTTCTTTTGCTCTTCATTGCTCTTATATGTTAATTTATCGGAATCAATTTTGCATCTAGTTTATTTTTGGCTATGCATTGTAGATATTGAAACACCGAACACTAGAACTTCTCAAGGATGAGTTAGGTAAAATTCAAGAGGAACTCTTGCAAATTTTTTCAATGAATCTTCACCGGTTTCTTCAACGGACAACACGAAATGTAAGTACTTCTTCTTAGTTTTCCTTTTAATTAAGTAATACGGTATTAAAGTAGTGGAAGAAGAGATGGTTAAGATCCATTACAAATGTTAGGCTAACTTAATGGGAAGACGTTTCTCTAATGGATGGATCACCAACAGATATTTGATCAACTTGAGGATTCCCTAGATCATCACTAAGAACCAGCATCGGGTATATAAACGAAAAACATTCATTTTTTCTTTCTTAGTATCTATTTTAATCTTCTGTAGAGCTTGTAAATCAACAAGATTGTAGCTTGATGATTGGAGAGCAAGCACGTGTATCGAGTAGGAAAGCGAATCTTGTATTGTCGCTATTGAACTTGTTTAATGCAGTCTGCTTTCGGGAGGATATTTCACATGCATCAACACACTCATAGGAATCGGTACCATATCTTTCTCGCACAAAATCATCCAAAATATCTCCCAAGGGATCCCTTCCAGCACAAAAGTCCTAGAATTCAAACCCCATGAATCACAGAATCGAAAGTGAATAACTATCTAATAATCCAAATATCTACCAAGTGGAACAAGCCTGTATCACAGAATTGAAAGTGAATAACTATCTAATAGTCCAAACATCCACCAAGCGGAACAAACCTAATGTTTATGTCACGAGAACTGAAATATATCAAAATGTAGAAATTCCTAACAAAAGTCCTAGTGTCTTAATTTGACACAAGTGAGCTCAATTAGTGTTTTAATTTGACACGAGTAAGCTCAATTAGTGTCTTAATTCGACACGAGTGAGCTCAATTAGTGTCTTAATTTGACACGAGTGAGCTCAATTATGTTTTTTTCCCTAAATATGTTTTTACATCAAATGTCATCTTGTAATATGTTATGTAACTTAGTTGTGATTCAAAATGTTCAATCAAAGTTGTTTCAAATGTCCATTTGCATTACTCAATGAAAAAATATCGCCATAATACAATCCAACGGAAAGAGTATAATTCCAAAAAAGTATAACAACACGTTTATTCCACGTCCAAAGATCTACCAAAGATTATAAATCCAGAAAAGTATAATAACACGTTTATGAATTATGGTCAGAAAAAAGTGTCTCCCCATAACATTCCAACTTATTCAACTAAGTTTGGTGAAAAAAAATTGTACTGCAAATAGTAAAGTTTTTGCTATTCCCAGTACAAATTAATTTTAAATCATATTAATAGTGTAAACACATAAATAACAAATCCAACACTTTTTTTAACAAAAAAAGATTCCATTATTGATTACAACAAAAAAGTAACTAGCAAAATTCGCTACTAATCAACTACAAACTTCTTGGGTTAAATTACTTTCAGATATCATATTTTGAAAAAAATGCACAGGGACACATCATTACATGTTTACAACGTTAATATGATTTTAAAAAAATTTGTACTGCGGTGATTAGTAATTTTGTACTACGAATAGCAACCCCCAGTTTCGGTTATAAGTTAATGAGGTGAGTAATGTAACAAATATAACATATGGGTTAGTTTTGTAAATAATCAAAAATTTGTAGGGGAAAGTATTGAGATTTCCACAAATATTGTGTGCTGTTTCGAAATATATACATATATATATATATATATATATATATATATATATATATTATATATATATATATATATATATATATATATATATATATATATATATATGTATATTATATATATATATATATATGTGTGTGTGTGTGTGTATTACAATGTTTGAAAACCTTAGATTATAAATTAAATAAGGATGTAAATGTAGCAAATATAACATTTGGGTTGATATTGTAATTAATCAAAATTAAAAGGGGAGGATATATAAATTTCAAAATTATAATCGGCCGGTTAGGAATTTTAAAAGATATGGGCAACTTATATTATAAAGTTGAAAATGATATTATGTGACATTTTATTAAAGTGTAAGAGAATATATCATTAAGGAATTAACATGGTATAAATATACCTTGTAAACATTTACATAAAATGATGAGTCTAAGTTGAGAATTATAGAGAGTATATCATATAGTAGAAACCATATGATTTAAAGAGCATGATGATGTATAAATATATTGTAATACATTAAGATAAAGTCTTAGCAAGAAATTTGTGAATAAATGACACAAATAAATAAATATATACTTCACATGAAATGATGAAGTAACTCATTATGAAAACCTTATGATTCGCATAATATAAAATTATAATATAAGATGAGAAGTATAATATGATTTTAGTAATCGAATACGAAGTTAGTATGATAATACGAGTTACGAGAAAATAACTATAAGTGCATAATATAACGTAGTACGAGTCGATAAATAAACATCGACTCGGAATATTAATTGAACCAAACTACGTCAACCATTATACAAACGTTACGTAATCAAAAGTAAAAACGTAACTTGGTTGAGTGAAGTATAGTAACGAACCATATATTATAAGCATGTGTAAGTATATACATATATGTAAATACCCATGCATGTACGTAATAATGAATACGTAAACCGTAACATATAACTGTAGAATGAAATATCCATGCACACTCGTAGTTATGAGTACATAAATTATCCCGTATAATTAAAGGATTTAAATTACAGGCATGCACGTACGTAAATTTAATTCATGCATGTATAGACGTACAAGAATGAATTAATCTATATAAATAACGTGGGTTGTTAACTGTCTACTATTACGTAACGAGTATTAATACGACATCAAATAGTATACGTACGTACGAATCTATATATACATAAATATATAGACATGTGAGTATTAATACATACATGTAAGCGTAAGTGTACGTAATTATACAAAAAAGAATACCCGCATTGGATATCATGATAACCGAGAATCCAATCCTCACGAAGTAAATAAATATAGTGTTGAAATACACACTGGTAAGTTAAACCGTACGACGAAAATATAAATCCCGAAGACTCACGAAAACCCGAGTTAAACAACCAACCGATTAAGGGGTTAACCACGGGCTACGAGTTAAGAATTACTATGATTAATTAGGAAGATCCGAAACAAAGATATTAATAATAGTTACGTATCTCAGTAGATCGAGTTGCGGGATTCGAGCGTCGGGAACGTAGAGGATAGGCGTGCACTTGTCACGCTAGTGTTACTCGTCGGTGTACGGTATGTTCATTGTGTGGTCTGAACCCCTAAGGGAAGCCTCGGGTTTGGGTATTGCCTGTGTATATGACAAGAGTGATATGCGTGAAATGCATGATGTGTATGGATTAATTCCTTGATTGTCAAGTGAATGTTATTGTGTACTTGAGAATTTTTCGTATGCTTACATGCACGTATGTGTGAGTTGAGATGTATACTTGATCGTTTATATTGCATCCTTATTATTGTATACGAACGTCCTTTCGGACTAATACTACGTCAACTATAGATCGGCTTATATAAACATACCTATACTATCAATATGATGAAGTTGTTGTTACTTAAATAATACACCTAGTATTATATTATATACATAATAACCTAAGTAAAATACTTAGGTACGAGGCACGACTATGTCGATCTCTAGAACATGGACCTCGAATGTGAATACGACTTAGATTATTTCTAGGTATGCGTAAGACCCTTAGGGCAGCCGTATAATGAATGAGTACTCTATAACCCAATAATAAACGTGTCTAGTTAAACCCTGGTCTGCATTCGTTCCAGCAGGTTGCACATAGTGATCACTGAGTGTTCTTCCAGGATCGGGGTTCCCGCTCTATTAAGCCCACACGAGCCTACATATATAGATCATTGGTCGGAATATACCGCTGTTGGTACCAGGCTTCTTGCCACCAGGACGACTGTCCATTATTGAAAAATAAATTTACAGGTTGTCCTAACTTGACACCCAACACACAATAAGGGTTACAAAATGATGAGAACTCAAGAGATGGATGGTATATACTAAGAATCAGATCGTTTACTGTAGGACAACGTACTTGAATGCTTTATTTTGTTTGTGGTGATTACCCATGTATTGTGTTGTATGTGAATGTAGTGACTGCCTTGGTTGCGTTTAAATGTTTTCCTTCCATGTATTTACGGTTCTGTTATATCTGTAAACCAATACAGCATGTAATCAACCTCATGTTCAGGCGGCTAATTGACCTAAGTGACCTAAAGGGTCTGGGATAACATAGTTAACATACTCAGCCAAGTGCTGAGCCCTCCATGGGCACCGATATTTTATGTTTCAGGTGAATGATGATTGGCGTCGAAGTGCGGGATCGTGCGTAGATGACCTCGACCTATATTTATTACGCATCTAGGATTGATTCATGTTAGTACGTGATAACTTTGGGATTACTATAAGTGCTCACTTGTCATAGTTATTGAGTTGTATTTAGGATGACATAGTTAGTATCTCGTTCGTCACTGCGGTTATTTATTGTCGTTGTTTATTATATTTCGTTTCTGCTTCATTACTCGCATGGGTGAGTAATGGCATGTGACACCCGAGTGAGGATTATTAGTTTTTAACTTCCGCTGTAAGACGTCTTAAATTCTGCTACGTGAGTGATTATTACGAGTTTATTGTGAGGGGTGTTACAGTTGATGTAGGAAAAGTTTCAATCAATTTCTAAGGCTAGTGGTGGGCCGATCATACAAACAAACAAGGGTTCACACAAGTTCAACATGTCCTCACTAGATGATTTGGACCAATGGGTATGGGTCGATCCGGAGAGATGCTTGAGGTGTGGGCCCAGGTCACCGCAAAGGAATAGGGCTTGCATGTTATTCTCTTTGGGCTTCCCCACTCTTTTCACATCACCATTTGGTGTGCGTCTACAGTCGGGTCTTTGAATGACCAAACAATGGGCTAGGTTAGGGCACTGCTAGGAAAATGCTTGGGGCTAAAGCCCAGATATTAAGGGGATATGGTTAGACATCCTTCTCTTTTCCCTCACTTATTCACATCACCTTAAAAGGTGTGAATCCATGACAGGGGACGCCTAAGGAGGGTCGCGGGGTGAAATCGGCTTACGTGGACCCGCGCTCTCATGTGATGCAAAAGTATAGAAATTTAAATTGTGGACAAAAGTAAACAACAACATAATAAAAGCCGTAAACAAACAATTTTTGAGTTAATCCCTCTCTCTTAAAATTAAACAAGTTAATATAAAGAGTTTGATTAGGATCTGATCGGGTTCTAGGTCCACTTATAACCAAAGATTAATAACTATGTCATATATCACTAATTATTAAATCCTAAGTTAGCTCACTAGAACCTATTATGAGTCGCCACCTAATTTTAACCTTGGGTAAATAAGGAAAGGTAGAGTTCGGGTTCGGGGGCTTGGTATTCAACTTATTTAGGGTTCAAATTACTTTAATTACCCCCCGAAGTCATTTTTCCTCTACTTAGTTTATTTACGGCTTATTACGAGTCATTTTTAACCTAAGTGCGCGAACTTCTGATTTCTTTTAATTTTTATCATTTTTTGACACAAAATTAAAGGGAAAGTTAAAATTTCCTAAACTAGGGTTTTGAAGGCAGAATTAGGTCAAATTTTGTTTCCGTCCGTGGCCACGGACCTAATGTCCGAACCCATGGACCCTAGTTAACCTAAGGGGAAAATAAAAGTTGAATTAAACAGAAAACAAAAATTTGAAAAGCCTGGGGCCCCGGACAAGGCGTTTGTGGGCCCGGACATGTTTTATAAAACCCTGATTTTGAAAAATTTTAAAGTCCTGCCACCGTCCAAAAGTGTTCGTGCTTACGGACAGGTCGTCCGGGACCCTCGGACATGGTGTCCGTGGGTGCGGACGGCGGCGTTGAGGCTGTTCCTGGCGGTATTTCTAGCTCAAATTTTATGGGTACGTAGCCTGAAAGATCCTTAGCACGTTAGTAATTGAAAGAATTCAATTTGAAGTTGAACTTAATGTGAAACTTAATGAACAAGTAATTGGATAGAAACTAAAATAAAGCAACTCAGAAGCTATAAAAGGTTAATTTGCACTCAAAATAAAGACTAATGAAGTCGCGGGTAAACAAAAGAACAAGGTTCTAACCTGTTTTACCTTCAGGATTGGTAAGACTCGTCACGTCAGGAATCTTTTGGTGCTCCGTTGAAACCGATTCTGGATTGAGTTCGACTCGAGTTTCTGACCCTTGTGAATTAATGGTGTTTTTCACGTTTTGGTGGTGGTTTAGTGGTGATTTGATTGTGGATGTGGTGGGAGTTGAAGAATGTGCTTCGGTGTTGATTTTGTTGAGATTTTGGTGTTTGATTGTGACTTAGGATCTTAAAACGTAGAGAGAATGAGACGGCTGGCTCCTTTGATTATTCAGGGTTATGTAGCCTCTTCTTTGATCAAGTGTTAAGGTTCCTTAAGCAGACCTCACTAAAGATAGAAAAATCTGGTAAAAACCAAGATTTACTGATGTCTTAGATCAAAGGCTTTCCGAAATAAATTTGACTATGAAACTTTGACCACGTGTAAAGGAAGATATTTCTAATTTTTCTAAGGAGAAATTGGATTTTTTGGATTTAGAATATTTTTAAATTCAATATCTCGTCATATTCAATCAGAAATTGCTAGAAAATTATTGGAAATTCTAAAAAGTGAAATTCTAACGTCATTATGCTTTTAATGTCATCCTCTATCATGTATTAAAATTTCAAAGCATTCCGGGTCTATTTGAGTTGTTTTCGGCTGAGAGAGTAAGCTTACGGGAGATTTTAGGAGCCATGAAAATTACAAAAATGCCCCTGAAGATGACCAAGCTGTCACCAACACTCCGGAACGCGCTGATCAAACTAGGATTCCTCATCACTTGACCAAAGTCTCTCTCACAATACTAAAGCCTCAGAAACCCTACACCGGGGGGTCAAAATTTTGGGTATAACCCTTGTTGAGATAGATTACATGCAAGAAGTGAAGTAGACTAACCCATAATTGTATTAATGAGAAAAAAGAGAAGAGTCTAGATTGCTAGATAGCATGTAAGGCGATAGATAGAGGGGAGAGGAAAAGGATGAGGAGAGAAGAACCTGACATTGAAATCTTTGAAGATGACAAAACAGATCAACTTAGAGGAAGAGAAATTGAAAGGACGTCTATGAGATTTGATTTTAACCCACATCACAAGCTACTACCAATGATAAGAAGCGATTCCCAAAGCATCACTACCATGAGAATGCAACGTGGAAAAAAATGAAGAGTCGTGGATGGGAAAGGCAAAAAGGTAGGCACCTAAGGGCATCCATAATAAGGAAAGTGGATTTCACTCAACAAAAAATATTATTATAATCTCTTCTCTCACATTATCTCTCCATATGTCATCAAGAACCTTCTCTCTCCAGGTTATTAATTACGCAACCCTCTCTCAATCTCTCTCTTCCACATCACTATTTTTTTTATATTTTAACCTTCATCTATGTAACTGTGTCAAGAGACACCATTATGGATGCCGTAGGGCAAAGGGCACAATCGGTCAGCAAATCCCCCGCCTAAGGGAGATGGAAAGACTATAATGCTATATCCATTCAACCATTGCATTGAACAATATGACAATGGTTTACAATTTTTGTCTATGTTTGCTTTAAAAAAAGCACCAGGAAAAGTGATTTTAAACCGTTAACATTGAGAAATCATCGCATATATTTTCATGTATGAGGAAAGATACAACTAAGATTATTATCATTCAGCATTTGTCCACAATCCTTGACCCATCTGTTTTTTTTCTAAGTCACATAAACAACGAGAGGTAGGAGGTTTAAACTTGGATCTATGGATGATAAGATCTTTTACAACCTCAGCTTAATTGTTGTATTATCACCAGTGGTGGAGGCACGTTAGGAGTCTAGGGGGTTCTCCCCAGCTGTGCTGATGACATCACTTTTATTAATATTTTTATTTAATAATATAGTTTATTTGTTGTAAATTTAGTTTAATTTAATAAACTTATCTAAAATAATTACTATTGTAGTTATTATTTTTAATTAGTATTAGTTTATTTTAATTATTTTAGTGGTACAATGTAAATAATAAACTATACTTAAAACCTTAATTCACTGCAAAGAAGGGATAAATTTATTGGAGTTAAATTAAGGGGTTTTAGATAAATATTACACACATTGTCTAGTAAAATGCAGATTTAGGAACTTCCATATATGAAGGTCATGAAAACAAAAATAATGGGGTGTTTTTTTATATTTGGAGATAGTTTTCTCCTCAAACGTTAATTTTGACTAATTGTTGAAAATATATTGACCGTTACTATAATTGGGAAATGTTAACTCTACTGAAGTTCTCCTTTAAATGGTTTTGATGATTGTAAATATTGTATTGTGTGTTTAATCGTATTTTGTGAGTGTGCAGTTGGATCTACCAGAGTCAGGTGGATCACACATATCAAAGATAATGAATTTTGTGAATTTGGACCTAGCAAAGTTAGGTAGGTCACCATCGTTGAGGGTATCATAATCAGTTATCGGCTGACTCAGGCTCCGTACTAGAATAAATAAGGCTTGGTCATGTCGCTTACTAGGAACAACAATAGGGATGGCAATGGGTCGGGTTTGGGTCGGGTGGACCATCACCCACACCCGTCACCCGCCTTCACCCACTCCACCCGTACCCGACCCGTTACCGATTATGTATCACCCATCACCCGTTTCACCCGTCACCCGCGGGTGAAGCGGGTGAACCCGTTTACCTGTTTGTTTTTCTCTTTTTCCTTGTTCACCAGTTAGGTTTGCAAATTACCGTGAGTGGAGAGAAAATAGAGACACAGAGCATGTATGTTCTATGTTCGCCGGTTAGGATTGTGAAATTTACGTCAAAGAAAAGAATGAAATATTGCACAGAGCATGTACGTTCCATGTTGCCAATTATGGTTGCAAAATTACCATGAGTGAGAGAGAAAATAGAGGCACAAAGCATGTATGTTCAATGTTCGCCTGTTAGGATTGCAAAATTACGTTCAGTGAAGAGAATGAAAAACTTCACACAACATGTAGGTTATTTGTTTTACAGTTAGGGTTTCAAAATTATCGAGAGTGAAGAAAGAAATTAGAGGTACATAGCATCTTTGTTCCATGTTTGCCAGTTAGGGTTGCAATTACCTTCAGTGAAGAGAATTAAAAACTGCGCAAAGCAAGTATGTTAGGGCTGTAAATTTTCTGTGAGTGGTGAGAATAAAGAATGGCGCAGTCACCTAGAGCATGCATGTTCCTTGTTCACTAGTTAGGGTTACAAAAATTGTGAGTGAAGGAGAATGAATAATAAGTAACAATTTAACATATACTATATATATAATCTATGCGGGTGAGCGGGTCGGGTGATGGGTGAAAAATGTTCACCCGTCACCCGACCCGCACCCGCACCCGTTCCACCCGTCACCCATTTTTCACCTATTTTATATGGGTTTTTAACCCGGTTTAGCGGGTCGGGTGACCGGGTAAAATGGGTACCCACGAACCAATAAATCTTGACCTAGCAAAGTCAGGAACTCAGGTGTCGAGTGTCTCGGGATCGATGCTAAATTGAAGGACTATGTGTTTGTCACTTTTTGGATGTGACAGACGAGATATACTCCCTCCGTCCTGAATTGACCGTCCTGTTTACTTTGACATATCGTTTGACTTCAATATTTAACATATAAGATAAAATAATTTTAAAATTTTAACTTTTGCATAGAATTCCTTACATGATAAACTATATATTACAAAATTTAGTTTTATAAAATTATTTTATTTTATATACTTAATATTGAAATGAAAAACGTGTCTTAAAGTAAACAGGATGGTCAATTCAGGACGGAGGAGTATAAATCTTCGTCTCAAAGACTCAGCTAAGAGAGTCCAAACACGTGCTAATTTGTTTCCCGTTTTGGCTATCTGTCCCAGACGCGCAAATGGAGAAAGATAAACCCGCACATACACGAGTAAGGAAAACTCACTCCGTTCACCGTATACCTTTGTCCATTTTTTTAAAGAAACTTAAAACATTGGAAACTACTGAAAACAACTAACTAGGCATGTCAGAGACGTCAAAGAAGTACTCCTGCAAGCTTAAGAAAATATACCAGCTACACTTGAGACTTAAAAGCTAGCTTACATGTATGATCAATATCAAACACTCATTGCTGTAGAGTCTAGTAGACATACCGAAAAACATCTAATGAAGTCTAGTACACATACCGAAAAACATCTAATGAAGTCAGATATCTCAAGAACTGTGCTAGCCAATCAAGAAAGAATGCTCACCTGTTTTTTTTTATAGTTGACTGGTTAGACCTATTAACCGTGTATAAAGAGAGACATTGTAAGAAAGTATTCATTGTATTGATTGTGTGTAATACTGGAGCATTACATTTGTATTTATACTAGTCTAGCAGAATATACTAGAACATGACCAGAAGGCCTTTATTCTACATAGGTATAGTAGAACTAAGGCCCAAATATAACGGCCCACTACTGATGGGCTAACATCCCCCCGCGGTCAATACGACTGCGTAGCGGGAGTTTGGACTGAATATGAGAGAAGGCATTCAGTGAGAGTGATTTGGTGAAAACATCGGCAAGCTGCGCAGCGGCGGGGATGTGCTTGACGGAGAGGGAACTAAGGGCAACGCGTTCGTGAACGAAGTGGTAATCTACCGCCACATGCTTCATCCTGCTATGAAAGACTGGATTTTTAGCCAGGTAAGTGGCACTCACGTTATCATAGAATAATTTGGGGGGATTCGTCAGTTGGAACCCTAATTCTCGCAAGAGTCGAAGAACCCAAATTGCTTCTGATGTAGTGGTTGCAACCGCCTTATATTCTACTTACGTGGTGGACTTAGCAACTGTTTTCTGTTTTCGTGAACTCCAGGAGACCATGTGTGACCCCAGAAAGATACAGAAGCCAGATGTTGAGCACCAGTCGAGGATAGACCCAGCCCAGTCTGCATCCGAGAACACCGTCATGGAGTCAATGGGAACAACAGGATAAAAAACCCCGAGTCTTCGGGATTATTCAGGTAACAAAGAATACATTTTACTGCACTCCAGTGATCAATCTGTGGTTTATGCATGTACTGGCAGACTCGGTTAACAGCAAACTGGATGTCGGGTCTTGTCATGGCTAGATATTGTAATGATCCAACTATGCAGCGATAAAGTGTGATGTTCTCAAATAGAGGTGAATCAGTAGTGTCAAGACATGAATTAAGAGAACTTGGTGTAGAAACCGGTTTTGAGTTATGCATAATTGTTCGCTGCAGAATCTCTGTAATATACTTTTCTTGTGTGAGTAGAACTCCTTGAGATGATCGATGAACAAAAATACCAAGAAAGTAGGATAGACTTCCAAGGTCCTTTACTGGAAATTTGGATTGTAGGGATTGCTTGAGTTGAGCCAGGAGTGAAGTAGAGGTGCCAGTAAGTAGTATATCATCAACGTAAATGAGCATATAAACAATGTCAGTGCCTTGTTTAAAGATAAATAGAGAGAGCTATCAGTGGTAGACATATAGAATCCATGTTCAACCAGATAAGAATTAAGAGTAGAATACCAGGCACTTGGTGACTGTTTTAACCCATACAGGGACTTTCTTAGTTTACACACATCTGTAGTGTTAGGATTATAGGCCCATTTCCCCAGGATCATGGTGAGATCGACATGGTTACCGAAGAAGAAAAAAACCACAAGATAATGTAATGATAAAATTAGTGACACAAGGATATACGTGGTTCGGTGCAAACATGACCTACGTCCACGGGAGGAGATAGAACAAATTTCATTAAGAAGATGAGGATTACAAGTTTACATGAGGATTACCCAACCAACCCATCAACCCATGTTTCCCGTGTTTCCCTTGGTGTTTTTACCCGAGTCCCTTTGAGTTCCCATAGAACCACCATTGACTCTCTTGGATGTGATCCCCACAAGTTGGGATGATTCTAAGCTATGGGTTACAAGATCCATTTATAGCGATAGATCTAAACCCTTCACTTATCCCAACATTAACCTTGTAACAACAATATAATAATGGCTCACAAGTTACAACGGTTACAACTTAATTAACACCATCCATTAACACCTAGAAACAACTAACACTTGGGTATCTAGAAAGCCAGAAGTCATAACTTCTTCTTTCAAATATTTTAACTTCCTCATAACTCTCCTCATAATGTTAGAAAACCAAATGCTTTTAGACGCCATTAATTTTCACCGCATAAATGCTCCCACTAATGCATCTTCAACTTCCAGGAAAATCTTCAACTTCCGGGAAACTATTCATAATAAACGGATTTAGCATTAATTCTAACAATTCTTCCTCTTAATGCTCAATCCGGTCAATCACATACCACCATTGATGCCAAACTTCCTCTTGAAGAAACATCCCACACAAGGACGAAACCGGATAACTTCATCTGGACTGTTTGCATTCCAACTTCGGTAAATTGACCACTCCTCCCCGAGACCTCAAAGACTCATCTTGTCCACATCTTCATGGACCCGCCACAAACACGAAGTAAGTAGCAATTCAGGCAACAACTACGCAACCAAACACAATAGTGATCTCTTTCGTCTTTATCCGATTCTCGTAAAGTCTCCAAACATGACCTAACAGCACCTTCACAGTTGATCACCATGCGAAGCTCCGTTTGTGGTTTTATGCGCTCTACCACAACCCTAGGTCCACCCACTTGCTAGATGATCTCTAGTGCTCCATGGAAGTCCACGATCCAAGTTTTCCAACATGACCTCCTTCCAACAACACATCATCATCTCCAAGTACATCCCCCACACCAAAAAACACATGTAGTTGACGAATTTTATTTATTTCTCATAGATACTGCCAAGGCTTGAACAGTCCTGATGGTGGTCACTTTGACCACAAGACTATAGGTGTCAAAATAGTCCACTCCATAGGTTGACTAAAACCTTGTGCCACCAGCCTTGCCTTCTGATAAGTGCAAAACATATAGACTTTTAGGGTTTAAATACCTTATGAATTGCAATATTTGAAGCACATGTTTCCCACTTATTATGCGTTTTTTCCTAAGATTTATGTTTTGATATAAACTAATGCATTTTATATGTTCAATGTAGGAAAAATCCATGTAATTAAGTAGATTTACTCGTGAGGATTCCAACGCAACAAACGGGGATCAAATCGGAGCTAAAACGAGCATTTTAGAGACAATTGAACTTTGGTCCGGACCAGTGTCCGGATCAGCTAGTCCGGACCAGCACATGCCAGTGCACCCGAGAAAAAGATCGACATGTCCGGACCAGTATGGTCCGGACAGTGGTCCGGACACGTGTATTCTGCCAGTGTACAGAGCATGTCGATGGGTGTGAATTGGTTAATTAATATATTTACCAATTCACACCGACACCCTCTTCATTTCTACCCCATTTTCACTATAAATAAACCTATAACCCCCCATTAAATCATATCTCATTCCACCCCTAAACTAATGCCAATTTTCCTCCATAAAATCTCCATTTTCTCTCTAAAACTCACACATCTCATCTACATAATCTCCACATAAATCCTCACTCCATCTCATCCCATAAAAACATTCCATTTTCCATACCGTTGTTCTGTCCAACCTCTGTCCAAATATTAGCAGTTACAAAGGAGCTGAATTAATTATCTTTCCCAGATGATTTCTTTACTTCTTATTCTGTCTTTTTAATTATGTTGGGCTAAGAGGATTTACTCCGGGTGAAGGTGTAATTATAGTTTTATAATTATGTAATCTATATTTTTACCGGTTTAATTAAATAAAGTTTGTTACGATTAAAGCTTATCTCTCACCTTTTTAATAAATCTCATCAATTTATTAAAATGCTTTACAAAGTCTATTTTGATCAGAGCAGTGATAAATAGACAGGTTAATTAATCGATAAATCTGTGGAAAACTTATTCTGATTAAATAAGTTAGTAATTTCAGATGCCAAATATAATTCCTCGCACTTAATCTGTTTACATGTGTTTTGCTCAAATCTAGAGCAGATTGAGCATTTTCTGGTAAACGAATCTTTCAAGTCTAGGATTTAGTCTTCAAAGATAATAACAGGAATTTTGCCAAACTATTATAATTAACCGGTAGAGTTAGCATAATTAGTCAGATTATAAAACCTGAACCCGGAGTCCCGTTTATATATTCTTCCATTCTCACTCAGTTAATATAATCTGTTGTTTTACTTTACAAAACGAGTCAATTATCCCCCCTTTTTG
Organism: Limonium bicolor; assembly: GCA_023374045.1. Classification (NCBI taxonomy): domain Eukaryota; kingdom Viridiplantae; phylum Streptophyta; class Magnoliopsida; order Caryophyllales; family Plumbaginaceae; genus Limonium; species Limonium bicolor. The sequence goes on from CM041779.1 coordinate 339,008,044, forward strand.
TGACAAGCTTAGGTACTATATTATTTCACTATAAGTCCACGGTTTGACCCCGACCGCTTTTGTTTTCTATACTACTGCGACCGGGTTTTGTTTGCAGCCGAAGGATATTTGAGTTATTAATTTCTTTCTCAATTGTTTAAAATACACCAGTTCCAACCTCTCTCATTTTCTGTTCTGCAAAATGGCGCCGTTGCCGGGGACTTGATTTATTCTAGTCCCTAAGCCCCGGATAATTCACCAGTTATATTATAATATTTTGTTTCTATAATATTATGTTTTCTTTATTCTGTTTATATTTTGTTTGCTGTTTATTTTATTTTTCTCATTTCTGTCATTTAAATTCCAGCAATTTTAATACCGTATTAATTACAGTTATTTATTTTTCAGTCATTTTAATTTTCGGTCATTTACTTTCCAATTATTTAATTTCAGTACACTAATTTCTAACATTTAATTTTCTGTCATACTAATTACTAACATTTAAATTCCTTTTCATTTAAATTCCAGTTATTTAATTTCCCTTGTCATTTAAATTCCGTCGTTTAAATTCAGTAATTTAATTTCTGTCAACTAATTACTAACATTTAAATTTTTGTCGTCTAATTTCTAACATTTAAATTCTGTCATTTAAATTCCAGTTCTTTATTTTCTGTAATTTAAATTACTGCAATTTAAATTCTGTCCTTTTTCTTTATTTTTAATTTTATTATTTACTTTAACTGCTTTTATTTTTATTTCTTTTATGTTTAATTATTTTCGGTTTATTTTCTCAAGCTAAAAAAAAGTTCTTTATTTTATTCTATTGAATTGTTTCTTTTCAGTTGTTTAGATTTCCCCTCGTTTTTTCTTTCTATTTTTATTTTATTCACATCACAAGTTTCTCTTTCTGTTTTGAGTGGTGAATGTCAGTTACTCGATCACACAGCCTTCCGGACAATTTTAACAATCATTCAGGAAGCTACATCCCTGAGATCGAAAGAACCTTTCTGCGCACTCTGAGGCAGAGATGATCTCAACAAAACATAACCACCACAGAGATAGAATCAAACCAGGAAGCAGATATGTCATCTACTCCAGCTACAGTCCGAAACATCAATAGGCCATCCAACCAAGGTCAACAGCCCGCCATCATCCTTCCTCACCTTACCTCATCCGAATACGACGAGTGGCAGAATATTAAGCCATATCATCAGATCCGATGTGTAAAGGAGTTGGGTATGTTCGATGGCTCCAATCCTGACGAAGCCCTGTTGCATGTCACTAAGTTTCTGCAGCATGCAAACAGTCTGACTGCAACCGACACAGTTGAAATACCCAGAAATTTCTAAGCTAGGAATAATATAGTGTATGGTATGAGTGACATGTCTAAGGTTAGTTAAGGTGGCTCAGGGAATTAATCTTTCTCCTTGCAGTGTTTCTGAATTTTGGTAACGTTTTGCCTTAATGGATTTAATTATATTTCGAATGCTATATGATATGGTATTATTTCTCTCTCCTAATTTCACTAAGTTAATTAAACTTCAAATTACTATTCCAGAGTATTCTTTCCAACTTATTTTAAGTATTCAGAGTTCGAATTCAATTTGGCTTCCTCTTGTGGTTATTTGATTTTAAGAGTTCAAATTCTATTTGACTACTCAGAATATTACTCTGTTAACTCTCCTTTTTCCTTCTCTCAGTAATTATATTACTGGTGTTTTCTTTTATTCTTTTAACGGGTTGTTCTTTCCCTTTGTTAAACCTTTAAATTATTTACAACATCTCTCCTCTTTTCTAAATTATTTCCTTCCAAATAAATGTCTATTAATTGACGTCTTGATATTGTTTCTCGTTTTGATTTATTCCTTCCAGAATTACTTTACCAAACTTCTTTTACTAACCTTCATAATTTAACGAGATCTATCTTTTGGAAATATTTTAATTACCGAGAGTTAGAACTCTCTCTTAATTATTTTATTCGTATTTCCTTTCAGCATAAATCTTTAATTAGTTATTCTCTTTTTATTATGCAAATAATTCTATTTAAGGGTTGATATCTCTTCACTATTCCCCATTCTCAATACGCCGTTCTTGCGTTTACACTCTGCCCTTTATTTTCACGCTCTTCTTCTCCAAACCCTTGGTGATTTCTCGCTGGTTCCGTCGAGGTCTGATTATTCCCTGGTGCCAGTTAGTGGATTGTTGGGTAATGTATTCTACTTAGTTGTTTAGTTATCTATTCGTTGTTCGATGAATTCTTATTGTTAATTTTGGTTACCTAGACGCCGATTACATCGACGAGTGCTATCAATAGTCCGGAGCGGTTGGGCTCTTGAGGGATTTGGTTGTTCCAGGTAAATTCTATGCTCAATGGATTTGACTGTGGTTTTGCGAAATAATGGAAAAGGGTTCGTTGTGCTTTTATCTCGGTTGTGGTTTGAGGATTTGGGATTATTTCCCACGCTTTGGAATTGAGGAATTGGATTGAGATTGTGGTATTTCAGTTATGGTTTTTGGGAGTCTTTCACAGGTTGTATTCTATTGTTTGGGAGCCCATAGGTGCTCCCCATGGTTGTTATCATTTGCGCTGCACACATTGTTACAGTTAAGCTCTATGATCTACTCTATGTTACTGCTGTTTCATAGGGGGTGTGCACACTTAAGGACTTAGGGTGAGGTCGTTGTTTGACGGTCCCATAGGTGACTGTCCTGGAATTGTTGTTTGGGGTCCCATAGGTGACCCCGTGTTCGGAATTGTGGTTATTACTTCCTGTTGAAAGCTCCCTACTGCGGTTTCGGTAGTGATATGTTTTCTCTGGAAATTCATCAACTGTTCAGTGACCCTTCCCATCTGATTATTAAAGGCAAATGTGTTCTAAAATGTATTTTACAGTTTGAGGTGGAATTTACTCAGTTTTTCTGATTTGTGCGATCCTTTCTGTGTTTTGTCTATGTTTTATGATTGCATGTATGGATGACTAATTGTGGGGATCGGGACGGCGAATCACATAGTTTAGGAGATGTTGTTACGTTCTCAAAGTTTTATACATTAAATGTTTATTTTGCTTCCGCGTAACTTGAAAGTTAACTTTTGTTTTTAGGGTTATTTAGTTCATTAGCCTGAGCACCCATGGGAATTGGGTGTGGCGGTAATGCCCTGGACGTTTTGAGATCCGCTGCTGTGTTAAAGGTTATGTCCATTTGAGTTTTTGGTTAACTGAGTTTATTGGCTTCTCTGAATTAGTTTTATTAAGTTTGAGGTTGTATTGAATTTTTATTTATGGCTTCTTTTGTTCAAGAGGTTCTCCTGTTGTCATTGTGTTTTACATAAGTGCTACTAATGGTTTTTCTTTGGGTTCTATTTACGTTTTGAAAGCTGCACTTAAGGACCTGTCCGAACGTCCATCCGGACATCAATGTTCGGATAGGGCCCGAAAGTTTGCAAAGATTTTCATTATTTTGCTGTGTCCGAACATCTGTTCGAACTTATATGTTCGGACAGAATGCGAGGACGGGTCCAGCTTGCAAGTCTCGACCTATGTCCGAACTTGCAAGTTCGGACCAATGTTCGGACCACGTAAGAATTTTTCTGAAGTTTTGAAGCTCGACTTGTGTCCGAACATCAAAGTTCAGACACAAGTTCGGACGTTTGGTTTTCCGCAGTCTATTTCTTTTCGGCTTGTGTCCGAACTTACCATGTCCGGACACAAGTTCGGACCAACTCTGTTTTGCTCTTTTAGGGCTCGTTTGAAGTCCGTTTTTGATGCCGTTTACGCTGTTAGATTTGTATTTTCATAAGCTATGTTTTGAGGTGAAAATCCAGGGTGTTACAAGGTGGTATCAGAGCCTTGTTTTCGAAATAAGATAAAACTTGAGTAAACCGGATTAACAATTTGGGGATAAGCCGTTTGGGGAAGTTATGATGGATTATGTGTTATTTTGTGAGCTGTTGAGTTATATTGGACATCAGGGGGTGATGTTTGAAGACTATACAGGGATTACTGTTTACTATCCAATTGTTGAATTGTATCATACTTGTTATATGTATCATTGTTATATCTGAGTTATCTACCCGTGGATTGGGGTAGTGAGATTGTAGTATAATTAGAAAGGGAATTGTTATGGGGGATTTAAGAGCCTTGAAATTCTTGACTCATAATCAGGAGTCCACCTTGAGTAGGGTAGACTGGCAGACCGACTGAATTTCCCCTACAACACCAGAAGTAGAAGCGGGAGGACTACCATGGCAGCCAACGACCCAATGAGACACTTCAGGAGCTCGCCTTGAATCTGGGCCAGATTGTGCAACGCCAAGCCCACGAGACAATGTTGCAGAAGACTACCCGAGAAGAATTGCCCATTGAAGCAACTACATTCAAAGGGAGGAAGACCCAGTACTGCTGGAGGATTGGCTGCGTGGTTTGACAAGATCTTTGAGGCGGTCAACTTGCCCGCTGACAGGAGAGTCAACGCCGTGTGTACTACTTCAAGAGCGAGGCTGAATCTGTGGGTCCTGTCAACAAGGATGCTCTTCTGGCGGGACCTGACTTTGGATGGGAGGCACTGAAGGGGCCATGCGAAGGCGATTCTACCCTGAGCTGTCCGGATGCAGAAATACCTGGAGTTCTCTGAGCTCAAACAGCAGGCCCGGAGTGTGAAGGAGTACCACTCCAAGTTCCTAGAGCTGGCGAGGTTCACGCCGACGATGGTGCCTGACGAGGCGTCGAAGGTGCAAGAGATTTGTGGGGGGACTCAACTGGAGTCTCCAGGAGGATTGAGCGTGCTGAACTACCCACCCATCCAGGACGCATATGGAAAGGCTGCTAACCTGTATAGGGTGCAGCAGAAGAGGAGGGAGGTACAGGCGGGCCAGAAGAGGAAGATGAAGGACGGGGAAGAGTCCCGGAGTCGAGATGACTGACATCAGAGGCCCCATCAGGACAAGAGGTGAAGGCCTAACTCAGGTGATGGGAGGAGGTTCGATGTGAACCAGAGGAATGACCAGAGGCGGAACGATAGGCCCCAGGGGCAGGCTCAGAGAGCAGAGTACGGGTATAGCAGGCACTTTAACTGCAGGAGATGCCACAAGGATCACCCGGGGAAGGACTGTGAAGGAAACCTGGTGGCGTGCTTCCGGTGTGGCAAGAAGGGCCACAGAGCTTTTGAGTGCTTCCAGGATCCCCAGGGAGGCATTCAACATAGAGGAAATGGCGGAGACCGGACCTACAGACCAGCAGACCCCCAGCCTCGAGGTAGAGATCAGCACCAGGCCCAGGATCAGCGAGGGGATGCTCCCCAGCGTGGCAATGGCGGGGGAGGAAACGGAGGTAACCGAGGTCTAGGGGAGAACTGAGACAACAGTAGAGCTCCTGGGAGGATCAATGTTATGAGTCGGGCCGAGGCAGAGCCCGAAGCAGAGGTGTTAGCAGGTACCTTTTCTGTTCATGGTACTTCTGCTCGTGTTTTGTTCGATACTGGAGCCTCATATTCTTTCATTTCTGAGAAATTTGCTAAGAAATTGGGTCTAGAAACTTGTAAGACTTCTACCATAGCAGTATCTATACCCTCGGGGCGGGTTATTTCTTGTAATCATGTATTGAAGGATGTGGGGGTAGACATAAAGGGGGAAACTTTTGTAACTGACCTGATCCAGTTCGTCCTCCCCGACTTCGATATTATTTTGGGGATGGACTGGCTAAGCAAGTATAAGGGAAAGATCGATTGTGGAGAGCAGAAGATCATCTTGAGAGGACCAGCGGGCCGAAGAGTCTACTACAGTAGCGTGGAAAAGAAACCGGGAGTAAAGATAGTTTCAGCTATGTCAATTCTCTCCCAAGTGAAGAAGGGATAGCAGGCATACCTCTGCCATGTCCAGGATTTGAGCCGAGCGCCGAGCCCATTAGAAGAGATTCGGGTGGTGAATGAGTTCCCTGACGTCTTTCCAGACGAGATTCCTGGTATGCCACCGGACAGGGAAGTGGAGTTCAGCGTCGACCTTGTGCCAGGAGCAGCACCTATTTCCAAGGCCCCATACCGTATGGCGCCATCAGAGTTGAAGGAACTGAAAGTCCAATTGGAGGAGTTACTGGAGAAGGGATACATTCGCCCGAGTGTATCGCCATGGGGAGCTCCTGTCTTGTTCGTAAAGAAGAAGGATGGGTGCATGAGGCTGTGCATAGACTACCGGGACCAGATCACTGTGAAGAACCGGTATCCCTTGCCCAGAATCGACGACCTCTTCGACTAGCTTCAGGGTGCAGGAGTCTTTTCCAAGATAGACCTGAGGTCGGGATACCACCAGTTACGTTTGCAGAGAAGGATATCTCGAAGACGGCCTTCAGGACCAGATAGGGCATTTTGAGTTTCTGGTGATGCCCTTCGGATTGACAAATGCGCCGGCAGTCTTCATGGACCTCATGAACCGGATCTTTAATCCCTATCTAGACTGGTTCGTGGGCTGATATGCTACATCTGGTAGAGTTTTCTTATAACAACAGTTACCACACCAGCATCAAGATGGCTCCTTATGAGGCTCTGTATGGGAGGAAGTGCAGGACACCGTTATGTTGGAGCGACATTAGTGAGACTGTTGTTTTGGGGCCTCAGTTGATTGAAGAGACTATGGAGCAAGTCCGAATGATCTAGAGACGAATGAAGGCAGCCCAGGACAGGCAAAAGTCCTATGCTGATCTCAAGCGCATACCAGTTGAGTTCGAGGTAGGAGATAGAGTTTTCTTGAAAGTATCTCCGGTGAGAGGAGTGACTAGGTTCGAGAAGAAAGGGAAGCTCAGTCCCAAATTCGTTGGACCCTATGAGATCTTAGAGAGGGTTGGAGAGGTGGCATACCGACTAGCGCTTCCTGGTGAGCTGGAGAAAGTTCACAACGTTTTCCATGTGTCCCAGCTGAAGCGGTATGTTCCTGATCCTTCACATGTGTTACAGCCAGAGGTCTTGGAGCTAGAGCAGAATCTATCCTATGAGGAGATCCCATCAGAGTAATGGACACTAAGACCAGGAGACACGATCAAAGTCCATCCGTATGGTCAAGATCTTATGGTCTAATCATGGTACCGAAGAGGCTGCATGGGAGGTAGAGGAGGAAATGAGGAAGAGGTACCCACAGCTCTTCGATCAGGTAACCGCTCAAGTCAGTAATTCGTTTAGTAGTTTTCGCCTTATGGATAAGTTTTAGCTTCGAGGGCGAAGCTTTCTTTTAAGGGGGATGAGATGAAATACCCAGAAATTTCTAAGCTAGGAATAATATAGTGTATGGTATGAGTGACATGTCTGAGGTTAGTTAAGGTGGCCCAGGGAATTAATCTTTCTCCTTGCAGTGTTTCTAAATTTTGGTAACGTTTTGCCTTAATGGATTTAATTATATTTCGAATGCTATATGATATGGTATTATTTCTCTCTCCTAATTTCACTAAGTTAATTAAACTTCAAATTACTATTCCAGAGTATTCTTTCCAACTTATTTTAAGTATTCAGAGTTCGAATTCAATTTGGCTTCCTCTTGTGGTTATTTGATTTTAAGAGTTCAAATTCTATTTGACTACTCAGAATATTACTCTGTTAACTCTCCTTTTTCCTTCTCTCAGTAATTATATTACTGGTGTTTTCTTTTATTCTTTTAACGGGTTGTTCTTTCCCTTTGTTAAACCTTTAAATTATTTACAACATCTCTCCTCTTTTCTAAATTATTTCCTTCCAAATAAATGTCTATTAATTGACGTCTTGATATTGTTTCTCGTTTTGATTTATTCCTTCCAGAATTACTTTACCAAACTTCTTTTACTAACCTTCATAATTTAACGAGATCTATCTTTTGGAAATATTTTAATTACCGAGAGTTAGAACTCTCTCTTAATTATTTTATTCGTATTTCCTTTCAGCATAAATCTTTAATTAGTTATTCTCTTTTTATTATGCAAATAATTCTATTTAAGGGTTGATATCTCTTCACTATTCCCCATTCTCAATACGCCGTTCTTGCGTTTACACTCTGCCCTTTATTTTCACGCTCTTCTTCTCCAAACCCTTGGTGATTTCTCGCTGGTTCCGTCGAGGTCTGATTATTCCCTGGTGCCAGTTAGTGGATTGTTGGGTAATGTATTCTACTTAGTTGTTTAGTTATCTATTCGTTGTTCGATGAATTTGATTGTTAATTTTGGTTACCTAGACGCCGATTACATCGACGAGTGCTATCAATAGTCCGGAGCGGTTGGGCTCTTAAGGGATTTGGTTGTTCCAGGTAAATTCTATGCTCAATGGATTTGACTATGGTGTTGCGAAATAATGGAAAAGGGTTCGTTGTGCTTTTATCTCGGTTGTGGTTTGAGGATTTGGGATTATTTCCCACGCTTTGGAATTGAGGAATTGGATTGAGATTGTGGTATTTCAGTTATGGTTTTTGGGAGTCTTTCACAGGTTGTATTCTATTGTTTGGGAGCCCATAGGTGCTCCCCATTTTTGTTATCATTTGCGCTGCACACATTGTTGCAGTTAAGCTCTATGATCTACTCTATGTTACTGCTGTTTCATAGGGGGTGTGCACACTTAAGGACTTAGGGTGAGGTGGTTGTTTGACGGTCCCATAGGTGACTGTCCTGGAATTGTTTTTGGGGTCCCATAGGTGACCCCGTGTTCGGAATTGTGGTTATTACTTCCTGTTGAAAGCTCCCTACTGCGGTTTCGGTATTGATATGTTTTCTGGAATTTCATCAACTATTTAGTGACCCTTCCCATCTGATTATTAAAGGCAAATGTGTTCTAAAATGTATTTTACAGTTTGAGGTGGAATTTACTCAGTTTTTCTGATTTGTGCGATCCTTTCTGTGTTTTGTCTATGTTTTATGATCGCAGGTATGGATGACTAATTGTGGGGATCGGGACGGCGAATCACATAGTTTAGGAGATGTTGTTACGTTCTCAAAGTTTTATACATTAAATGTTTATTTTGCTTCCGCGTAACTTGAAAGTTAACTTTTGTTTTTAGGGTTATTTAGTTCATTAGCCTAAGCACCCATGGGAATTGGGTGTGGCGGTAATGCCCTGGACGTTTTGAGATCCGCTGCTGTGTTAAAGGTTATGTCTATTTGAGTTTTTGGTTAACTGAGTTTATTGGCTTCTCTGAATTAGTTTTATTAAGTTTGAGGTTGTATTGAATTTTTATTTATGGCTTCTTTTGTTCTAGAGGTTCTCCTGTTGTCATTGTGTTTTACATAAGTGCTTCTAATGGTTTTTTTTTGTTCTATTTACGTTTTGGAAGCTGCACTTAAGGACCTGTCCGAACGTCCGTCCGGACATCAATGTTCGAACAGGCCCCGAAAGTTTGCAAAGATTTTCATTATTTTGCTGTGTCCGAACATCTGTCTGAACTTATATGTTCGGACAGAATGCGAGGACGGGTCCAGCTTGCAAGTCTCGACCTATGTCCGAACTTGCAAGTTCGGACCAATGTTCGGACCACGTAAGAATTTTTCTGAAGTTTTGAAGCTCGACTTGTGTCCGAACATCAAAGTTCGGACACAAGTTCGGACGTTTGGTTTTCCGCAATCTATTTCTCTTCGGCTTGTGTCCGAACTTACCATGTCCGGACACAAGTTCGGACCAACTCTGTTTTTCTCTTTTAGGGCTCGTTTGAAGTCCATTTTTGATGCCGTTTGCGCTGTTAGATTTGTATTTTCATAAGCTATGTTTTGAGGTAAAAATCCAGGGTGTTACAAGGTGGTATCAGAGCCTTGTTTTCGAAATAAGATAAAACTTGAGTAAATCGGATTAACAATTTGGGGATAAGCCGTTTGGGGAAGTTATGATGGATTATGTGTTATTTTGTGAGCTGTTGAGTTATACTGGACATCAGGGGGTGATGTTTGAAGACTATACAGGGATTACTGTTTACTATCCAATTGTTGAATTGTATCATACTTGTTATATGTATCATTGTTATATATGAGTTATCTACCCGTGGATTGGGGTAGTGAGATTGTAGTATAATTAGAAAGGGAATTGTTATGGGGGATTTAAGAGCCTTGAAATTCTTGACTCATAATCAGGAGTCCACCTTGAGTAGGGTAGACTGGCAGACCGACTGAATTTCCCCTACAACACCAGAAGTAGAAGCGGGAGGACTACCATGGCAGCCAACGACCCAATGAGACAGCTTCAGGAGCTCGCCTTGAATCTACGCCAGATTGTGCAACGCCAAGCCCAGCGAGACAATGTGCCAGAAGACTACACGAAGAGAATTGCCCACTTGAAGCCAACTGCATTCAAAGGGGAGGAAGACCCAGTACTGCTGGAGGATTGGCTGCGTGAGTTTGACAAGATCTTTGAGGCGGTCAACTGCCCCGCTGACAGGAGAGTCAACGCCGCTGTGTACTACTTCAAGAGCGAGGCTGACATCTGGTGGTCTGTCAACAAGGATGCTCTTCTGGCGGGACCTGCCTTTGGATGGGAGGCACTGAAGGAGGCCATGCGAAGGCGATTCTACCCTGAGCATGTCCGGATGCAGAAATACCTGGAGTTCTCTGAGCTCAAACAGCAGGCCCGGAGTGTGAAGGAGTACCACTCCAAGTTCCTAGAGCTGGCGAGGTTCGCGCCGACGATGGTCCCTGACGAGGCGTCGAAGGTGCAAAGATTTGTGGGGGGACTCAATTGGAGTCTCTAGGAGACTTTGAGCGTGCTGACGATACCCACCCTCCAGGACGCATATGGAAAGGCTGCTAACCTGTATAGGGTGCAGCAGAAGAGGAGGGAGGTACAGGCGGGCCAGAAGAGGAAGATGGAGGACGGGGAAGAGTCCCGGAGTCGAGACGACCGACATCAGAGGCCCCATCAGGACAAGAGGTGGAGGCCTAACTCAGGTGATGGGAGGAGGTTCGATGTGAACCAGAGGAATGACCAGAGGCGGAGCGATAGGCCTCAGGGGCAGGCTCAGAGAGCAGAGTACGGGCATAGCAGGCACTTTCACTGCAGGAGATGCCACAAGGATCACCCGGGGAAGGACTGTGAAGGAAACCTGGTGGCGTGCTTCCGGTGTGGCAAGAAGGGCCACAGAGCTTTTGAGTGCTTCCAGGATCCCTAGGGAGGCATTCAACATAGAGGAAATGGCGGAGACCGGACCTACAGACCAGCAGACCCCCAGCCTCGAGGTAGAGATCAGCACCAGGCCCAGAATCAGCGAGGGGATGCTCCCCAGCGTGGCAATGGCGGGGGAGGAAACGGAGGTAACCGAGGTCCAAGGGAGAATCGAGACAATAGTAGAGCTCCTGGAAGGATCAATGTTATGAGTCGGGCCGAGGCAGAGGCCGAAGCAGAGGTGTTAGCAGGTACCTTTTCTGTTCATGGTACTTCTGCTCGTGTTTTGTTCGATACTGGAGCCTCATATTCTTTCATTTCTGAGAAATTTGCTAAGAAATTGGGTCTAGAAACTTGTAAGACATCTACCATAGCAGTATCTATACCCTTGGGGCGGGTTATTTTTTGTAATCATGTATTGAAGGATGTGGGGGTAGACATAAAGGGGGAAACTTTTGTAACTGACCTGATCCAGTTCGTCCTCCCCGACTTTGATATTATTTTGGGGATGGACTGGCTAAGAAAGTCTAAGGGAAAGATCGATTGTGGAGAGCAGAAGATCATCCTGAGAGGACCAGCGGGCCAAAGAGTCTCCTACAGTAGCGTGGAAAAGAAACCGTGAGTAAAGATAGTTTCAGCTATGTCAATTCTCTCCCAAGTGAAGAAGGGACAGCAGGCATACCTCTGTCATGTCCAGGATTTGAGCCGAGCACTGAGCCCATTAGAAGAGATTCGGGTGGTGAATGAGTTCCCTAACGTCTTTCCAGACGAGATTCCTGGTATGCCGCCGGACAGGGAAGTGGAGTTCAGCGTCGACCTTGTGCCAGGAGCAGCACCTATTTCCAAGGCCCCATACCGTATGGCGCCATCAGAGTTGAAGGAACTGAAAGTCCAATTGGAGGAGTTACTGGAGAAGGGATACATTCGCCCGAGTGTATCGCCATGGGGAGCTCCTGTCTTGTTCGTAAAGAAGAAGGATGGGTGCATGAGGCTGTGCATAGACTACCGGGACCAGATCACTGTGAAGAACCGGTATCCCTTGCCCAGAATCGACGACCTCTTCGACTAGCTTCAGGGTGCAGGAGTCTTTTCCAAGATAGACCTGAGGTCGGGATACCACCAGTTACGTGTTGCAGAGAAGGATATCTCGAAGACGGCCTTCAGGACCAGATATGGGCATTTTGAGTTTCTGGTGATGCCCTTCGGATTGACAAATGCGCCGGCAGTCTTCATGGACCTCATGAACCGGATCTTTAATCCCTATCTAGACTGGTTCGTGGGCTGATATGCTACATCTGGTAGAGTTTTCTTATAACAACAGTTACCACACCAGCATCAAGATGGCTCCTTATGAGGCTCTGTATGGGAGGAAGTGCAGGACACCGTTATGTTGGAGCGACATTAGTGAGACTGTTGTTTTGGGGCCTCAGTTGATTGAAGAGACTATGGAGCAAGTCCGAATGATCCAGAGACGAATGAAGGCAGCCCAGGACAGGCAAAAGTCCTATGCTGATCTCAAGCGCATACCAGTTGAGTTCGAGGTAGGAGATAGAGTTTTCTTGAAAGTATCTCCGGTGAGAGGAGTGACTAGGTTCGAGAAGAAAGGGAAGCTCAGTCCCAAATTCGTTGGACCCTATGAGATCTTAGAGAGGGTTGGAGAGGTGGCATACCGACTAGCGCTTCCTGGTGAGCTGGAGAAAGTTCACAACGTTTTCCATGTGTCCCAGCTGAAGCGGTATGTTCCTGATCCTTCACATGTGTTACAGCCAGAGGTCTTGGAGCTAGAGCAGAATCTATCCTATGAGGAGTATCCCATCAGAGTAATGGACACTAAGACCAGGGAGACACGATCAAAGTCCATCCGTATGGTCAAGATCTTATGGTCTAATCATGGTACCGAAGAGGCTGCATGGGAGGTAGAGGAGGAAATGAGGAAGAGGTACCCACAGCTCTTCGATCAGGTAACCGCTCAAGTCAGTAATTCGTTTTGTAGTTTTCGCCTTATGGATAAGTTTTAGCTTCGAGGGCGAAGCTTTCTTTTAAGGGGGATGAGATGAAATACCCGGAAATTTCTAAGCTATGAATAATATAGTGTATGGTATGAGTGACATGTCTGAGGTTAGTTAAGGTGGCCCAGGGAATTAATCTTTCTCCTTGCAGTGTTTCTAAATTTTGGTAACGTTTTGCCTTAATGGATTTAATTATATTTCGAATGCTATATGATATGGTATTATTTCTCTCTCCTAATTTCACTAAGTTAATTAAACTTCAAATTACTATTCCAGAGTATTCTTTCCAACTTATTTTAAGTATTCAGAGTTCGAATTCAATTTGGCTTCCTCTTGTGGTTATTTGATTTTAAGAGTTCAAATTCTATTTGACTACTCAGAAATTACTATGTTAACTCTCCTTTTTCCTTCTCTCAGTAATTATATACTGGTGTTTTCTTTTATCTTTTAAGGGTTGTTCTTTCCCTTTGTTAAACCTTTAAATTATTTACAACATCTCTCCTCTTTTCTAAATTATTTCCTTCCAAATAAATGTCTATTAATTGACGTCTTGATATTGTTTCTTGTTTTTGATTTATTCCTTCCAGAATTACTTTACCAAACTTCTTTTTCTAACCTTCATAATTTAACGAGATCTATCTTTTGGAAATATTTTAATTACCGAGAGTTAGAACTCTCTCTTAATTATTTTATTCGTATTTCCTTTCAGCATAAATCTTTAATTAGTTATTCTCTTTTTATTATGCAAATAATTCTATTTAAGGGTTGATATCTCTTCACTATTCCCCATTCTCAATACGCCGTTCTTGCGTTTACACTCTGCCCTTTATTTTCACGCTCTTCTTCTCCAAACCCTTAGCGATTTCTCGCTGGTTCCGTCGAGGTCTGATTATTCCCTGGTGCCAGTTAGTGGATTGTTGGGTAATGTATTCTACTTAGTTGTTTAGTTATCTATTCGTTGTTCGATGAATTTTGATTGTTAATTTTGGTTACCTAGACGCCGATTACATCGACGAGTGCTATCAATAGTCCGGAGCGGTTGGGCTCTTAAGGGATTTGGTTGTTCCAGGTAAATTCTATGCTCAATGGATTTGACTGTGGTTTTGCGAAATAATGGAAAAGGGTTCGTTGTGCTTTTATCTCGGTTGTGGTTTGAGGATTTGGGATTATTTCCCACGCTTTGGAATTGAGGAATTGGATTGAGATTGTGGTATCTCAGTTATGGTTTTTGGGAGTCTTTCACAGGTTGTATTCTATTGTTTGGGAGCCCATAGGTGCTCCCCATGGTTGTTATCATTTGCGCTGCACACATTATTGCAGTTAAGCTCTATGATCTACTCTATGTTACTGTTGTTTCATACGGGGTGTGCACACTTAAGGACTTAGGGTGAGGTGGTTGTTGGACGGTCCCATAGGTGACTGTCCTGGAATTGTTGTTTGGGGTCCCATAGGTGACCCCGTGTTCGGAATTGTGGTTATTACTTCCTGTTGAAAGCTCCCTACTGCGGTTTTGGTATTGATATGTTTTCGAGAATTTCATCAACTGTTCAGTGACCCTTCCCATCTGATTATTAAAGGCAAATGTGTTCTAAAATGTATTTTACAGTTTGAGGTGGAATTAACTTAGTTTTTCTGGTGTGTTAAAGGTTATGTCCATTTGAGTTTTTGGTTAACTGAGTTTATTGGCTTCTCTGAATTAGTTTTATTAAGTGAGGTTGTATTGAATTTTTATTTATGGCTTCTTTTGTTCAAGAGGTTCTCCTGTTGTCATTGTGTTTTACATAAGTGCTTCTAATGTTTTTTTTTGTTCTATTTACGTTTTGAAAGCTGCACTTAAGGACCTGTCCGAACGTCCGTCCGGACATCAATGTTCGGACAAGCCCTGAAAGTTTGCAAAGATTTTCATTATTTTGCTGTGTCCGAACATCTGTCCGAACTTATATGTTCGGACAGAATGCGAGGACGGGTCCAGCTTGCAAGTCTCGACCTATGTCCGAACTTGCAAGTTCGGACCAATGTTCGGACCACGTAAGAATTTTTCCGAAGTTTTGAAGCTCGACTTGTGTCCCAACATCAAAGTTTAGACACAAGTTCGGACGTTTGGTTTTCCGCAGTCTATTTCTCTTCGGCTTGTGTCCGAACTTACCATGTCCGGACACAAGTTCGGACCAACTCTGTTTTTCTCTTTTAGGGCTCGTTTAAAGTCCGTTTTTGATGTTGTTTGCGCAGTTAGATTTTTATTTTCATAAGCTATGTTTTGAGGTAAAAATTCAGGGTGTTACAGCAGTACTCCAGTACGCATGGCTGTCATTATTCCGTCACAGTCTGACTCGAAACGCAAGTAAATGGTATCACAGCCTTACACCAAGTACCATTGGTACTTGGGATGAAATGGCCACCAAGTTCTATGACAAATTCCTGCCCCCGAGCCGAACGTTGGAAATGATTGCTGAAATCTACAATTTCAGACAGCCAGGGTCGGAAAACATCTGTGAAACTTGGGACCGTTTCAAAGGACTACTACTTACTTGTCCTCACCATGGTCTGACGAAAGAACAAGTATCACAATTGTTCTACAAAGGCTTAATCGGTCCGTGAAGAACAATGGTATTATCCTCTTTAGGGGCTGACATTCTGAAAAAGCCAGGAAAACAGTTTCTGAATAGCATAGAGTCTCTGTGTGAAGAGATCAGAGACTGGGCCTCGGGCGAATCAAGAGG
The DNA here is from genome assembly GCA_023374045.1 of Limonium bicolor. Taxonomy (NCBI): domain Eukaryota; kingdom Viridiplantae; phylum Streptophyta; class Magnoliopsida; order Caryophyllales; family Plumbaginaceae; genus Limonium; species Limonium bicolor. Next base: position 339,023,834 of record CM041779.1, read on the forward strand.
CGGCACTCCAGGTTTATACCAAGTAGGGGAAAGTGACAACAAATTTGACCAGCTGATGAAAAGCCATGAGCAACTCATGGAGAGCAATGCCCAGTAGGCAACAAAAGTAAACACCCTACAGAAAGTAGTTGAGCAGATGAGCATGAATTCCTACTCCCACCAAGCAAAGTCGTTGATTTCTCGATCATCTACAACCCCTCCAGGTTATGCTCCTCTATCCCTTTCAACTCCTGATGCTTCTTGCACGCAATGCGGCGGGTTACACGACTACGAGCAATGCCCCGAGTTACAAGAGTTGAAGGCAGCCAAGGAAGCAAATTTTGTGAGTAATAATCTAGGTTTCCGACAACCTTGGCAGCAGAATGTACATCCTAACCTCCGATACGGTAATACCAACAACATCCAAAATCCACGAACACTTCAGCCTTCCCAAAACTACAGGCCACAATCAAACTTCCAAGGAGGCCAGAGGCAATTTCAACAACCTTCATACGGTAATGAAGCTTCTTCAAGTCGACCACCTCAACCTCAAACTAATCCAGAGTCTGAGATGGGTCAGATACAAGAAATGTTTAGAGTCATGATGAACAAATCTCGAGACACTCAAGAGGAGGTCTCAACTCTCAGGAAAGATCAGAAGGCATTACAATCACAGATTCAACAACTACTAACCCAACAAAGGCCATCTGGCCAACTTCCCTCACAAACCAATCCAAATCCACGTGAACATGCAAAAGAAATTCACATAGATGAAGGAGATGACAGCAACATATTCCAAGAAACCCCAGAGGTAAATGCTGTCACCTTACGAAGTGGAAGGAAACTGAACACAGAAACGAGCAACGAAGATCGTGTAGAGGACGACATAACTCCTCCACCACCAACTTCGTCTGAGACACAGGCTCCTATCCTTCCTACTCCCTCTCCTCCGTCTCGAATTACTATTGATGTTCCTTCTTCTTCTTCTCATAAAAATACAGAGCTTCCATTTCCTAACAGGATGAAAAAAAAGCATCTTGACGAACAATTTGCAAAATTTCTTAGTATTTTTAAGAAACTGACATTAGACATTCCGTTAATTGATGCCCTGCAGGAGATGCCCAACTATGCAAAATTTCTAAAGGATCTCCTAACAAAAAGAAAGAAGAAGACCGATAAGGAGACTGTCCATCTCACAGAGGAGTGCTCTGCTGCCCTCCTTCGAGTATTACCTCCTAAACAGACAGATCCAGGATACCCTGTTGTCCCATGCTTTATCGGTAGAATAGATTGTGGAAGTGGTTTGTGTGATTTAGGGGCCAGCATCAACATAATGCCATACTGATAAGTGCAAAACATATAGACTTATTAAGGTTTAATCACCTTATTAATTGTAGCATTTTTAGTAATGTTTCTCACTTATCTTGGGTTTTTCCTATATTTATGTTGTTATATTAACTGATGTATTATATGTGTTAAAATGTAGGAAAAATACCAAATAAACACATATATTATTAAGGGATTAAACGAGCTCACCGGAGAAGCACGCGAGAAGCACGCACGCCCCTGTGTCCGCAAGATACAAAGCGGACGAGAGACAAGGCCAACCGCCTTATAATGGGCGGACAAGAGGCATGAAGAACCGCCTGGTATTGTGATGTACGCAAGGCGGACATGAGTGCATGCAACCGCCTATTAATTGGTGGTCAAGGCTAGGGTTTGCATGGAACCGCCCATGCACATGCGGACAGCACTAATATGCAACCGCTACATATGAGGCGGACAAGAGACAGAGATCGCCTATTAACATGCGGTTGAGACAGAGGAGACCGCCCCTTATCTAGCGGACACATGTAAATATGCAGGAAATCAACGGGTTATCTTCTTCGCCCACTCGCTTTGCAACTTGATTCCTATATCAATTAGCAGTCGGCGCCTACCAGAAATCACTCGCCCGTTGTTCCTGTCTCCTGCAATCAGTGAAGCTTCAATCAACGAGCTCAATCAATGAGCTGCTCCTCTGCTGATTCTTCTTCCTCTATAAATACAACGCTCGTTCCACCTTACCTAGTGTCCTTCCAGAGGTTCCGTCCGTGGTTCCTCTGGAGTTCCAATTCACACCATCATTCCATCTTCGTACCACTACACTTTCACTCACTCGTTCATCTTCATCTCTAATCTCCCGCTTCTCCATTTGTTTTCTTTTCATCTTATTAATTTCACCTCTAGTCTCACGTATTTAAATAGAAGACCAAACTATTTAATACGTTAGGCTAGAGTTCGTATACTCTGGGAATAATTATTATGTATCTGTATTAATTATGCAATATGTTTTACTGGTTTTAATTTTAATAAAGTTTGTTACGCTTAAAGGTTTTCTTTCATCTTTTTAATAAATGTCATGAGTTTATTAAATTGCTTGCTAGTCTATTTTGATCAGACCGATGATAAATAGACAGGTTAATTAAGCCGTAAAACTGGAGAAAGCTTTATTATGATTTAATGAGTTAGTATTTTCAAGATGCAAGAATAAAATCCTCGTACTCCTCTGCCGTCCACCAGTGGGTGCTTGATCGCACAACTAGAACGAGTCTTATGAGTCTATGACTTAGTCCTTAAGATAAAAATAGGATCTTGCCAAACAATTATAATTAAACCAGTAGACCTAGCATGAAAGAGCAGATAATATTAATCTGACCCAGAGTCCCGTTAGGTTTGTCTATTAATTTAGTTAATTTTATCTTTCCCTTTTATTTATAAAAAACAAGTCAATTAATCCCCCCTTTTGTGACACGCTTAGGTACTATAATATGTACATTAGTCCCGCGGTTCGATATCCGGTCGCTTACATTTTCACTATACTACTGCGACCGGGATTTGTTTGCAGCCCGACGTTTGTTTTGAGTTTTGATTTCTTTTCTTTTCTTTTAATTTTACACCAGTTTAACCACTCACGATATAACATCTGCACATACGCTACCTTCTTAAAAGTTCAAGAAGGAGAGATGCAACCTGTACCTTTCAAACTCTAGTTGGCCGATAGGTCGGAAGTCAAACCGATGGGGATGGTCAGAGATCTAGTTGTCGGAATTGAACGTTTCATTTTCCCAGCCGACTTCGTCATTCTTGATATGGATGACGATGTTGACGTACCCCTAATTCTAGGTCGACCCTTCTTGAGTACTGCCAAGGCCGTCATCGATGTCCATGATGGTAAAATCACCTTGCGGTATGAGGATGAGAAGATTGAGTTTGACATGAGGAAAATGATGAAGAAATCCTCCAACGAAGCTCACCCCTTGATGATGGCCAATTTAACTGATGATGATGAGGAAGATTGTGATTCTCCCACTGATGAAGACGTATATTCACTTTCCTTCTGCATGAAGGCTCAAACTGAACCATTGGAGCAAATTCTCGTTGCTTCTCTGGAAAAAGAAACTGAAGATCCAGTGGTCAATGCCACGTTAGCCCAAGTGGAAAGAGGGAAGCCAGGATATCAAGCCTATCGCCCTCTGATGGAGCGACTTGATAGAGAAATTAAGAAACCGATCCCTTCCATCGAGCAACCACCTGAACTCGAGCTTAAAGAGTTACCTCCAAACCTTAAATACGCCTTCTTAGCAGCTAATAAAAATTTGCCAGTTATTGTATCATCTTCTTTAACTACAGGGCAAGAAGACAAGCTACTAAAGGTTCTGAGACAACACAAAACAGCGATCGGGTGGACTATTGCTGACATAAAAGGAATCGACCCCTCCTACTGCACACACCACATCTATATGGAGGACAACTACAAGTCTATCAGGCAGCCCCAGCGTCGTCTTAACCCGAATCTGAAGGAGGTGGTTAAGAAGGAAGTTCTGAAACTCCTGGACGCAGACATCATTTATCCTATCTCCGACAGTCCATGGGTAAGTCCTGTACAAGTTGTTCCAAAGAAGGGAGGCATCGAAGCGGTGGTTAATGACAAAGGAGAGGCGGTTCCTCAAAGAAAAATTACGGGTTGGCGCATGTGCATAGATTATAGGCGCTTGAACACTGCAACCAGGAAGGATCATTTCCCTCTACCTTTCATCGATCAGATGCTAGAAAGATTGGCAGGACAGGAGTACTATTGCTTCTTAGATGGTTTTCGGGTACTTCCAGATTCCTATAGCGCCAGAGGACCAAGACAAGACAACTTTCACTTGTCCCTATGGTACCTTTGCGTATAGAAGAATGCCCTTCGGACTGTGCAATGCTCCTGCCACCTTTCAGCGTTGTATGCAGGCAATCTTCGCAGACTTCATCGAGCAAAGCATTGAGGTATTCATGGATGATTTTTTGTCTATGGATCTAGTTTTGATGTTTGTTTGGCGCAGCTTGATCTAATTCTTGGCCGATGTGAGGAGACAAATCTGGTTCTCAACTGGGAGAAGTGTCACTTCATGGTCAAGGATGGGATTGTGCTCGGTCACATAATATCTGCTAAGGGGATTGAGGTAGATCAAGCCAAGGTGGAGGTAATTGAGAAATTGCCAAAACCTACTTGTGTGAAAGAAGTAAGAGCTTTCTTAGGACATGCAGGATTTTATAGACGGTTTATTCAGGATTTTTTGAAAATTGCAAAACCATTAACTGATTTGCTTCTGAAAGAAGCCCTATTTATTGTTTCTGATGATTGTGTATCTGCTTTTGATTTAATTAAACAAAAATTGGTAGCTGCTCCCATTGTTGTTTCACCTGACTGGTCATTACCCTTTGAGATTATGTGTGATGCCAGTGATTTTGCAGTAGGGGCGGCTCTGTGCCAAAGAAAAAAAAGATTCTACGAGTTATTGCTTACGCGAGCAAAACTCTGGACAACGCCCAAAGGAATTACATAACCACCGAGAAAGAGCTCCTAGCAATGGTATTCTCCCTAGATAAATTCAGATCATACTTATGGGGAAGTAAAGTGATTATTCACACTGACCATTCTGCTCTTAAATATTTGTTTACTAAGAAAGAGGCCAAACCACGTTTGCTTCATTGGATTCTCTTGTTACAGGAATTTGACATAGAAGTAAGGGATAAAAGTGGTAAATTAAATGTTGTGGCTGACCATCTTTCTCGGTTGGTAGTTCCTGATGATGGTGTACCTATTCATGAATTTTTTCCGGATGAGACTGTTTTTGTTTTGAATACGGTGTACGAGCCATGGTTTGCTGACCTAGCCAATTTTCTTGTTTCTGGAGTTATACCTCGTGACTTTTCCTATGCTCAAAAGAAGAAATTTTTATCTGACGCTAAGCATTATATCTGGGATGACCCTTTTCTCTTTCGAGTTTGTGTAGATAGTATAATTCGCAGGTGTCTCCCAGATAACGAAGTACCCAGTGTTCTTGAGTTTTGTCATTCAAGGGAAGTTGGAGGTCATCATGGATCTCATAGGACCACAGCCAAAGTCTTGGAATCAGGATTTTATTGGCCCACATTACATAAAGATTGCCAAGCCTTTGTGGCCAGTTGCGATAGTTGTCAATGCATGGGAAATACTTCCAGGCGACATGAGATGCCCCTTCAAGGCATTTTAGAGGTCGAACTTTTTGACTGCTGGGGAATGGATTTCATGGGACCATTCCCCTCTTCGCAAGGTTTCCAATATATTCTGGTGGCAGTAGATTACGTATTCAAGTGGGTTGAAGCAATTCCTTGCCAACATGCTGATTCAAAGACGGTGGTAAAATTCTTAAAGAAACATGTCTTTACCCGCTTTGGAGTCCCTAGAGCCATTATAAGTGATGGAGGCACACACTTCTGCAATCGAAGCATTAATGCATTAATGGCCAAGTATGGGGTACACCACAAAGTTGCCCTAGCTTACCATCCCCAGACGAATGGGCAAGCAGAAGTGTCCAATAGGGAATTGAAATGGATACTCCAAAAGATGGTGCACTCCTCCAAAAAAGATTGGGCGTTAAAACTGGATGATGCTCTTTGGGCCTACCACACAGCGTATAAAACCCCCATTGGAATGTCACCTTTCAAATTGGTTTATGGAAAGGCATGTCATCTTCCTGTGGAGCTTGAGCACAAGGCTTATTGGGCTATCAAGTCCTTAAATTTTGATATGACTGCGGCGGGTGAGAAAAGAAAGTTGTAACTCTCTGAGTTAGAAGAGCTGAGGGATCAATCTAACGACAATGCCAAAATCTATAAGGAACGAACCAAGAAGTTCCATGACAAGCTGATCCACAAGAGAGACTTCAAAGTGGGTGATATGGTTCTCCTATATAATTCAAGATTGAAGCTCTTCCCTGGAAAGCTCAAATCTTATTGGGCAGGTCCTTTCCGTATTGTTGAAGTGACCTCATACGGTGTGTTCGAACTTCAAAACAACAAGGGCGAAACTTTCAAAGTTAATGGAGCACGTTTAAAGAGGTATACTTGTCCTACTGATATTTCAACTAACTTGTTTAGAATTTCTCTTGTTCAGGAACAACATGATACTTTTACTCATGTTTTGAAACCGACAATATCCAAGAAGAAATCTCTCCCGTGGAGAGTTCAAGATAAACTGAAGCAGCTACGCAGCTTGACTATAGGAAGTTGTGGGACCCCAACCCACAACTCTCACAAACAAAATGAAATTATGGGCGTCTAGCTAAAGACGTTAAAAAAAAAGAGCAGCTAACTGGGAGGCAACCCAGTATTTATCAGGTATTTTGAATATTATTTTTAAGATAAGTATTTTTTATTTTATTTTATTGTGTTTTTAATTTTTATGAATTTAATCTACCATATTCTTTTTAGTTAGATTAAGAGAAAATTAAAAAAAAATAATAATAATTGGCCTGTCCGAACCAGCTGGTCCGGATGCTGGTCCGGACAGGACGATTTCCGGATCTTAAAGAACGCGTCCGAATCAGTTTCAGCCAAATCCCCAAATTCCAATTCGAGCGACGCGAGCAGCGCCCCCCCCCCCCCCCCCCAAATCGCCTCCACCTTGTTTGCCTCTAGATTACTCATTTCTCCACCAAATCAAGCAAGGTTGGTAACGAAATCTTCGTTTTTGAATTCTCTACGTTTCTATAGCAAGAAATCCACAAACCATCAACCACACAAGGAGAAATTAGTGGCTGAATTTTCAAACCCTAGGAGGACGAATTCGAATTTTTTGAGCTCGTTCTTGCGTTTTTGACATCGATTTCTTCTTCTACAATCATCATACACTCCCACAAGGTAAATTCTACATTTATTATACTCAAATTTGGTGTTTTTGATTGAATTTCAAATTAAGGTATGATAGTTACGAAAATACTATTGGTATATTTGGATTTTTGGATTCTATAATGCCTTGTGGTTATAAGATATTGATTTTATGATGGTATGATGGTATGATGTTATGAGTGGATTTATGTGCTAACGGTATTGTTATACCTTTATTATTGATTGAATTAAATTGTGGAGAATTGAAGATTTTTAGGGGAGATTCTGTCAAAATTTTGGTAGAATTTGTGAGATTGTTTTATTTATGTTTAAATTTCATATTATTTTTTCTACTTGTGTTATTTATGTTTGAATTTCATATTATTTTTCTACTTGTGTTATTTATGTTTGAATTTCATATTATTTTTTACTTGTGTTATTTATGTTTGAATTTCATATTATTTTTCTACTTGTTTTCTTTGTTTGAATTTCATTTATTATTTTTTCTTTCTGCTTGCTTTGTTTGTTGCTAATATGTATTAAGCAGGATGTTTAAGAAAATAACTGGACGTTCAAAGAAGAGTAAAACCACTGCTACTAGTCCAGCCAGGCACCACCACCAGAGTTTATATCTACACAGGCAGCAGAATGGTTCAACCTGGAGTGCGAAATTGATCCTGAATGATCAGTGGCACCGGACCTGCAGCGCCAGCCTGGGTTACCCCAGCTTCTGGGGGCGCATGGATGGGCAAAACTACTAGACATGGGTGGTTCCTTCTACCCCTACGAGTACGGGTTTTCTATGTGAATTCCCGTATCCAAGAGGGAAACATCCACTCCAGGGTCCAAGAGAGGGACATCATTATTCGGGCGGAGGACATCGCCACATATTTAGGGATTCCTTACCCTTCTCCTATGAGTGAGGATGATGATCAGGTGCAGCTATTTAATGATTTTATGTATGCCACAGATCATCATTACAGTGAGCTTTTCAGTCCGGCACCGCGCAGACGAAGAGGAGATGACCAGACTAAGCAGGTCATCCCTGCTGATCTTCTACAGGACCCTCGCGAGAGAGTCCTGTTCGCGCTTCTGGTGGCCAATGTCACGCCACGCCGCTCTTCTGACCTCAACCAGACCGACTGCTATTTTCTCCAAGTAGTCGTAAACCCCTCTTTTGCTAGAGCTGCTGCCCTCACATATCTACCCAACGTTTTACATCAGCATTTGGGCTACATCATAGAGCATAAGGACCGTCACAGGCTTGGATTCCCTGTTATGATCTTCCACTTCCTCAGGCAGCAGGGAGTCAACTTAGCTGAGGAGGGTCGTTCCACTTCTAGGACACCCATTGACATGAGCACCATGAAGAGGATGCGATTTGAATATGATGGAAATGAGTGGGTTAAGCAAGCGGGTCCGCATACTCAGAAGCGACAGAGTGATGTGGGAGAGGGACCATCAGAGCCAGTCCCTGGTTCCACTACAGCAGAGGAGCAGCAGTATGCTGCATTCCCAGCACCCAGGAGCGGGTATGTGACCTGGGATGAGTTCGAGCAGAGACAGCAGCGGATGGAGCAGTCCTTCCAGGCTGAGATCGAGCGCAGACAGCAGCAGATGGAGCAGAGATACCAAGCTGAGATCACTCAGCTTCGGGAGCAGGCACGGCGATCTCAGGATAATTACGAGGCTATGCTCCATGACTTCCAGCGGTGGCAGGCTTACTCCCACCACTGGAGTGATTCTATGACAGTTATTTTCTCTATTGTGTTTTTCCATTCCTGCTTTACTATTTGTTTACTGTATTTCTAACGTTTGACAGTTTACTTTTTATTTGGTTTGTTTTAGTGCACGCACTATCTTTATTATTTAATATCACCTTTCCTTTTTGCAATAAGACTTTCCTTCTCCAAAGTTGAGCACTTGCATAACGCAAGTGTGAGGAACGTTTCCCCGACAAAAGCTTAAGTGTGAGGAAGGGCTACTTCCTCAAATCCAATGATATAAGGGGAGTTGTTTGTTTTAATTTTTGCAAAATTTAAATAATGTTAAGTTCGTTTTACTTCTCTTATTTTATTTATCTCTATTGCTATACATAACCGCTTTCCTCCATGAGTATGACACATTTTGAAAAGTCTTCTTTCTTAGAAATTTTTAAGCTGAACAATTGAGGACATTGTTCCTCTTAAGTGTGAGGAAGTAGAGACCTTTCCTTGAAAATGTGTTAGCTGATCTAATACATATAGACATTAGATTTACGGGTGAAAATATTTTGTAGAGAAATCAAACATGGTAAGCAACTTTAAGATTAGTTTTGCTCATAATTGTTAGCTTTCATGGTTTCATTATAAAAATTATTTTGTGTGCAAGCTAATTATTAAGTCTGAACTGGTTTAACTCGGTACCTTTGGAAATGAAAGGAAAGTTGGAATGGAAGAAAAAGGCAAGGTACTCCTCTGATCTAATATTTTTGTTTAAACTAAAACGGGCCTCTTCCATTCGGTTATTAAGTCCTAGGGGTGCTTCATCACCCATTTACCTAAGATCATTTGATCTGGGATAAAAGACCCAAAACTGCTACATGAATGGAGAGAAAAGTCTGTAGGGTTTAAAATAAATTTGCAAACAGTGCTATTAAAAGTTTGTTAAAAAAAAAGAGCTTAAGGTTATTTAGATCATGAGTATGTGGTGTTGAAAGGTACTGCGGAATAAGGCAATACTTCACACCCCTTGTCATTTCTAGGTATTTAAGGAAAGAAATGGTGGAAAGATCCCGAGTTAATCTGTGTTCATTCTTGATGATTTAACTTCTCCAAATTTTTGGTTTGAAGAGCTTGTTTCTACTAAAAAGAAAGGAACATACAGTTATGAGCAAAGGTTAATCTTAGGATTGTTATTATGTTTAATTACCTTCTATGTTTGTTTTTACCCAAAGATTTAATTCTATGGAATTCCTCAGGAGCTTAATTTTGTATTTTGCTTGAGGACAAGCAAAAGCTAAGTGTGAGGAAGTTTGATAAGTGCAAAACATATAGACTTTTAGGGTTTAAATACCTTATGAATTGCAATATCTGAAGCACATGTTTCCCACTTATTATGCGTTTTTTTCCTAAGATTTATGTTTTGATATGAACTAATGCATTTTATATGTTCAATGTAGGAAAAATCCATGTAATTAAGTAGATTTACTCATGAGGATTCCAACGCAACAAACGGGGATCAAATCGGAGCTAAAACGAGCATTTTAGAGACAATTGAACTTTGGTTTTGACCAATGTCCGGATCAGCTGGTCCGGACCAGCACATGCCAGCGCACCCGAGAAAAAGATCGACATGTCTGGACCAGTATGGTCCGGACAGTGGTCCGGACACGCGTATTCTGCCAGCGTACAGAGCATGTCGATGGGTGTGAATTGGTTAAATAATATATTTACCAATTCACACCGACACCCTCTTCATTTCTACCCCATTTTCACTATAAATAAACCTATAACCTACCCCCCCCCCCCCCCCCCCCCCCATTAAATCATATCTCATTCCACCCCCAAACTAATGCCAATTTTCCTCCATAAAATCTCCATTTTCTCTCCAAAAATCACACATCTCATCTACATAATCTCCACATAAATCCTCACTTCATCTCATCCCATAAAAACATTCCATTTTCCATACTGTTGTTCTGTCCAACCTCTGTCCAAATATTAGCAGTTATAAAGGAGTTGAATTAATTATCTTTCTCAGATGATTTCTTTTACTTCTTATTCTGTCTTTTTAATTATGTTGGGCTAAGAGGATTTACTCCTGGTGAAGGTGTAATTATAGTTTGTATAATTATGTAATCTATATTTTTACCGGTTTAATTAAATAAAGTTTGTTACGATTAAAGCTTATCTCTCGCCTTTTTAATAAATCTCATGAATTTATTAAAATGCTTTACAAAGTCTATTTTGATCAGCGCAGTGATAAATAGACAGGTTAATTAATCGATAAATCTGTGGAAAACTTATTCTGATTAAATAAGTTAGTAATTTCAGATGCAAAATATAATTTCTCGCACTTAATCTGTTTACATGTGTTTTGCTCAAATCTAGAGCAGATTAAGCATTTTCTGGTAAACGAATCTTTCAAGTCTAGGATTTAGTCTTCAAAGATAATAACAGGAATTTTGCCAAACTATTATAATTAACCGGTAGAGTTAGCATAATTAGTCAGATTATATAAACCTGAACCCGGAGTCCCGTTTAATATATTCTTCCACTCAGTTAATTTAATCTGTTGTTTTACTTTTCAAAAACGAGTCAATTATCCCCACTTTTTGTGACAAGCTTAGGTACTATATTATTTCACTATAAGTCTCACGGTTTGACCCCGGCCGCTTCTGTTTTCTATACTACTGCGACCGGGTTTTGTTTGCAGCCAGAAGGATATTTGAGTTATTAATTTCTTTCTCAATTGTTTAAAATACACCAGTTCCAACCTCTCTCATTTTCTGTTCTACACCTTCCTCCTTTCTATAGAGCCATCACTGTTTTTCTTGATTTTAAGAATCCGTTTTACTCCCAAGATACTCATGTTTGGTTCTCCAGGAACAGGATCCCAAGTATGAGTTTGTAATAGGGCAGAATACTCTTTCTAAATAGCCTCTCTCCATTCTGCAAAGGCCTGTGCCTCTTTAAAGGTTGGTTCCTCTGGTACAGTTAGAGAGGGAGAGTTGTGCTGTGTAGAGGTAGCCTACAAAGAGGATGAGTTGCACCAGCGTATAGTGCCATCAGTTATGGTTAATGGCTTGTAGATATTAGCCCTTGCCCTAGTAACCATGGGGTGATGAGGTATAGGATCTGGTTGTGGGTCTGTTGATGCAGAAGGTAAGGACTGAGAGGGAGAAATAGGTTCAGGAGAGGGTGAGGGAGGGGAAGTGGATGTGGTAGTAGGACTGAATATAGGTAATGATGTGGTGACTGTAGTTGGAGGTTGGGACTGAGGTATGAGAACAGGAAGAATTTGTGGAGCTGGAGATGTGGAGCAAGGAACAGAAGGGGATTTTTAGTGAGAGGGAACTGGTTTTCATTAAAAAGTACATCACGGTTGATGTAAGTCTTTTAAGAGGTTGGGCAGTAACTTAGGTAACCACGGTGACTAGGAGAATAACCAATGAAAACACAAGGTGTGGACCGAAAGGACAATTTGTGAGGATTTTGAGGTCTAAGGTTGGGCCAACATGCACAGCCAAAAACACGTAGGATAGAATAGTCAGGAGGGACTTGATATATCAGTTCATATGGGGTTTTGTATGACAGTAATTTGGCTGGTGTTCTGTTGCTCAAAAAGACAGCAGTCTTCATAGCATGTGACCAGAAGGTAAAAGGGAGTTGAGAGTGAGATAGCATGGTTATGGCTTTATCCAACATATATCTATTCTTGATTTCAACTGCCCCATTCTGTTGGTGAGAATAGGGGCAAGAAAATCTGTGAACAATTCCATTAGCAGTAGTCAATTTCCCTAGGGCAGTAAACTCCCCTCCTCCATCTGTTTGTATACTTTTGACAGAAGTAGCGAATTGTGTCTGAACAAACTTCAAAAACACTTCAAAAATTGCATAAACATCAGATTTGTAAACCATAGGATATTTCCAAATATACTTGGAATAATCATCCACCACCAATAAAAAATACCTATATCCATCAACAGAGGTAATATATGCAGGTCCCTAAACATCTAGAAATAGTAAATCAAAAGGTTTAGAGGCCCTAGTATCTCTGAGATAATGAGGAAGAGCATGATGCTTCCCTTCACAACAATTATTACAAAATTCAGAGAATTTAGGATCAATAGAAGGCAACTGAAAATCAGAAATGATTTTATTTGTGATGAAACTAGAGGGGTGACCTAATCTTCTATGCCAGATAGTAGAAGTAGCCTTGGTTCCTGGTGACAGCTTAGAAGCATTGGCTTGGGTAAAGGGAGGTTGTGGTAGAACATAAACTCCGTCTTTAACAGCTCCTTGAAGAAGAAGTCTCCTGGTTGTAAGATCCTTTAATAGAAAACCAGAGCCATAAAACTCAAAATAAACATTGTTGTCAAGACAAAATTGCCTAACAGAGATTAAATGTTTATTGAGTAAAGGAGAATGATAGATCTTCTGTAGAAAGAAATCACCAGAGGGAAGAGTGAGGGAACCTGAGCCCTGATGAGTGATAGGGAGCCCAGATCCATCTCCTAGAGTAACTGTGTCATGACCAGTGTACTCAGAACTCCCCAAGTTTAGTCTAGACAAATCACCAGAAAATGATGGCTAGCAGCAATATCAGGTAGCCATTCTGAGTAGTTCTGATTTCCAGTAGCATTGACTGAAAAGGAAGTAGGAGCTGGACTTTGATAAGTCTAATTGAACCGATGATAACACACGGCTGCTATATGCCCCTTCTTTTGACAAATTTGGCAACTAGGTCATGTATCATTTGCTCCATTGAAATAAGTTCCTCTTCCTCCATGGCCACCACCTCTTGTAGAATTGCGCCCCCTATTTCCTCCTCTATTGTTCTGATAAGAACCTCTTCCCTTTGACTGATTGTTTCTTTTTGAAGGAATCAGTATTAGTCTTAGTGACATTTAAACAAACAGATTTTGTCACTGATGTTTTTGATTGAGAGAGGATATCTTCATAGATCAACAAGTAGTTATAGATCTGGGAGGGGGTACACACATCTGATCGAGTAATAATGTTTGTAACCACAGCTTCATATTCTCGAGGTAAACCTCTTAAAATGTATGAGTGCAATTCTTGATCTGGGACAATATGTCCAGTAATGGCTAAAGATGATGATAGAATTTAGGCACGGTTAAAATAAGAAGTTATATCTTCATCTGACTTCTTAGCAATACTAGCCATTTGTAGATGTAATTGACCAAGGTGTGCGGCAGTTTGAGCAGAGAAAGAGTGGTGTAAGGCTTCTCAAACTTGGAATGATGTTTCAAGATCTATGACATGGCTGGCAATTTCTTCCGTGAGGGAAAGGAATAAAACAGTGACAACTAGTTGATCTTGTTGCTTCCAAAGGAGGTAATCAGGATTGATTTCACCATTGATTTCTTTAAGTGGACAAGGAGTAGAGCCATCTAAATACTTATAGAGATCATTACCTCTAAGAAATGGCATTAACATTCCTTTCCACAGCCTGAAGTTACTTGGTTTGAGTTTAACCAAATGTGTTGCAGTGGTTATAATTGACTGACTACTTGTTGTATTGTTGCATGCAGGAGTAGCTGTGATTGAAGTAGGTGTTAGAGAAGCTCCAATAGGATTGTCGATGCCAGAGTTATTAGAAGGAGTTTCAGGAGATGGCGGTGAAGTCACTTTGAAGAGATGAAGAAGGACAAGGGAAGGATTTGTTTGTTTGAGATTTAAATTTTAGATCTAGATCTAGATCTAGATCTGAGAATGTATGAGTAATCCCAGACAGAGCTCTGATACCATATTAACCGTGTATAAAGAAAGACATTGTATGAAGGTATTCATTGTATTGATTGTGTGTAATACTGGAGCATTACATATGTATTTATACTAGTCTAGCAGAATATACTAGAACATGACCAGAAGGCCTTTATTCTATATAGGTATAGTAGAACTAAGGCCCAAATATAACGGCCCACTACTGATGGGCTAACAAGACCAGTTATATAATTGCAAAACTATGGCAAAGTGTCTTTCTCGCCAAGTTACAGAGGAAGCGAAAATAAAATAATGCTCACCTGTAGAAGTTGACCCATGCTTAAGTCAACATCAAACTACAATGATTAGGAGCTAAGGTGTCTAAACCAAAAAATCCTATCAGGTTTAGGTAGCCCACTTGAAGAGAGAGACAAGTGCATTAAAGTCTTCCAAGTGAGAACCAACATTCGTTCAGAGCATTCAATGAGAGCATTAAAGTTCATCTTTGATATACAAGCCTGATGATATGAGAAATCCACTTCATTTGACTAAATTAATCGAAGCATTTCTCTACTAGATCAGTTACCAAGTATCAAAGTCTGTACTCGACGTTGTATCTTGTTTTTATATACTAACTCAGTCTTCGTCAGAATTTTCCAGCTTGTTGTGGTCTGAGTAAGTTATGGGGTTGTCTTAGTATAGAAGTAATGACAGTTTGTAGTGACCTAAGATTAGTGTAAACATAATGCTTGTTTAGGAGCGGGTGCTGGTGGTCGTATGGAGCTTGTTCCTATCTACATAGGTTGTAGCATAAGGTGGTGTTCATTCATTGAGGAGATCATGTGAAAAGTAAGATACAAAAACAGTTTTACAACATCGTTGTCTCTCAATCCACTCTTACCTATACTCGACTCACCATAAAATTGGTTATTGTCTCTGTTTAGGTGAAGAAATGAAAAATTACTAGAGAATTAGTCTAATAGTTAATATGATTTATAAAGAGATATTTTTCTCTGAAAATAGTTTTCCACAACATTATTATGGGAAAATATAAGTCCAATACTTTACGAAATTTAAAAATTATCAGATATTAGTGACGTGGATACCTATCAAAATCTTCTATGCTATTATTTCAAATTGGAGCATGGCTCATATGCTGCAGTACTGCACTGCTGCTAGTAAAAGACAAAAAAATTTCTTTACAGAGTCATGTCAGGAGATCAATATGTGTAGTTTTTAATTTTTTTTTGCAATCGGATAGTTACATGTTATTAGTGTATAGTTTTCAATAAACGATCCCAAATTAATCATTTTTTCAATTTTACATGTGTGACCTTTTTTTAGATTAATATCTTATTATAACATACCCCGTTCTATTTTTTTCTATTTTTATTTTCATTGTTTAAATGGTAATATTACATTTGTTTGTTTTATTATTATTGTTTTAACAATTAAGGTTGTATTTTTGAAAATATTGTTTAGTTAAATTATAATTAATTAACACGGAAATACCTTATAAGTTTTATAGATAATTTAAAATTAAAATATGTTTAACTAAAGTATTAGTATGATTTGAACATTTTTAAGCTCTAAATGTTTAAAAACATTTCTATAGCATGACAATTTCGAATTATATACTAAAAGAATATACATTTTGTATAAAACTTGAAACAAATAAATTTATGTATCAAAAGCATACATATTTATCCAAATACAAAATAATCTTTTCAAAAATGTTGAATTTGTGATTATTTTTTATGATTATAATTAAAATTACATTAAAAAATACAACACTAAAATAATTGTGAAATTATATGAAAATTAAAATAATCAAATTAAATTATTTGGTGAACCTATCACTTGTATTTGGTTAATCTATCACTTGTACTTCGTTAACTTGCCTCTTGTATTTTGTTAACATGTCACTTATATTACGTTAACTTATCACTTTATTTTGTTAACCTATTACTGGTATTTCATTAACCATTCTAAATTTTTGCATCTAAATAATAGATATATCTTATAAATTTGACTTATACAAGTTGATAAGATTCAGAGTTCGAAGGTAAATGTAAGCGTTAAGCAATTCAGTTGGGCAGTTGATTATGTACCAACGGCTTACCACACTTTTGTTATGTGTGTTCATGGATTCTTGGCTTGTAAGTTGCAATGAATAAGAATCTTAACAACAAACAATTTCGGGAGATCTATAGAAAGTGTATTATTGCATGCTTGTTGTATCAAAACGGTGTTCTTATCAAGTTGACAGAAAAATGACAACAAAGGCATCGAGTTACATTCAGAAAAAAAATGAAGAAAATAGAGGTCGGAGAAGAGAAAAAATATAGATCAGAAGAAGCACATGGTGGAAAATCTGATTAGAAGAATGTAATGGTATAGAAAATACCACGAGGAAAGACTTCCAAAAGCTAAAGAAGAGGATGTGAGGAAGATTGAGTCCCGGGGCGGCTATCTCAGGAAATATCGGCTGAAGCGAGACTCCAACTCAGACTTGGACGAAATGTTCAAACATGCCCGAATTTCACCTCTAGGCCCCGTACCCAGGCCTCGTCTCCACCGTATCGGCATTGGGGAAAACACTATCCACTGCTATAATTTTTGATGAAAAACAAAACATCAACTAGCTCTATTATAAAAAAAAACTTATTCTTATTGCTTATCTATATGGAGCACGGCTCATATGCTGCACAGAGAATACGCATGACTGCTGCAATAAACTAAATGCTTTGTTGAGAATTTTTTTAAAAAAAGGCTATCTGTGACAGGCAAAAAATACGATTTATTTTTAAGTCGTCTTCTTCCTCCTCATCCTGATTCATGCTCTCACTTCCTCCTCCTCATTCCCAATTCATGCTCTCACTTCCTCCTCACCCAAAATTTGTGAAACCACAGTCGATTGCTCATTCGAGTCATCACTAATCTCACCCAGTTCTTCACTAATTCATTGAATTAACAGGGCTAGTTTGTGGTGTTTTGCTAATGCATTTTAAGTTGTATATGAAAGCCAACATGTAAATTTGAAAAGAAGAAATGTTTTTTGTCAATCTTAAATGCTGGTAAATGTTGCTTGAAAATTGTTAACCTGTAACATGAAAATCGTTAACATGTCGCATGTAAATGGTTAACCTGTACCATGTACATGGTTAACCTATCAATCATAAATGGTTAACCTATCGCAAGTAATGGTTAACCTGTTACATGTAAATGGTTAACCTGTCGCATGAAAATGGTTAACCTGTCAATCATAAATAGTTAACCTGACGCATGTAAAGGGTTAACCTGTAAATCATAAATGGTTAACCTGTCACATGTAAATGGTTAACCTATCGCATGTAAATGGTTAACCTGTCAATCATAAATGGTTAACCTCTTATTTGGAAAGTTAAAAATGAATTGAGTAGTTTTTCATATAAATGATATGAAATAATGACTAGTATTATGTAAACTTATGGCATATTTATTACCGTGTGAATGCATATAATTCTGAAACTAATAAATAACGACCCTAATCCCTGAACCACAAACCCTAAAAACTTGTCGAGTCAGTGTCGACATTATAAAGAATAGAATGAACAAAAAGAGATTACCCTACACCACAAACCCACCTCAAAAACCACCCTAAGAAATCTTAAAACGTCGAAGGCATATTGCAGAGTTAGTTGGGATATTATAAAACATAGACTTAGTTAAAAAAAGATTATCCTACACCACAAACCCACCATAAAATCCACCCCAGAAAATAGTAAAATGTCAAAGGCATTTTTAGCGTTTGTAGTGAAGGGATTAGGGTCTAACGACCCTAATCTCTGAACCACAAACCCTAAAAACCTGCCGAGTAAGTGTCGACATTATAAAGAATAGAATGAACAAAAAAAGATCACAAACCCACCCAAAAAACCACCCTAGGAAATCTTAAAACGTTGAAGACTTATTGCCGAGTCAGTTGCAACATTATAAAGTATAGCCTTAGTTAAAAAAGATTAAAGTACACCACAAACCCACCCTAAAAACCACCCTAGAAAAGCTAAAGCGTCGAAGGTATTTTTAGGGTTTGTAGTGGATGGATTAGGGTCTACCCTTATCCCTAAACCATGAACCATAAAAGTTGTCGAGTAAGTTGCAACATTATAAAGAATATAATGAATAAAAAAAAGATGACCTACACCACATACCCTGAAAACCACCCTAGGAAAGCTAAAGCGTTGAAGGCTTATTGTCGAGTCAGTTGCGACATTATGAAGTATAGAATGAGTTAAAAAAGAGGTACTCTGCACCACAAATCCACCCCAAAAACTACCCTAGCAAAGCTAAAAAACATCAAAGGCATTATTAGGGTTTGTAGTGGAGAGCCACTACATTAAGGTCTAACGACCCTAATACCTAAACCACTAACCATAAAAAAAACTGTCAAGTTAGTGGTGACATTATAAAAAAAATGAATAAACAAAGATTACCCTACACCACAAACCCTAAAAACACCCTAGGAAAACAAAAAACGTCGAAGGCTTATTGCCTAGTTAGTTGCGACATTATAAAGTATAGAATGAGTTAAAAAAAGATTACCCTACACCCTAAAACCACTATAGGAAAGCTAAAAAACATTGAAGGCATTTTTAAGGTTTGTAATAGAGGGATAAGCGTCGCCTAAACCCTAAACCGCGAACCCTAAAATTTATCGAGTTAGTGACAACATTACAAATATAGAACGAGTTAAAAAAGATAAGTCTACATCTCACACCCTAAAAACCACCATAGGAAAGCTAAAAAAATATCGAAGGCTTATTTCCGAGTCATTTGCAACATTATAAATTATTGAACATGTTAAAAAAGAGTACCTTACACCACACACCCTAAAACCACCATAGGAGAGTAATATAAAACGTCGAAGGCTTTCATTTTATTGATTCGAAATATGTTCGTTTATGTAATACTTCATATAATGAAACTCATTGTTTATTTAAAAAGTATATACTTAAATAATGTGTTGTCTACTTTTACACCTAATTTGTTTATTATTAAACCATATTATATTTTGTATCTTAAAGAGTAATTGTTTACTATTCAGCACTTGATAATATATAAAATAATTTCTTACAAAATGTTTGTAACTAAGTTCTGCTAACTGTAAAATATCTTTTAGATATACAACAACAATAACACCCAAGTCTTATTTCAAAAATATTTGGATTAGGTTAACATGAAATCGGACATAACCATATGCATAAAAGAAAGAGAAACACATTAGAGATCTAATAAAAATGTGATAGAGATGAGGAAGGAGTATGATAGATTATAGGTCTATTAAAATAAGATGGAAGTTTCTAAAATATGATTGTGTATATATCAATATTAAAAATTGTAGAAGAAAATTTCCCCCATAATAAAAGATAAATAAGAAATTAACATCTTACTTAAAGTAAATCTAACCAATTAAATTAGAAATATTTTATAACTTTTTAGTTATAATTTCAATTGTATAAGTTTATATGTTTATTACATATTTAACATTACTTATAAATTTTGTATATATATATATATATGTATGTAAAACTATCAACTTATATTTATCTTCAAATAAAAACTATTAATTTATACTTGTGGAAATAAAATTATTTGCTTAAATAAAGTTGTAATATTTTTGTTTTTATGAAAAATTGTTACATTTTTTATTTAAAAATAAAGTCACTGATCTGTTTGAATTTTTTCTTTTGTCATCCTAAATTCCTAATCATAATTTCTAAATCTGAGAGTGAAATAAAAAATAGATAATAGAAATAAACAAGCTAAAAAGAGAAGATTACTAACTTCAGAATATAATAGGAAATTGCTCAATAGTCTTGAAGAGATCATGAAATTGATGTACAGTAAAAAATCGTATGCGGAAAGAGAATGGTATAGCCGACCTTTTGCTAGGTGCAGCACTCCTGCAACCAAGTACTTACAGCTAGGGGTGCCCAAAAAAACCCGTTACCGCGGTACCGTACCGTAACCTGTTTATACCGTACCGTCTAACCGGTTAACCGTACCGTCTTTGACGGTAGGTTAACCGAACCGTTATAGTTAAACAATTGCGGTTTAGGTAACGGTATGTAATTTCTATACCGCGGTTAACCACGGTTAACCGGTTTATATAAATATATATATATATAAATATATATTAGTACTATAAACATAACATATATAAAATTGAACTTTCAAATTGCTGTACGTGATTAAGAAATCCAACTCACATAAAAATATATATATAAATGACCTAGTTTTGGCCCACGTAAACCTTTAAAAATTGGCCAACACCATCTCATACTTTAAACGTGGCGTGTGAGTGAGATGGCTGCCAAAATTCTCAGTGAAACACGGTAGGGTTGAAAATAAAAAATTTGATTTACCGCTTACTGAAACTTGTCGCCGTTGTCGAGGCGCTTGCTTGCCTTTTCCATTTTTCTACCTGCTCGACGACTCAAACACAAACTCAGCACTAACAGTCTATGGTGCCTTTTGTGATTGTTTACCCCATCACCTCCTGTTCTATCCACGACGATGGTTACCACTGCCACCGCTTGCTACTGTTGCTATTGACTCTTAGAGTACTTTACTGCTGCTTACTACTCTGAGTAGCGACTGTTGCTGCTATTATTTACTGTCGGCTACACCGCCATGTTGCTTCTATTTTGGCGTTGATATTTTGAAATTATTTGCTAGGTGACAGTCTTTTGTATATCCTTTAACTTATCTTTTGAAAACTTAACAACGATTATCTAAAAGAGGGCACTGCATACCTAAGATGTAATATTATGTGTGGTGAAGAACGCGGTAAATATTTTGAGATGTATTTTGATATCATTCAGTTGAGAAAGCAGGTTGTAAATTATGTTGTTCGAATCTAAGTAAAATGATTTTGCCTTATATTCATAGACTGCGTAAACGGAATGGTAACGGTTAACCTGAATTACCGTACCGCATTAGACGGTTAACCTGAATGTGGTTAACCGGTATAAATGGAATGGTAACGGTATCAAATTTTGAAAAACCGTATTAGCCGGTTAACCTGTATTCGGTTAACCGCATATGCGGTTAACCGTACCGTGAACACCCCTACTTACAGCACATGACCCAAACCCTTCAAATTGGTACATATCAATTAGTTGTAAATTCAAAAGAACACGCATCAAAATAGTGATAAAATTCTTGTCATTTAACAAAAGGTGTACAC
Source organism: Limonium bicolor (assembly GCA_023374045.1). NCBI lineage: Eukaryota > Viridiplantae > Streptophyta > Magnoliopsida > Caryophyllales > Plumbaginaceae > Limonium > Limonium bicolor. The sequence continues at coordinate 339,045,647 of CM041779.1, forward strand.
CAATATATATGTTAACCAAAAAAAATAAAGAAACACAAACTAATTGTTTGTGCATCAACCGGCATCTAAATTACTCAATTTAAAAAACTTGGGAGTCTTTTTTTTAACCTCCAGCAAACGTTTTTCTTTCCAAAATAGTTTTCTCCCCCACTCTTTCGTCTTCCTCCCGCATTCGGGTTAAATAATTGATCAAGCATAAGATCACGAACATAAAGATTGTTTTTGTACGCTTTTTGTAACCAAAAGATAATAAACTTGAACTGTAAAATTTGCAATGGAAGTAGCAGCATGCAAAACTAACTCTGATCAAGAATTCATCCTACCAAAATAGCAACTTCCAGTCATATATTAAAAAGAACTTACATTCTAGCAAACCTATTCGCCGCTTCGATCTCGAACTCTCTTGTGAAAGTGTTGATATAAAGGCACGATATCAGCACATTCTAAGTCAACAAAGTAATATTAGTCCTAAGATGCAAGATTCCATTTATTAAAAATTGGCTATTTGCATTCATAACCGCATCCCATTCTGCTCCAAAAAGGTTGTGATTGCCATACCCATGTATTTTTCCACATTCAAAGGTATGGGTAATTGTTGTCCGTATTACAAACTCATAAGGCGTCCAGTTTTGTCTAGAAGCAAACTCAAATTTTAGAGTCACATCCGATTGTGTCTTCCTAGTCTTCAAGAATAAGAAGATACCAAAAGTGTACTCTTCCATTTCATTCTTCTCACGTTCAACGTGAAGGTAGTAAGTGTTCTCATCGAAGGTGAAGGATTGGGATCGAAAAATTTTGATGTCTTTGCACTCTTCCCTCTTCAAGTCCAGATAAACCATACAATGCTTAACCGGATCTTTGAAGGTCACCACTGAAATAGGATGTAAACTGTAGGCTCGAGAATGCGTTCGAAAAGATGACTTATTCTCATCAAGAACAATTGCATCTATCATTAATGTAACTGCATTCGGATTGCTATCACAGAATTCTTGAAGAACAGTCTTCAGCTTAGGTGGGGTCATGTGTTGAAAGCGTATCAAGTCAAACATTTCAGCAGTGAGAACTTTTTTTGATAATTTGCTGGTAAAAACCAGTTACATAACAGCAGTACTATGGCTTAAAAGCCTTTCCCGCCTGGTGCAAAGCAAAAGTGAGGAAAAAAAGAAAAATAAAAAAGTAACAGAAGAATAGCCACGCCTTTGATCCAGATGCCTCTGAATGTGACTGAGTTCGAAACAAATTCAGAACTAACGTACTCTTTGACACACTGCTAGCTATTTCATTAAATTTGAAAGCGTCTGATCCGGATCTTCTTACACACACTGCTAGGTTCTCTTGTCTTGAAGGTATTTGATCATATCATGCGCCGTAACATTACCCAGTTGGCCAATTTGAAAAGCTACCTCTGTAAAACCTGTTACTCTCCCATCTAGGAGCTAATATAGCCTCTGGGTATGGGATTTTGTTCCCGAACATTTCTCGAAGCACCTCCATTGCTTCGGTTTTAGTCGCCTCGTCCGACTGTTGCTCGATTCTAGTTGACTCATCTTCACAAAGTATCACGAACAAGCTGTTTGATCCTGGCATCTCCATCTCCAAATGACTTGTCACCAAGATTGCTAATATGGATTTGTAGCGTTGGGGCCAGATTTCTCAACTGGGGATTGCGGTATGACAAAGCTGTTCACCTGATGGGTCCATTCGCTGAGATCCTCCATTCTTCTAGAGCTTGTGATGTTTTACTTCTCTTCCGGTCTATGCCTTTGGGAAGTTTGGCTTTGGAAACCCCTCAATGTGTCATCTTGTCTCTGCTTGTTGAGACATAAGCAAAAAATGATGTGATCCTACAACCAGATTGTAGGCTAGGCTAGCTCAGGTGTAATTCATCTCTCGCCAAGGTAGGAATTTTGGACTTTGGTAAAGTTAGCGCTCCACATAAGGCCTCCAAATTGTTCAATTGCGGGAACTTCAATTATATACGACACGTTGCTCTGTTCCCCTAGGCTTAAAATTCATCTAGTGGCTGAGAGCTATGCGTTTCTCGAGTGTCTATTGTATTTGTTCCGGATTCCTTTATTTCTTGTCGGAGGAGAGTCCACTTCTCTCTTTTGTTTACTCCCTTGACGTTTTGGAACCATATTTGGAACCAGATTGGATGTCCTATATTGTGTGTGGTGCTTCTCTTCTACTCTTTTGCTTCTCCTCAGAATCTGTGCAAAATTCTGAATTGATGCTTCTGGGTTTGGGTAGTGGCAATTGAGCCTTCTTCCAAAATCCAGGCATCTCTGCGCCTCCAGAATTGTGGGACTGGAGAGTGAGGGGTCAATTGGGTTGGGGCTAGAGTAACTTACGGTTCTGGTGGGAGTAGGTGTGAGCACCACTTCAATATTAATCTCAGAGGATGTAGCAGAGAAGGAATGTTTGTGGAAAGAAACGGGGATATTTGCCTGCTCCTGGTTTGTGAAAGGGGTAATTGGGGTTTGGGGAACCGTGGAGTCTAGGGTATTGGTTACGGAAAAGGTGAACGGAGGTGAGAGAAATGTAGGGGTTTGGGTAGATGGGCTCTTGTCAGGTGATAGTGAGGAGGTGAGAGGAGAAGATGGGCTCTGGAGGGTTTCGGCTACAGAGGGAGGGGGTGAACGCAAAGTTGTCGCCTCGGCAGAGGTTGGAGTGGTGTGGAGAGAGTGGAGAGAGGGGATATGTGAGGTTAGGCTTTTAGCATGAGTCAGAGGCGAGGCAGAGAACGTGTGAGGAGAGGCCATTATTAAATTATTGTTGTTGGTACCATAAACCACCGAGGAGGAGTCAGTGTGATTTTGATCGATGTGAGAATAAGTTTCCCCGAGAATAGAGGTGATATGGGGTGGTATTTTAGAAATAATAAAACGTGAGAATAAGCAAACGAGGGAAGAGGTAGTATGGGTTGCTAAAGAATTTTGTAAAATATTATTACCCATAATATGGCCTTGGGATAATAGTGGTCTCTCTCGATCTGTGTTTTGTCTCCTTGGGATAGTAATGTAATTTTCAAAATTGATTTGCATGAATTCATGCGAGTGGATAGAGGGCTGCTGAGGCGAAAGTGGAAGATTGGTTGTACCAAACATTGAGCGGCGGGAGTCTGTGGGGCTGAGTATTGGTCGTGGGATTTTCTCGAGGATATAAATGTTCCTTTTCCCCAAGGGAAAAGCACTATGTATTATAATTAGTTTACCCATACGGATTGTGGCTATTGTTTGTTGGTGTTCGAGCTGTGCTGGAATAAACAATTCAGATTGAAACTGAGACCCACTAAGCATTGTCTTGCGCTCCAGATGGGATTGGGTATAGCAGGCATTTACCTCATTAGTTTTTTCCGGTGTTTGATATTCTGCCACTATCTCAGGATGCGACGTCGTTTGTGCTTCAGGATGCGACGTCGGCAATTTTCCTTTACTGTGCGTTTCGCTTCTGGTTGGCGTTTCTTCACCCCACGTGATTGGCGTTGCCTTTGGCTGGGAAGCTGGCGGACTTGGTGTGTCTAGGATCTCCTCATCTCTGTGTTGATCGTTATTCTCCGACCAATATTCTGTGATGCCCACTGGACTTGTTATGCCATTAATCTCAACACTAATCTCTTCGTTAATGCTAGCCATTTTATGGGTTTCCAGTTGAGCATGGGCCTCTAGGTGTCGGGGTAGCTTTTGCATGTTTGTGTCAATGGAGAGTACGCGACCCAAGTGTCTAGTTATGGCAAAAATGGAGTTCTCAGACCACGCTTGGAGAGGGACTCCTCTGATTGCAACTTTAGTTATTCTCGTGGAATTCTGATCCGTGGGTTTCCATGCATTCTTTTCCCATCCAAACTCTTCACCGTAGGTTGAAGAGCTGAAGCGTTCCATTGCTTCGAGTGTTTTGAAGATGAGGCAGTATTTTGACCTTGATAGGCAGATGATTTCTTCTAGGTCTTCTTCCCACTCGAGCAACTTCCCCTTAATGTAGCTCCGGTCAACCTGGGAGGGCGTGGATAAAACAACTCCTTTTGCTAGACTTGTTTGCATGAAGATAGACGGTACGAGGTTTAGGTGTCCTTCTGGTCGCAGGTGTAAGGAAATGATTTATTGATGACTTTATTTCACTTCACTAATCTGTATTTAAATACATGCTATGTTAAGGTTGAGAAGAATTGTAGTTCCTAGAAGTAAGGAAGTAGTGGAGAACTCCTAGGGTAGTTGTGAGGGAAATATGGGAATGGTTATGTAGTGGAGAAATATTAGGGATGAATTATACATGCTAACTATTTTCCTTAATACGCCCCCGCAAGCTGAACGGTCGGTTGTTGAGTTCGAGCTTGGTGATGTTTTTGTCAAACTGGGTGCGCGGTAGTGCTTTGGTGAGGACATCTGCCAGTTGATCGGTCGTAGAGATGTGTTGTATGCGAAAGATCCCGGCTTGCACTTTTTGTCGGACAAAATGGTATGCGATGGCAACGTGTTTCATTCGGGAGTGGAACACAGGGTTTGAGGACAAGAATGTGGCACCCATATTGTCGCAATGAATGGTAGGCGGGTCCACTGTGTGGTTTAATTCCTGCAGAAGGGAGAGTAGCCACAGAACTTCGGATGCTGTGTCGGCGAGGGCTTTGTATTCCGCTTCGGTGGAGGAGCGGGCCACGGCCTTCTGTTTTCTGGAGCTCCAGGATATGGGTGTGGTGCCGAGGTAGATGAGGTAGCCGGTTGTGGATATGTAGTCATCATGATCACCAGCCCAGTCCGCATCAGAATATGCGTGTATAGTAGTGGACGAATGTGGCTGAATGTGAATACCGTGAGTGATTGTACCAGCGAGATAGCGAAGGAGCCGTTTCAACGCTGTCCAATGTTGATGGGTGGGGTTTTGCATGAATTGGGAGAGCCGGTTAACAGTGAAGGCGATGTCCGGACGGGTGAGGCCGAGGTATTGAAGGCTGCCGACCAATTGGCGATAGATTGTGGGGTTGTCCAGAGGGGTTGATGAGACGTTGGACAGCCGTGGTGGTGTTGCCGGTGATGATGATATCATCGACATAAACAAGGAGCAGAAGGGTGGTGTGGTGGTGTTTGTAGATAAAGAGTGAGGTGTCGGATTCGGAGGGGTGGAAGCCCTGAGTGATAAGGAAGTTCTTGAGTTCGGTGTACCATGCACGTGGTGCTTGGCGAAGGCCATATAGGGCTCGGTTGAGGCGGCAGACATGCTGTGGCCGATCTGGGTCAACAAACCCGGGTGGTTGAGACACATAAACTTCTTCATGGAGTGAACCTTGGAGAAATGCGTTGTTGATGTCTAGTTGACGGAGGGGCCAGTTGTTGGAGACTGCGAGTGTGAGGATGACACGGACGGTTATGGGTTTGACCACCGGGCTATATGTTTCGTTGTAGTCCCAGCCGGGGCGTTGGGTGAAGCCTTTGGCGACCAGGCGAGCCTTGAGGCGATCAACGGTGCCGTCGGGGTTATACTTTGTTCGATAGATCCACTTGGTGCTGACGATGTTGTGCGTGGGTTGGGGGGACACGAGAGTCCAAGTGTTGTTGCGAATGAGGGCGTCATATTCTTCTTGCATTGCCATGCGCCATGATGGGTGTTTTAAGGCTTGAGTGATGGTGCGGGGCTCGGGTGGGGAGGAGGTGGTGACTGTGAGGTTGAGTTTGTGAATTGGCTTGGTGATTCCGTGGGTTGAGCGGGTAATGGGGCGTGTGGGCATGGTTTGTAAGGGTGGGGGTGTTGTTGGGTCAAACGTGGTCTGGTAGGGGGATGGGGACGGAGTAGTGTCGAGAGTATTGGAAGTGTTAGAGGGGGGGTTTGGTTCTGGGCTCGATGAGGATGTTGGGTTGTGGGCCGGAGAGTGGTTGGGCTGAGTAATGAGGAGGGCGGGTGCAGTGGGCTGGTCGGTGACGGAAGGTTGTGGTGTGGGCTGGTTAGGGACGGGGTTAGGTGGGGGTACGTGTGGGATGTGGAGCGAAAGGTTGGTCCAGGTAGTTGGATCGAGGTCGGGGGGTGTGGAGGGATGGGCCGGGGTTTGTGAGCTATTTTTGTAGGGGAAAACATTCTCGTTGAAGGTTACATGTCGAGAGACATACAAGCGGTGTGTTTGTGGGTCCAAACAATAATATGCGTGCTGACTGGTGGAATATCCTGCAAAAATACAAGCAATGGACTTGGGGTCCAGTTTGTTAGTGGTGTATGGCTTTAGCCATGGGTAACATAAACAACCGAAGCTCCGGAATTTTGTGTAGTCCACAGGTTTATTTAGTAAGCAAAAATATGGGGTTTGTAGATGCAGGGTGGGGGTGGGTAAACGATTAATGAGGTAGACAGCGGTGAGCATTGCATGGGGCCAGTATTTTGTGGGCAGGCCGGAGTAGCTGAGGAGGGATAACCCGGTTTCGACCACATGGCGGTTTTTGCGTTCGGAAATGCCATTGTGTTCCGGAGTGTGAGGTGGTGTTGTGAAATGACTGATGCCGTGAGTTTGGAGATAATTTTTGAGGCCAACATATTCACCACCGTTGTCTGTGTATAACACTTTTATTTGTTTGTTGAAGAATTTTTCCACAAGTTTATGGTATTGTGGGAAAACAACGGAAACGTCGCTTTTGCGTTTGAGGGGAAATAACCAAGTGTAGCGAGTGAAGTGATCAACAAATAAAACATAATATTTGAACCCATTGTAAGAGGGTGTGGGGGAGGTCCAGACATCGCTAAAAATTATTTCAAGTTTATCGGAGGAATTTAAACTGGAACGAGCAAAAGGAAGTTTGTGACTTTTATTCAACTGACATGCAGTACAGTCTTTTTGTAAGAAATTGGAAGTACAAAACTGAAACTGTTTTTGTAAATAGTGGAAAGTGGATGTGGCCGGATGGCCCAAACGGTGATGCCATGCGCCACTGGAGGTAGTGCTGAGGTGATGGGCCGATGGTTTGGGCGTGGGCCACATGTAGACGCCGTTTGCGCAAGGCCCGGTTGCAAGGATATCACCTGTGGTGAGATGCTTTACAAAAAAAGAGTCAGGTAAAAACGTGACGGAGCAATTGTGTTGTTGTGTGAGTTGAGACACAGAGATAATATTTTTAGTCATGGTAGGGACACACAATGTATTTTGTAAAGTAAAAGAACGTGTGGAACCAGAGATTAAAAAAGGACCGGAGGAAGCGATTTTCAAACCTTCGCCACTGCCCATTTGCAATTCGTCGGGTCCGGTATATGGGTAGGCGGTGAGTAACTGAGATTGGTCATTAACAACGTGATGAGAAGCACCACTGTCGAGGAGGTAGCTGGTCTGAGAGGAGGCGGCCGTGATGGTGTTCGCCTGCGGATTTCTGGGCGGCGGCGGGGGCTGGGCATTAGGGAACTGCCGTTTGAAGTCGTCGCAGATGGTGATCCAATGGCCTACTGCCCGACACCATTGGCACTTGCCGAGAAAAGGTTTGGGGGCGGGGGATGGTCCGCGGCCCTGGGGTTGGTGACGACTGGAGGCGCTGGGTTGTGCGGGACCAGTGGAGGAAGGGGCGGTGTAGTAGAGGGTGTTGGGGCCGCGATTTTTGCCAGTGTTGGCGCGGCCTTTGGTAGTAGCCACGAGAGCGGTGGCGGAGGCAATGTTTGGGGCGGCGGTGTTGGTGAGCTCGAGTTCACGAACCAGGAGCTTGTCATGCAGCTCCGTAATGTCGATGGTGGAGTCCCTGGCCTTGATAGCCTCAGCAATCGCAGCGTAGGAATCGTCGAGGCCGTGGAGAATGTGAGCCACAACGTCGTCGGCGTCCACCGGTTTGCCTAGTTCTGCCAGTAGATCAGCAGTGGCGGTAATTGTTTGGATGTAGTCGGAGATAGATTGGGCGCCCTTAACAGTGGTGCGCAGCCTCTGTTTCAGTTGGTTGATGCGGCCTTTTGACGGGTTGGCATAGGTCGACGTGAGAGTATCCCAGGCCTCCTTCGTTGTTTTGGCGCGGGTGATGAGAGGGGCAACAGGCGCTGTGAGAGTTCCGACAAGAGCACCAAACAGCAGCCTATCTTGACGATGCCAAGCTGTGTATTCGGGGTTGGGGCTGGTGGACTCAGCGGTGGTGGTGGTCTTTGGCGGGGCGGTGGAGGTGCCATCGACGAATTTCAGGAGGTCGTATCCTTGCAAGATCGCCTGCAGTTGTACTTTCCAGGTAATGAAATTTTGGGGTGTTAATTTGATTACATTGGAAAGGTTAACAATGATGAATGGGTGGTTGGCATCGTTAGGGTTGGTAATTGTGGTGGAGAGGTTGGCCATTGGTTTAGAGGTGTCGAGCGCAGAGAGGAGGGTGTTCTAGCGCAGAGAGGAGATAGATCGTTATTAGGCTGATACCATGTAAGGAAATGATTTATTGATGACTTTATTTCACTTCACTAATCTGTATATAAATACATGCTATGTTAACGTTGAGAAGAATTGTAGTTCCTAGAAGTAAGGAAGTAGTGGAGAACTCCTAGGGTAGTTGTGAGGGAAATATGGGAATGGTTATGTAGTGGAGAAATATTAGGGATGAATTATACATGCTAACTATTTTCCTTAATAGCAGGTTTATCCTCGGGGCGGGGGAAGGAGCATGTGGTGGAGACAGATGATTTTGGACATGTTCCTGGCGGTAGCTCTGCTCTCCTTCTTCTCTGTTTCTTGGAGCCCATCTGACTTCAGTTGTATGGTTACAGGTGGATCTCCTGTAAAAAGCCGGCTGAGTTTGGATTGAGTTTCCATCGACTACCAGGCTATTGGTCTCCAGGATAGCTTGGTCTGCTTCTGCCTTAGACTTATACTCCACGAATCCATAGCGGGTCTTGGTACGGACTCTGGGTGTTCTTGGAAGTCGAAGACCAACCAATTGTCCGTATTTGTCGAATATTTTCCAGATTGTACCATATCTGGTGTCTGGGTTGATATTGTCGATGAATACGGTCGCCCCTGCGCTTGGTTTTCTGGTTGGATCTAGATATTCGATGGCCATGACTGAGAAAGGAGGTAAGTGGCGATTGCGTTCCTCCGTTGCTGTTACTCCTCAGTTGGAGTAGGCGCACTAAAGGAAGGAAACGTTGTTGTGGGTGCTCTGTAACCGGTGGGTGGGTTAGAGGTGGGCGGAGGGTGGTGAGCATGGTGGTTGAGCGGGGGGTGCGTGTGTGGGGGGGCAGTTGGGAGGAGAGAGGTGGGAGAACATTCTGAGTTGTTGTTCTTTAGAATCATCAGGATATTGCACCTTAGCCCAATCCACCAATAGGTCATACGCTTCATCTTCTATATCCACTTTCAGATCATCTCGAGACAGTATTATCCCTATTCCTTCAAGAGATAGTTTGATTATATCTTCACGGTACCTAAAATGCATAGCACTATATATAAGTAAAATCATACTAGCATAGAATTAGCAGATGCATGGACAAATTAATTAGGGCTAGAATGTTGGCTTACTTTTCTATGTTTTTCAAGACAATGGGAAGAGACTCTTTAGCAGCAGTTAGTAATGGTTGAATCTCATTGACAGACATGATTGATGGAAGATCAATGTAACATAAGGCCATCTCAGCAGTCATTGGAAAGGATAACAGCAATTTACAACAATATTTGACACATGAAGAAACAGAAAACTTGTCTGCGGTCAAAAGCATTTCCAACAAAGCATTTGGAGCATCCGCTGATAATAGTTTGCAGTTGTAAATGAACCTTATTACACCTATAAAGGCATCTTCTTCTGGGCAAAAGCATCATGAGATCATTAGCATATGAATACCATAATATACTGGCGAATAAAAGAGAGCACTATACATAAGGAAACGAGAGATCGATCGTCCAACAATGTTACAGCTACCTGCAGAGTGAATACGTATGGTGACTTCATGTTGAGTGGATGCTTTCATCCCATTAGTAAAAAGCTGAAGATAAAGAATTCATTCAGATTGGTTTCTCTCTTGATACGATAATTTATAAAGAACCCAGCTAATACTAGAGTACGTTTGGGAGATCATTAACACCTTGTAAAAGAAAGACTTTTAGCAGCCAAACCAATGAGTTTGTGCATACTCTTTCTCTAGATTCTGCACAGGGAAACAGTGACAGATTTAGATGCTAAAAAATTTGAGACACCCATATAGAATTTTGAAGAGATAATATACGTAAGAGTATGAACTTGCCTTGCTGCGATTCAAGAATTTCCCCTTTTCTTTTGCTTCAGAACACTAAATAAATCCTTCAATTTGCAGAACTCTACACTGTCCCTTTGCGAGTCATCAAATATCAAGAGTTTCAGAATCCGATCCGAGAATACAGGATTATCGAATGCAAAACCGTAATCAGGACTGATTAATTCAGAACAGTAGTTCTGTTCTCTCCTCCATTTTAATTCAAAGTATACACTACAGAGGAACGAGCGCAGTACTCTACTGAGTCTACTCTGTTAAATAAGTGTAAGCGGGGATCGATTTGTAGAGTCGCGTCGCGTGATACTCAAAATTTAAATTACTAATTTTGAGTTTCGATGTCAGTAAACGAGCCACCCCTTCAGACTAAAATCTGTCTAACAGTAATAATTCATTATCTCCCTATTATTGGTTAATGCGCCAATGTGAAACTATATACGAACAGGCGGAGAAAGGAATAGACATGGAGGGCCTAGAACACTTATCTGCATTAAACGGCCGACATGAGTCGTTGTAGGGACGTGGAGGAGGGTTATTTATTGATAATATTTTTTTAAATATTGAATATATATATAATATATTATGCCAAATTCATTTTTCTTAAATTTGTTGTAGATATATAGAAGATAAAATGTGTTTTGTAAAGTTAATATTACACTATAACAATAATAATCTATCATCAATTCAGAAAAATATCCATTCACCTTGTAAGTTTAAAATACAGCATAACAATATAGCTATAACCACATTTTCCTCATGCAGCGAGGAGAGATATATCTCAAGGGAAGGGAACTGGGAACACATGGCTCTGTTCGTCTTTGGCATATTTGACGCATATTGTGGCATACATGGGTGGGTCTTGTGTGGGTCCCACATAGGTCCTACGTACTCCTCTCATAATATATTGCCACAAATAAAACAGCTACAAAACAGTCAGACCAAAACAGTTGCAAAATAGCTGTAGGATCAGGTGGCTGACTCAAACCAACTCAAGGTGTGAGTCTAAGAGTTGGTTTGACTCAATCGGTCTTTTGAAAGTAAGAAACACTCTGTGATGTAGAGGCACTCAATCGAACTTCGTATGTGAGAACACTTGAGACGTAGAAACACTTAGTCGAACTAAGTGCGCGGAAGCAGTTGCTCAAGGCAGTAAAGTAAGATAGACTTAGCAGAGCTAAATGGATTAACACTCGAAAGGTGGAGGACTCTGTCGAACTCAGCAGGATACACAATATAAGTTATTTTATTTCCTGGTCAAAACAAAACAACTTATAATGCCCACTCAGTAGATGAGATCTACTTCGTGGTTTTCACTCACTCACCCAATACAATCTCTGATCAGCTCAATGATAAGTGTAGTGAAAACTAGGTCCTACCTAGAAAGACTCTATCGATATGCACAAACGAATCTAGTACTTCTCTCTCTCTTTTTCTCTCTCTCTCTCTCTCTAAAATAGGCAAAGCTTTCTCTAAACAAATGCTCTGAATGATTCTCTCTGGAAAGCTGCAATGAGAAACGAAATGACAACTCTCTTATATAGTGGAGCCGGTGAGGGAGTCTGTTTCCGAAATTTCTGCCATCTGAACGTTGTAGTTGCTTAAAATCCGGTCCTAACTTCTTTGTGAACGTTGCTAAGCCTTGGCCCCTAATTTTCGGACAATTACCAATCCATTGGACGACTTGGCAACGTTCAATTATGACTTTCACGTCTGATGTAGTAGACTGACTCTGTCAGTTCCGAAATTTCAGGAACCAATGACTCTTTCCTTGAATTTCGGAAGCTGGAGCCATATTTCGGAAGCTGAAGCCAAGTCTTCTGATTAGTGCCATGTTGAGAGAATTTTGGTCCAAGTCTGAACGTTGATGACCGTTGGAAGTCAATGTAGTTGCTGTACTTGCTCCTTAATTTTCGCAACTGACCGACAGACTCCTCGAATTATCAGAAAGTCAAGGCTTTGGATTTAGCTCACATTTTGCATGAATTTCGGCCAAGGATGATAGTTGATGACTATTATGGTTTAGTGGACGTTGCTCCTTGAATTTCATACTGATTGATGAATTCACATGATGGACTCTCTCGCTCTTTCAGGTTGACTGACTCTGTCTTGTTTTGAGAAGTGTGATTGACTCGTTTGATCTGGTTGACTATCTCAGCAACACCTTCATACTCCAACAGTTTCCCCCTTGTTGCTGATGATAGCAAAACTCTTTTTGTGAATCCCGAATGAGTCAATCTGCAAAACAAGACAAGAAAAAAGAATTTTGGGGAACCACCCTGTCCAAGTTCCCCCTTAATCACAGCATAGATTGAGTAACTCTTGTTAGAGTTCCCCCTGAATCGATGAGCACAATTTGGCAAACCACAACCTACTAAGAGATTGGAAAAGGGAATATATGACTAAGTTAAGAAAACTGCAACCAACATGATCTAGTACCAACAGAGTAAAAACGAAACAGAATATCCAAACTTCACCTAAGACCTAGTCACACAGAGACAGAGTCAATCCAGAACATAGCCAGAGTGACCGTTCGTAGAGACGGGATTCACTACTTCCCCCTTTTTGCTGTCATCAGTAAGGGAAGTTTGCAACAGAGTCTAAGTCAATCCGTACATTAAAAACAAATAGACTGTATCCATAACGCAAACATACTCATGGACGACAAGGGGCAAGAAGTATTGTCATATTCCACAAACCTTTCATTGCCACATACTCATAACTTGTAATGATCCCTGTTGCATTGCATTGTATTTTTGAAGACTTTATAGCTCTATATTTGCAATGCATAGATATTTAACAAGTTTGAGCACACAGGGACTGTCTCCATCCCCCAGACTTTTCATCTCTCCACCCATGTAACAGCTTTGGGCCAACTTTCCCAGGTTTCGCATCCTTAGGAAGTTAGGTGATAAAGCACCCTTAAAGGCTTAATAACCGAGTGGACGAGGTCCGTTTTGGTTCAGGAGAAACAAGTTAGCGGAGTACCTTGCCTTTGTCCTCTCTCCTTCTTTTTTTTTTTTAGAAAATCGCAAAGGGACACAAAGAACAGACACAGTCTATCAATATGAGAACACGGATTGACTCAAACAGTATGCAAACAACACCTACTAATTATTACAGCCAAGGGAGGAGAGAGACTACCGTCTTACTTGATTGAGTCATTCCATTGCTGAACGGAGTGCCTCGAATCTGGTGGTAGGAAGAGGCTTGGCAAAGATATCTGCTAGCTGATCCTCTATTGGAACAAAGTCAAGTTGAATTAGCCTTTTTCTCGACACAGTCCTTCAAGAAATGGAATATTTCAATGTGTCTGGTTCTCGAATATTGGATTGGGTTTCCAGAGATTTTACATGCGCAATTTTATCACAGAAAATACCAATTTGATCTCAGCAAAGCTAGACAAAGGAATTGTGCATTGCTAGATGTACTCTTTCGATCATGGAGGGAATCTATCCAGTCATCAGAATCACTAAAACCAGATAAAGTAATATAGGGGAACGAAGGTACCATAGATGAAGTTGACTGGTTCCTTTTAAGTATCGAAAGATTCGCTTGACCACCTTGAGATGGGACTGTTTGGGTGCTGCTTGAAAGCGAGCACATAGACAGACTTGGTCGTGAATTGATGGCATTTAGACACTTCTTGTACATATTACCTTCTTTACGTCCTGTGGCTTCTAGAGATCCTGTACGTTCATCAAAAACTTTGCAAACGACATATGAGAAAGTACTAAATTGAATCTTTCACAAATTTGAAAAATGCTTAACAGACTAGGTTGAAGTCCAGTGACCAGATGGACTCCATCTACCTTAAACTTGGAGGGGTTACCTGGTGCCAACTCCCACGATTTCACCTTGGTTGTTGTTAAAGGTACCTTACCTCCTTTGTAGGTGAAAGCGAGCTGAATTTGTCGGGATTTCCAGTTGGAGCACCCTGTCCAAGTACACATAGTCCATCTCCACGCTCGCTTCCACCTGCAAAAAAAATCACTTGGTACTTTTGGGAACCCAAATATACTTGGGTCCCCTTTTTGAACCAGATTTTTTCAGCTTTTCTCGTGCCTCAAGGATAAGATTGAGTCGCTTGATATTAAATGACACATCCTTGTGAAGCTTTTCACAGGCACTATCTCTATGTCCAAGACTCCCGCAATAACCACAAATCTTAGTGGGAGGAAGATTGACGTATTTTTTGTCCTTTCCACCAAGAATCAAAATTTTCTTTTTGTTGTTGGCGCTTGGGTTTGTTGTTGGATTTGGACATATTTTTAGGGATATCGAATTTACCTTTATGCCACTTGGGCTTCGATTGAGTGGATCCAACTCCAGATCGTATATTGACTATCTCTTGGGAGAGTTTTTCAACTTCCTTTTGAAGATTATCACGATCTTGACTAACTTCCTTGATCTTGGAGTTGGCCCACTCGGGCAATTCTGATGGAGTGACCTGTTTGATGAAATTGACTGGTTTGAGAGAGAGTGCATGTTCCTTTTCTTTCAATTTTCGAGAGAGTTGCTCAACAGAAGAGGTTAGAGATAACTTGAGATTCTGAACTATTTAGCTCATTCTGCAAAGAACAACACTTGTCAGCGAAAAGTGAGGTCATTTTGAGAGAGTCAATCTGAGTGAGTGACTCTTCCTGTTCCCTTTGGTTGGATTCAGTAAGACTCTTGGTTTTGTGAGCTCCTTTTTAAGGGAGTCAACACGACGCCGAGAGTCTCGCAATCCAATCTAAGTGAGCAGAAATAGTCTTATGTTCCTCAGCTTCATCTCTCAAAGCATACATAAGACTTTTTGAGATCTCAAGTTCCTCACTTAACTCGAGATTTTTCTGTTAAGATCAGCTTTAAGAGAGTTAGTTCAGAAGCCATTTTAGCAATTAAAGTCATAAAACCCATAGGAGTATACGATAAAGGTCTGTTTCAAGATGGAGAGTTACCTCATTGTCGGGGATCATGGACTCCGTCGTATCATGTGCCATGAGACATACCAAGCCGCTGGACTCTGTGTCTGATCGTCGGAGTCTGAATCACCCCAACCGACGCTGCCATTCTCGTTGATTGACTGTCAGCCTAAGCAAGGCTCTGATACCACATGTAGGATCGGTGGCTGACTCAAACCAACTCAAGGTGTGAGTCTAAGAGTTGGTTTGACTCAATCGGTCTTTGAAAGTAAGAAACACTCTGTGATGTAGAGGCACTCAATCGAACTTCGTATGTGAGAACACTTGAGACGTAGAAACACTTAGTCGAACTAAGTGCGCGGAAGCAGTTGCTCAAGGTAGTAAAGTAAGATAGACTTAGCAGCTAAATGGATTAACACTCGAAAGGTGGAGGACTCTGTCGAACTCAGCAGGATACACAATATAAGTTATTTTATTTCCTGGTCAAAACAAAACAACTTATAATGCCCACTCAGTAGATGAGATCTACTTCGTGGTTTTCACTCACTCACCCAAAATACAATCTCTGATCAGCTCAATGATAAGTGTAGTGAAAACTAGGTCCTACCTAGACTCTATCGATATGCACAAAATCTAGTACTTCTCTCTCTCTCTCTTTTTCTCTCTCTCTCTCTAAAATAGGCAAAGCTTTCTCTAAACAAATCTCTGAATTCTCTCTTGGAAAGCTGCAATGAGAAACGAAATGACAACTCTCTTATATAGTGGAGCCGGTGAGGGAGTCTGCTTCCGAAATTTCTGCCATCTGAACGTTGTAGTTGCTTAAAATCCGGTCCTAACTTCTTTGTGAACGTTGCTAAGCCTTGGCCCTTAATTTTCGGACAATTACCAATCCATTGGACGACTTGGCAACGTTCAATTATGACTTTCACGTCTGATGTAGTAGACTGACTCTGTCAGTTCCGAAATTTCAGGAACCAATGACTCTTTCCTTGAATTTCGGAAGCTGGAGCCATATTTCGGAAGCTGAAGCCAAGTCTTCTGATTAGTGCCATGTTGAGAGAATTTTGGTCCAAGTCTGAACGTTGATGACCGTTGTAAGTCAATGTAGTTGCTGTACTTGCTCCTTAATTTTCGCAACTGACCGACAGACTCCTCGAATTATCAGAAAGTCAAGGCTTTGGATTTTGCTCACATTTTGCATGAATTTCGGCCAAGGATGATAGTTGATGACTATTATGGTTTAGTGGACGTTGCTCCTTGAATTTCATACTGATTGATGAATTCACATGATGGACTCTCTCGCTCTTTCGAGGTTGACAGACTCTGTCTTGTTTTGAGAAGTGTGATTGACTCGTTTGATCTGGTTGACTATCTCAGCAACACCTTCATACTCCAACAGTTTCCCCCTTGTTGCTGATGATAGCAAAACTCTTTTTGTGAATCCCGAATGAGTCAATCTGCAAAACAAGACAAGAGCAAAAAGAATTTTGGGGAACCGACCCTGTCCAAGTTCCCCCTTAATCATAGCATAGATTGAGTAACTCTTGTTAGAGTTCCCCCTGAATCGATGAGCACAATTTGGCAAACCACAACCTACTAAGAGAGATTGGAAAAGGGAATATATGACTAAGTTAAGAAAACTGCAACCAACATGATCTAGTACCAACAGAGTAAAAACGAAACAGAATATCCAAACTTCACCTAAGACCTAGTCACAGAGACAGAGTCAATCCAGAACATAGCCAGAGTGACCGTTCGTAGAGACGGGATTCACTACTTCCCCCTTTTTGCTGTCATCAGTAAGGGAAGTTTGCAACAGAGTCAATCAATCCGTACATTAAAAACAAATAGACTGTATCCATAACGCAAACATACTCATGGACGACAAGGGGCAAGAAGTATTGTCATATTCCACAAACCTTTCATTGCCACATACTCATAACTTGTAATGATCCCTGTTGCATTGCATTGTATTTTTGAAGACTTTATAGCTCTATATTTGCAATGCATAGATATTTAACAAGTTAGGCACACAGGGACTGTCTCCATACCCCAGACTTTTCTCTCCACCCATGTAACAGCTTTGGGCCAACTTTCCCAGGTTTCGAACACCCTTAGGAAGTTAGGTGATAAAGCACCCTTAAAGGCTTAATAACCGAGTGGACGAGGTCCGTTGTGGTTCAGGAAAAACAAGTTAGCGGAGTACCTTGCCTTTGTCCTCTCTCCCTTTTTTTTGTTTTTTTAAATGAAAATCGCAAAGGGACACAAAGAACAGACACAGTCTATCAATATGAGGACACGGATTGACTCAAACAGTATGCAAGCAACACCTACTAATTATTACAGCCAAGGGAGGAGAGAGACTACCGTCTTACATTGATTGAGTCATTCCGATTGCTGAATGGAGTTCCTCAAATCTGGTGGTAGGAAGAGGCTTGGTAAAGATATCTGCCAGCTGATCCTCTATTGGAACAAATTCAAGTTGAATTAGCTTTTTCTCGACACAGTCCTTCAAGAAATGGAAACGTATTTCAATGTGTCTGGTTCTCGAATATTGGATTGGGTTTCCAGAGATTTTACATGCGCAATTTTTATCACAGAAAATACCAATTTTATCTCAGCAAAAGCATAGACAAAGGAATTGTGCATTGCTAGATGTACTCTTTCGATCATGGAGGGAATCTATCCAGTCAGAATCACTTAAACCAGATAAAGTAATATAGTGGAACGAAGGTACCATAGATGAAGTTGACTGGTTCCTTTTAAGTATCGAAAGATTCACTTGACCACCTTGATATGGGACTGTTTGGGTGCTGCTTGAAAGCGAGCACATAGACAGACTTGGTCGTTTGAATTGATGGCATTTAGACACTTCTTGTACATATTACCTTCTTTACGTCATGTGGCTTCTAAAGATCCTGTATGTTCATCAAAAACTTTGCAATCGACAGATGAGAAAAGTACTAAATTGAATCTTTCACAAATTTGAAAAATCCTTAACAGACTAGGTTGAAGTCCAGTGACCAGATGGACTCCATCTACCTTAAACTTGGAGGGGTTACCTACGGAGCCAACTCCCACGATTTCACCTTGGTTGTTGTTAACAAAGGTAACCTTACCTCCTTTGTAGGTTGAAAGCGAGCTGAATTTGTCGGGATTTCCAGTCTGGAGCACCCGCTGTCCAAGTACACATAGTCCATCTCCACGCTCGCTTCCACCTGCAAAAAAAATCACTTGGTAGTTTTGGGAACCCAAATATACTTGGGCCCCCTTTTTAAACCAGATTTTTTCAGCTTTTCTCGTGCCTCAAGGATAAGATTGAGTCGTTTGATATTAAATGACACATCCTTGTGAAGCTTTTCACAGGCACTATCTCGATGTCCAAGACTCCCGCAATAACCACAAATCTTAGTGGGAGGAAGATTGACGTATTTTTACTGTCCTTTCCACCAAGAATCAAAATTTTCTTTTTGTTGTTGGCGCTCGGGTTTGTTGTTGGATTTGGACATATTTTTAGGGATATCGAATTTACCTTTATGCCACTTGGGCTTCGATTGAGTGGATCCAACTCCAGATCGTATATTGACTATCTCTTGGGAGAGTTTTTCAACTTCCTTTCGAAGATTATCACGATCTTGACTTACTTCCTTGATCTTGGAGTTGGCCCACTCGGGCAATTCTGATGGAGTGACCTGTTTGATGAAATTGACTGGTTTGAGAGAGAGTGCATGTTCCTTTTCTTTCAATTTTCGAGAGAGTTGCTCAACGGAAGAGGTTAGAGACTTGACTTGAGATTCTGAACTATTTAACTCATTCTGCAAAGAACAACACTTGTTAGCGAAAATAGTTAGATCCCTTTTGAGAGAGTCAATCTGAGTGAGTGACTCCTCTTGTTCCCTTTGGTTGGATTCAGTAAGACTCTTGGTGTTGTTGAGCTCCTTTTTAAGGGAGTCAACATGACGCCGAGAGTCTTGCAGATCCAATCTAAGTGAGCAAGAAATAGTCTTATGCTCCTCAGCTTCATCTCTTAGAGCATACATAAGACTTTTTGAGATCTCAAGTTCCTCAGTTAACTCAGAGATTTTTCTGTTAAGATCAGCTTTAAGAGAGTTAGTCTCAGAAACCATTTTAGCAATCAAAGTCATAAAACCCATAGGAGATATACGATAAAGATCTGTCTCAAGATGAGAGCGAGTTACCTCATTGTCGGGGATCATGGACTCAGTCGCATCTTGTGCCATGAGACATACTAGGCCGCTGGACTCTGTGTCTTGATCGTCGGAGTCTGAGTCACCCCAACCGACGGTTGCCATTTCTCGTTGATTGACTGTTAGCCTAAGCAAGGCTCTGATACCACGTGTAGGATCAGGTGGCTGACTCAAACCAACTCAAGGTGTGAGTCTAAGAGTTGGTTTGACTCAATCGGTCTTTTGAAAGTAAGAAACACTCTGTGACGTAGAGGCACTCAATCGAACTTCGTATGTGAGAACACTTGAGACGTAGAAACACTTAGTCGAACTAAGTGCGCGGAAGCAGTTGCTCAAGGTAGTAAAGTAAGATAGCCTTAGCAGAGCTAAATGGATTAACACTCGAAAGGTGGAGGACTCTGTCGAACTCAGCAGCTTACACAATATAAGTTATTTTATTTCCTGGTCAAAACAAAACAACTTATAATGCCCACTCAGTAGATGAGATCTACTTCGTGGTTTTCACTCACTCACCCAATACAATCTCTTATCAGCTCAATGATAAGTGTAGTGAAAACTAGGTCCTACCTAGAAAGACTCTATCGATATGCACAAACGAATCTAGTACTTCTCTCTCTCTTTTTCTCTCTCTCTCTCTAAAATAGACAAAGCTTTCTCTAAACAAATGCTCTGAATAATTCTCTCTGGAAAGCTGCAATGAGAAACGAAATTACAACTCTCTTATATAGTGGAGCCGGTGAGGGAGTCTACTTCCGAAATTTCTGTCATCTGAACGTTGTAGTTGCTTAAAATCCGGTCCTAACTTCTTTGTGAACGTTGCTAAGCCTTGGCCCTTAATTTTCGGACAAATACCAATCCATTGGACGACTTGGCAACGTTCAATTATGACTTTCACGTCTGATGTAGTAGACTGACTCTGTCAGTTCCGAAATTTCAGGAACCAATGACTCTTTCCTTGAATTTCGGAAGCTGGAGCCATATTTCGGAAGCTGAGGCCAAGTCTTCTGATTAGTGCCATGTTGAGAGAATTTTGGTCCAAGTCTGAATGTTGATGACCGTTGTAAGTCAATGTAGTTGCTGTACTTGCTCCTTAATTTTCGCAACTGACCGACAGACTCCTCGAATTATCAGAAAGTCAAGACTTTGGATTTTGCTCACATTTTGCATGAATTTCGGCCAAGGATGATAGTTGATGACTATTATGGTTTAGTGGACGTTGCTCCTTGAATTTCATAACTGATTGATGAATTCACATAGATGGACTCTCTCGCTCTTTCGAGGTTGACTGACTCTGTCTTGTTTTGAGAAGTGTGATTGACTCCTTTGATCTGGTTGACTATCTCAGCAACACCTTCATACTCCGACAATAGCCATGCCGAACAGAGTCTATTCTTCCTCCCCATTCTGTTCTTTTTCTAGCTCCTTTCTTCAATTTCCTTCTCAAATAATTTGAATTTGGCTTTCATCGCGTACATCTCGGCAAAAGCTTCAATTTGAGCATAATTTTTTGTGCTTTTGGTGTAAAGTCGGGAGTGGGTTTACAATGCCTCCAGCTTTGCTCCATCTCCTCACCACTGTCATCGTCGTGCCGTCTCATCCCGCTGTCGGCCTCCAACGTCATCACCGCCCAGCATCCCGCCACCGTCGATGGTTTCCCAAATTGCATGTCTTCTCTTTCGTCTATAGAAAAAAGTAGACAAAGGACCAGCTTCTCCTCTTCCCTCGTTGTCGAGCAATAGTTGGATCTGCTGCAGATGGAGCTTGTCTCCTCCTTGTATATCAGAATAATGTTGAGTTCTTTTATCTTTTGGAAATCCTTTGTGATCAAGTTCTTGAGCATAGCTAGTGGAATCGGTAGTGAGATCTTCAGGTGCTCCTAATGGTGCCTTTCCGGCACTATTATCCTCTTTATGCACTCCTCTTAAAAGGATATTTTCACTGGTAGTTAGATAGGTAGCTGTCCTCTTAGATAGGGCTGACCTTAGTGGGCCGCTCCCTTCAAATTGGTCGTTGTGGTTCCTACTTCGGCTATGAGCTTGAAGATCTCTTGTTAATTGTTCTTACATCGGGGGTACTATGTTAAGTTCATGGTCATATGATGCTTCCAATATTGTCTATGCCTGGTGCTTCTAACTGTAATCTTGGTTTCCTTGTTGGTTATTAGCTCATGGTCTATTAGGTAAATAATCTATTATCTTAATCTAAAGTCTTAAATATTTTTTAAAATAATACAACATAACAATAATAATATACCACAAAACAGTAATAGTAGACCATAAAAAATAATAATCCATCATCAATTTTAATATAAGTCAGAAAAATATATAATTTATCACTTGTTAATTAATGAGTCTTAATACCAATTTTACTGAATTATTTCATTATCTTAATGTATCAACGTAAAGCATATAAAAAATGAAAGTTTTATATTCGGTTCAAACATATTCTTGACTGATCTTATTTTTAGATGAATAATAGAGAAAATATTTTTTTATTTTGGATATATTTTATAAGTTATAGCTATTTTAAGTTTGATACAAAATTTACATCTGTCACATAAGCAGACGTCATAGTCGGCATCATGACTCAATTGCCACATAGATGGCTATTCCTTTCTTTTTCACGGCTATGCCATTCGTTCAAAATGTTACCTATTGGAGCAAGTTTAAAATATTCGGCGGGAGCCTTGCCCTTTGCTTTCCCTGCCCTTTCCATGGTTGCCTTCTG
This sequence comes from Limonium bicolor, assembly GCA_023374045.1. Lineage (NCBI taxonomy): Eukaryota > Viridiplantae > Streptophyta > Magnoliopsida > Caryophyllales > Plumbaginaceae > Limonium > Limonium bicolor. The sequence goes on from CM041779.1 coordinate 339,067,656, forward strand.
TGATGAAAGCTTTCTTGCCTTTTCCTTGCCTTTGTTTCATCAGTTATGTGATTTAAAAAACTATCATATTAGTGGTGTTTTCTTTATTTCTACTTTTGGCCTAGCATTTTTTGGCTATCATCTGGTCATATGAAAATAAAAATGTATGTTCAATTTGGGGATTGCTTGCATGTGGAAGACGGTGCTTTAGGCTGATTTTCTCTCTTATGGTGAAGATGGTGGAAAGGTCCCTCCTCCCTAACCTTCGGTCTTCCATGTGTCGTATCTTGAATATTGATGAAGCCCTTGTTGAGGGTTGTTCAGGTTACATGTTCATATCGGTAGCAAGAACAGGATCGGCGATGAACTTGTTAACGTTCCTGTCGATTAGCATGTGTGGGATAGGACAACATAGGTAGGCAGTATTCTCAAGAGGCGATTGACGCTGACAATGCAATTGAATGTTTAGAAAGGATGCACATTAGAAGATATGGGGGAGGTCAATCGTCGTTGGTTGCAAGTTTGGGGCGATGTAGGGCATTGGATTGTTACATGCAGCACTACTCCCTTTGCTCGGTTGAATTTCTAGGCCCAACCTTCGATTCACCTAAATCAAGGGACAATGATTCACGCCCCATCTTTGCAAGTCATTTTAGTGCTATTAAAGAGCAAGAAATGAGGTTGATTGATGAGGGGAGCAAGGACTGTGACCTATATTTGTTCATCTTGATATGAGGAGGAATCTACTTGCTTTCAGTGGAAGAATAATCTCAAAGAGTGGGATACTCAGTTTTGTTGTTTATGCTCAAGGAAAGTGGTAAGATTATGGCACGACTAGGCCATATTACTGTTAATTACCCTTATTTTGTGTGGTTTAGTTATGATGCATATAAAGTCTCTGATGTCATGTGGGGTTTTGTCCTTTGCCATAATGCTAATACAACAGCCCATGAGGCTCAGGTTGTAAATGGTAGTTGACTTAGCTCATGCACTTTGGACATCAGCATGTGATTTAAGGTCTTTGTTTCTACTGCATTTGCTTGTTGCATCGCTTACGCTAAGCTTGGCCTGTTATTTAGTATGAAACTCTATGTACTCATCTATTGTAATGTCAAGCTAATGGGAAGGTTGTTGGTTTAAAGAAATGTTATCTATTGGGGCGATGTGTATATTAAGCAATACAAAGTTGGACATAAAAAAATTCTACCGAGTCAACCTAATTCACTCTCTCTGACCATATCAAACGTGGCTAACTAACACTGGTGAATCAAATATTTTTCGGATGTACAAAGTTTGGAACTAATAAAGAATGATTATTTTTTTGTGGTGTATTATTATTATTGTATGGTGTATTGTAAGCCTTAAATAGTGAATCATACTTCCTTGTGTTCTCAATAGAGGATTTTTTAGGCATTGTCCTTTTTCCAAAATATAAGATGTATTGGTATTTTCTACCACTTACTTTCCACATTTACACCTTCCTTTTTTTTCTCACACCTAAAACTCTAATATTCCCCATAGAAAAGTAAGGGTAAAATAGTCCAAAAATTGTCTCCTTAATTTCCATGTGTTGTGCTAAGAAATCAACTATATATCACATGATGTAGTATACTTTTCTGGCGTACCAATTGTGAAAAAATAATGGATCGCTATTGTTTTGTGGTGTAATATTATTTTTATATGATGTATTTTAAACTTTGTGGCGAATCATAAGTCTCGCTGATATGTACGAATATATACATATAGTTAATATACATTTTTAAAATTGTCAAGACATAAGCATGATTGGTCTTGTTTTAAGAGGTTGAATTTAGATGAGCAGTGGTGTAAATATTATCATATTGGACTTATATTTTAAAAATTACAACCATTTAAAATTAATACAAATTTCACTCTCTATCACATAAGTAGTCCAATCATGTACTAAAAGGGACTGCAACATGCGGAGCAACTCCTTTCTTCCCACTGGCCACACCGCATACTGGAGTAGAGACTATATCACTAGGATAAAATTGCTACTAACATAATATCTATTGGGCTAATAAGTATTCTACACAAAGTCCAGCCCATCTGATGAAGGTTCGTCCAATGTTAACTTATTGAAATTAGTCTTATGATAGATATTATTTTAGGATAGAATATTTCATCTTGTCCACACTCTTCTCCTTCTCTAATCTCATGTATATTCTTTCTAGTATCTTTAAAAGCAAAGTTAGAAAAGCAGTTTAGGTTGTGCGATTAAATACTCAATACAAATCATATTCATATATATATATTCTCCTTGTTTCTTCTGTTATTTGGCATTGTTCCTCCTTCAATTCCAAGACGGTATCAGAGAAAAGGTAGATCGGCTGCTTGATCGCTTAGTTTCTCTATTCCAAAGAGCATGGTGGACAAAGGGAAGAATGTGATGACAGAGGAAACGACCTTGGGTAGCAGCAAATCGATTGACGTAAGTGATCCTCTTTACGTGCACCCTTGTGAGCATCCAGGTCTGAATCTTATTCTAACATTAAATGGAACTGGATTTCTGGGGTGGAAGTGGAGTGTGGCGAGGGCCTTAAGGCCAAAAACAAAATGGGTTTGTAAATGGCATAGAAGTCTGATAAAGACGATGTTATTCTAAATGGCTACATGGGAAAGATCAAATTCCTTTGTAGCATCTTGGATAACATCGGGACTAGAGCCAAATATCACTAAAACAATCATGTACTCGAACAATCCCAAAGAATTATGGGAAGATCAGATTTCTTCAGTAGTTAGTGTGGTGGAGGTGAAGGGTCAAAAAGAACTAGCAATAATAAACGGGAAGTGACAAAAAGAAGAGAATAACTTGTACTTACTACAAGAAAACAGGTAATGGCTATAAAGAGTGTTATCAAAGACAAAATTGTACTCCTTGCAAGGAACCTAGTCATTTGGCAAGTGAATGTTACTAGCTTCATTGGAGAGACAATGTTCTCACTCGAAAAAGGAAAGATTTTGCAAACACAATAAAAGGGCAAGACAAGGTCAGTGAAGAATGAAATGGCTAGAGTGATGGTTTAACACCTTCCTAAATGTAACAAATCACATAATTGATTTAATAGTAATGAAGGAGCAAAAGATGAAGAAGTCAACTATTGCAACTTTTCATGTAATAAACCTTTCTCTATAAGCAACAAGTTTTGTCTTATGAGCAAGCATTCACATAGTTATTTTTATTGGAAAGTGGGTTGTGGACACGGGTGCAACTACCTATATGTTAGGAGCTTCTGTTTTGTTTGAAAATTGGAGAAGTTTGGGATATGAAGAACTGTGTACCTTATGGAAGACCGCAAGTTGTAACTAAGGTAGGAGATGTGAGGCTTGTAAGAGAAATGTGGTTGAGAGAGGTTCTTCATGTTCCAAAATTCATGTTAACCTGATTTCAGCGAAGAAAATTATCAAACAGTTTGATTGCCTTTTACCCTTTTTTGCGGATGGTTGTTTTGTTCAAATCCTTACTGTAGAGAGGACTAAGAGACTCGGTTTGGGCTACGGCGGGCTGTACGTCTTGGATGTCTCAAGAGTAGAAAATTGTTTGGTTGCTCCTACGATAGTAAGAAGCAGAGAATCAGCTAATGAGATTTTGGGTTTTACTTCTACTTTTAGTCCAAAGGCAAAATAAATACATGTTAGATTGGACCACATGCTATATAAAAAGCTTAAATAATGGGTTTAATAAAGGATAGCGATTTTACTTCAAGCCATGCGTGTGATGTATGCTACAAATCAAGGGCTTAACGTTTCCATTTAAAAATTCAGAAAGCAAGACTAAAAGAGCTTTTGAAACGATACATATTGATGTTTGGGGTCCATTTAGCATAAATAGTCACAATGGTTACTAGCATTTTGTTTGTTTTGTCGACGATTATACCCAAACAACTAGGGTGCATCTTATAAAACAAAAGAGTGAGGCTTGGGAGGCTATTGTGAGTTTCATCAAGATGATAAAACGTCAATTTGAAGCTAAAATCAAGGTTTTAAGGACTGATAATGCGAATGAGTTGGATAACTCAAACAAATGAAAAGGTTTTATGCTAAAGAAAGGATACTACATCAAACTACGTGTGCTTATACACCGTATCAAAATGTTGTGGTTAAAAGAAAGAACAAGTATATCTTCTTGAGACTACAAGGGTAGTGTATGAGTCTCAATTTCCTCAAGCTTTTTTTTTGGGGGGGGGGGATGTGTACTCTTTTCCACCCGCCTGATTAATAGACTCCCAACTAAATCTTTGAAAGGAAAGATGTCATTCGAAAGTTTGTATGGCGTCAAACCAAAATATAATCAGATTAAGCCTTTTAGATGTATTTTCTCCAAGTCTGTCATTGGAGCAAAGGGAGGAAAGTCTAATCAGAGAGCTGAAGCTTGTGTTTATCTAGGGGTTGATCCAAGAAAGAAAGGAGATAAAGTCCTGCGTATAAGCTCTCAACGATAGAAATTTGTAGAGGTGTGAAATTTCATGTAGATGTCTTCCTTTTATGAAGAATATGAACCAACACTCAGAATATAGAGATGATCAAAGTGGTAATACTCAAAGCTGGGAATCTAATTTGATTACCAACATCTAGGTTGATGTATTCTCTAATGATGGAGTTGGCCAACAGGCTGTTCAATCTGAACTCAGACGTCACTGCTGGAAAAAAGAGAATAAACAACGCCCATTTAACAACGGTTATATGGTAAATCATTTTTTATCATAGGCCGGACATCTTAAACAACGTTTTGTAAGCAAAGCGTTGTTTTTGTTATCACGCCCAAAGTCAAAAACAACGCTTTGTAACAAAGCATTCTTTAAGAGACATGTATAAAAAACGCTTCAGGAAAGAAGCGTTTTTTATGTGTTTGGGCGCGATAACATAAAAAATGCTTCACTTAAGAAGTGTTCTTTATGCATAAAGAACGCTTCTTAAGTGAAGCGTTTTTATGTTACCTAAATTAATAAACTCTTTTTGCCCTCCCGCCCAGTCTTCTCATCAATCCAATCGCGACTGTTCCCCTACCACTCTCTGTAAACTCTCTCTGTAAACACGCTAAGCTTCTCAATCGAAACCATCCCAGAATTAAATTCATTTTGATTCCGCCGCGGCGCCTCTTATCTTCCCCTTTCTTCCGATATCTGCGCTGGCCATCTTCATCAATAGTCTCTAGCATCTTCTACTACTCACCGGAACCGCGGCCAAACTGGCGGTGATGAAGGCAGGCCACATGCATGCGTCGATATCAATCGTCGACGCCTCGAGCTCTCTCGCTATCGGTAATATTGAGCTGCGAACAGTATACATATATGCCTATCGATCCTTATTTTTCATATATATACTCTTCGGTAACTAATATTTTTAATTTTGCAAAATAAGCACGAACAGGAACATACATGCCCTGTCCGCACGCACGGCGGCGCCTCTGGATTACAACCCCAACTAGCGAAAGGAACAACATACATGTGCGCTAGATCTTTTGGCTCTATTCTTGTGCTGATGAGGTAATTTTGCAAACCAAACTTCTTAATCAGGAAAATACATGCTCTGTTTGTTTGGGATTAAGGCGTGAAATATATTGTGTGTATTGTTTGGGAATAATTTTGCATGCAAACCAAACTGTGGCGCGCGCATTTGTTGTTAACCTATGTGTGCTTGCAAACCAGACTTGTTAATCAGGAACATATATACTCTGTTTGTTTGGGATTAAAGGCGTGAAATAAAGTGTACATGTGTTTGGGAATAATTTTGCATGCAGACCAATGGACTTGCTGGTTTTTACTATATGTTGATTGTTGTTAATCAGGCGCGCATATTGTTGTACTATGTGCTGATTTTTACTTGTGGTTGTACAATTAATGGACTTGGGAATTAATGTGTAATATAATGCGTTTTGGCATGCATATAAATATAGCCACGTGGTTATATATGGTGAAATTAATTTGGTTAGATGATTATAGGGTGTATTAATTAATGCTATATATTATATTATAGTATAACCTAGGGTGCAAATATTAGATGACCATGGGATGTATTAATTAGTTACAAAGACATAGCATTATGGCAGCTTGCCTGACGTCCCCTTCCCCATATTGCTTTTACCTTAACATCCACCCAGAAGTTTATCTACGTTTCTATCAATACCAACATAAAAAACTTTTAAGTTCCTTCACATTCTTCTCAGATTTGTTATCTGGTCAAGCTAGGCATTCCAATTAACCCTCTAATGTTTTGGAAATCTATATGACCACCATTGGCCATATTAGAGACCTCTAGCTACTTACAGCTTCTTAATTTCTTGTAGTTATTATTTTAGTATCCCTTTACATTTTTTGGCTAGCGCCTATGACCTTCGATCGTCATCAACCTATAATAAAAAAAATTGAACTCGGACGGGCCCACCAACTTTATTTTCCTTCACGACCTTTCTTCTCTCCTTTTCGATTCCTTTAGTCACCTCTGACTAGTATATATGTTGTGGAAGCTTCAGTAGATTGAACAATCAGAATTGGACAGCACTGAAACATCACAGAGAAAATCGGATAAAAAGTCAGACGAATTTGGCCGATGGAGACGGTTGCTGCCTCTGTTGAAGATGAAAGTACCGACGATCATGATGATTCTTCTACTACTGACAAAACAGACAGAAGAAGAAAAACATGGTACAAAAGAGACAGAGGCAGATACAGATGAAAGGATGAATGAGAACTCAGAAACAGAGAGGTTGAAGAAATTGGCTAAAAAGTTAAGTGAGGCTGCCACGAAGTAGAGTCCGGTGGCGATTAACGAATTACCGGCCCACTTCATGACCTTGAATGAAGAAAACGGTTTTCTAGAATAGTTATATGAGGAGGATAGGAGGAAACTTAGTCGATTATATGGTGGCATGGGGGACTATATGATGATAAAGTGGTACCAAATCGCCCGGTTGATGAGTTTCATGTCTTATGGATGGAGATGGAGATGGAGAAGGAGAAGCTAGGCACTTCTCCATCTCCAGTTTCGATTGGATTCGCATCTTCTTTCTACTATGGTTAAAGTATAACATAAAAGCTGTCATTTATTGTGCATAAAAGCTGTCACTTATTGCTATCAAGAAACAAATGATAGCAATAAGTGACAGCTTCTATGCACAATAAGTGACAGCTTTTATGTTATACTATAACCATAGTAGAACATTCTACTATGGTGTAACACCCCTATTTAATGTATTTACAACGGAATTAAAATACTAAGGCGATTACAGACCATCGGGTTCCAAACACCCGGTACCAACCTCACCAATTACAACCATTACAATTATCTAAGTTACGGTCTGAACTCAAGAAAACAACGTAAACAAAACTGAACGTAAAGCAGAATAACTCTCCATAATTCCTAATTCTCATCCCAATCACTCATGCTCTTTGTGGCCACCTGTATAAACAATTCGTACCTGCAAGATGAAACCAAGCAGCCCACCCCGGGAGGGGTGAGTCAGTTCCCTGGAATGGAACTGGTACAATTCTCTAAAACAATATTTAAAACATAACTCTTCAAAATAATCAGTAACTTGAAATCAAACTCTTGAAAGTAAAACAGGGAAACAAGGCACTTTAAAATCACCAAGTCAAAGATAACAAGTTAAGGACAGAGATAAATAATAGAAAGGTAAAGTTAGTCAATCCAAAAACCACACCATGAGTTAGTGAACATCCAATGCTCAAGTTAGAACCAATTCCAGTTAGGAGTAGAGAGACCCAAGTAGTCACAAGGACTAGGAATGAAAGAAGATATCCAAGAACCAACAACTCAAGAGTGGAATAAAACCAATTGGGAGAGATGGCCCCCACCGCCAAATATAAATGTCCATATGGACGAGGGATATACAACCCCCTGCTGTCAGATATAAATGTCCCTGTGGACGAGGGATATACAGCCCCTGCTGTCAGATATAAGCTGTCCCTGTGGACAAGGGTAGATAGAGCCCCTGCTGTCAGATATAAATGTCCTGGTGGACGAGGATTATACAACCCCCTGCTGTCAGTATAAATGTCCTGGTGGAAGTGGATATACAGCCCCCTGCTTTACCGGTGAAGACGCGCGCACTCACAACAAATGACTTAGCTCATGGAAACACTATCCAGAGTCAAAGGAAGATTACCAAGATTGTCCTTTTCCATATTCCCACTAGATCACTAACTGCACCAAGGTAATACCAAAACACTCAGTCCTACAGAGTGTAAAGCGTAAACCCTAGGCTGTTAATATCTAATGAAACATCCAAGTAGAAGGAACCAATAACCATGTAAGTTTCACATTCAAGGCTCAGTTAGTCCACATCAAGCTGAGTTAGCCACACCAACAGTTCCCTTTTGAAATTTCTTTAACTCAGTTAGTTTTTTCGAAAACGTCTCATAAGTCGATTAGTAAAAGTATCGGAGTACGAGAAATCGTACTTGGATAACGCTGTAGCAGTTCTAGTCAACTTGCGCAAACAATCAACAGTACTCTGAAGAATATTAAAGGTAGTCTATCATCAATCACTTGTAGCATACGTCAAGCTTAATAAACTCCTCACTTTTATTTCTAAGTCTCAATTAAATGCTACGTATAACCTTCGACTTATCTTAGAATATCAATAATAACTCTTAAGCTCAATACCCTTACTCTTAATTTAGAATAACGTCGTATCATGACTCATGATAGGTTTGTCTTAGAATACTATATTATTATCTCAATGTAACGATTATTCATTCTTATCAACATCTACTAGCTAACTTATTATGATTAACTCTTCCCCTTAACTTAATTAAGATCTACAACCTGTATATTGGAGTCCTAGTGTTGTAGATGCATTTCATTATAACTTAATTGATCTTAGAATTCAGAGACAACTACTAGACTTAATTATTTATCTTTACTTTAGAATGACTTAATATTATAACCATTTAATTATCTTGTCTTAAGATGTTCAATTACTTTTCATCCTGAAACAACTATATTTTAATTAACTCAAACCCTTCCAACTCTTATACTTAGTATTCGCTATATTATTTCGCTTAATTTTACCTATATAATAAGGTGTTTGAAGATAACCCTTTTTATGTATCCTTACTTACATTTTAATTTCATAAATATTTAATTTTTACACACATCTCTCTATAGATTATGTATAATCCTTTTGTACTAAATTTTAATAAACTTATGTCTTAAATACATTTATATTATTTACAAAACCAAAGGTTTCAAAGGAATAACTTAATAAATTAATTCCCTTTACTATGTTTTAGGATAAGTATTATGTCTTAACATAAGGTGAAAATTTAACTAAGAAGTAAATTCTCATTCATAAGAGAAATTGTCAATTATCTAGTATGATCATTTATTCTGAAAAATCCTCTTACCTTATATTCAAATGACCTTTTAATAATTTTAGTGTTATAAGGTAAACCAATATATCTCTTACGTAACTTAGTTTCATCTAATTAAAGGTTCGAAGGTTTTAAGTACCTAATTCCTATTTACAAACCTCTTATAAGTTCCAACTAATAAGTAGATCCCTTATTTATAAACTCTCATTCCGCATTTTGGTAATTATGTTATAAATGTATTTTATATGGCTCAACCAATTCTAAGAACTCACGGATTATTATTTAGACTAACTCCCTAGTCATGTTTAACATAGTTTTATATCTTAACCCTTTAATGATTTAACCTTAAAACATTAAGTTATTACTCACTATTATAAATGTTATGAAATGATTAATCTATCCTTATTAATCCACTTCACATTTAGATGTAAAACCATTCATTTATTTTATTATTAATTATATATTAAGATCTATTTGTGTAACATTTTATGTAATCAAATTACAAATTTTCCCTAAGTCTTAACTTATTTATTACTTAACCCAATTACAATTTTACATTCTTGTCATTGACAAATAATATTATATATGTATTTAATTATGATTTATTTAAATCCTAGAAATTCGAAGGTAACTCAAAACTCAATTTCATAACCCCAATTTAATACCACCTCATATAATATTCTTTCATTAGTATTATGTAGAGGTTTAGTTGAACTTATTTATTCCTATGTATTATATTTTCTATAAGGTATTTTCATTTCTTTTATTTGTTTAATGTATATATATACTAGGATTTATTCAAAACATCATTTATGTAGTTTTATTGTATTTAATTATCTCTATTAACTTTTACACAAATCCACATCCAATATATGGTTTATAAAATAAAGTATTTCCCCTAGCTTCAATTAAGTATATTAACTTCCACATTATATAATAACTAAAAATGTAGACTAGTGAAATTCCTTGATTCAACATAAGTTTCTATTTTATTTCCTCTCACATAAATATATATATATATATATATTATATAATTTTTACTTCACTTAAAAGTTTATACCCAAAAAATTCATTAACATACTGTTATTAAATGTTAATTTAGTCTTATCATATTATCCCCCTATAAAGTTTATTAATAAACTATACTTTAATTTTTGTTACATTAAGAACCATATATTATAGATAATCTTATGAAAATTTCATAAACACAATTTTAGACCCATTTACCCTTGTCCAAAAATTCCCAAATTTAATATATTGTAACTATAATATTTTAGACATATTATAAAATTTTTATTTCATAAAAATATTTTTAAAATTATCCAAATAATTCCATAATACTCAGAACTTGTAAAATTATAACTTACGTTTAAAAACTCAAAACCCATATTAATGTATATCAAAATAAACTAGATTGTATAAGGAATCTATGGTTAAAATTTCGTGTCAACAAACATTTGGGAAGGCAATTTAATAAATCCAACAAATTAGGGTTTAATTCTGGAATTATTATAACTAAATACAACTAAAACCTCCCACGTTTTAATCTTGGCCGTCCGTTCCTATTGTAACACCCCTCTCCATAATCACGATATAAACCCTCACGTAGCAATAATTAAAACGTCTCACAGCGGAAAATAAATAACAATTACAAAACTCACTCGGGTGTCACCGGCCATTACTCGCCCATGCGAGCAACGTAGCCAACCTACATCCAACTTCCAAAATAAACAAACTGCTAACCGCAGTGATAACGAGAAACTCCTATACATCATACTAAGACCATAAATCATATACATCGACAAGTGAGCATCTACCCAATCCTGAAAATACATAACCTTACCATATTACAATTCACCATCCTCATTGCTACACAACATCTCCATGTGTAGTAACAAAAGCAGAACTCCAACTACCCTGTACCTGCTCTTCAGCTCCGACAATGATCAACAACCTGAAATGGTGTAGTATCAGCGATAGACGCTGAGTATGCCGGGCCTGGACCCTAATGGTCACTTGTCATTTTAACCATCTTATTATTAGATCGGTCTCATGCTTTTCCATTTTACAGTTATATTCAATACTGAAACATAAACGTATAATACATAATCATCCATCTAAATATCCACAAACATTAACCATCCATTCAAATATCCATAAACATTCAACCATCCATCCAAACAGTCATAGAATATTCAAACAACATTTGTATATCGAACGTATCGAGTATTAACAACATATTGTACAATGTACAATCGCCGTAGCGTTCACCATCCACTGTCAATTTATTTTAGTTTGGCTTTCAAGCCCCATCCATATGTACAATGTACATTCGCCGTAGCGTACAGTTTTCATATTTAATTTACCTTAGCCTTGTAGGCTCCATCCAACCATGTTTAGTTATTAATATTAGTTGGGCGTCATGTTAGGACAACCCGATAACCTCACCATGGACAGTAGTCCCCCGTACACACAAAGGTTCTCATTTCGCCAGAGGTCCGGAGCCCCTGACTCACTTATGTCTCGTAAGACGTCCATAAAAAGGCCGTAGCCACCTGATCCACGATCCAATTTGGGCTCGTTGGATATAACCTGGAGCGGAATCCAATTAGGAAACCCCTCAGTGATCACAAATGCGCAACCAAGTGGTTCGTAAACCACCGGGATTCCTCACCTCAATCTCATACCATCTCTCTCTCATAATGTTTAAGATCTGCTCTTAGTCTTATGGAGAATATTTTAAACCAGCGGCCCAATGGGTCACGCATACCTAGAAGTATATAGGTGATATTCATGTTAGAGATCCAAGCTCTAGAGACCGACAATGTCGTGACTCGTTCCTAAGTGTTTTACTTAGGTTCATATACTTAATATTATATCATGGTATTATATCAAGTAACCGTCATATCATCACAATAACGTATATGTATGTTTATAAGTCGATCTATAGTCGACATAGTGTTAGTCCCGTAGGACGGACGTGCATAAATAAGTAATACAGTAACACTAAATCACATACATGTAACCACACACATATCACACAAGTTATATCAACCAAATCCGAGCCCAAGGAGCAACCTTAGGTCAACTCGGATCAAACCCCTTTACATACCGTTCCCCCTGATTGTATTACGGTGGAGTATGAATCAGCAAGATCCTATGCTCCGTGTAGTCCGCTAGCTCGTCAAGCGTCCGTGTCAGAAGTATACTCTAAACGGTAATAAAACTATAAGTCAGCCTCCATGACTAACTACATCCGGGATTTCCGAATAATAAGTAACCCCGACAGTTCACCCCGGTTTTCTACAGTTATTGTTACGGGTTTCTCTAAAACAGTCGGTTTTGTTACTTAACGCGTACGTCAAAATATTTCAATTGTTAAGTTAAATTCCTTATATTTCTTTTAATCTCATCCACCATCTAGTTTAGGTACATAACCTATAGTTGCATGTATGCATGCATGATTGTATTATATTATTGTTTTTTGTATTGTATCCAAACCTCATAACTTATAGTTCATAACTATATACTCTTTTTTTTTAAAATGACCACCACCATTAAATCATATGGTTTCCAACCAAAACATATATCCACCTTATATACATTATCCTTGTGTATGTATATATTTACCACGTAGGTAATTCCCATGAGTTTAATAAACTCTTATATCATATGTTACATCTTATCACAAGAGAACATTAATTGAAATGAGCAGCATCATACTTAGGGTGCCAACTGACTACTACATCGGTGGTGGTAACACACCACTCTGCTTCAATATCCTCAAACCCTTCAAGAGACGGATACGGTTTATTATCCTTAAATGGAAGATCGGCGGAGAGGGTGGAGCAGGTCACCGCGCCGAGTATGGGTATCGAGGTCGGCAGGAGGCAAGGCGCCTATATGAGGAATAGTCGCAATCGGCGGCGTAGTGAACGTAAGCATCCAGGATCCAGGTTTTACTCGGATAGGAGGAGTAGACCGGAGGTCCAAGGGCAGCGTGACAATTTCAAGAGGTCGCAGGGAATGGAGAAGTACGAAGACTGGCGAAGGAGAGACCCGAACCAGGGGTTTTCAAGAAGCGGGTCTCAAATCAAGACGGACGGGCGAATGGAGGGCGGAAGGGTAGGGGTCCCCCTTCTACAGTTTTATCGACAACATTCGAAGAGAAGTCTCCAAGTACCAACTAAGTGGAATAATAAGGATATTTGTTAACTGGAGGAGGATTTTTATTAGCAGGAAGCCACGGAAGTCAAACCGTAATGCATGCGCGTTTGTGGATGTGGACCATGTTGAAGATGCGAGGGTACTGATAGAGGGTATACGGGGATGGAGTGTGAATGGGTACAAACTCTGGGCAAGAATGGAGTTCCAAGGAAATAAAGAGAGAAGGAATAAATCTGATGAAGAGAGATCTCAAGATAGGTTCAACAATGGAGCAAAGCCGCGCCAGTATATTTGGAGAGAAAAGCGGCGGAATTGGAACGATAAGGTTCCTGCGGTAGCAAGGCTGTCAGTGGATGTTAAGCCGGATGTGGGAATGAAGGAGTGCTTGAAGAAATGTGATGTAATCACCTTCCCAGATGAAAGGTCGCCAAAAGAAGCGATGGATTTTTTACAGAATAGATGGCCAGAGATGAGTGGTTTACTTGCTTTCTCGAGGAAGAAATTTCTCATGGTCTTCGATACGATTTGCAAGGCGGAAGAAGTAGTTAATCAAGTGCTAGAAAAGGCTAAGGTCCAGGAAGGCATTGAAATCCGCAAATGGAATTTGAATGATCAGGTGGAGAAGCGGCGAACGTGGATTGTAATTAGAGGGATCCCGTTACATGCGTGGAATAATCAGAATGTTTGCAAGATAGCGCGAACGGTGGGCGACGTCATTACAATTGAAAGTGATGATGGCCAGTTTGTTGAAAACACGGAGATCCACCTCCAGATCGAGACTTCTACACTCCAATTAATCAACTGGAAAATCATGGTAAACGTCGAGGGGCATAATTTTCCGGTAAGTTTGGTTGAAGTGGAACGACCTTCTCCGGGAACGGAAGTTGACCAGTCAGAGAGTATTTTTCAAACTGCACAATTCGAAAAGAAAGATGAGTCAAGTCAACGGGCTGGTATAGTTGATTACAGCATTAAGGAGGAGGGGATGAAACTGCTAGTCCCACTCCACATTTTAATGTGCAGTTGAATTCGGAAGAGAGGAGGGATTTAAGTTCGGAATCAATTAGATTATTAAGGTGGTCCATTACACAGTGGAATAATTTGAATGAACAGAGCCAAAGGAGTCAGAATTTAAATTGTGCAGGCACAGGTGGTGGGTCACTACTTTCGCTGACGCCTGGAAGTTTGAAAAGCCGGGCATTGAAGTCTGGGAGTGCTAAAAGCGATGGGGTCCACGTGATTGAAGGCACGAGTCGCTGTGCAGTGAATGTGGAGAATTCTAAAGAGCAGAACTCTCCCTCTGGTGGTGGTCCGCGTGTGCAGGCGCCTAGGAGTCAGTGCAGTAATGAGGAAGCTTTTATTGGTGAGGTGGACCGGCAGAAGCTCTGCATGAATGTGCAGTATATGTCAGAGGCGGGTGAGGGATTAGAAGTGGAAACAGGAGGTGGAGCGCATGAGGCTGTCGCGAAGGGCTCTGAGGTTGGGACGCGTGTGACCCCCGTGCAGAGTGACTTTGCTGCTTGCGTTGTGGGCCAGGAGTCTGACGCGGGAAAGTTGGAAGGTGGCGCTGCTGTAGTAGAGCCAGTTGAGGGTATAGGGGCGTGTACCCATTCGAACAGGGCAGACAAATCACCAGGTTCAGGTGTTACGAATAAGGAGGGAATTAGCTTGTTTTGGAGCTTTTTCATAACACCCCTCCTTTAACCCAGTCAAAGGAGGGTACGCCGGCGAGAGATGGTCAAGGCAAAATTATTAATGCAGAGAAGGAAGATGAGGAGTGTATTGATCTCTTGAGGCAGTTAGGTTGCAAGATCCCGAACCCTAGTCTATCCAAGGCTAATATTATTAATCAAATTCAGTACCAGTCTAGGAAGTGAGAGAGTAGGATGGTGATTGTGGGGCTGCAGAATATAAGAGGGTTGGGATCGAAGGAAAAGCAAAGGAAGATGAGGGAGGAGGTCAGACGTTTGAAACTATCTATTCTTGGTCTTGTGGAGACTCAGCATAGTAGGTCTGCGGCAGTTAAAATCCCTCGTTTTTGGGGGAAAAAGAAGTCAAGCCTAGCTTGGGATGAGATTCCTAGCCAGGGTAGGTCCGGAGGTATAATAGTATGTGGGATGAGGAAGAAGTAGAGGTCCGAAGTGTAGAAAAAGGAGCGCGATGGTTGATGATTGTAGTGAAAGCAAGGGAAGAAGGAGTTACGAGTGCAATAACGGTGCTCTATGCTCCCTGTGATGTAGGGGAGAGAAGGGCAATGTTCGAGGAAATTCTCCAAGCCAAGGAAAATTGGAGGCAAGAGGGTTTGCTTATTGGGGACTTCAATGAGGTTCTAAGTACTACAGAAAGAATGCCGGTTCATGCTTCACGTCAGACGAGAGGTATGAGAGACTTCCGAGCTTGGGTGGATGATATGCAGGTGCAGGAAATTCAGTTGCAAGATGCGAAATTTACCTGGAAAGGTGGGGGGACTTTTAGTAGGATTGACCGAGTGTTTGCGACGCTCGAATGGTTGAACCAGTATTCAGATGTTAGGTTGCGCTCGAGTGAGTGGTCTATTTCTGATCACAGATGTTAGTGTTGAGTACAGGGAGAATCAACTGGGGCCCGAAACCTTTTAGATCTTTGGACTCGTGGCTGGAGCATCCAGGTTTTGAGGGTTTTGTGGCCAAAGAATGGGAGGGCCTACGTGCAGGGCCTACTTTGAATAAATTGAAGAGGCTTAAAGGGGCTTTGAGAAGATGGAACAAAGAGGTATTTGGGGAGGTGGATCAGAAGATTCTACAGTGCAAAGAGGACCTGAGAAAGGTAGAGGAGAGAATGGAAGAGGGCGACAGGTCTTACCAAGTTGAAGTTGAGAGGATCCAATCAGTGAGTAAGGTGGAAGAGGCTGAAAGATTCAAGGAGGTGCATTGGAAACAACTTTCCAGAGACAGGTGGATAAAAGATGAGGACAACAACACCAGATACTTTCACAGAGAGCCATGATCAATTATCGGAAGAAGCTCATTACATGTTTGCTTACTGAGAATGGAGTTATAGATACTCCATCGGAGATCGTAGCTCACATTGTCGAATTTTACCGGGGGCTCTTCCAAGCGGTGCCGTCTTCAGGTATTGTCCCTTTCTTCTCCCCCCACCATACACTTGCAGTAGAGCAGGCGGCCTTGCTTGAGGCTATCCCGTCTTTGGGGAGATTAAGTAAGCGGTATCCCAATGCGATGGATCCAAGGCTCCAGGATTTGATGGATATAATATGAAGTTTGTCAAGAAGATGTGGCATGTTATAGGGGCGGGATTTGCAGAGGATGTGAGGAGGTTTTTTGTCTCCTCAAGATTAGAGTCAGAATGAATGTCACCTGGATAACCCTTGTCCCTAAGAAACAGGATGCAGCTCGTGTTGAGGATTATAGGCCGATAAGTATGGTAGGGTGCATGTACAAGGTAATTGCAAAGTTACTTAGTAATCGTCTGAGGCCCATCTTACCGCTGCTAATAGGTGAAACCCAGACTGGGTTTGTCAAGGGGAGAAACATCCTTGAGGGCCCATTAGTTGCAAATGAGGTAATAGCCTGGTTGAAGAAGACCAAGCGAAAAGGGATAGTCATAAAAATCGACTTGAAAAAGGCTTATGATTCTGTCTCGTGGGTTTTCCTTGACCAGATGATGGAGTGTATGGGATTTGGGGTTACTTGGAGGAATTGGCTAAAAGAATGTATCACGACTTCAAGGATCTCCTTGCTGGTGAATGGATCTCCTACTAGACCGTTCGCTCCTTCTCGTGGCCTCAGACAAGGGGACCCGTTGTCGCCCGCGTTGTTTGTCATTGCTGCAGAGGCTTTGAGTTGGTTGATTCAGGAGGCAGTGGAGAAACGTCATTTCTCTGGTTTGGTGGTGGGGACAAGGAGTGTCCGAGTCACCCACCTCCAATTTGCTGATGATATTTTGCTCTTTAGTGGAGCTGACAGAAGAGAGCTGGTGCACTTGCATAGAATCCTCATTGGATTTGCGGAGATGAGCGGCCTACGGTTGAAATATGGAAAAGTCGAAGGCGTACTGTTTCAATGTGGGAGAAGAGGAGGCGCAAATGGTAGGGAAAATCTTTGATTGCCAGATAGGTTCCTTGCCGGCTACCTATTTGGGCTGCCCCTTGGGGGCGAATATGAGGAAAGCAGCCACTTGGGAGCCGATTATTCAGAAGACTAAGGCTAAGCTTGCGACGTGGAAAGCCTCTAGCCTATCCAAGGCTGGGAGAGCGGTTCTACTTAGGTCAGTCCTTGAGGCTATCCCTCTTTATTATGCTAGTTTATTTGTGATTCTGGTGAAGGTGCGGAAGAAATTGGTATCCATCCAACGGCAGTTCTTTTGGGGCAAGAACAAGAGGAAGTTCTTGACTACGGTCTCCTGGAGGAGGATGGCTAAACCTAAGGCAGATGGGGGGCTGGGCTTCTCTGATCTGCAGGTTAAAAATCTGGCCTTTTGACCAAGTGGAGGTTTAACTTTGCTGCCAATAAATCCCCACTGTGGAAGAGAGTAGTTTCATCGATTTACAAGATGAGGGGGGGTCTATATACCCGGGACTTGGATGGACGGATGCTGAAGGCGGGGGGTATATGGCCTTCTATCATCAAGGCTACTGATGCAAATGTTGCTCTCAAAGGCATTCTCGAGGAGAGGGTGCAAATCTTGGTGAAAAATGGTGAGTCGATACTATTCTGGTATGATAACTGGTCCCATGCAGGATGTTTGCGGAGTAAATTTCCGCGCCTCTTTACTCTGAGTTTGCAGCAAGAGTGTACTATAGCCCAAATGGGGCATTGGGTGAATGAAAGTTGGCAATGGGATTTTCAGTGGCGCCGTGAGCTTTTCACTTATGAAGAGGACCTCCTCGTTCAATTGTTCGGTTCGATTGATGTTGTCCCATGCTCGCCTCAGCTGCCGGATATGTGCTCGTGGAGGTCGGGTGGTAACCACTCTATTGTTAAGGATATCTCACTCTCTTTGTATAATGCAGCTGCCGAGGTGCCCGGTACCTCTATGGCTGTTGACCTAAAGGCCATATGGAGTGGCTTGTGTGAGCCAAGGGTGGTCATGACCTTGTGGTTTACACTCTTGAGAAGATTGATGACAAGAGAAATTCTATTTGAGAGAAATGTTGTCCCTATTGGTGGGAGCATGTGCCCTTGGTGTAGCAGGGTTATGGAGAGTGTGGAGCATGTCTTGTTTCATTGCTCAAGGATAAGGAGGACTTGGGATCTCATTTTGAGGTGGTGGAATGTACCTTTGTCTTCAGAGAAGGGGTAGGTGATATATATAATGACTGGTTTTCGGTCCCACTTTCGAGTAGAGCGAAGCGAGTATGGAAATCATCTTTTTGCTATGGTGTGTATTATATTGGATGCACCGTAATGCTGTGGTTTTTCGAGAGGAGGTGTGCAATGTCGACCGTATCACGCTGCAGATCAAGTTTGGGGTGTGGCGTTGGTCGAGAAGTTGGTGGAAGGATCTTCCTTTGACTTGTAGTGCTTTCATAGGAGTTGTTTCTCTGAGAGAATATTTGTAGTAGGTTGTGTGGTTCTTGTCTGGTCTGATTTGGGTGTGAAGTGAGAATGTGTACGCTCGTCTTTGTTGCGTCTGCGTTGTTGTTTCTTTTTCCTTGCTTAGATGGACATTTGGATGTTTTTGGATGTGGTGGGTACTCTTTTTCCCCCCTAGAATTTTTTCCCACTGGGTTTTTCTCTTGGGGGGTTTTAATGAGGCCCGTGTTGAACCCATCCGCCTGGTTCTCCAGGTTTTTCATTTAATATATGGCTTATGCCCAATTATCAAAAAAAAATATGTTACATCTTATCATCTTCTTTTAGATGATTATTCCCATTAGTTGTATTATATTATACAACTTGTATTAAGATTATTATCCTAATATGAGTAACATTTTATGTTGTATAATTACAACTCCTAAGGTTTATTCAATAAATACCTTAGTTTATAAATCCCATTTATTTATAGTTTGTCACATTATTTTATGTGAGTACCCTTCCTTATATTGATTCCATCTAAACCATATCATTGTTATAACATTTATAACATTATAGACCTTAGTCTAAAATTCATTTTCCAACTCTTATTAACTCGGTATAGCCCTTAATTTCATTTAAATTCCATTTTGACCTCATAACATTATGAAATGTTATACCATATACTAATATCATTCAATGTGATATTTTTATTCCCTTTAACTTATACCTATAGTTTTTATACAAAACTATTTTATATCGCCTCTTAGGCACCATAAGAAAATCTTATTCTTTTCCATAAACCATAGTTTCCTTAATTTACAAAATCACCCCTTAAATCATACCATGTTATATATTCCATTTAATATAACATTTCTAACTTATAAAAGAGTATAACCCATGGTTATTTTTTGTAAATTCCGAACAGCCCTTGTGCTATTCTATAATTGCCATTTGGCCCTATTTATAACATATAGTTTTACCATATCATAAAAACCATATATTATACACATATCTTAATAAATACTCTTATATAATTCTAAAAATCTCCAAATTTCACCAAAGGGTTATAAATATCCTTATTAACCCATATACTCTTGGTATTTACCATTCCACCATCTATATTTCTCCAAAGTGTCATAATGACATAATAACTATATATTATACATATATAGTTCATTTTAATTCCAAAAACAACCCAATAAATTCCTAAAAATTCCTAATAGCCCATGGGTGTTTAAAATACCATTGTACACCCTTAATTTCGGTAAAACATATTTACCACATATGTTATAAAAATTACCATAAGATACTTATCTCATTATAAAACCTTAAATAAGTTATCTAACTTATTTATTTTGGTCAAAACCTAGCATATGGTCAAGGTTGACCTCCTTAATATTTCCTTTACCATTAATTCCTAATAATTACGGTTTGCACCCAAACTTTCTAGAAATCACCATTTAACCCCAAAACTTTATAAATCTTATAAACCTTTATTTAACTCCTTTTTACTTCTAATTTTCGGCCTTATTATTCTAAAGCCCTCAAATTTAATTTAATTACACCTAAGACCCCATTTCTTTTCGGTAATAATTATATATCACCAAAACTTAAATATAAGCTTGTAAATGCATAAATAAAATGGCCTAAAATACATGGCCTTATTACAAACATTTGCTCACAAAATAAATTACACATAAATGTCCCAAAAATACATATAATTTCGGCCTCACCATATATTCTTCATTTATTTACCAAACTTCCACATAATGTCTTAAATTTGACAATTATGCTTGTTTAATTAGCTATAAAATTTATTAAACCATTTCTTAATCATTTTAACGTCAAACATGACCTTATTTTACTTCTTCACTCACGACAATAATTATAGAAATAGCTTAGAACATTTAACTTAGCAAAGTTAATGTTTAAGTGATTTATACCTTGATTTAGCTTAGGTAAATCCTTGTTTGGATTCGCCACCTTAAGGAGAATTTCTCCAAAGCATCTCTTACATGTTTTCAAACAGAAAACAAGGCCTAGTTAGTCTCCAAAAAAGATCTAACCATAAGAAGTAATTTAAGTCATGAAAATCATGGATTTTTACCTTAGATCTTCAAGCTTGATATAGATCTACTTCGGCCCTATCTTTCCAGAAGAGAAAGAGTAAAACACTCTCAAGAATAAGGTATAAACCGTGGGTGAATTAGCTTGGAAGATAGCTAAGTTTTACCTTGTTTAAGATGCCAAAATGGTGTTTTGGCTTGGATCTAGCTACTCCTTGTAGATCTGGGTATACCAACTGAATCTACATGAAAAGGAGAAGAAAATAAGGCTAGGGAACCAAGGTTTACAACCGAAATTCTCAAGGAAGAAGAGATATGTGCTTAGAGCACATTTTTACCTTAAATGGTCAAGACTTGAAATTTTCTCCTTATATCTTGTTATGGCCGAGAATCAATCTTCCGTTAACCTCCAAACACTCTACATAGATGTATAGAAAAGGTTGGAGTCTAGATCAATCGAAAAAGGAAGGAAAGATGAAGAAAATGGGCATTTTTATGCCTTAGAAGCTTACCTAGAGCTTGAGCTCTCTCCAATGGAGCTTGGATACTTACCTACGGTGCAAGAGGAGCCAAAGAGAGCTAATGGATGAAGCAATCTCGGCTGAAGAGGAAGAATGAAGGAGAATGACCTAAATTAAGCTTAAAGCACATTTTTGCATTTTTTTTATGATTCTAGTGACTTGATGACTCACCAAGCTGATTGGAGTTGAATAATTGAAGCTTAATCAGTGGAGACAAGGAGGGGCAGCCGTCCATGATAGAAGAGAGGTGGGTGAATGATTGGTTCCAATTTGAATAAAAATGAAGTAATATGTTACTTTAATCCATAAGTGAAAGATGACTCATCACTCTTGTCTTGTTAGCTTGCTTGGAGCACCGAAATACAAGGGAAAAGAGATCAAATGGAGGCTCCAAATCGGCTGGCTCTCACATGGGGTAAGCAAGTGGTAAGTTACTTTACATTTTAAATGTTAAAGTTCACTTTTACTTATTTTATGCAAAAGTAAAGGTAGTATATTTAATTGTCACATGGGACTTGTCCCTTGGTCTGTTAGGAGACTTAGTGAACTGATTTTATGCAGTCCAATTCGTGGTCAATGGTTAACATTGACCAACTTAGTCAATGTTGACCCAAACGGCCCCACTTTAGGGTTTTATTAATATTTTAATATTTAATTTGTAAAAATTTGAAAATTCTTGGAATTAAATTCCTAATATCATATAATATGATATTTTATTATATTTAAAGGTAATTATAACCTTTTAGCCCATTTGAAACCGATTTAGAAGGCGATTACACAAAAACGTGCTTTAAGGAGTTTTAGTGCACATTTTGTGTCGCAAGGTGTTTCTGAGCTCTGTTTTCTTTGACAACGGTTTTGTTGTGTTCCTTACATGATATTTGATCATGGTATCCAATTTTATATCATTTAGAGGTCATTAGACCTTTAAGGTTTCTTAGAGCACATCTTTGCCCTTTTTGACCTTGAAGCATGAAAGTGCTTGTTCTTTGTGTTGGAGTGTTGCCCAACAACTGTAATATGTTTAGTAATGTGTTAATATGCTTAGGACAAATTTTTAGTTCCTACATAGTTCATTTGGGTATTTATTTACCTTTAGCAGTCAAAGGGTGCAACATCTTGTTTTGTGTTGACCACTGTTGTTCTCAGTTGACTTTTAAGGCATGTTTAGGCCTTAATTAATGTGATTAAATATTTAATGCATGTTTTATAAGTTTTGGGTATTTCACCTATAACCTACGATCGGACGGCCTATATTGTGCGAGTTCTTCAGCAAACTTAAAACAAATCCCGCGCATTAAATCGATGATTTCTCTCAACTCACAGAACCAAATTGACTGATTTTTGTTTCATTGGATTCAAAATTGCATCGCGGTTCTAATGACACAACTTTACGATCTAAGGTGCATGAAATCGAAAATACGAATCTGGGTTTCGAAGTTAGGGTTCTTAGGTTGATTCGAATTCGAATTGACGAATTCTCCTAATCTAACGCGTAATAGATGAAATTGAGACATGGGTTTGACCGGTAATGTGACTACGAATGTCAATAACGGAGCAATTTTATCGGAAACTCACCGGAATTGTGCCAACGAGGAGCATCGAGATCGGGTTTCTGGAAAAAGTTTGGACTTTGAGCTGTTCGAGTAGCGAACTTTGGAGATCTATAAAATACGTTCTAGATCGAGTTAGGCCATGTTCTTGGGCTCATTAGAAAGAAGAAACATAGCTCTACAGATTGATAGCAATAACTTACTCTAACTCGCAGTACACAGAAAGAAATCTAAACCTAAAGTTACGAGTTTATACCTTGCTTTTTCTTAT
The DNA here is from genome assembly GCA_023374045.1 of Limonium bicolor. Taxonomy (NCBI): domain Eukaryota; kingdom Viridiplantae; phylum Streptophyta; class Magnoliopsida; order Caryophyllales; family Plumbaginaceae; genus Limonium; species Limonium bicolor. Next base: position 339,091,085 of record CM041779.1, read on the forward strand.
GATTTTATGTAATGGCCAATCAGGAACTTTAGGGGCCTCGTTCTCCCAAATGGTTACGAGTCAGCCTTGGTCATTAACATGAAAGTTGTAGAGGGATCAGAGATATACAAAACAAGCTATAGAACGTGGATTTTCGTTCCCAAACGAAGAAGTTATGATCAAACGAAGTTTACCTGATTTCGGAAAAATCTGGAAATCTCGGTTCCGGTTTCGCAGGGTGGCTACTTTGGATCGAATTTGCGGTCGATGTAGAATGATTTAGGTTGAGTATGAGTTATGGTTGGAAAGGGGATGTGTAGGAGAAGACAACAAAGAAAACGACACTAAAAAACTCCCAAAGATGAGTGAGATATCACTGTTTAAAGTTAGGGCAAAAACACTGATGGAAGTTAAGATACTTAGCGATTTTTGTGCTAAGTACCGGCGATCCGTGTGGTCTTGACACGTGGCACTTTTCAAAATTTGGCTCTAAACTTCATCCTATCATAACTTTGGCTAGCATGATCCGTTTTCGACGTTCTTTTTATCGATCTTCATGGTCTTCCATAACCTATTTATTGGTATAGGTTTCATGGGATGGTTTGACCATTCTCAAAAAGTCAACCCTAGCAAGGCTTAAGTAGCTTTAGGGTTTCTAGAATTTTATATTGACTTTTATGCTTCAAATAAATACTACAAATATTTATAAAATCTTTATAATATAATTGGAGTGTCTAGGAATTTTTCCAAGATTTATTGACTCATAAATCTTGTTATTAAATTCATAATACCATATAATAAATTATTAAATTGTATTATTATTTAGAATTTAATATAAGAAGTCCCCTAAAGAATTTTTAAATAATACCATATACTAATTTAGTGTTTAATAATATTATTTAGTGTTTTTATAAAAGAAATCCCCTAAATTAATCTAAATTAATTTAGGGGTATTTCATATGGTTATAGTATAACATAAAAGTTGTCACTTATTGTGCATAGAAGCTGTCACTTATTGCTATCATTTGTTTCGTGATAGCAATAAGTGACAGCTTTTATGCACAATAAATGACAGCTTTTATGTTATACTTTAACCATAGTAGAAAGTTTTCTACTAAGGTCATAGTATAACATAAAAGCTGTCACTTATTGTGCATAAAAACTATCACTTATTGCTATCATTTGTTAAAGTCGCTTAACATGCAAACTCAGGGGGAATCATACTTAGGGGGAATCTCTCAATCTTTTTAATTGCCAAGGGACCTTCATCTAGTTTTTTTTAAAAGGTATGATGCACCCCACATCAACATTGTGTGGCTAGTATTCCAAATGACTACATGCAATCTACAGACATTCATGTCCAAGTGTTTGAAGATTCTCAGACCTATTGATGTTCAAAACTGAAAGAAGATGCGAATCCAATCGAAACTGAAGATGGAGAAGTGCCTAGCTTCTCCATCTATATCCGTAAGTCATGAAACTCATCAACAAGGCGATATGGTACCACTTTATCTTCATATAGTCCCCATGCCACCATATAATCGACTAAGGTTCCTCTTATCCTCCTCATACAACTATTCTAGAAAACTATTTTCTTCATTCAAGGTCATGAAGTATGCTGGTAATTCGTTAATCTCCACTGGACTCTACTTCGTGGCAGCCTCACTTAACTTTTTAGCCAATTTCTTCAACCTCTCTGTTTCTGAGTTCTCATTCATCCTTTTATCGGTATCTGCCTCTGTCTCTTTTGTATCATGTTTTTCTTCTTCTGTCTTTTTTGTATAAGTAGAAGAATCATCATGATCGTCGGTACTTCCATCTTTAACAGAGGTAACAACTGTCTTAGCAAATTGGAATTTCTACTCTGGTACGTATTATAAGTACTTTTGTGTTTGAATTGGTGATTTTAACTATTTGTGCATGTTTGGATAAGCTTAAATGGTGTACTTAATTGCTTTTATAATTCTCGCGTGCAGCTTGTTGATTTCTTCTCAATACTTATTCACAAGCCGATCTCAAGTTTGTCAAGGAGAGCGCGCACACATGTGTTGAAAGCACTAAATTGATCAGAAGAAGTCATGAGTCATCTATATTTTCTTTTTTCAAATGGTTGTATTTGATAAGTGTGAAACATATAGGTTTTTTAGGATCTAATTACCTTATAATCTATAACAATTCGGGCAATGTTTCCCACTTATTATGTGTTTTTCCTAAGATTGATGTTTTGATATGAAGTGATGCATTTTATGTGTTAAATATAAGAAAAACCCATGTAAATGAAGATTTTACGTCATAAGGATTACAACAAAACAAACGGGGAACAAATCCGAAAAAAGAGGCAAAACTTGGCCACGTCCGGCCAAACTTACCCGGACGTAAATCTGGACGTCCATTAAAGGACACGTCCGGATGCGACGCAAGCCGGACGTGGACCCGAGATTCAGATCTTAAACCTCTGTCTCATGCCGGATCCGGACACAGATCCGGAGTTCCCAGAAACGCAAAAATAAAAATGCAATTGCACGATAATCAGGCTTTCAGCGCAATTATCAGCCGAAAGCAGAAGTTAAAACCCATCTGTAGACACCAAAATTCTCACCCCATAAGCAAATTCCGAAATAATAAGAGGGGTCTTTTGCCTTCTTTTCAAAAACATATTTAGCGTGCGTGCTAAGACGAACCATCATTTATAATCTTTTCAAAGCATTCAGAAAAAAAAAAAACACAATTCTTCGAAAATGAATTCCATCGAGAGTCCAGTTTCAAGGTCGTCCCTTTTGTTTATTCACTTATTTACTACTTATTTTGTTTTGTTATATCTATTTAATTATTTTATTTATTTTAGTTTTATTCATCTATCACTTATTATATTTTATTTTATTTACTATTAGCATTAGTCTTATTTTCATTTCTATTATACACACTCATTTCATCTTTCAAACTCAATCCACACTTGGTTGAAGTCTGACCCAGCCCAATACCTTAAACCCACTCTATTTTCAGCCATAGCTTCACAAAGCCCACCAAACCCTACCATCTTATCCCTACCCCTCTTGTTATAAAAAACATATAAGGAAACCCTACTGTAGAAGGGGGAGGGCCGACACACAATGCCTGGAAATTCTTTCTCTCTTACGGTCTGTTCTTCACCTCTGTGTTTTCTCTTCTTCATTGAGCACACCAAACAACGACAGCGACATTCCACCCTCCTTGGTCTATTGATGACCTCACTTCAGTTGGCTCTGGATGTTTTCTTGATGAACCAGCACGTAACCCTCCTCTGCAATTAACCGCCCTCAACAATAGCAATCATTCCCCTAAAATCACCATCAATTCTAGTTCCTTCTTCTTCAGCATTCTCGAAATAAGCCAAATCATCTTCACGACTCAAAAAGCAAATCGAATCCGCTTCCCACTATCGCTCCCTTGTTTCGTCTGATGAATTCGAGCATCGACATGCGGGAAGATGTCGCTGGTTCTTTCCCGTCTCGGTGTTTGACGATGTGTGTTCCTTGTTCGTTGTCGTGCCAGTTTTGAGGGTTTTCCCTGGAGTTTCTATTCGAAACCAGCTCAGTCCCTGTAGCGGTTTCTTCCGGCCTTTCTCGCTACCGAAACTTGTCTCTGTCCCTCTTCTTGTTGGATTCAGTCGTCGGTAAGCTTTGGTATGAACTCGGTAATGGATTCCATCCCTGGCTTCTATTGTTATCGATTGGCTTGGTCTGTATTCTTATATTTACTTCAATGGTATAGTACTGTCTGTTGTGCATTTGCTTCTCTGAAGCATCCTGGGTATGGGATTGGATCTTTTCCCATCACTTGGTTGTTATGTTGCTGATCGATTAACTCCAGCAGGATCTCAATGTCTGTTGTACATATTATTGGGTTTTGGCATACATTTTGACCCCCGGTTTCTTTATAAGCTTGAGGCTATATCAGAGTTAGGTTCGAGCATCCATTCGTTGATATTATTGTGCTCTCTTACGAATCTGGTGTTCGCTACTGTCCTTCTCGACATCTGTTCTTTGTTGAATCTGATAAAAAAAAGCTTAAGCTGCTGACCTGTTAGCGTGCTGGTTGATCATTGGTCTGGATTTTGTTGGATCCGTATTGAGCCTCGTAATAATTCCTCTGCTTGTCTCGATTTCACAAGATTTGTGGAATCGATTTAGTTATCTTGTCCAACTTGGGATTTAATCGATGCTCCGTCTATAGTAGTTTGCAACTGGTATCAATTTACAATTGGTGTTGGTCGATTAAATTTGACCCGAAGGGATTAAGCTGTGGGATTTCAATCTTTTTGGATTTGAACTGCTGTTGTGTGAGACTCTATCCTTTTCCGGCCTTTGGAATTGAGTTTCACTTCTCTGTTCATGAGTTTTCTGATTCATCGGTGGCATTCATTTACTGATGATTACTCTTTGAGATTCGATTGGAGCCGACTGATTTGTCCCATTGGTTGTACTCAGACGGTGTTTGATATCTGACCAGTTGAACTTATGTTACAGTTTGACTCATCATTTCGTACTTAGCGTAAGGATTGTCTGAAATAATCGTGTCCATTTCATCAATCTTATTGTTGGCCAGGTTTGAGTTTAATATCCTGATTTTAATCATTTTCAATACCTTAATTTGTATCTGGTAAGGATCAGACAGCCTGCTCACTTCATGTTGGTTATTGGATCTGGACCAAGAAAAGCTCTCCTTCCTGTATAATCTGAATGATTGATACGCTAGACGGCCCATCTGTACATTTGGTTTGGTTCCATGATTGAATTGCCCGATTGGATGGTTTGGCTTCAACTACCGATTGAGTTAAATCATTGTTGCCATCTCGTGGGGATTTTCATGTTCAATTTGAGCACGCTGATCCTGCGTTAATTGGTGCAACTCTTTATAGCATGGATTCAATCTCATCTTACCCCTTTGCCATGTCTACATAATTCATCTCACTACTTACACTCTTGTTCCATGCTTGGCTGAGGTACATATGTTCAATTGGACATCTATCACGCTTGGCTGACTTGGGATGCGTATATGCCTCACCTGGAGTTTGGCCTGGAATTTTGCTGATGCGTTTTGGGCTTAGAACTTTCTCATTGGGTTTGGAAATTCTAATCTCTTCTTTCTCTAATTAATTGCTCCTTGCGCATAGATATTTGGTTTGGAAATCAGTTTGAAACTAGCACATGATTTGTCCCTTTTGCGCTTAGATAAGAACTTGAATTGAGTTATAGTTGCCCCATGTTAAAATTATTGAGACAAATCACTCATTGGTTGGATGGTAACTTATTAATTTTTCATCTTAGAGGGAAATGATATAAACCCTTCTAGGTATGATCCCACATGACTCACAACTTCATCTCTTTGATACTGCACTTCGGTTTGAGTCATAATCTAAGATGACGAATTAATTTGTGTAGCAACCCCAATGCTTGATTTATCTTACAATCCTTAGCATTTGTTGGCAGCTTGAAACTCTTCTATGTTCTCGGTTGGGGTGTGGGAGATGATTAGATTGCCCCCTTTCCTCCCATTGAGAGGGGCCGTATGATCCCATTGCACATACCCCAACCCATTTACATTTCGTTGCTAATTATTCTCGTATCTCTTTGTTTTTGTTCTATGGCATGTACATATTGCTTGAGGAACAATGAACTGTTGGATTAAGGAGCTGAACCATAGCTAGGACTACCGGGCTTTCCACTTCAAACACGTGTATCGGTTGGTGCACTTCTTGCTGATCCTATCAGCTCAAGTGAGGCGGCGTCGATGCGACCCCCATAGCAGTTTATCTAAAAGTTTTATTTGTATTCGTATCAATTTGTAATTCTTTAGTTGTTTTCACTTTCGGTTGCAATCTTATGATTTATTCATTATTGTGATTTCATCCCATGACCTTTGTATTATTTTCTTGCTTTCCACCTTTGATTGACTATTGAAAGATAGTAAATAGGATAAGACTAACAATTGATTAGCAACCCTTGAATATACTGATTCGCTACCTAATAGCTTATTGAGTCATTCTTGTTATAGATATATTTCTCGTGCTACTTTCATGAAATTCTTCTCATACGTACATAAATTAAGTTTTGAAATCCATGTCCACACGTATGTAATTACTTAGATAGATTTTGAATTCTTTCTTACATATATTTGTTTTATTCGATAGCTTTTGAAATACATGTCCGTATGTACATTTGTTCACAGTCTTGGAAATTCATCTTTACATATCATTTCATCAGTCCTTGCCTATGATTTTGTAAAGTGTATGGACTGATCCTGTTTGGATCCATGTAACTCTTGGCCCAAACCTAATTTTGTTCAGGCTCATCCATAACCAGCCAAACGGGCTGGAACAGGTGGCCCTAGCAAGCCAATTAGGTTGCCCATTTTAGAAAAGCTCTAGGTTTGGGGTATCCTCAATGCATACGGGTCCTAGACACGGTCCATGTGAGGAATACCCGTTTTCCCTTAAACTTTCCAAATCATCCTCTAAAGTCAGATAAAATGTACAATCAATCACCATCCATTTCCAATCAATTTAAAGATCCAATGAGTCAAATTCCACTTCAGAATCAACCTCTCTCATACTCTCACACCAACACACTCTCAAATCAAACTCTCTCATACTCTCACACCAAACCCACTTCAAAATCAAACTCTCTCATACTCTCACACCAACACACTCTCAAATCAACTCTCTCATACTCTCACACCAACACACTCTCAAATCAAACTCTCTCATACTCTCACACCAAACACACTTCAAATCAAACTCTCTCATACTCTCACACCAAACACACTCTCAAATCAAACTCTCTCATACTCTCACACCAACACACTTCAAAATCAAACTCTCATACTCTCACACCAAACACTCTCAAATCAAACTCCTCATACTCTCATACCAAACACACTCCAAAATCAATTCCTCTCACACTCACTCATCATACACTCTTCAAAATTGATCCTCTCATACTCCGAAACCAGATATTCTTCATGAATTCTTCGAAATCAATGCTTTTCACATGTCAACACTAAATACTCTTCATACACTCATTAGACACACTTCAACCTCACAAAGCATTTGAAACGCTTCCAAAGGTCCTAAGATCAAAATTCAAATTCCTTCCAAACTCCAATTGTTTCATAGATTCAAATCATCTTCCAATTTCAATTTCAAAGGCCAAGTCAAGCCCAAATTCTAAGACCTAAATCCAGTTCTTCATAGGGCCCAACCCGGCCCAATTCAAAGGTCCGATTCGGCCCACATTTCAAGACCCTGATATCCGGCCTACATTTCAAGGCCCAAACCTGGTCCATCTCTAAGGCCCAAATCCGGCTCATTCGCTCATTCAATCCCGATTTAGTTTCAAATCCAATTCAACTTCAATTCAAATTCAAATTCAATTTCAATCCAATCAATCCAACTCCGATCCAGAATCAATCCGATTTCAATCCAATTCATTCAAATTTCTTTTCATTCCCAATTCATTCAACTTCATTTCAATCCCGAATATTTCTAAACATCATAAATCTCAAATTCCGGAAAACTTCAATCCCCTTGAAGTCAAGCATCTCGAATCTCTAAGTGTCTCAGCAGCTCAACAGACTCGAAGTCTCAGCAGCTCAACAGACTCGAAGGTCTCAGCAGCTCAACAGACTCGACCGTCTCAATAGCTCAGCAGCTCGAACGTCTCAGCAGCTCAACAGACTCGACCGTCTCAGCAGCTCAACAGACTCTACCGTCTCAACAGCTCAACAAACTCGAATGTCTCCGCAGTTCAACAGATTCGAACATCTCAATAGACTCATCAAATTCAACACCTCGAAAACCCTCAGCTCCTCAAAAGCCGAACCCCTTGAATTTTGGTAATCCTTTTAAGCCCAAAATGTCTCACAGACCCAGCGTCTCACAGATGTCATCATTTTAGGATTTCGAATATCTCACAGAGTCGAGCACCTCCAACTCCAAAACAAACTCGACAATCCATCAAGCCCCACGAAATGGCCACAAACCCCATTGACCCTCAAGACCCAAAACCAAAAGGTCAAAATCCTAATTCCTTCAAAACCCCAAAACTCCCAAATCCCCAAAGCCCTGAACTACGTAAGGTCTGATCTCGACAGGGAGTGAGTACGTAGGCAGCCCATCTAGGTGCGACCCTATTCCAAACAAAAAACCCCTTCCCCTTCTAAGGTGGCTCTCACATCTTTCAAAATGCTCAAACCTTCTTCGGCTCCCACAAACTTCAAACTATCAGACTCTAAGTCTTGTTCATTCACTCAACCTTAGACTTTTCTCAAATCTCATTCTATACTCATCCAAATTCATCAACCCTTTCATTTGGTGCAAGCTTGGCAGAAAAGCTCGCCTTATCCACTCGTTTTCTCCCCTCCTGTCCTAATCATATCCTTGGATTTTAAATGAATCTCTCTAAAAAGGTTTTGAAGAAGGCAATCCCGACAATTGGAGACCGAGGTTTCCTCGGGCACCAATCCGAAGTCGTGGTCGTTGCCACTTCTAAGGGTGTAACCCAGTACGAACCCACACAGAATCTCTGGTATGATCAGATAAGTCCTATCCATAGGCAACAAATCACAGAGTCAATTAACGGTTCTTAGAACCCTCTTTCCCTTTCCTTCCTAGTTCTTTAGGTCAAACTAGGTGGCGACTCTAGTCAACTCCGCCTTATAGAGGCATAAGTCCACGTGGGGCCCATTGAGAGCGGGTGTAGTGCACACTTGCACTCCCCTTTATGCTTTCTGGGAAAGACGGACGATTTAGTAGGTATTTGAGGGATGCCATGAATAACGGGTTTTCACCCTCCACAAAATGGCGTTTTCTAGGATCTAGGCTTCTCAGTCATACCATATTTAGATAGACCCCCCTCATACCGAAAAATCACCCTCCACAGAATGGCGACTCTGCTGGGGAAAACTTGAGTAAGTTTTTCTCAAACTCAAGGAAGACTGAACTCCATTCAAAATTGTCGAGATTTCCTTAACTTCTTTCAAAACCTTTAAGAGATTCATTTCAAAGCCACTTGGACTACTCTGCTCCACACTTAGAGTGTGATCTGAGAGGATAGTTAGGATGAGAGTTCAAAGTTCGAGATTGGCCTCGAGTGCCATATGTGTGCTTTACTATTTGCATGCTTCACTTTTGTGTGTATATTGTTGTGTGTTTACTGTCTTATGTTTGCTGCTCTTCATGCATGACATAATATTTATTGCTTATTTATTGCTTTTGTAAATGGGGCCTTCCTAGAAGGAGTCAACCCATTGTTGCATCGGGTAGCATAGGACATGCATTCCTCTGTGTCACCCGATTTGTCCACGAGTCACGGGATCCCAACCGGTCCGCGGTTGATTCCCCATGAGTTGGGTCCTTCCTAGAAGGAGTTAACCCACGATACGGTCCAAGACCAACGCCTTGAACTCATGATCCAAAATATCCTCCATTACCCGAGTCTAAGCCAGCATATAGTGAGCCAGCCTTCAGTGTCCAGCTGCCTTATCCGTGTCTAGGATGGGTTTGGGTAGTCCCCCTTGTATGCCGCCTGTCTGACCACCCTTTGCCTTACCCTGAGATTGCATGGGCTCAGTTCTCCATTGTTCCTCTGCATCACAGGTGTCTCTAAAGCCCAATGTCACGCTACACGTCCATAGAGGATCCCGTATTTACCGGATACCCATACATGGCACAACGTAGTCAGTGAATAATTTGGACTTTAGACACACCTGACCGTGCAGATGACGAGAGACCCGTTCCCATGCAGTACTTCCCCAAGTTTCCCAAAAGTGAGTATGTTGTGTAATCCCCGGCCGTGGCTCATGTGACTGTATCACTTCGGGTATCCTGACCTTTCGAACTTAAGCACTCCGGACTTTCTTGATGACGTGCCCCACAAGGCATAATAGAGATAAATCCCGAGAGATGAACAGTGAGGAACGACGGTTCCCCCGGTGGTATGGAAGCACTGATTGACCTGGAAGGTGATTATCCCAATCATTCGCACTCAGCTCCACATAAAACCAGCCACGATTTATTTTTCGTTCTTATGTCTGTGTGATCACGATTTAAACACTTGAAAAATCGGAAAACGAATCATGTCGAACGCTCTAATGAAATATCTTCAAAGCCGTTCATCTCGAATGATTTCAAAATTGTTATTTCCAAAGCAGTTTTCAAAATCATTTTCAATCAAATTCTTTCAGAAAATAAATTTTGTCCAACGGTTTGTAAAGACCAGATTTCAAAAATCTATTACTTTCAAATGATTTTCGATCAGTATTTCTTACAAATGTTGTTTCAAAAAACTATTTCCAAAAACGGATTTCAAAAAAACCTGCTTTTTACAAACGAATTTCAAACAACTTTTTCATGAATATTATCTCAAACTTGTTTTTGAAAACAGTTTTCGAAGTTGATTTTCACAAACGTATTTCAAAATAAATGATTTAGTCCCCATGTTGTGACTCGCTATTTTTGAAGTTCAACCCACCTTCAAGAGCAGTGGTCATTACTGTGGAGCGTACTAGTCATTTCGTGTTTTCACAAAAGTGGTGGATTTTCACAAAGATTTTGTGCTCGATCATTCATCTTTCCTTTCTAAAAAAAAAACGCCCCTCATTTTCCTCGTCGGAGCAAGTGGAGCGCATGAAGATCAACAACAGTCTGAACCAAAAATCAGAGCTGCACCAACTCGAGTCCAGTGACATGAAGACTAGAAACAACCATCCGAGTTCGAAGTTGCTGAGGGTTAGAAGAGCACCAACCAATTTCTCTTGATCATAGTGTCACCTTGTTGACCGAACCCGAAGACGAGCAAGCAGCCAACCAAGAGCCCGAAGACGAGGCGAGCAATCAACCAGAAGCATGAGGATGGACCAGAAGAGTTCAGAAGAAGTTTAGCTCAAATTCCCCCATTTAATGACTTTTAGAATTGATGTATAGGTTTTTCCCTAGCATTCTTTTCTCTCTTGTCAATTCTGAATAGACTTTGTGTATAGGTTGTACATTCCCTTTGAATTTATTTAGGTCAATGTGTATAGGGTTCCCCACTCCCTATTTTATTTGCGAATAACCGAGCGTCAAAATTCATATTGAGGAAATCCACCACTTTGAAAACACGCGTTTTCAAAATTGTTTTTCTAAAACTGGTTTCTTTTGGCACGCACGAATAAAGAGAAGAATGAATAAGGAACGACTCCTCACAGTTATATATCATTTATCAACTTTGCTTTATGGGACGAGAATTCACGGTATCTACAGGAGGTATCCCCTAAATAAACAACACCAACAAGTGCAACCGAGCACAAAGCAAAACACATGCATCGCATTCCACACAAAAAAAGAAAGAGTCACTTGCACTTCCAGCCATTTCAATTCCATCATCATTCACGAGTCATGTCCATCTCAAAAATTGCATAACCATGTGTTTCATGTCACCACACCACACACACTTTCATCCCAATATCTCGACCGCCAGAGCCCGATCTCAGAGGGATAGAAAAGAAAACCGAGTTCAAACCTCTCCACTCAGAATCACCATGCGCGCCAGTGACTAAAAGGGAAAGAGCGTGTCATACCGTGGGACCACCATGCGGGAGTTATCACTCCCTAAAAATCCAAATTCCAAAACCAATCACCAACCCGGCCTCACTTGAGAGTCTCTACCCTGACAGTGGCCCCAACAGCTAGACCAGCTTCAGAGTTTATAATGGAGGGATGAGCTACATAGACCATAAACTGGAACCGACTCAAGCGAGACTAGGTGTAGCCTTACCACGCATGCATCGCATCCAAAAGGGAAAAAACACACACAAAAAAAAAACATTCAGTCAAAATCCAAAGTCAACCATTTCATTCATCACTTTCAGCATTTCACGCATCTTATACGTAGTAATTCCATATTACCACAATAGATTGCATTGTAGATAGTCGTGTTTGCATACTCTCGTATCGAAACGACATCTTGGGGAAAAATCTTGAGAGAATGATTGAACGGAGTGCGTGAACCACTAATCTCTCGACCCATCAATGAACACTAGGGTCCAATCAAAATTAGCACCACAAACCAAGTGAGTAGTGTGCAAAGAGCGGTATTTTCTCTTGAATTTCGATTGAGTGTTTTGGACGATCTATCGAGCGATGAGGGAAGGTAAAGAGTTCCAATTGAGGTAAAACCACGAGCGACATGTGCATTCCTTCAGCACATGGAAAGGCACAAATCGTAGTGAGAGCAATGTCGATAAACATGATACGAACTGTGTGATTCATGCAAAGATTTGAGAAGAGTAAGAAAACAATCATTGAATAATGAGAATGACGAGGCACTTAGGATCAAAATCCCCACAATACCAAAAAGCTTTGACTGCGCTGTACATAATCCCTTAGTGAGCCCCGCTGAGCCTTTCACGATAAACCTTTTCTGTGAACTCCACAACATGCCAACCCACATACATATACTTACTTGCCCTTGCAATAGAGGATCTCAAAGGAGCCGGAGCCATGGTCTCTCCCCCACCATCTTCACAAAAACAACAGATGAAATGCTTGAAAAATCAGTGAGTCAATGCAACTCCAAAGCCAAACACCAAGAAAGAACACCAAAAATGTTCAAGAAGATCGATGAGTCAATGTAACTCCAAAGCTCAAAACCAAATACAAAGCAGAGAATGCTTGAGAAAGTTGATGAGCCAAATGCAATTTCAAAAACAAAATGAGAAGAAAGTTCAAATCGAACACCAGAAGAGGCAAGAAGGAGAAAGCCAAATCAGAAGGACCAATGATGTCTCGAAGAAATCAACAAAGGTTATCAAAACAAGTCTAATCATTCCACACATGGCGAAGGCGAAACATATCCTCTGTTGCACAAAAAACTCCACAATTCCCAAATAAATCCTCCAGTCCCATGTGACATACATCATACCTCTCAGCCCCGTTATAACCCAATAAAAGACCTCTGACTTGTAAGTCGGTGAGCGTTAACTGAAAGTATCGGATCTGAAACATGAATCATAAGCTTCGTACTTGTTATCAACATTTCCCGTCATACCAAAGGGACTATGAGAGCGAATGAGTGTGACCTTACTTCACAAGGTCCTTTGAGTGTGAGTGACTATTTGATCTAAGCACCAAGACATAAACAGCTAAACCCATTACAGGTGAGGATTGTTGTGAGGATCGTAAAGTCCAGGATCTCAAAAAGAAATTCTCAGGAAATACATGCTCCGAGCATCAAGAGTACCTTCACGACATTAGCACACACGGCCATACTCACAAAGATTGACCCACATCCCTCCATGAGAGGAAAGTGATTCACACATTCCACTTCAACAATCACTCAAGACCGAACCAAAGATGTCTTATATTCGTAAACCTCATAGTAATAGAGATAGAATCATACCTTCTCTTCAAAAAAACGCATATGCATTTTGCATCTCTTCTAGCAGTTAGCATTTGCATGCATCATAACCACTTCATTTTCAACATCCTACTGGTAAGAACCATGCATAGTCTCGTGGAAGGTCGACTTCAGTTTCCCGCTATCGAAGTCAACTCAAAATCAAAAGAAATCAAAACCGAGGCCATCCGGAGCCATATGACGATCTTCCCGGAGCCATCCAGCGTCATCGGGCCTAATCAACATCATATCCAAAACCAAACTAGAGCCATGCGAGAGCCATCCTCAAACATTGAGACCGTCCTAGAGACCTCAAGATTACACAGGAGCCATTTCATCACCGGGGTCTTGCCTACGCGGTTTTGAACTACGTCAGGTCTGATCTCAATACGAAATTGAGTACGTAGGCAGCCCGCCCAGGGTGCGACCACCTCACAGGGTGCGACCATCTCAAAAGAAAGTTCCCTTTTGTTCCCCACTATCATTAAATGAAGCCATCCCGTATCCTCCCCGGAGCCATCCCGAGCTATCCCGGAGCCATCTCGAAGAACTTGAAACCGTAACTGACCATACCAAAGCCATCATCCACAACCAAAACAAATTGTCAACCACATCAAAGTACACAAATCACATCGACCCGCCACTCGACCCAAAATCTCAATCCAAAATCGAAACCCACCACCATCCTGAAAATCGTCAATCCAAATCAAAACCCACCAACCATCCCAGAGCCGTTGCTCACAATGGGGTCATGAATCATGTCGGAGCCATCCGACCGTACTGGAACCACGCTGAAGCCATTCATCACCGCAAAGAAATTACCTACCACATCTGAACATGTCAATCATATCAAAACCCACCAGCCATCCTGAAAATCTCTAAACGAATCAAAACCCACCAACCATCCCAGAGCCGTTGCTCACAAGGGAATCACAAATCAAACCGGAATCATCTGGTCGCACCGGAGCCACCCAACCGCAATGGGGCATCCGATCATACCGGAGCCCTCGGATCATATCGAAGCCAAACCATCAACCATCCCAGAGTCATTGCTCACAAGGGAGTCACATATCGAACAAGAGCCATCTGACCGTACAGGAGCCATCGAATCACATCGGAGCCATCTGATCATACCAAAGTCATCCGGTCATATCAAAGCCATCAAGGTCCAAAGTCACTCATTCACAAAACCATCCTTTCGAAAATCGACTACAAAATCACAAAACCAAAACAAAAAAACTCATGGGCCATACCGGAGCCATCTCGAACTCTGGAGCCAAGAGTCCTACCAAATCCCGAAACCATAGAGCACATCGGGCCGAGACCACCAAAAACAAAACCAAAACAAAGTCCCACACTGACAAAGTCAAAGGCGACATCATCAGACAACATTCGACTATCACATCCCTCACGAAAACAACCGAAAAAGCATCCAATCCCGAATCTATCCACAAACAAAGTCATCCTCAAATCAACCACTCAAAACAACGAGTTTCGTACAACTCGGTCAAAGTATTATAGGCCCATCATAAGTCCTATAGCTAGATGTCAAGAGGTCTAGTTGAGGCCCGTCATAAGTCCTCGTACTTTCAATGCATTCTAGGCCCGTCATAAGTCCTAGAGCTAGACACCGAGTTCTAGTTGAGGCCCCGTCATTAGTCCTCATGCATAACCCTTATTCCGATTGTATTCTAGGCCCGTCATTAGTCCTAGAGCTAGACACCGAGATCTAGTTGAGGCCCGTCATTAGTCCTCATACATTTCGAAGATGCATTCTAGGCCCGTCATAAGTCCTAGAGCTAGACACCGAGATCTAGTTGAGGCCCGTCATTAGTCCTCATGCATAACCCATATACCGATTGTATTCTAGGCCCGTCATTAGTCCTAGAGCTAGACACCGAGATCTAGTGAGGCCCGTCATTAGTCCTCATACATTTCGAAGATGCATTCTAGGCCCGTCATAAGTCCTAGAGCTAGACACCGAGATCTAGTTGAGCCCGTCATTAGTCCTCATGCATAACCAATATACCGATGGTATTCTAGGCCCGTCATTAGTCCTAGAGCTAGACACCGAGATCTAGTTGAGGCCCGTCATTAGTCCTCATACATTTCGAAGATGCATTCTAGGCCCGTCATAAGTCCTAGAGCTAGACACGAGTTCTAGTTGAGGCCCGTCATTAGTCCTCATGCATAACCCATATACCGATTGTATTCTAGGCCCGTCATTAGTCCTAGAGCTAGACACCGAGATCTAGTTGAGGCCCGTCATTAGTCCTCATACATTTCGAAGATGCATTCTAGGCCCGTCATAAGTCCTAGAGCTAGACACCGAGATCTAGTTGAGGCCCGTCATTAGTCCTCATGCATAGGTTGGATCGTTTATTCTAGGCCCGTCATAAGCCCTAGAGCTAGACACCGAGATCTAGTTGAGGCCCGTCATTAGTCCTCATACCATCAATCACCGCAATTTGGGGCCCGTCATAAGTCCCCTGCCCCGCCACCTATAAGAAAAATCATAATCGTAGTGAGAATTTTTGGCGTCCCGTCACCCTTGATCCAATTCTGCAAGGACTTGCAGAATTGAATCAAGGGGAGCCATCTGTAGACACCAAAATTCTCACCCCATAAAGCAAATTCCGAAATAATAAGAGGGGTCGTTGCCTTTCTTTTTCACAAACATATTAGCGTGCGTGCTAAGACGAAACCATCATTTTATAATCTTTTTCAAAGCATTTCAGAAAAAAAAAAAAACACAATTCTTCGAAAATGAATTCCATCGAGAGTCCAGTTTCAAGGTCGTCCTTTTTGTTTATTCACTTATTTTACTATCTTATTTTTGTTTTGTTTATATTCTATTTAATATTTTATTTTTATTTTATTTTTTTTTATTCATCTATCCACTTTTTATTATATTTTATTTTATTCTACTATTAGCATTATTCTTATTTTCATTTTTCTATTTATACACACTCATTTCATCTTTCAAACTCAATCCACACTTGGTTGAAGTCTGACCCAGCCCAATACCTTAAACCCACTCTATTTTCAGCCCATAGCTTCAAAAAGCCCACCCAAACCCTACCATCTTATCCCTACCCCTCTTGTTATAAAAACATATAAGGAAACCCTACTGTAGAAGGGGGAGGGCCGACACACAATGCCTGGAAATTCTTTCTCTCTTACGGTCTGTTCTTCACCTCTGTGTTTTCTCTTCTTCCATTGAGCACACCAAACAACGACAGCCGAGAACATTCCACCCTCCTTGGTCTATTGATCGACCTCACTTCAGTTGGCTCTGGATGTTTTCTTGATGAAACCAGCACGTAACCCTCCTCTGCAAATTAACCGCCCTCAACAATAGCAATCATTCCCCTAAAATTCACCATCAATTCTAGTTCCTTCTCCTTCTTTCAGCATTCTCGAAATAAGCCAAATCATCTTCACGACTCAAAAGCAAATCGACATCCGCTTCCCACTATCGCTCCCTGTTTCGTCTGATGAATTTCGAGCATCGTACATGCGGGAAGATGTCGCTGGTTCTTCTCTCTCGTCTCGGTGTTTTGACGATGTGTGTTCCTTGTTCGTTGTCGTGCCAGTTTTGAGGTGTTTCCCTGGAGTTTCTATTCGAAACCCAGCTCAGTCCCTGTAGCGGTTTTCTTCCGGCCTTTCTCGCTAACGACAACTTGTCTCTGTCCCTCTTCTTGTTGGATTCAGTCGTCGGTAAGCTTTGGTATGAACTCGGTAATGGATTCCATCCCTGGCTTCTATTGTTATCGATTGGCTTGGTCTGTATTCTTATATTTACTTCAATGGTATAGTACTGTCTCTGTGGCATTTGCTTCTCTGAAGCATCCTGGGTATGGGATTGGATCTTTTCCCATCACTTGGTTGTTTGCTGATCGATTAACTCCAGCAGGATCTCAATGTCTGTTGTACATATTATTGGGTTTTGGCATACATTTTGACCCCCGGTTTCTTTATAAGCTTGAGGCTATATCAGAGTTAGGTTCGAGCATCCATTCGTTGATATTATTGTGCTCTCTCTACGAATCTGGTGTTCGCTACTGTCCTTCTCGACATCTGTTTCTTTGTTGAATCTGATAAAAAAAAAGCTTAAGCTGCTGACCTGTTAGCGTGCTGGTTGATCACTTGGTCTGGATTTTGTTGGATCCGTATTGAGCCTCGTAATAATTCCTCTGCTTGTCTCGATTTCACAAGATTTGTGGAATCGATTTAGTTATCTTGTCCAAACTTGGGATTTAATCGATGCTCCGTCTATAGTAGTTTGCAACTGGTATCAATTTACAATTGGTGTTGGTCGATTAAATTTGACCCGAAGGGATTAAGCTGTGGGATTTCAATCTTTTTGGATTTGAACTGCTGTTGTGTGAGACTCTATCCTTTTCGGCCTTTGGAATTGAGTTTCACTTCTCTCTGTTCATGAGTTTTCTAATTCATCGGTGGCATTCATTTACTGATGATTACTCTTTGAGATTCGATTGGAGCCGACTGATTTGTCCCATTGGTTGTACTCAGACGGTGTTTGATATCTGACCAGTTGAACTTATGTTACAGTTTGACTCATCATTTCGTACTTAGCGTAAGGATTGTCTGAAATAATCGTGTCCATTTCATCAATCTTATTGTTGGCCAGGTTTGAGTTTAATATCCTGATTTTAATCATTTTCAATACCTTAATTTGTATCTGGGTAAGGATCAGACAGCCTGCTCACTTCATGTTGGTTATTGGATCTGGACCAAGAAAAGCTCTCCTTCCTGTATAATCTGAAATGCTTGATACGCTAGACGGCCCATCTGTACATTTGGTTTGGTTCCATGATTGAATTGCCCGATTGGATGGTTTGGCTTCTTAACTACCGATTGAGTTAAATCAATTGTTGCCATCTCGTGGGATTTTTCATGTTCAATTTGAGCACGCTGATCCTGCGTTAATTGGTGCAACTCTTTATAGCATGGATTCAATCTCATCTTACCCCTTTGCCATGTCTACATAATTCATCTCACTACTTACACTCTTGTTCCATGCTTGGCTGAGGTACATATGTTCAATTGGACATCTATCGCGCTTGGCTGACTTGGATGCGTATATGCCTCACCTGGAGTTTGGCCTGGAATTTTGCTGATGCGTTTTGGGCTTAGAACTTTCTCATTGGGTTTGGAAATTCTAATCTCTTCTTTCTCTAATTAATTGCTCCTTGCGCATAGATATTTGGTTTGGAAATCAGTTTGAAACTAGCACATGATTTGTCCCTTTTGCGCTTAGATAAGAACATGAATTGAGTTATAGTTGCCCCATGTTAAAATTATTGAGACAAATCACTCATTGGTTGGATGGTAATTATTAATTTTTCATCTTAGAGGAAATGATATAAACCCTTCTAGGTATGATCCCACATGACTCACAACTTCATCTCTTTGATACTGCACTTCGGTTTGAGTCATAATCTAAGATGACGAATTATTTGTGTAGCAACCCCAATGCTTGATTTATCTTACAATCCTTAGCATTTGTTGGCAGCTTGAAACTCTTCTATGTTCTCGGTTGGGGTGTGGGAGATGATGATTAGTGCCCCCTTTCCTCCCATTGAGAGGGGCCGTATGATCCCATTGCACATACCCCAACCCATTTACATTTCGTTGCTAATTATTCTCGTATCTCTTTGTTTTTGTTCTATGGCATGTACATATTGCTTGAGGAACAATGAACTGTTGGATTAAGGAGCTGAACCATAGCTAGGACTACCGGGCTTTCCACTTCAAACACGTGTATCGGTTGGTGCACTTCTTGCTGATCCTATCAGCTCAAGTGAGGCGGCGCGTCGATGCGACCCCCATAGCAGCTTTTATCTAAAAGTTTTTATTTGTATTCGTATCAATTTGTAATTCTTTAGTTGTTTTCACTTTCGGTTGCAATCTTATGATTTATTCATTATTGTGATTTCATCCCATGACCTTTGTATTATTTTCTTGCTTTCCACCTTTGATTGACTATTGAAAGATAGTAAATAGGATAAGACTAACAATTGATTAGCAACCCTTGAATAATACTGATTCGCTACCTAGATAGCTTTGATGATTCATTCTTGTATATATATATTTCTCGTGCTACTTCATGAAATTCTTCTCATACGTACATAATTAAGTTTTTGAAATCCATGTCCACACGTATGTAATTACTTAGATAGATTTGAATTCTTTTCTTACATATATTTGTTTTATTCGGATAGCTTTTGAAATACATGTCCGTATGTACATTTGTTCACAGTCTTGGAAATTCATCTTTACATATCATTTCATCAGTCCTTGCCTATGATTTGTAAAGTGTATGGACTGATCCTGTTGGATCCATGTAACTCTTGGCCCAAACCTAATTTTGTTCAGGCTCAGTCCATAACCAGCCAAACGGGCTGGAACAGGTGGCCCTAGCAAGCCAATTAGGTTGCCCATTTTAGAAAAGCTCTAGGTTTGGGGTATCCTCAATGCATACGGGTCCTAGACACGGTCCATGTGAGGAATACCCGTTTCCCTTAAAACTTTCCAAATCATCCTCTAAAGTCAGAATAAAATGTACAATCAATCAACCATCCATTTCCAAATCAATTTAAAGATCCAATGAGTCAAATTCCACTTCAGAATCAAACTCTCTCATACTCTCACACCAAACACACTCTCAAATCAAACTCTCTCATACACTCACACCAAACACACTTCAAAATCAAACTCTCTCATACTCTCACACCAAACACACTCTCAAATCAAACTCTCTCATACTCTCACACCAAACACACTCTCAAATCAAACTCTCTCATACTCTCACACCAACACACTTCAAAATCAAACTCTCTCATACTCTCACACCAAACACACGCTCTCAAATCAAACTCTCTCATACTCTCACACCAAACACACTTCAAAATCAAACTCTCTCATACTCTCACACCAAAACACACTCTCAAATCAAACTCTCTCATACTCTCATACCAAACACACTCCAAAATCAATTCCTCTCACACTCACTCATATACACTCTTCAAAATTGATCCTCTCATACTCCGAAACCAGATATTCTTCATGAATTCTTCGAAATCAATGCTTTTCACATGTCAAACACTAAATACTCTTCATACACTCATTAGACACACTTCAACCTCACAAAGCATTTGAAACGCTTCCAAAGGTCCTAAGATCAAAATTCAAATTCCTTCCAAACTCTAATTGTTTCATAGATTCAAATCATCTTCCAATTTCAATTTCAAAGGCCAAGTCAAGCCCAAATTCTAAGACCTAAATCCAGTTCATTCATAGGGCCCAACCCGGCCCAATTTCAAAGGTCCGATTCGGCCCACATTTCAAGACCCTGATATCCGGCCTACATTTCAAGGCCCAAACCTGGTCCATCTCTAAGGCCCAAATCCGGCTCATTCGCTCAATTCAATCCCGATTTAGTTTCAAATCCAATTCAACTTCAATTCAAATTCAAATTCAATTTCAATCCAATTCAATCCAACTCCGATCCAGAATCAATCCGATTTCAATCCAATTCAATTCAAATTTCTTTTCATTCCCAATTCAATTCAACTTCATTTCAATCCCGAATATTTCTAAACATCATAAATCTCAAATTCCGGAAAACTTCAATCCCCTTGAAGTCAAGCATCTCGAATCTCTAAGTGTCTCAGCAGCTCAACAGACTCGAAGGTCTCAGCAGCTCAACAGACTCGAAGGTCTCAGCAGCTCAACAGACTCGACCGTCTCAATAGCTCAGCAGACTCGAACGTCTCAGCAGCTCAACAGACTCGACCGTCTCAGCAGCTCAACAGACTCTACCGTCTCAACAGCTCAACAAACTCGAATGTCTCCGCAGTTCAACAGATTCGAACATCTCAATAGACTCATCAAATTCAAACACCTCGAAAACCCTCAGCTCCTCAAAAAGCCGAACCCCTTGAATTTTGGTATCTCTTTTAAGCCCCAAATGTCTCACAGACCGAGCGTCTCACAGATGTCATCATTTTAGGATTTCGAATATCTCACAGAGTCGAGCACCTCCAACTCCAAAACAAACTCGACAATCCATCAAGCCCCACGAAATGGCCACAAAACCCCATTGACCCCTCAAAGACCCAAAAGGTCAAAATCCTAATTCCTTCAAAAACCCCAAAACTCCCAAATCCCCAAAGCCCTGAACTACGTAAGGTCTGATCTCGACAGGGAGTTGAGTACGTAGGCAGCCCATCTAGGGTGCGACCCTATTCCAAACAAAAAACCCCTTCCCCTTCTAAGATGGCTCTCACATCTTTCAAAATGCTCAAACCTTCTTCGGCTCCCACAAACTTCAAACTATCAGACTCTAAGTCTTGTTCATTCACTCAACCTTAGACTTTTCTCAAATCTTCATTCTATACTCATCCAAATTCATCAACCCTTTCATTTGGCGCAAGCTTGGCAGAAAAGCTCGCCTTATCCACTCGTTTTCTCCCCTCCTGTCCTAATCATATCCTTGGATTTTAAATGAATCTCTCTAAAAAGGTTTTGAAAGAAGGCAATCCCGACAATTGGAGACCGAGGTTTCCTCGGGCACCAATCCGAAGTCGTGGTCGTTGCCACTTCTAAGGGGTGTAACCCAGTACGAACCCACACAGAATCTCTGGTATGATCAGATAAGTCCTATCCATAGGCAACAAATCACAGAGTCAATTAACAGTTCTTAGAAACCCTCTCCCTTTCCTTCCTAGTTCTTTAGGTCAAACTAGGTGGCGACTCTAGTCAACTCCGCCTTATAGAGGCATAAGTCCGCGTGGGGCCCATTGAGAGCGGGTGTAGTGCACACTTACACTCCCCTTTATGCTTTCTGGGAAAGACGACGATTTAGTAGGTATTTGAGGGATGCCATGAATAACGGTTTTCACCCTCCACAAAATGGCGTTTTCTAGGATCTAGGCTTCTCAGTCATACCCTTATTTAGATAGACCCCCCTCATACCGAAAAATCACCCTCCACACCATCCTCAATTTGTTTAGCCGATGCCCATGCTCAATCAGTATTACCCAACTCACCACTAACGAATGTTTTCACTTATAAGCCTATTTAAACCCTCCTTCAGCTTCCATTTCATTTCGTACCCGACACTCTAGTCTACACACTACACTCTCCTCCTCTCCCTCCATATTACTTCCGTATTCACAATCGCTCCTTCATCTCCATTCATTATTCTTCCTCCGTAACTCTTCTCCCTCACTCACAGACATAACCCGTGCTCACGCCCTTCATTTAGCCGCGTCCGGATCTACGTCCTGATCCGGACTAACCCTCAGAAGCACGTCCGGATCGACGTCCGACCCCAGATAGCCGGACATGACACAGACAAGAGTGGACACTGTAGAATCGGTGACGGCTTCTAAAATCAGTTCTTCTGCTAAATGCCTCTATCCTTATGCTGTTTATATTGAGCATTGTTATTATGTTTATGGCTAAGTAGTCACTTTTAATTTCGGTTTACTATGTATCTCTAGATTAATTATTTCTGAACGTTTGTGATTTTCTGCAGTACAATAGAATAAAGTTCATTTCCCTTATGAATTCCTTAACTTTTTAATGTGATCAATTATTGAGTTTATCAGTTTGTTAGCTTATAAGTGAGAACTGCGGCTATCGATTGACTACAGGGAAAGAACCAGTTAGTATAGAGATGGTAATTCCTCTAAACCACTAGCTGACCATTAATCTAGACTATGCTTAAAGCAATTAGTGAACAGTGGATTCATAACAAGAGTTAGGATTCAGTCTTTGCTAATTAGAATTCGTTGAGCGAGAGACCGAATACGAGTTATCCTTATTCTAGGGTTTTTTTCAGAATTCTGTAGAATCACTTGGGGAAAGAAATTTTAGATCTAGAGAGAAGTAGTAAACCGGAATTTCCTTTATCAAACAAATTCAAATCAATTACTTACCTGTTATTTATTGCTTAGTGAACTCTTTTACAGCATTTACCATCACATACGAAAACCCCCAATTTCCTGTTATATTATTCTTGTTTTGTGTGTAAGTAGAAATTAAACTAGACACCGCCTCCTTTGGTTCGATACTCAGGGAATACTCCGAGATTTAAACTTGCTATAATCGACTGGTACACTTACCGTTAGTGTGGAGGGTGATTTTTTGGTATGAGGGTGGTCTATCTAATGGTCTGACTAAGAAGTCTAGATCCTAGAAACTGCCATTCTGTGGAGGGTGAAAACCCGTTATTCTTGGCATCTCTCAAATACCTACTAAATCGTCCGTCTTTCCCAGAAAGCATAAGGGGAGTGTAAGTGAACACTACACCCCTCTCAATGGGCCCCCCCGCGGACTTATGCCTCTATAAGGCGGAATTGACTAGAGTCGCCACCTAGTTTGACCTAAGATACTAGGAAGGAAGGGAAGGAGGGTTCTAAGAACCGTTGGTTGACTCTGATGATTTGTTGCCTATGGATAGGACTTATCTGATCATACTAGAGATTCTGTGTGGGTTCGCACTGTGGTTACACCCCTAAGAAGTGGCAACGACCACGACTTCGGATTGGTGCCCGAGGAAACCTCGGTCTCCAATTGTCGGGATTGCCTTCTTTCAAAACCTTATTAGAGAGATTCAGTTAAAGCCAAAGGATAGGATCGAATGAGGAGTGAGGATGATTTTGAAGAGTTGAAGAATAGGCTGGTCTTGGAGTTAGTCTAGTTGAAGTGTTTGAGAGGTTTTAATTGTTCTAAGAGATTTGAGGTTGTTTTGGGCCTTCACGGGATTAAGAGGATGATGGGAGTTTTGAAGAGTAAAAGGGCATTTTGGTCATTTTTGGTGGAGTGAAAGGGGTATTTGGATCATTTGGCTGATTTGAGGAGTTTTTTGTGTTTACGAAGTTCGGATTTTGAAATGGTCGGTTTCTTGAGGTGTTTGGGAAGTTGAATGTGTTGAGGAGCAACTCGGGTTTTAAGGATGATTGAGTATGGAAGAGGATATTTGGTTTGCAGGTATTCGGGTTCTGAAGATGTTTCAGGTTTCTGGGAGTCTTCAGGAATTGGAGGTCCTATGTGACTTAGAGTTGGTTCAGAGGAGGATTGAGAAGTGTTTATGGGTCCTAGAGCTCCAATGGAAATGTTGGATTGGTTTATTCAGAATTATCTCTCTTAAAGTTTTTAAAACCGAAAAATCATTTTTTGTTGTAAAAGGGCGGATAATCCCGAGGGATTACCCTATGTACCCCCTCGAACACGACACTTAATTAATGTAAGTGTCGAGGCTCAAAATATGGGGCAATGAATTTATGTCGAAAAATAAGATTCAGGGAGAAACACCATGAATAAGATGTTCTCGGTCGAACCCTAATAACGTCTCTAACTCTCGGGTTTAAAACATTAAAAACCGAAAACATTGAAATCGAGCGGAAGGGAGTTAGACGATTCTAAAATCTCGGCTGCAACTAGGAAGGTCGTTACTTCCCTAGCACCCCGCCTTGTAAAAATATAGGCTGCAATTAGGGGAGGTTTGTCACCCTAATGCCCCGCCTAAAGAGATCCAGACTGCGACAAGGGAGGTTATGACCCCAGTGCCCGCCTCGGATTTTTATTTTAGGAAGGCAGACAAGCGATGTTCTAACAATGGAGGAAATGCTTTGAAGGGGTTAGACATTTCTTGCTCCCTAAAAAACGGTTTACTAGAGTTAAAAAACTGAGTTGGAAAACTTTTGAAGTTGTTCGGAATTCTCGATGAAGAAACACTGATTTTGAGAAATGTTTTTAGGAGAAAACTTTCTGTATATGTGAGAAGAACTTTCTACAATGGAGAAGAATTTTCTGTGAAGTGAGAAGAGTTTTTCCTTTAAAATTCCACAAAATGGTTTCTTTGAAAACTTGACGAAATGGTGGTTTGAGATTCTTTTTGGTTTTTGGATTTTGAAAGGAATTTACAAGTTGAAAGTGGATTGAAAGGAATCGGGTTTGAAAAAGGTGCTGGAATTGACTTGACTTGGTTTGATTTGTATTGGAAGATGAGCCGGGTCAACGTTCGGGTTTGACTTGATTTGGTTTTCTGGTCAAGGTCAAGGTTTTCTGGTCAAGGCCAAGGTTTTCTGGTCAAGATCAAGGTTTTTTGGTCAAGGTCAAGGTTTCTGGTCAAGGTCAAGGTTTGACATTTGTGGACTTGGTTTGAGTTGGCGGGCTAATAGGCCGGATTGGACTAACGGGCCGGATTGGGTTAATGGGCCGGATTGGGTTAATGGGCCGAGTTGGGCTAATGGGTCGAGTGTGGGTATTTGGGCCGAGATTGGGTTTGGGTCATGGGCTTTGGGCCAAGTGTGGGTATTTGGGCCGAGAGTGGTTTGGGCCATGGGTTGGGCCGAGTGTGGTTTGGGCCGAGATTGGGTGTGGGTCATGGGCTTCGGGCCGGATGTGGGCATTTGGGCCGAGGGTGGTTTGGGCCATGGGCTTTGGGCCAAGTGGTTTGGGCCATGGGCTTTGGGCCGAGTGTGGTTTGGGCCGAGATTGGGTGTGGGTCATGGGCTTCGGGCCGGATGTGGGCATTTGGGCCGAGGGTGGTTTAGGCCATGGGCTTTGTGCCAAGTGGTTTGGGCCATGGGCTTTGGGCTGAGATTGGGTGTGGGTCATGGGCTTCGGGCCGGGTGTGGTTTGGATGGGAACATTTTGGGCTTGGGCTGATTTGGGGTTTTTTTTTTAGAAACAAAAGCAATCAGATTGGAAATGAGCTTATTAAAAAAAAATGGGATTTATATTTACAAAATGGTTATGGAAATGAGAGACAATTTTTGAATTTGAGGATGGAGGGCGAGCAGATGAAAAGATTAGTGTCAGCATTTTGAATTAAGGAGTCGAAGGTCTAAAACAGAAGTGAGATTTAATTACATATATACATATATTAGGTACATTTTAGGGCTTAGGGTGTTACCACCATGAGATAGGCCAATGGTCTATCAGGCCAAGGGAACACCCTCTATCCTAAATGGATCATTATTTGCTTATAAATAAATGTGTGT
Source organism: Limonium bicolor (assembly GCA_023374045.1). NCBI lineage: Eukaryota > Viridiplantae > Streptophyta > Magnoliopsida > Caryophyllales > Plumbaginaceae > Limonium > Limonium bicolor. The sequence goes on from CM041779.1 coordinate 339,117,519, forward strand.
GTTAGGGTTTAGGATGTCACCACCACGAGATAGGCCAATGGTCTATCAGGCCAGGGGGACCGCTCTATCCTAATGGCTTGGATCTAAGGACATAACTAGGGCTTAGAAGTAGTTAGAGAAACAAAGAGATGAACTGGAATTCTACAACAAAGTATGTAGAACATATACATGTAAAGTGTAGAGGTAAATACAAGAATCAGATCTCCACGGTAATCAATCAATCAGGAACGATAGCAACAGTTAAGCAAGGAAACAATCAGGAATGATGACAGCAATTAATCAAGGAAACACATCTGCTCAATGATATTGAGGAAGTGGAGATTTCAGATGGAGAATACAGAATCCCAGGTTATTAAACGAAATTCAAAACTAAATTAAAAGTTCAACGGTTGGTTTTCATTGCCGCTTTTTTACAGGTGATCAGAACAGAATGAAGGCTCAAGTCACATGGAGGGAAGTCGAACACTTAAAATCTGTTGTTGCTAATCTTAAACAAATTTAACTCTAGACTGCTAGTTCAATTCATTTCGGTTTCTAATTGTTTTCTAATGCTTTTCTGCTCCTTTTGGTGATGGTATTTCACTAAAGCATGAAGTTGCCAGCCAACTAAGAGTGCTCTTTATCAGATTAACCAATTGTAACTTCGAACCTCAATCTAAATGAGATATACGTAAAGTCATCACAGATTAACACGTCTCCCTTTACCACTCTTAGGGTCATATTACACAGGGAATAAACAGATGATAAAACAAAATCAACTCCCCATGCTTAAGAAATCAGGAAGGAACAATATCAGAAACGCAGGTGTACTGCAACCAACTACCGCGGATGAAACAGGCAAATCAATACACTCATTCAGCAGTTTTAGAGATTACTAGGGTGCAGATGAAATACCAGGGGAAGAACCTCAATGTTTTCCTGAAAAGCATATGAAACAAACACCACCAAACAAGCATACATGTATTATCAGTACCGAACCATGAAACTAATGCCAAAAACAAAATGAAATGAGACAAAATTTTGAAAGTGATGTATCTGTAAGCGGGTGTGGCCAGGAATATGTTTCGAATCATCAGCCCAGAAATTACACCATGAACCCAGGCCAAAGTCATACACTCGCGCGACTTCAACACAGAAATAGTCAAAAGATGGTTCTAGTAGTATAATCCCTGCCGGTTAGTTTCAAACAGAAGTCGAACTACGATCTGAGATGGATATGCTCCTCGTGACAGAATACGAGTTGAGATTCAAGTAACTGGAAACAAAACCGATAAGTGCTTGAGAAGTGAACACTGGGGTATACAAACTGACTCGAACACGAATCAGCTAGATTGTAAAATTCACCTCACCGTTATGAACAGGTAATGTACAGACGATTAATAGTAAGAGCAAAGTGAGAGGAGGCCTTAAAATTTGACAAGGGAAATGTTCAAGGCTTGTTTAGCCGAAACCAAGCCTCGTTTTCTCCTGTTCGTGAACTTCTAAGTTCATACCAGGTCAAGAGAATATCAAAGATCAAAGAGAGTACAGAGCAGATAACCGAAAAAAGAAAAGGGGAGGCAATCCATTAGTCGGAATTGTCTCCGAAGAATTACCTCCTACCCTATAAGAGTTGCTATCCTCGGCTGAGTTAGTAGAGGCAAATAACCGGTACCAGTACAAACAGAATCAAAGAATGTAAATCAATCTCGCCGTCCGTATTTCCAACAAAATCGACATAGCAGCAGGTCATAAGGAGTGAAATTCTGATATAGGGAAATAAAATACAAAGAAGAGAGAAAAGTCACTCTCTGCAATAACCAGGAACATGCGAAATGTGGGTTCGAAACCCCTGGTTCGAGAGCATTATTGATAAAATACAGTGAACGGAACGGGAGACTGGTTCCTTTCTCAGAAAAAGATTTTTGACAACCCAAAGTTCATCGTCTCGCATTTGAAATCGAAAACAGAAACAGGATGCGTGAAGCAAGGGGATGAGGATGAGAAGATTCAGGGGAGAGAAGAAACACTACCTGAGCATCAATCTTACCTGGTAGACTCGAAAATCGAACGGGGATTCAAACAAGGTGAACGAATTCGAAGAATGATTCAGACAGAGAGGTCGAGGGATTCTGAGGAAGGCTTTCTGGGTTCTTCACTCGGGTTTGAAACGGGAATGGGGATGGCGAAGAAAGCAGAGAATCCGACAATAGAATTAGAATGGGGATTAGTGTCGGCTGAGTAAAAAATGTGGGTATACTGTAGGGTTTTGAGGTTGTTTTGTAATAGAGGGGTAGACAGATGTCCATTTAGGGTTTCATTTAGATAGATGTGGGCCTCAGTAAGGAATAAAATTGGACCCAAATCGGGCCTGGACCGTTGCTGGGCGAGTCCACCACTGGCAGGGAAAGAAAGAAAACGAGAGTTTAGCACAAAAACACCTCCACCGAGTTTCGAACTCGCTACCCCAGCATCCTCCTCCCGCACACTCTACCAGTTGAGCCATGACAATTTTCGGTATATTACCGTAACTAGTGAAACAAGAGCCCCGTTGCGAGCCAGGACAAGAGAGAAAATAAAACGCCATTCATTCCTTACCAAGGATCGAACTCGGGACTGGAAGAAATGCATGGCAAGTACTTTACCAGTCATGCTGGGTCGGATTTCAGTATACACATGCGAGAAATAATACAAGAGCTCTAAATTTAACTAGATAACTCTTCTAAAATGCGACGAATCCAGAAGGAAGTATATACAATAAAATGAGATGATTAATCTAATGACATGAAAGTATGAAATACACTTAAAATAAGATTCAAAAACGTAATAAGATATAAAATAAAAGAATAGCACATGTACATGAAATAATGAAAAGTAATGCTCGTAATGAAGATAAAACACTTAAAATAAAATAGTAGTAAAAAGGGCACACGAGATGATAAAAATAGTGACGATAAAACGGAGAAAGTCAAAGGGAAATAATAAATAATAATAAAAGTATAAATCGATCGAGTACATAAAATAATACAAGATAATAACAAAACCGTGAAATATTTTAAAACAAAAGCAACAAAATATGTATACAAAACGAAGTAGGTTAAAACAGATTACAATAAAAGGCTCGTGCTCCTTTTCCCTAAGAATGTGAAATTTAAATGTCGGGAGAGAGAAATTCCTTCAGCTGAAAATGAGGACGACCATTCTATTTCTAAAAACAAGTTTATTCTTATATTTTCGTTTCGAAATAAAATGGGTGAGAATTTTTGGTGTCTACAGTTAGGTTAAACCCCCAGCAACAATTTACCGTTAGGTTTTTTCCCAACAGTATTGTACATGTGTTATGATCAAACTTGAACCATTTTTAGTAGTTTGGTTAACTAGCTATAGTTACAAACGTTGTAGTTGATCGATACTACACTTAAGCCTATGTGCGCTGGTATAATATTAATGCAAACAAAGTACTATTGTTGATCTATTAATTAAAATTCACCAGTTTGGTTGATCTGGTATATATAATGCAAACAGGCTTTGAATGATTTTAATTTGTGTTATGCGTAGGATAATAAATTGTATAAAAAAAAAAAATATAAAAAAGGACCATATAAGAAACGCTTATATGTATAAGCGTTTCTTATACTCTCGTGCCAAATGTCAGAAAGAACGCTTATCAATATAAGCATTTTTATAAAGCTTCATAAAGAAAGCTTATATAAAAAAGCATTTTTTATAGTCAGACATAAAGAACGCTTCAAGATGAAAGCGTTTTTTTACCTCGTAAATTCCCGTCACCTTACACTCCTTAAAAACGCTTTAACGTTAAGCGTTCTTTTAAATTAATGTATAAAAACGCTTATAACACGTTCTTTAAGAGGTTCGACCATTTGCGTCACTGGCATAAAAAATGTTTATAAAACATTCCAAAAGACAAATAAAAACATTGTTTATTCTCTTTTTTCCAGCAGTGCGTTCTAATAGAGGAAGTCACAACCCTAGCTATTTCGAAAATTGTGTTTGCAATACTTTCTTTCAAGAGATACTAGATGAAAGTATATATGGAAAGAAGGAAAGCTAAGAGTTTTATCACTGGTTGTGAAAGCTTCACGGAGACAAAGCCTAACACCTTTGTAGCTCTCCTTTCGGTCAAGACTAGTAACATTATAAAAGAAATCGTGAGCATGAATAAACCTGAAAGTTATAAGGAGGCTACTATGCACACACATTGGAGAGATGCCATGCAAAAAGACTACATACTCTAGAAGAAAACAATACATGGGAAGTTGTGACTCTTCCTAAGGGCAAGAAAGTTATAGGTTGCAAAAGTGTTTACAAGATAAAACTCAAATCATATGGTACTTTAGAAAAATACAAAGCTAGGTTAGTAGCTAAAGGATTCTCCCAACGCCATTGTTTGGATTATCATGAGACCTTTTCTCCAGTGGTTAAGTTAATGACGATACGAGCTCTCATTATTATTGCTCTAAATAAAGGTTGGATAATTAATCAACTAGACATCAACAATGCCTTTTTGCATGGCGACTTAGGTGAAGAAGTTACACGAAGATACCACAAGGGCTTGACATCACTAGGAAAAACAAAGCTTATCGTTTCAAGACGTATTTGTATGGGCTCAAACAAGCCTCCAGGCAATGGTTTTCTAAGTTGGTCTTTCTCAAAACTCTTGGTTTTACTCAATCCAAAAATGATTTCTCATTGTTTCACAAGAAAAATGGGAAGAAGAACCTTTTTGTTGCTATTTATGTGGATGATATGCTAGTGGTTGGCACAATTACGTAAGAAACAGATGGTAACAAGTGTGCCTTGGATCTGAATTTTAAAATTAAGGATTTGGGAGCTTTGCATTACTTTCTAGAGATAGAATTAATTTCAAATGATCATGGTTCCCAACAGAATTATTGCATAGATTTGATCAAAGAATATGATTGCCATAATAGAAGGAGTGTAGCAAAGCCCATGATTATGGGCATACAATTGCTTAGTAGTGTAAGGTTTCTTTAGATGATCCCACTGCTTACAAAAGATTAGTAGGGAAACTAAACTACATGTCTAACACTCGTCTTGATATTAGTTTTACTATGCAAGTTCTGAGCCAATTCATACGAAATCCAAGTGAGGTCCACACATGCAAGCTGCCCAGCATGCTCTTTGTTATATCAAAGGAATGATAAATTATGGAATTGTGGCAAAGGTTGATCCTCTAGTCTTGATCTCATGGCATATTATGATTCTGATTGGGCAGCTTGTCCTAACACAAAAAATTCAATCTCTGGTTACTATAATTTCTTGGGTGATAGTCCTATCTCTTGGAAGACTAAAAAATAAGGTACAATATCTCTTTCCAGTGTAGAAGCGAAATATTGCTCATTTCGACATGTTACAACAGAATTAACGTGGCTTACACGTTTGTTACACGAGCATGCCCATTCTAGTTAAATGTGATAATCACTTTGCATTTCACATAGCTTGTAATTCGGTTTTTCATTGAGAGATGTAGGAAATTATGAGGGTAGTTTAGTAACTATACGCTCAAAGGCTATTTTGGTAATTAGCCGCATGAGCAAGTTACATTTTGTTGTTTGGAAATATCAAACAAGGCCTAATATAATGTGCTTTTATGTGAAGACATTTGTAGGGTTGTAACTTCATGGAAAGACATAAATAAAGGGATATGATTTTCCATACTAAAACAACCCACTAATGCGGACAGAAGCACAAAACACGGTCAAAATCGCTCAAAAATGACGGTTTTGAACCGTCTTTTAAGATGACTTTAAGCGACGGTTTTTGTTGAACCATCTTTTAAAAGCTCCGGAACGTAAAAATTTATATTTGAATTTTGTCTCATGCCTATATTAATTTATAATCTGTGTTGGTGGCTGGATTCAAACCCGCGACCCTTGGTAAAATCCCACATGTGCACTCCTAACCACTACGCTAGTGTGGTAATTTTTGTTTAATTTATGAACAAAACACATATATGTAACATTATAACATAATCTTTTAGTAATTGACATTCTAAGTGTTATTCTAACGTATGTTCACTCCCATACAAAAATAGTAAGTAGTAAAAACATCGTAATAAGTAAATAAGCATGGTATTATATACATACTAAAGATATTATAAGATGACAAATGCTAATTATAAAATATATAATAAGACTAAGTTACAATGCTAATTATGAAATTATATAAATAATAAATATTTTGCTTCAATAATAATTACAATGCTAATATAAAAGACTAATTTACTAAGCTTTTATACCTTACTAGTAAACCGTCTTTTAAGAGTGCTTTGCATGCGAATGAACAACACTTTAAATGACAGTTTCTGGTAAACCATCTTTTAAGAGTGCTTCGCGCGCGAATAGCAGCACTTTAAATGACGGTTTCAGGTAAACCGTCTTTAAAGAGTGCTTCGCGCGCGAGCGAATGAGCAACACTTAAATGACGGTTTCTTGTAAACCGTCTTTTAAGAGTGCTTCACGCGCGAATAAAGAGCACTTTAAGTGACGATATCAGGTAAACCATCTTTTAAGACCTCACTTTAAATGATGGTTTCAGGTAAACCGTCTTTTAAGACAACACTTTAAATGACAGTTCAGTTAAAACTGTCTTTTAAGGTCTCTTCGCGCGCGCCTACATATAATTTAAGACGGTATTTGGTAAAACCACCTTTTATAGGCCGTATTTTTTGATATTTTTTCCACTAGTGACCATTCATATGAGGTTTCATATGAAGATGTGCCTTTGGGTGAAAAGGTGTTTTTTGGTGAAAATGTGTCTTCGGGTGAAAAGGTGTCTCATGTCGAAGAGGTGTCTTTTAGTTGGAAAGAGTCTTTTGGACGGGAAGACACTATGGAAGACATCATTTGATAATGTGTCTTTCCATACCAATACAACTAGGGTAAAATTTATCTTTTTGGTAAGGACATGTCTTGGAAGTGTGTCTTTATGAAAAGACATTATTTAAGATATATCTTTCCATAGAATCACTTCCAACACCTATAAATACTCTACCCTTGTGATCATTCTTCAACACACAATTTAGTTGATCTCTCTCCTCCACAAGATCTCTCTCTTCTCTACAAGATCTCCTTTGCCTACAAGATCTCTCTCTTGCCTTCAAGAAATTTATCTTGTCTTCAACAAGATCTATCTTGCCTTCAGCAAAAGGTCTATCTCTCAAACTTCCGCTTATACAAGCTTTCATAGTTGGAAGCATTTACTTTGTGAATGACATTGAATTGAACATTCGATTCAATACCGGGATACCATAGATAAAAGAAGAAGATCCGTTCAATATAGAAGACCAAGTCATTGCTCTTCTACAAGTAAGAATTTCCTTCGAGAGAACTAAACATATAAAATCAATTGTCATTTTGTGTGTGAGAAGATTCAATAAGGTCTCGTGGATGTGGTATACACCAATACTACAACACAGCTTAATGATATGATGATAAAAGTTTTACCTGGAACCAAATATAAAGATCATGACCAGACACAACGAGTCAAGCCTAGTTAATCTTACTCACCCACAACTTGTAGGGGGAGGGGTATTGGGCTAATAAGTATTCTAGCACACAAAATCCAGCCCATCCGATGAAGGTTTGATCCAATATTAGCAGATAGAAATTAATCTTGGAACAAATATTATTTAGGATAGAATATTTTATCTTTTCCACACTTTTCTCTTCTAATCTCCTGTATATTCTTTTTTAGCATCTTTAAAAGCAAAGTTAGAAAAATAGTTTAGTTTACACGATTGAATACTCAATTTAAATGTCATATTTTCCTCGTTTCTTTATTTCGCATTGTTCCCACTGCAGCACTTGAAGTTTAATTGAACGCGCCAAAATAGTCGTGGTTTCCTTTGAATTAAATTTTTGGAGATAGGAAATATTATTGGTGGGCAATATATATTTCCACACATGGGTTAATTAACAAGATACAGCTCATATGTATATCCAACATTTGTTTTGTATATATCGCAATTACAGGCCAGGCAAGAATTTAAGTATCAATTATGACCAAAGTCAATGAATGTTGTATGTACCCACTCACTAACCACCCATTAATTACCCTAGTGGTGCGGTCTATATAGAGAAACCGCTGAATTTGTTCCATCGATCTACACCTAATGAATAATGATCCAACTAAACACACCACCACAAGTTACAACATCAATACAAAAAAGAAGGGTATGAACCACTTAGTCCAGAAGGAACACTACAGACATGATCCTTCCAAACCTTAGAATGCAACCTAAGAATCTCTCTACCAATCTCCTTAATCTTAACATCATAAAACTCAACTTGCATCAACAAGCAAAGCTTAGCAACCACACCAACTTCTAACATCTCCTTAACAACAGACGGATTCGACCCAGCAAACCTCGCGATTGATGATAGATTCTCACCGCTCTCTCCGTCGCGACGTGGGAGACACGTAGTATCTTCTTTGAAACAACAGCTAATCCACCACCATGGGTGAGTAAATCCGCCCTCCCCTCGGCGCAGCCACATAGCTGGTCGAGTATGACCAGGACCATCTCCGCGATTCTTCGGTCGGGACGGTGGTGGTGGGAGTTGGATGATGACGATGGGCCATCTATTAGGATGTTGAGTAAAGCCCATACAGCTTTGGATTCGACTGCAGCGATCCGGTTTCGACCCCATGGAGTGGTGTGGATTAGGAGGTGTAATGCGTGTTTTAGTGATTTGAGTGACATGTGATGGGTGTCGGTGAGGATTTTAACGATTGCGGTGAAGAATTCTGGTTTTAGGGTTGAGAGTTGACGTGGATCGGCTAAGGATAGGGGTGTTTGAGGAAATGTAAAGCGAAGGTGCGGGATTCGTCGGTGGTGTAGGTCGAGTAAGGAGTTTAGTTAAGGAGTTGATGAAAAATGGGAATTGGTTATGATGAAGGTTTATGAATGTTGATGTTTCGGTTTCAGATGTGTTGTGGTGGAGATGGTGAAGAATTGTTAGGGCTAAATCAACGGATGTATCATCGTGAGAATCAATGATGACTGAAGTTAGGAAATCGAAAGCTCCAGTTGTTTGACGGAGGAGTCGACGATTAGCGAGGGTTTGGAGAGTGATCAATTGTTGATCGGAGCTCTTTAAGGGATGAGAGGGTTTGAGATGGGTGGTGAGTGGCGCGTGAGATGAGTTTATGATGATGGGATTTGGAGACGGGTGGTTTGGTGTTTGGATGCGTTCAATGCCATGTGAGGCGTGAATGTGCACCAATATTGAATTAATCTGCGGAGTGTGTGGTTGGGGTGAGATGTCGTGGTCGTCGTCGTCGGTTGTGAGGGGTTGTTTGGTGACGGGGCAGGTTGGTGGACGACTTGTGGTGGTGCTTATCCATCGCTCGATGGTTTCACGGTCGTCGTAGTTATGCCGGTGGAGACTGTTACTGGGTCTTTCATGATTTCCATTGAGATGGGGCAGAGAAAGTATGAGGGGATCTCGATCTCTTGGTCGTTATCCATGAAGGGAAATTTGATTGGTTCTTCTTCTGCTTCCTTCCTTCCTTCAATATGCAGCTAGCTTTGTTGATTGTTTGTTTGAGTTTTGTGCGTGAGAGAGAGAGAGAGAGGGAGAGAGGAAGATGAAGAGATTGTGCTGCTTGTGAGGAAAAGGAGGAAGGTACGTGTGGTCTTTTATATCGTATGACAGTTGGAAGTGACGACTGGCGAATAACAAACTTGAAAGTCAAAAACACGGAAAATTCCGCGGCTGGAGAGAAACGGAGTCAAAAGAGTTTTGGGGATTGAAGGGCTCAAGGTGAAACCTAAAAGGACGAATAAACGTTTGTTTTCGCCAAACACTTACAGTAAATTTAAAAACGTTATGCACGCGTGGTCCTATCATAATATGGCGTCAACGCTGTATTTTGTTGGCCGACGTATTTCCCAACAGAAGCCGATCATCAGCTTCCAAGTCTTTAGTTGCAAATGATGAAAAAAAAAATAAAAAACCCGTTTGGTTTTGAGTTGATCCGTCAACTTATAACCTGGAAAAAATTTAATTATAAATATAAATAATGTTATATTTAATAACTTAAATTATGTTTAATGATTAATTTATGACTAAAATAACATTTAATCAATAACTTACGATTAAATATAGTACATAAAATTAATAATTAATTAATGTTTAAGTATTATATTTATTTATTAAAGAATCTAAAATTTTAAATTTTGAAAAAACGGGTCGGGTTCGGGTCAACCCGCTCCGGGTTCAGATTAAAGAAATATAACCCGCTTTGGGTTTGGGTAGGTTTGAGTTGACCTAAACTATTTTAGGACCGGTTCAGGTTGAGCTCGACCCGACCTAAAACCCGATTTTGACACCCCTAGTACCTAAGACACCTAACACATAGGCTTTTGTTTGAAATATGATATATTTGTGGTTTTTATTTGTTTTGTTTCTTTTATAGGTCACAGTATATTCACTATAACATACAAGCTTAATTGGTGTACCAGAAATTTGTACCAATAGATCAAAACATTACTCTAAAAGTCTAATTAGTGCAAGTATTCAAGCCTTAAGGTTGCACCTCTCATTCGCTACAATAACAATTGGTGCAACTTTAAAGCACACACTATTTGACAAACGCTACTAGTGCAACAAAGACGTGCACCAATTGATCGAGTACAAGCGGTGCAAAGAAAGTCACACTAAATGACTCATCTTAATAGTGCGCATTGTATTTGTCGCATCATTTGATCGAGTACAAGAGGTGCAAAGAAAATCACACTAAATGACTCATCTTAATTAGTGCGCATTGTATTTGTCGCATCATTTGATCGAGTACAAGAGGTGCAAAGAAAGTCACACTAAATGACTCATCTCAATTAGTGCACATTGTATTTGTCGCATCATTTGATCAATACAAAGCGAGCATGTCTATTTCTTGCTCTGTTTGGTTTAATGATATCATATCGGTTAATCAGCACAAACAGGGCAATCAAGTGTAGTTTTACCAGTTGTTGACTAACAAATATTGCAACTTCTGAGTTTTGTGCCACTTGATAACTGAACTAATAGAGTGAAAATATCTAGGTTGCACCATTTGATCAATACCAAAAGGCACGACTAGCTTTATTGCTCAGTTTGTTGCCTCTCTACAGCCACCCACACAACACACAAATAGGGGTAGCGTGCATATTGCACTAATACATATAGGACAAGGCCAGGGGGTGTTTTTTTACCCAATTTGATATCCTTCAATTAGCGTAAGTTTACTTTCATTGCACTACTAAATATAGCATTTGATACGAATATATAAATTCCCTATTTTTATTTCAGCATAAATACATAATGCATTATTTATAATATCATTGATCTTGTTGTATTGTTAATTAAAATCTTAGTAAACATGAAAATTACAAATATGAGTCAAAAATATAATATTATTTTCCATAAAGTTTCCAAAAATGTTTGTATCTTTCATACAACTTTTGATATACCTTCTTATCATTAAACAGTATCAACCATACAGAATAGTTCTGCACAGCTACCGCTAATCTTCAGGTCAAATACTATTTATGTACATATTTGTCATCTCCAGTTTCACACATCTGCACATACTCATGATCCCATAACTAAGGCTCCTACTAACCAGGACACAAAACACAAGCAAACAAGTATGTTTGATGTAGCAAGAAGCTCAGAACCACCAAAATAAAAAATAGATTAGAAGTGACAATAACTATAAAGTTACCAATCTCAGCACCATGCACACCTAAATAAAACGGCGTGGAGACCCTGGCCCTTGCGCCAGGATACAAGGTGGCTTCTACCATGTGTCAAAACTGTATTGGAGAATAAAAAAGAAAAAAAGGAAAAAAAAAAAAAAAAATGGAATACACATGCAAATTCGGGGTGAATATGGTAGAAGAGGGAGAAATAATAATTTTTTAAAAAATGTTATAACTTACAAAATAAAAGTGCAAAAAAATAAAAAAATTTATACCATTATTCATCATTTTCCGTGCTCTTAAAAACAAGATGCGGATATGTTTTGGTAAAATTCAAATTTTATGTTTTTATAATGAGTATATATTAGGTATTTTTAAAGAGAATCTTACTCATTAGTAAAATGAATCTTTTTTAATAATAAAATGAACCTTATTCATTAACAAAATGAATCATAACCCTAAACACTCTAAAAACCCACCCTAGGAAGTTAAAAACGTCGAAGGTATTTTTATGGTTTGCAGTGCAGGTAGACCCTAAACCCTACATCACAAACCCTAAAAACCTGTCGAGTTAGTAACGACAATATAAAGTGTAGAACTGATACAAAAAAGATTACCCTACCCCCCCCAAACACCCAAAAAACCACCCTAGGAAAGCTAAAAACGCCGAAGGCATTTATGGTTTGTAGTGCAGGGTTTATGTTCACTTTTAAAAAACACAAAGGATTCAAGTTTGTGCTAGGATTAACTTTTTCTAGTATTAAAAAAATATTCACTTTTCTTAAACCTTTGATTCACCTTTAAAAAACCTTTGATTCACTTTCTTAAACCTCTGATTCACTCTTCTTAAACCTTTTATTCACTTTAGTTAAAACAATATCTATTTACGAGAATCACTTTTCTTAAACCTCTAATTCACTTTTCTTAAACACATGATTCACTTTATAAACATCTGATTCACATTTCTTAAACCTCTTAATCACTTTATTTAAACAATCTATGCTTACGAGATTCACTCTTTTTACTTTGATTCACTTTGTAATAACTAGTGATTCACTTTTTAAAAATCTTTGATTCACTTTTCTAAAACCTCTGATTCACACTAGGCAAACAATCAGAATCACTTTAGTTAAACAATCTATGTTTATGAGATTCACTTTTTTTAAACCTCTTATTTACTTTAAGAAACTCTCTGATTCATTTTTTAACAACCTTTGATTCACTTTTTAACAACCTTTGAGTCATTTTTCTAAACTTAAGATTCACAATTAATCTGGGAAATTTCACCAGATACCCCTGAGGTTTGAGTGAATTTTACGAAATACCCCTGTTGTTTCATTATCATTATGAGATACCTCTAAGGTTTCATTTTCTTTACGAGATACCCTTGAAGTTTCATTTTCATTACGAGATACCCCTACGGTTTCATTATCATTATGAGATACCCCTAAAATTCAAATTCTGATATAGTATATTATTAATATCCCCATTTTAACCCTCACATCATATACACCCTAATAACCTTAGGGGTTGATGGTCACATTTTATAACATTTAAAATATAGAAAAATACACAAAATAATTAAAGATCATATAAATTTGAATTCATCTTTGAAAAATGAATATTATTAAATATTTTAAAAACAAAAATTGAAATGACTAAATATTAAAGAAATAATTTATTTTGAAAAATAAACATAACTTGTTAAGTGTTACATAGCAATGACTTAAATCATAGAAAAGTATAACTATAATATGAAAAATGTTAAAGTAACAAGTTATTATGGTACATACAAAAAATTATTATTTAAAATTAGAAAAATAAAGTATAAAGAAACATAAATATAATATTATTATGATTTTAATTTATTTGTTATAAGTATTTAACTATTTTAAGTCTACACCGCAATAGCTTTAAAATTATTTAACAATTTATGTTTTTTTAGATAAATTTATTTGTGTATTGTTTAGCCATTTTAATTTTTTTAAAAAAATTATGAGTTTATTCTTTTTGTTTATTTAATTATATTCATTTTTGTAAATTGAATTTATATTTTTTATGATCTTTAATTATTTTTGTTTATTATTTTATATTTACAACTTTTAAAAAAGTAACCATAAACTCCTAAGGTTATTATGGGGCATATGATGTGAGGGTAAAATGGGGATACTAACAATATAATATATCAGAATTTGAATCTCAGAGGTATCTCGTAATGAAATTGAAACCTCAGGGGTATCTCGTAATGAAAATGAAACTTCAAGGGTATCTCGTAAAGAAAATAAAACCTTAGGGGTATCTCTTATTGATAATGAAACATCAGGGGTATTTTGTAAAATTCACTTAAATCTCAGGGGTATCTGGTGAAATTCCCTAAAAAATATGTATATACAAAAAAATAAAAAAAATTAAAATTTATCAAAACATATTCATGTTTGGTCTTATTTTGAAGAGCTCGAATTATGATGAACAATGGTATAAAATTTATGTTATTTGGACTTATATCTAATAAACTATAACATTTTAAAGTTTTACAAAATTATAAAACACAAAAAGATAAAAAAAATGACAAATGACCAAAATGATAATCGTCACCTTACACTATGGCGCAGGCGCCAGCTTCTAATTCGTGAAATAAAATAGCAAAACGACACTTGTATAACCATTACATTCAGAACCAAAAAAAATTTATTAGAGTACCGTCTATTCTTATCTACAAAAATCACTACAATATTCACAAGATAAGCCATCAATATAAGTAGAACTCTTTTATTTTAAGGTAAACAGAACTGCTCATCTTATGATAGACACAACTTCGTGCAAGTGACAACAATGGAAACATCCAAATTCTTCCAAAAGTGAAAAAAAAAATCAAGTGGCAGCCCAATCGCAACATGAAACCTTATGTTCTAACTGATTCATATATCTACAAAATTTGTAAGGAAACAATACAACTTACCTACAAACTTATCAATACGAACAAAGCTATACAGTTTAAACTTTGAACATATTTCTATCATGATTGATGTCATAATCATATTAGGGTGCGTTCACTTCGGGCTAATCAACAAAGGGAAACAGAATCATTCCCTTTGTGATTTTTTTTTTTTGTATTTTTAGTGATTATGTTTCCCCCATTTCAAGTTTTGAAAACCCCATATTCCTCTTAAGTGATTCCCCTCAAAGTGGAAGGGAAACGTATTCCCTTTCCTTCCTCTTTCTCCTATTATCATCCTTAACATAAACAAGTAATATATGATATATGATTTATATAAATACTAATATATGATACATAATTTTTATCAATATTAATATACAATATTTATATCTAATAGAAATATAGATATATTTTATTTATAATTTATATCAGAATAATATAAATATGGCTATGAATATAATATATATTATATAAATAATTATTTATATTATTTATAATTTAAAATAATTATTATATATTATTTATAATTTAAATAATATTAATCATAATATATATATTATTATGTTTAAAAAATGAGCAAATACTATATATAATATATAAAAATATTATTATAATTTAACTACAATAAAATTCTGTAATAAGAATACACATTATTATAAATTAAAATAAATATCAGTATATATAATCATTTATACATATTAGTTATAATTTAAATAAATATGAACAAATATGATATAATATATTAATATTAATAAATATTATTTCAACTTTAAATGCTATAAAGATAAATAATATTATATATATTGTTTATAAAGTTAAAATATTTGTGCATATAACATACAATATATGTAAATATTTATATATATTATTTACAATTTAAAATGTTAAAAAATTTATTAATAATATTATATAAAATTTAAATACAATAAAATTCTAAAATATCAGTATATAGTTATATGGAATTTATATAATTTTTTATATTATATACAATTTAAATAAATATTATTAATAATATATATACTAATAAATATTATTTGTTTATTAAATACTACAAAATTAAAAATTTAATATAGTATATATGTAGACAAATTTCAAAATTTGATAATATATATATATATATATATATATATATATATATTGTATATATAATCTATATAAATGCTAATAATATCATTCATAATTCAAAATCTATTTATATATGCTATATAGTTTATATAAATATTAGTATATGTTACATATAAAAATTAGATAAATATTAATATATATTATTCATAACGTAATTAAGTATCAACACTTCTCTGTTTGGAACCAAACAACAACAAAGATAATCATTGAGAATTCTATTCTGTTTCCGTGTTAGAATCAAACAGACTTCTAAATTTGGAGGAATTCATTTCATTTCCTTTCTATTCAATTTCCTGATTCCATTTCGTTCCCTCGCCTCTAAGTGAACGCACCCTTATATTAATTTGATTTTGTTATATTAATCTTATGTAAGCGTGTTACAATATATTATTACATTTAAAACAACATAATATAATTAACATAAAATTATCTTAAATGAAGACAACATTATTATCATATTTTTAAAAAAGTAAAAATATATTAATAATTAAAGTAAACTGCAAAACTTGATAGGTCGTGAACCCTACATATCATATACCAAAAGATATACAAGGGAGCAAAAGATGGGGGGGGGGGGGGTGTTGTACTAGCAATATACAAAAGAACGTGGGAATGAGCCTACCAGAAACAATTACAAAAATGATTAAGGGAAAGGGAATAATTCAAAAGCCTCGAAGAAAAAACTATTAAGAGCTCAAAACCTGCTCAAGCCAATCAAAGTCTCAAAGGGAAGCCCACATCTTCGTCTAGATGACTGCTTGTAGTGTTCTTGATATCTGCTATTATTTGTCAGGGGTTTCTGGATTGATTTGCCATGACACATTTTGTAACACCCCATATGGGTAACTGTCTAACAACCTAACTCTCAAACCATTCATGCTTGAAAACTAGCCACTTTAGGCCCTCAATCCTCACTTGGGCTTAAAAGTGGAAGGCTTGTTGTTGTAGTCAACCCATATGTATTCTTATAAACTACTCACATTACTACTCATATCCCGATGTGGGAAGGGGGTATTACATACTCCCCTACTCAAAGAACGCGACGTCCTCGTCGCAAGCTTGACATCCAAGTCCCATGGACCTCCTCGGTAGGTGGCGGGTAGTTCATCCCGACACGGTCCCGAGTCAGCTCTGATACCATTTGTAACACCCCATATGGGTAACTATCCAACAACCTAGCTCTCAAACCATTCAGGCTTGAAAACTAGCCACTTTAGGCCCTTAATCCTCACTTGGGCTTAAAAGCGGAAGGCCTTGTTGTTGTAGTCAACCCATATGTATTCTTATAAACTACTCACATTACTACTCATATCCCGATGTGGGAAGGGGGTATTACATACTCCCCTACTCAAAGAACGCGATGTCCTCGTCACAAGCTTAACATCCAAGTCCCATGGACCTCCTCGGTAGGTGGCGGGTAGTTCATCCCGACACGGTCCCGAGTCAGCTCTTATACCATTTGTAACACTTCATATGGGTAACTGTCCAACAACCTAGCTCTCAAACCATTCATGCTTGAAAACTAGCCACTTTAGGCCCTCAATCCTCACTTAGGCTTAAAAGTGGAAGGCCTTGTTGCTGGATCGGTCCCAACTCTGTTGTGGTACCAATTATTGGAATTTGTGAACTGGATCGGTCCCAACTCTGTTGTGGTACCAATTATTGGAATTTGTGAACTGGATCGGTTCCAACTCTATTGTAGTACCAATTATTGGAATTTGTGAACTGTGAAACTTTGGTGACTCCCGTCATTCCAGAATTGATTTGTTATATTATTGATTGGTGATTGAGATTATTTTGATGCTATTGTTTGATTAGTTATGTGCCTGTTGATGTCTATTATACTCAAATGAGTTTTCAAAATGTATTTGACAAGGTGTTGCAGGGTTTACTCAGTTTCTCTAATTTGCGCAGTCTTTTCTTGTGTGTTGTTATGTTTTCTGGCCGTAGGTAACAAGCTGAGGTAACAAGCTGATCTGGATATAAGGCGTGAGAGTTGGGTTTGGGGAAATGACATAGACTCCACTTCGATTTGTTTTAAATGGATATAGATGGTTATAGTTTCTTATAGACTAATCGCATTTCCTAGTTGGTTTCGTATTTATGTAGTTGGGGTTTAAGTTTTTATTTATTTGTTTATTTATTATCCGGTTAAGGTTGAAGTTTCTTTTGTTTAGCCTTAGCACTCACAAGGTTGTGAGTGTGGCGGTAACACCCTTTAGGTTTTGTCTTCCGCTGCTAAGTAGATGATAGGAAAAAAAATTTTGATTTTAAATTTTAACTTCGACCTTAATAATATACCGGCTAGTTTTGGGGGTGTTACAAAGTGGTATGTAATACCCCCTTCCCACATCGGGATATGCGTAGTAATGTGAGTAGTTTATAAGAATACATATGGGTTGACTACAACAACAGGCCTTCCACTTTTCAGCCCAAGTGAGGATTGAGGGCCTAAAGTGGCTAGTTTTCAAGCCCGAATGGTTTGAGAGCTAGGTTATTGGACAGTTACCCATATGGGGTGTTACACGTTTGTACCTCTCTATCCAGATGCAGTAGGCAACATTTGCAATGGCTTCCCGCCGCACAAAGTCTATAGGCTTCTTTCTCTTGTAGTAACGGGAAATCCAATAAATACAGTTGTGGATTTTAGACCTGTATGACCCTGCTAAAAAAGCGGGTGACCACTAGTTTTTGGAGCGTGCTCATAGGGCCAACATCTATTAGCTAGACAAATGCTCAAGGATTGAATCTTATAGTAAGCTTTAAGCCTACATGAGTGAGTAGAAGTCAGTGATTCCTCGGCTCCTACTACAAGAAAAAGATGTTTTAGCTACCGATGAATTGCTATTACACATAGATTGGTATCTAAATTGGAAAATTGCTACTGATTTTTGATGTTATTAACAAAAAGTAGTTGCTTTTGTGCTACCACAACGACAATGGTAGCTAAATTTTAGCCAGTAGCTAAATGTTTATCGCCTTACAATATTGCTACCATCAATAGTAGCGATTTTATCTTTCATTCTAGTAGTTTTAGTAAAAGTAATTTTGATACTAATATCGGTAGCTAAATGAATGAATTGCTACGATTGGTTGATGCTAATTCAATCATGGTAGCTATTATGCTACTATTTAAGCAACAATAGTAAAAAAAATCTATTCAATAGCTAACCAGCTACTATCTTAAAAGTTGCTATGCACATGTAGATAAGCAAAATTATGAAATGCTACTAACATTTGATTATGTAAAGTTGCTCTTGTGCTATCATTTTGGTTATGATAGCAAATATTTTTAACAAGTAGGTAAATTGCTACTATCTTAAGTTTCAAAATTGCTACCGACTAATAATGTTGATAAAATTTGAGTTGATATTGTGCTAGAATGAAATACCCCGTAATTAAAAATAGTGATTAATTAGGCTAATAAGTAATTTAGAGGCTTAATTAAGTATAAATAATCATGAGGGAACAAATCCTGAAGAAAAGGATCCTTAAAATGGATTAAAAGCATTAACAAACTTTAAAGCACGTTTTTCGAGGTAACCGGGAAAACGTGTCTTTAAGCGGGTCAAAAAGACTCGTAACAGTTTTGGTCAACTAAATAACCATTAATAAATATTAGTGAAGCTTTAGGACCAATAAAATCAATAAAACGAAACGAGAGATTAGTAAAAACTGTCAAAACGGGAAGTTGTAGGGTAGAAATATAAATAACACAAACATGTGTCCACTTTTAAAATAAAAATTGAAGTGTGTGTGTGTGTGTATGCCAGCCGATGGGCTCCCCCTCTCACTCTCACACACTCTATTAATTCTCCTTATTTACAAAACAAACAAAACTAATAAAGAAAACTAACTTACTTTATCACTTTCCTCCCTCACTCACAAACTCTCTCTCCTCCCCTCATTCTCTTCTCTCAACGATTTCCCTCCCTCACTCTCTCTGATTTTCTTCCTTTCTTCTCCAAACCGAGCAGCCATGGAAGAATGAGAAAAACAACACAAATATTCACTTCTCTCCTCTTGTAACCTCCCTTAAGCTCTTCCAAAAATATAAAAATACCACCATTGTAACATCCTCTCACCAAGAGCTACACTTCCATCTTTCCAAAATTCAAAACAAGCACTTTCGATTTTATGGGTATATACCCCATTTGGAGCTTCAACACCACCATTAGAAGGCCCTCCTTCTCCTTGTTCTTCTAAGGTAAAATATTTTGAAAACTCCCATCTTTTCTAGCCTCAAAGGCAAAACAAAATTCATAGACTAACCCTTGTTGTTCCTTGTGTTTCTAGCCGATTTTGGCTTGTTGGTGGAGTTGGAAATATTGTTCTTGAGCCACTCCAAGCTCCATTTGAACCTTGCAAGGTAATATAAATTCTAACCCTAGAATGTGCATTAGAACTCAAATAATGTTTAAGGTTAGTTTTAGTATTGAAAATATGTATGTTGATGGACTGTAGCATTGGAGGTTTGGTTTGAAAACCGGTAGAGAGAGAGAGAAGGAGGAGAATAAGCTGAAAGAAATCTAAAGTGAGCAAGGTAAAATGCTCTTTTGTGTAACTTGGTATATGTATGTAACAGTTTTTGGAAGTTTGAAATGAGTAATAGAAATGGTAATGCATTAGTAGTATAATGTGTGAGGAAATACAAGTGTTTTGAAGCTTTAAAAGATGTGTAAAACTTATTGAAAACAGATTGGGAATTAGTATTGATGTGCAGGAATTTTATGAGTATTTAGTAGTTCATATTAGTGTTTGAGAGCTTGGCTATTATTGCTGTTTTGAAACAGGTGAAAAGGGTAACAAAATGTGAACTAGAATATGTGGTGAGAGTGTAAAAATATAGGGAGGTTATGTCAAAATTTGCCTAGGATTAGAACACTTAGAGAATTAAAACTAGGTGACTAATGTGAGTGTGTAACAGATTTTGATGAAGGAAAATAGAGGGTAAGTTGAGAGAGCTGGATAATGTATTCTAAGGCATTGAGAGTGCTAGAAATGACATTAGAAGAGAGAGCTAATGTTGGGAGAGGGTTAGAATAAAATCTGTAGCAAAACACAACTAGGAAACAACTAGTGAAAGTGTGAGTTGAAACTTAGAAAATTAGGTGAGTGAATGAGTATAAAATTGTGTAAGGAGTTAGGAAATGAACTAGGGTGTATTAGGAGGTTTAAATAGTGTTTAAAACATGTGGGATTAAGTGTAGGAACAATGGGGAAGTATTGGGTAAAAGAGAGGACTGAAAAAGAAAGTAAAATGCAAATACTGGGCCGGACCGAACTTGCGACCGACTTGCAAGTTCGGTCAAGCCCAGACTTACAAGACGGGTGAGCTACTGGAATCGACCGGACTTGCGACGGACTTGCAAGTTCGTCGGACCAGAAATTTTCCCCGTCTGTAACCTACTGGAATCGACCGAACTTGCGACCGGACTTGCAAGTTCGGTCGGCCAGAAAAATTTCCATCGTGTAACCTACTGGAATCGCCGGACTTGCGACCGGACATGCAAGTTCGGTCGGTCCAGAAAAATTTCCCGAGGATAGCTACTGGAATGGACCGAACTTGCGACCGGACTTGCAAGTTCGGTCGGCCAGAAGGATTTCGGTAATCTGAGCTACTGGAATGGACCGGACTTGCAAGGTAGGTCGCAAGTCCGGTCCGGTCAAAAAAAAAAATTAATTTAAATAATATATATATATATATGTATGTATGTACCTACATATATATATATATGTACATACATGAAAACATGCCAAAGTTAAGTAAGAAAGTAAAACTTAAGTAATGAAAAACAAGTAAGTAAAGTGTAAGTGTAAGAAATGTAAGAACATAGTAAGTAGGAGTTAAGTTGATGATAGGTAAATTAATCATTCAATCGTATGTATATGATAGGACTTGATTTGTGACACCGGAGGACGTTTGGAAACACGTGCAACGGTGAACGGTATGGATTCCTCATGCCCCGTATGCTATCTTGGTTACTCTGATTTGTGTGTTGTGTGCTAATTGATCACCAAATAAGATAAATGCACGAATCGGAGTTAATATGCATACTTGTGAATATGTAGTGTTGTATGATGTTGTATATCTTCTTTAATTCTTAGTTTGTATAATTCATGAAATGTTGGATGAATATGAATGTGTGTATGTATGAGGTATTGTACTGTGACTGATTGTGATGTGTTTGGACTTCTAACTTATTCCTAACAAGCTAACCATCCTAACTTAAAATGGTAATTAAATTGGAATGAGTAGAAGTCCGATATAGTTTCGGCCACGCGTGAGGATGCGGAGTCACGAGAGGTTGGCTCCAATTCCTGACTCTTAAACTGGTCCGCGGCCCAAATCCCTTAAGTGGGTTAGCATCCCGGATTGGTGAGTCAAGTAAATCCCGGAGGTGGGACGGTGTAGTCCCCAGGGCCGGAGGTCCCGACGACTTAACTTGAGTATAAGTAAGTAAGTAAGAATGAGTAAGTAAAGTAAATGAAAGTAAGTAATTGTAAGTAAGAAAAAGTAAGTAATGAGTAAAAGAGTAAAGCATTCCGATTAACCCGATGCATAATTTGGCTAACCTTGTGAAGGTAAGTGGGATGTATGCTATGTTATTGTTGCCTTGAATTGTGTAATGAATTGTATAGCATGTATGATGTATGAAAAGCATGTATGTATGAAATAAATGAACAGCATGTTTAGTGGACGTCAAATAGTCGGCGTGCCCTAGCTAGCACGCGGTATATGCGGAGTCTATATGCAGCGTTTGCTGAGCCCCTTGGGGCACCATTTTTACTACACGCAGGTACCCGTGAAGGATGAAGACTAGGAGAGTTGAAGTTTAATTTCCTTGTCTTTCTTTTTGGATTGTAAACAGTGAATTTATGATTGGTGTACTGAGTAGTACATGGCTGTAGTTTTTGAATAGCCGGTGTACCATGGGGTACACCTTTTTGGATTTCGGAATAGAATGAGGATTGGTATAGATGATTAGTTGGTAACTCATTCTTTTGGAACTTAGAAATGATGTAATCGAATATACTTTAATACTCGGTGATCCATTGATGTAAGTAATTGGTGTATGGTATTTTGGCAAGTAATTTAGTAGCTCGGTACGTTATGTTCATCAGACCGTGACTGTAAAGTATTAGTAGCCTAGCTAGCCGTATAGGCGGTTAGCGGCATTGTTTCACCCGCCGTAGTAAGTATGTAATAATTCCGCTGCGAACTCGTAGGATTAATAGGACGATTGGACGGTAAGCATAGGATTAGCGGTTGGGGTGTTACATAGAATATAAGAAATGATAGCTAATATTCATAAGCGTTAATAAAATTATTATTGCTTTATAA
Source organism: Limonium bicolor (assembly GCA_023374045.1). Taxonomy (NCBI): domain Eukaryota; kingdom Viridiplantae; phylum Streptophyta; class Magnoliopsida; order Caryophyllales; family Plumbaginaceae; genus Limonium; species Limonium bicolor. The sequence continues at coordinate 339,140,634 of CM041779.1, forward strand.
ACTAAACGTGTGATTACTACATAATTTAGAATACTAACCTATATTGTTCTACCACAGTGGATATATTTATATTCAAATATAAATATTTTATTTTTGGAAAATTTCAAGAAATGCCACTAAAAAAGTCACAAAATGCCACTATATTTTTACAAAAGTCCATGAATTGCCATTATGTCATTGATTAGAAGCAAAAAATGACAAAAATACCCATACTAGTTAACAAAATACTTTTAAATTTCACAATATGCCACTAAGTGTTAAAAAATTCACTAAAATTCATAAAATTCAAAAACCTATAAAAATATAGATAACTATAAAAAATATTAAAATATCATAAAACATTGAAAAAAGTAAATATTTCTTAGATTTTTTTTTAAATTATTTAGTACCATAAAAAGGAATATAGAGTTTTAAACACATAATTTATCTAGTTTTCTACAAATTTAGACCAATATAGTGGCATGATTTATACCAATTAATTACCATAATTCTTATCATACATTTTTAAAATATGTTTTCTACCAATTTAAATTATTTAATTCAAAATAAATTAGTTAAATTAATATTTAGATTTTTTTAAATTTATGTTCTATTTGGCAGATGACTTTATGACATAATATAATTTATTTTGAATAAATAATTTAAATTGATAAAAAAAAGAAAATTTAAAAATATATGATACAAATTATGGTAGTTAATTGGTACAAGTTATGGAGCTTGATCGGTAGAAAAATTGGTACTAGTCATAATTTATACAAATTTTTCTACAAACTAAGCACCATAACTAGTACCAATTAATTACCATAAATTGTACTACACATTTTCAAATTCTGTTTTTATAAATTTAAATTATTTATTCAAAATTAATTATATTATGTCATAAAGTGACCTACATAATGGAATATAAATTAAAAATTATAATTTTCAAAATATTAATTAAAAAATATAAATATTTTTTAGAATAAATATTTTTAATTGGTCGAAAAAAATAATTTAAAAATGTACGGTAAAAATTATGGTAATTAATTGGTATAAAATAAGGTATTATATTGGTCTAAATTGTAAAACAATTAGTATAAATTATGTGTTTAAAACTCTATATTATTTTTTATGGTACTAAATTATTTTTAAAAAAAATCTAAAAAAATATTTACTTTTTTCAATGTTTTATGATATTTTATAATATCTTTTATTTATTTTTATAATTTTTTATAATATTTAAATATTTTTTATATTTATCTATATTGTTATAATATTTTGATTTTTTGTGAATGAGTGTATTTTACGCTTAGGCGCATATTGTGAACTTTAAAGTAATTTGTTAACTAGTAGAGATATTTTTGTCATTTTTCCTTCTCGTCAATGACATAGTGGCATTTCATGGACTTCGCAAAAATATAGTGGCATTTCGTGAATTTCTTTTTTTAGTGACATTTCATGAATTAGTCAAAAATATAGTGGTATTTCTTAAAATTTCCCTTTATTTTTTATAGTTTTTTTAATATAGTACCTCTAGTATATTTTCCTTGTTACCTTTTAGCTATCAAAATTTTAAAAAGAACTTTAATTAAACAAAAAATTTGTAATTCATGAAAATTAATTAAAACTACATAGCACTGCAAGAATTTATTTATCATATAAGATATATGTAACATGATATATATATTTTTGATACTTATAATATTTTTCATTTTTCAAAGTATAACACGTATTAATAAATTATAAAATAGAGTACATGTAATAATAATTTAAACTAGTACATATGTTGGTTAAAATTAATATAAATTAGTTGTCAAAATAATTTAAATTTGTAATTGATATATATGTATATAAATTTTAAATCTTGTGTATTTTTTATACATTTGACTATATAATTCTTTTAATTTACAAAAATCACATAAATTAATAAAATATAAAAATACGATAAATAATACTCCCTCCGTTCAAAAATATCTATCATTTTAGAAGCTTGCACACTTATTAAAGAATGTAGAATAATGACGCATGTACCCTTGCTTTTTACTTTTTCATCTAAATAATAATTACTTTTGTGTTGAATAGTAGGGTTAAAAGTGAAAAAAAGTGTGTCAAAAAGCTAGAATGACATATATTGTTGAACAAGAATGACATCCTAAAACGACAGATATTAATTAACGGAGGGAGTAACAATTTAAATTAGTTGACGTGTTGGTTAAAGTTTTCAAAATAAATACAAACTATACATATAAAATTTATAAATGTTTAAAGTTTTTGTAAATGATATATATAAATATCAATGTGGCTTAGTCAGACATACATCTTCATTTATTAATTTTACATATCCAATGTTCGATCATATCTCGGCAAAAATTTTCTTTTATATTTAAAGTATCAAACATTCAATGTATACATGTAGTATGTATATATATATTGCGAATAACTATCATGACCCAATGGTTAAGATAATATCTATCCAATCAACACGTTGCAGGATAAATTCCTAATGTGTGCACATTTTTACCTCTCTAGTCTAAGGGTTCGATCCTTGATTTGTAGCACACTAGTCTGAATTAATTATGCCATATGGGGTGTTTATGCCGGCAAATTCTATTGTACAACCGGTTGTACGGGGAGCATCGTACAACCGTTCATTTTAAATTCAAGTGTTGTTCAAGTTTTTGTATTGATTGTTCATATTGATGCAAAAGTTACATGTATTATTATGAAAGTTGTTCAACTTTATATGATGGCCATCGTGGGTTCGATACGTGATGTGTGCCTTAAGTATGACATCAGAAGTAGAACCTCATTATTGAATCCATCAATACTTTCAAGACAAAATTTATCAATTATGACAAACAAAATATCATACCTAAAATTTTTAAACACCGATTTAGGAACGGTTGTATATATTTATTCAAATAATTAGAAGTTTATGTTCTAGTTTGTGCTGGTATATATTATACATTTGATGTGGTACATTTATTAGTATATAAGTCACTATTTTTAGTTTATTTAAGTTTCATATATGCATGAGTCATAGATAGTCATTAGCATACCATCACATAAAATAAATATATAAAAGTGACCATAAATATATCAAAATAAGAAAACTTTTAACAAATTAAAAGTTACTTCGTAGTGCTACTCCAAAAACAAAAGTCGTAGGTAGATGACATAACTTAATTTCATTTTGAATTTCTAAAGAAGATGAGGAAGCACATTTATGACGAGGGGTTTGACTTTGTATAGGTGGTGGAACCTTTCTCCTATTGTTGAACTGTACTACTACCTGTCACTAGCTAATTAGTCTATACTATTTCTTCTTTCCCTTTTCTTGGAAAATAGTTACTCCATTTACTAGTATTTTTTTGACCACGTGCGTGCCTGTTACATACACTCATTCATTTGATTGGTTGTTGAAGGCGCTGGGCTGGCATATAGCAGGGTTTCTAATTAACTTTCAATATACGTGGCCGGCGGCGGTGCACTTAATTTGACCCATCTAGCTTTGCTTCGTCACCAGATTATAGAATTGCACCGTCAACGGTATCCTCACTTTGATTTGGCCTTCTTTGGCAAAACTGCAACTGGGCTACGCTACTAATACTATAATTAAGAAAGGTTGAAAATAAGAATGCCTCACACTAATCACAAAGATCATTCTCGTACACTTGTAACTTTGTTTTTGAAACAAGTGGGCTTTATATTTTAAATTCGTAGAATCATAAAAAAAGTGTATTATTCAATTTAAGATACTTTTTAAAAATTAGTATTGTTTAAATATTGATTTATTATAAGTATTTATAAATTTTATAGCTTATAATGTGGCTTAAAGATAATTGTCTGACGTTTTCTTTATTGCTAGTCGTATGGTCCCATAATATAATAGAATAATAAGTATACGAAAGGCGAAATAGGCTAGGCTAAATGTAAATTCTAGAATTTAAACTTAAAGGCTATATTTGTACGGGTACTACAGCATAATAGTTAAAAAGGGCATCTAATGTCGTATTTCAACAAAATATTGCCCTAGTAGTCTATAGAGGCATAATAAAAATTGTCTTTCAATTGCCCTGGTAGCATTGTTGTGGTAGATCAATGTGACACTTGTTCGGCTTGTCCTCTTTGGGCATATCAAAAAGGACACTTAAATTTGTTGTTTTTAGGTTAATATTAAATAGGACATAAGAAATCTTGTTGCTTTTGGTGATTATGAAATAGGACATAAAGTATTACCCTCTTTCATAGCAGTCGAATAAGACATTTTTTTCATAATGTTGTCTTGTTTAATACTTGTAAGAGGGCATTTTTTTCAAATTGCCTTTAAGGCAAAATTTATGATAGTTGCCCTTCTTGTAGGGCAATTATTTAGCTTTTTTTTGTTTAGAAAATGAAATACCCCGAACTTACAAATGGAGATTAAATTAGTCTAATATGATATTTAAGGGCCTAATAGTGCCTAAAGAATATTGGTGAAGAAAATAAAGCCAAAAGAAAGGAGAAAACGCTTAAAAAGCGTAAAACATAAAAAATGGGCGTTACACAACTATAGGAGGTATACGACCTCGACAAGGGTCCTAGATGACTTCTTAAGGCTTAATTATACCTAATAATATGTGGGAACAATTCCTGAAGAAAACAGATCTATATAGTGGGTTAAAACGCTAATGAAGCTTTAAAGCACGTTTTTCAAGAAAACTCGAAAACGTGACTATAAGTGGTCAAACAGACCCGTAAAAATTATAGTTGACTATATAACTATAAGTTAACATTAATGGGAGCTTAAGAACCATTAAAATTAAAGAAACGAGAAAAATCCAGAAAACGGGTCCGGTTAGTGAATAATGTCAAACCGGGGAAATTATGAGAGTTTCTTGTAAAAAGACAAAAAACGCTCTAGCTTATATGTACTAAGGGGGCTGGTTTTTAGTAGATAAATCAGCTCCCCTCTCTATTATTAACTAGCTAGGAAAAAGAAAAGGAAGAAAAGTCAAAAAGTGAAAAAAGTAAAAAGGTGTTCCTTCTTCTCTCTCCTCTCATTTCCCTCCTCTCTCCCAACTTTCCTTCCTCCCAGCCGTGAGCCTGCTCTCTCCCTCCCTCAATGGCGATTTCAAGTTCCATCCATGGCAGATCCCCTTTCTTTGCTTGCCCAAGCTACACCAAAACTCCAAATGGAAAATAAATCACATATTCTTATTCTCCTTATCAAGGGCTATCTAGTGCTCTTTTCAAAATCTCCAAAGGATGAAGATGACCTCCATGGGTATAGCCCCATTTGAGAAGAAAAGCTCATTTTCTAGAGCTAGTTCATCCCCACTTCGATTTAAGGTAAGAAAATTCAAGAAAAAACTCATTTTCCTCCTCTTCCTTACCCAGCCGATTTTAGCCCTCTTGATGCCTTGCTTTCTTTCTTGTTTTGAGCATTGGTTCAAGTCTCCAATGGTGGTTGAGAGCTCCTTTTTTATTCATGCCCAAAACCTCATTCTAGGGTTCTAAGGTAAATCTCCAACTTTTGTGCTTTAAGCACTTCCCCTTGAATTCATGAGTTGTTTTCATAATCTAAAGGAGTTAATTAGTACTCATTAGTCCCATTTGAACATTGGTCTAGAGTGTTGGCAACTGCATTTCCCATGACCAAAAATGAATAAGAAAGAGAAGAGGAGAAGAGAAAAGAGAAACTTGGAAGATTAAGGTAAAAATCTAACCTTAACTACTATTCTAATGCTTGTAGAATTTTGGGATGAGAAATTAAAAGAATGAACCAAAATCTAGTTGGAAATGTGTTTGGGTGACTTAAGAGAGAATTGTGATTCTCTTAGTGTAATTGTGGATTGTGGTTTGATTTAAGGGCCTAAGAGCCAAGCATTAAAGTTTATGCATTGTAATGTGATTAATGGAATTTTTGGATGAACCTTGTGTGCTGGTAGGATCCTTATGGATGTGGCTAGCTGAATTGATTAGGAAGTGAGAATTGATGCGTTTGGGCATGCAAGGATTGTAGGTGAACTATGGTGAAATTTCTGGAGAAAACCGAGTGTTTAATGTGATGATAAGAGGTTGGAGAACCTAAGAGTGGTTAGAGGAAAATAGAGTGTAAATGAGTGGATTAAACTCACCAAGAGCTAAGTGAGGAGAATTGTGCAAAAACTGTAGCAAAAATGTTGTAGGAAAGTCTTGAATTTGCTAGAGGTGAACTAAGGAGTGTGACCTTGAAAATGAAGAGTAAACTTGGGAATTAGAGATGAAAATGCCTAAGATGTATTGGTATGGTCAAATGGTTGAGAGGAGAAGTGTAAACTGTCAAGAGGAAGTTTGGAGATGCACAAGTGTCAAAGTGTAAAATGTGAAAATGAAAATTTGGGGTGATTGATCAAGAAATGAGTAAAAGAGTTGAGCAATGATTTAAGAAGGTTTAAGGAGTGTTTAAGGTGTTAAAATGTAAATGGTTAAATTGATATATTAAAATCCAAGAAATAATCCTAGAAAATAACAAATCAACAGACCGTCGGGTTGCAAAAATCCCGGTCACAATAGTATAGTAATTAAGAAGAAACCAGATATCAATCCGCGGGACTTGAAGAAAATAAGTCTAGCCTTAGGCGATGGGTAACGAATAAGGGGTTGTTGTGGTTTTGGAATCAATAATAGACAAGAAATAAATAGCAGATAAATTAAAGAGATAGGTAGGAAGTATGAACGGTACTCTAGGTTCAGGGAGTTGTTTCACTAGCTAGGTTCTTATCCTACTACTTACGAGACTGGATCGACTTGTAATTCTCAAATATCTATTCTCTATTAAGTCCTAATTCTAGATAGCTCATCTAGACAGGACGCGTAGTTCTAATCTAGAATTAACGGATATATATAGAAGGTTTTATCGCACAGAATTACTAGTCTGGTTTGGACCGAACTAAAGCACCTAACTGCTAATGTAATCTATCCGATTGCAATTACCACAGGTAACATGTTAATAGGACCGTCAATGCTAATCACCTTATCTGATCATAACATGATTCGAAGGCTTATAATAAATTCATGACGTTTATTAAAAGCATTTAAAAACATTAACCTGAGCAATCCAAATGGTCTCAATTAAGCAGTAAAATAATGCAGAGTTTAACTAATTACAACATCCCTTTCCCCAGAGTAAATCCTCTTAGCTAGACATAGCAATTGAAAGCGTAAATAAGAGAGAGTTAGGAGAAATCATCTGTTACGAAGATCCTCTTGCTTGCTCCGCCCTTCGTCCTTGCGCTATGCTGGTTTGGAGGTTGGAATTGGCGACAATGAAGTGAACTTGATGAGATGGAGTGAAAATGGAAATTCTGGAAAAATTTGTGAGATGTCCGGCTGTCTTGGGTCGGACACAAATCCGGACGCGGTGTTGAGGGTCAGTCCGGATCCGGACGCAGATCCGGACGTGGCTAAATGAGTGAGTGAATGCGGGTAGTGTCTGTAACTGAGGGAGGAAGGTTATGGAGGAAGTTTTTATGACTGGAGATGGGATTTATCGTGAACGGAAGCGGAAGTAGATAGGGAGAGTGTATGAGTTAGACGAGAGCGTCTGGTGCGAATGAAATAGAAGCTGAAGGAGAGTTTAAATAGGCTTCAGAAGTAAAAACATTGGTTAGTGGTGAGTTGGGTAAGAGTGATTGAGCATGGGCAATGACTTAATTTACTCGGAGCATGGGCTAAACCGCCGCTTCGGCTGATAATTGCGCTGAAAGCATAATTATCAGCGTGATGCATTTTTATTTTTCATTTCTGTGTGACGTCCGGCTTTGTGTCCGGATCCGGACATGAGACAGAGGTTTTGGATCTGAATCTCGGGTTATGTCCGGAGTTGTGTCCGGATCCGGACATGACACAGAGGTTTTGGATCTGCATGTTGGGTCTTGTCCGGCTTGCGTCCGGATCCGGACGTGTCCTTTTATGGACGTTCGGCTTTGCGTCTGGGTAAGTTTGGCCGGACGTGGCCAAGTTTTGCCTCTTTTTCCTGATTTGTTCCCCGTTTGTTGCGTTGTAATCCTTATGACGTAAGATCTTCATTTCCATGGGTTTTTCCTATATTTAACACATAAAATGCGTCAATTCATATCAAAACATCAATCTTAGGAAAAACGCATAATAAGTGGGAAACATTGCCTAAATTGTTGTAGATTATAAGGTAATTAAACCCTAAAAAGCCTATATGTTTCACACTTATCAACTTCCTCACACTTAAGCTTTTGCTTGTCCTCAAGCAAATTGTAACACCCTGAATTTTTGTAACCCTAATGGAAACCATAGTTCCTTAGGAATTATTAGAGAACATTAGGAAACCCTAGTGGTCGGGAATCAACCAAGAAACCCTGCATAAACCCTAATTAAGGAAGTCCCATAAAACAATGAAATTTCGGGAAGTTATTTAGAGGTCAAAAAGCCCCGGTCAACTGTGGTCAAACCTTGGTCAACCTTGGTCTAACCTCGGTCAAACATTGGACAATGGTCAAACCTTGGTCAATGGTCAACTTTGACCATGATGATGCAGTGATGATGCAGTGGTGATGCAGTGATGATGCAGTGATGAGGCAGTGATGATGCAGCGATGATGTCGGCATGACATAATGATGATGTAAGCGCTGAGGTGTCAACATATGATAGGCTACACATGGTCCCATTAGGAGAAGCCACATGTCACCTTGTTATTAGACAATAGTTAAAACAAATGGGAGCATGACATGTGTTCTATCTTATTAATTATCTTTTGTCCTTATGTAATCATTTTGGAGATAAGCCTTATCTCTTTAGGCCAAGGTGTAGGGCTGGGATTTAATGTGGACACTTGTCCATAATCTAAGGGTTAGGAGAGGATGATTATCCATAAAGTCATCATTACCTTATAACTTATAAAATTAAGTTAAATTCGGTTATAAAAGGGAGAAGAGGGGAGCCGACTTACCATGTTCTTCCTCACCTTATTTCCGCCATTAGAACACTCAGGAAAAACCAGAGAAAAACGTGGAGCTCCATAGGAGGAGAGAAACCAAGGTAAACTAAGTGAAATCAGGAGGGAAACTCACATTTAAGGCAAGGGAATTGAGCTGCATAGGAGGGCGACACCCATAGCTGGTTTATTAGCTTCAATATCAAGAGGAAACCCAGGAGAGAAGACACCATGGCTAGAAGGAACCAGGTAACTCATATGCTCACCCAAAAATCACCTTAAACCATGTTTCCTTCCTTAAATCTCTTCTTCAGTATATTTCGAACCATATATCCTTTTTAGCTGAAATTTTTCCAGTGATTTTAGTGTGATAATAAGATGATACTCTGAGAAAATCAAGCCAAAAATCGTTTTGGAAGTAGGATAACTGTTAGGAGCTTTAAAATGAGTGAAAATGTGTTTTAGGATGTGTAGACTGAAACCGGTGGGATCTTGAGTGTTTTGGTGTGATATTCTGACTATATATGACTATAGGGGACTATTGGTGATGGTGGAGCTCGTAGGTACTCAGAAAAACAAAGAGATAAAGCTAGAGGTGTAAAAATGTGCTTTAAGCTTTAGAAGCTGTCCTAGGGAGTTTCCGACCTTGGTTTGAGTTGAAATTTTTAGGGTGTTCTTATAATATGAACTTAGGAGCGTGGTCAAAATTTCAGATCAAAACTCGTTTGGGAAGTAGATCGAATTATCAGATAGTGTTTAAGGTTAAAAATGTACTTTAAGCTTTTATGAGTGGAGTTGTGTGTTGGAAATTGACTTTGATGGTTGTTTTAGTCCTTATAGGTAAATAGGGATCTAGGAATGGGGTTTTAGCTTGTGGTGTAGTGGGAAAATCAGGAGGAAACCTTGTAGTGTACTTAATGCGCTTTAAAGTTTTAAATGAGGAACTTGAATCTTGTGTGTGATTTCTGTGGGTCCTACTATCTGAATAGGCCTTATTAGGCATTGGAATGGTGTGACCTTGATTATTACATAAAGAATGTGAGAGGTTGATTAAAACTTCTTTTAAGATTTGTGAAGCTATTATATGTGCTAATTGTGATCTAAACTGGAATTTTGTGATTGTGTGTGATCTTACATATGTGGTTGAGCTTACTGGTTGGATGATGAGTTATGGTGTTGAGACTTGGCTATGGTTAGCCCTATTGTAAAAGCTATGTTGGCAACTGAATATTAAGTCATTTTATGGCTTGCCGTATTGGCGACTGATTATTAGACTCCTACCAATGAATTGGGGTCGTCCTATGATCTACTCTTTGAGCTATGGTTAGCCTTAGGGGGTGTGCACACTTAAGGACATATGGCCAGAGAATTGAGAGTTGTGGATTTCACTTTGTGATTCCAGTGGGGTGTTGAGATTTATCTGATTCACGAGGTACGAATGTGATGGTAATCCAAGGGCAGGTAAACTCTTCTGTGTGATATACTCTTACTGCTTGCCTATGCTTGTCTGATGCTTAATTGTTATACAAAGAGTTTTAAAGAGAGAATGAATTTTACAGGGTGTGATATTTGTTACTCAGCTTTGCTGACGTTTTCTGGTTTGTGCCTGTGGCCCCTTTGTGTGAGCTTGCTGGCCACAGATTTGTGTTTATGGTTGCAGGTCAAGTTGATTCTTTGTGTGATATTGTTCTTGAGCTTGGGACAAGGGAACGCCGACATAACTAGGAATTTTATTTATTTGTAAGTGGCAAACTCCTTGGAGCATGTTCCGGGAGTTAGGTTGTAGGTGGATTAGCCTTAGCATCCACACTAGTTGGTGTGGGTGTGGCGGTAGCACTCCGGTTTGGCTTAGGTGTTATTTAGTCTTCCGCTGTAAAATATTGTAGAAAGTTGTACAAAAATAAAATAAATAAATAAATTAGGGTGTGAAAACCGGGGTGTTACACAAATAATGAATAAGAATATCTCTAAAGCCGTCAAATAATCTCAAGATCAAACAAGTGCAGGGTGAAATCAAACAAAGTGATAAATGAAAGAATAATCTTGCTCTTTAGAGGTAGGTTTTCACAAACAGTGAAAGAAGAACAATTTTGTAAAAGCATAGAGAAACTGGATTGTAGAAAACAAGTTAGCTTAGCTTGGGTCTTTCCACCAATTTTCATTCCTCTAACCTTTGGATGACAAGGGGTGTGAAGTAATGCCTTATTCCACAATACCTTTCAACACCACGCACTCATGATCAAAAGCATAAATTTAACTGCAATTATCTCTTTTGTAAGCGAAAGCATTCATCTTCAAGAATTATGTATAAAACAAACTAATATTTAAGATCTTGCAGAGTTATTCCGTAACCCAGACTTTTCTCTCTATCCTTGAGATGGTGTTGGGCCAACTATCCCAGATCCCGAGACCTTAGGTAGATAAGTGTTAAGGCACCCTTAAGACTTAATAACTGGATAGACGAGGCCTGCTATTGTTAGGAAAAAATTTTTGATCAGCGGAGTACCTTGCCTCATCCTTTTCATTCCAAACATTCACTTCATTTCCAAAATCCCAAGCTAAAATAATCTGGTTTCCACAACTAGCTAATCTACCTGATTTCAGTGAAAAGAGAGTATTTTTAAATAAAACTTATTTATCCAAACCTCATCAAGCAGAACGATTCTTATGGTTGTCACTTGGTTTAATTTCAAAAACTCCTGCAATTATTTCATCTTATTTTTCGGTGTGCACTGGCATTAGAGCAGCATAAAGGTAAGTGTGGCATTAAAGAACAACTAACATGTTTTCAGGGAAAGGTCTTTCCTTCCTTACACTTAAGAGGAGCAATGTCCTCATTGGTCATAAAAGAAATGCAAGTAAAAGATCTTTCAAAACATGCTATACTCATAATAGATGCATGTGCAATAATTAAACCGCAACGCAAGAAAGGCGGAACATCAATATGTGAAATTAGGAACTGAGACTTCCCTGGTATCATAGATTGAGGAAGGTGTCCTTCCTCACACTTGAAGTTTTGCAGGGGTCGAGAGATTCCTCACGTAGTCACAGACAAAATGCTTATTGTGTAGAGTAAAATTTGCTATTTTTCCACTGGCATGTACGACCACAGAATAAAGTGCATTAACTCGAACGATAGGGAATATTTAAATTGTATGTTCAATGTTAGAGAAAGAATACTCCCCAGTGTTCTAGCTTAGCAGACATGCGAGAGTAATGTGGTTCCAGTTCCTGTACATATAGCCGTTCGTTTCGCAGTAGAGGGGATATGTAAATAAATCAGTTAAGAACGCTGCACTGCTCAGAGAAATAGGAAATTTAGCATATCAGAATTAAAGAACTGCCAAATAGAAACATTACCACTTCACCTGTCAGTATCGTGTTTAGCGTTAGTTTCAACAAACAAAAGTAAAGCAATTCAAAAAGAAAAGTACGGAAAACAAATAAAATAAAAGAAAGCAAGAAAGAGTGGAAGGCTGTCACTAAGGCGGCTGTGGTGGTGCTCCTGGGGTCGCCAGTGTCGGTTGTTGCTGGGCGGTGGTGGTGGGGTTGTGGTGGTGGCGAAAATGGAGGAGAATAGGGTGTGATTTTGAGTTTCTGGTTTGAGTGCGTCGGGGAAGAAGAAAGAAAGAAGAAAGTGGAAAGAATAAAATAAAGAAGAGAAAGAAAGCACGGCGCGATTTTAGTCACGTCCGGTTTTCCGTCCGGATCCGGACGTGACTAGTTATGTGAGTCCGGATTTGCGTCCGGCTAAACTTAGCCGGACACGTTGAAAACTCCTTTTTTTTAATATATATTTTATTAAATTAACAACCACTACTCTAAAACACCTCATTGGTTTAAAAATAAAAAGGAACTATTACTAAATCAAGCAAAAATAAAACAAACACAAGAAATGCAAAAAATGAAATAGCAAGAGTGTTAGAGGACTCCCTTATCTGTGATGAACAATGCCGTGGTATTCCCCCACACTTGAGTTCAGTTTAGCATCAAAGTGAGGTAAATGAAAGATTAAATCTGCAAAACCAGGAGAACTCAAGTGGAACCAGGCAGAATTATTAGTAGAAAATAAGAGCCAATACTCTTGCATATGCACAACATCTTTAACACATCACAAAATAAGAACAAAGTAAAATAAATAACTAAACCAAGAAAGCGAAAAGAGATACAAACCGGTGGGTTGCCTCCCACCAAGCTGCCCGGAGTTAGAGTCTCTGGCTAGACTTCGCAGATAGTATCAAGGAGAGCTGCCACAGCAGCTAGTAATAGCTTTCTTCAGTCTGAAATACCATTGCAAGCGTGGCTTCTTTGATGATTTTGGAGGAGGTGTTGCAGTACAGATAGCAGAAATAGAAGTAATGGAATAAGAACTTTCAATCAAGGATACACCTGGTGCAGGAGGCTGAGAAAAGGTAGTGCCTAGGTACTTCTTCAGTCGAGCACCATTCACTTTGAATACCTCTCCTGACTTGTTTTCTAGCTCATAGGCGCCATAGGAAGTGATCCCTACAACCTTAAATGGACCTGCCCAATGGGATTTCAACTTCCCAGGAAAAAGGCGCAGCCTGGAATTGTACAGCAACACCAGATCCCCTACTTTAAATTCTCTCTTCTATATCATTTGATCATGGATTCTCTTTTTGCGCTCCTTATAAATTCTGGAGCTGTCATAAGCTCGTTCTCTTAGTTCTTCGAGTTCAGACAGCTGAAATTTCCTTTTCTCTCCAACATTGTGTAGATCAAAATTCAGGGCCTTCAATGCCCAATAAGCTTTATGCTCTAATTCCACTGGAAGATGGCAGGCTTTCCCTTACACAAGCTTGAACGAAGACATCCCTATAGGAGTCTTAAAAGCAGTCTGATATGCCCATAGAGCGTCATCCAGCTTGACTGACCAATCCTTCCTTGATGCATTAACAGTCTTCTGCAAGATCCATTTAAGCTCACAATTGGTCACTTCTGCCTGACCATTAGTTTGGGGGTGGTAAGGTAATGCCACCTTGTGGGTCACCCCATATTTAGTCATCAAGGAGTCGAAGGCTCGGTTGCAGAAGTGAGAGCCACCATCACTGATGATTGCCCTGGGTACCCCGAATCTGGTGAATATGTGCTTTTTCAGAAATTTTACCACTGTCTTAGCATCAGCAGTGTGGCAGGGAATAGCTTCAACCCACTTCGAGACATAGTCCACAGCTACTAGGATATATTGGTTTCCATGGGATGAAGGGAAGGGGCCCATGAAATCTATGCCCCAAACATCAAAAAGCTCCACCTCAAGAATACCTTGCTGAGGCATCTCATGCCTTCTAGAGATGTTTCCCATCCTCTGACAGAGGTCATAATGGGAACAGAAGTGGTAGACATCCTTATGTAGAGTGGGCCAAAAGAATCCACACTCTAATATCTTCGCAACTGTTCTTGTAGAACCATGATGGCCACCCGCCTCTCTAGCATGACAGAATTCTATTACGCTCTGGATCTCCTCATCTGGAAGGCATCACCTTATCAAACCATCAGCACAAATCCTAAACAGATAGGGATCCTCCCAGATATAGTGGCGGGCTTCTGATAAGAATTTCTTCTTCTGGTTGTAGATGTAATCGTGAGGAATCATCCCAGAAGCAAGAAAGTTCGCCCAATCCGCATACCATGGTTATTTCACCTTTCCAATCATGAACACCGTCTCATCAGGAAAGAACTCGTTGATTGGGATTCCATCATCAGGAATGTCAAGCCTAGACAGGTGATCAGCAACTCCGTTCTGCTTCCCCTTTTTATCCACAACCTCCAAATTAAATTCTTGGAGAAGCAAAATCCACCTCAAAAGTCTAGGCTTCGATTCATTTTTCTGGAAAAGATACTTGAGGGCCGTATGATCAGTGTGGACAATCACCTTGCTTCCTAGCAGATATGGTCGAAACTTATCCAGAGCGAACACCACAGCTAGCAACTCCTTCTCTGTAGTAGTATAATTTTTCTGCGCGTCTATCAAGGTCTTGCTAGCATAGGTGATTACTCTCTACATCTTATCCTTCCTCTGACATAATGTGGCGCCAACAGCATAATCGCTCGCATCTGTCATGACCTCAAACGGTTCTGACCAATCTGGTGGGACCACAATTGGGGCTGAGCAGAGCTTATCTTTGATGGTCTGAAAGGCTGTCAAACACTCCTCAGTGAACTGGAACTTGACATCTTTCTGAAGCAGGTCTGACAGGGGCTTAGCAATCTTTGAGAAGTCCTGAATGAATCTCCTGTAGAATCTTGCATGACCAAGAAACGATCTGACATCCTTCACTGTAGTCGGTGGGGGGAGCTTCTCTATCACCTCCACCTTGGCTTTATCTACCTGGATGCCCTCCTTAGAAACCTTGTGCCCCAGTACAATACCTTCCCGTACCATAAAATGGCACTTCTCCCAGTTCAGCACAAGGTTTGTCTCCTCACATCTCCCCAATATCTTATCCAACTGCTCCAGGCACACCTCGAAACTCTGCCCATAGACTGAAAAGTCGTCCATAAAAACTTCAATGCTCTTCTCAATGAAGTCATTGAAGATGGCCATCATACACCTCTAGAACATCACAGGAGCATTACAGAGGCCAAAATGCATCCTCCTATATGCGAACGTCCCATATGGACAGGTAAAGGTCGTCTTCTCTTAATCCTCTAGAGCAATAGGGATCTGGAAGTAGCCACTATAGCCATCGAGGAAGCAGTAGAACTCCTGACCAGCCAACCGCTCCAGCATTTGATCGATGAATGGGAGCGGGAAATAGTCCTTCCTTGTGGCATTGTTGAGGCGACGGTAGTCAATACACATTCTCCATCCGGTCGTCTGCCTCTGGGGAACCATCTCCCCCTTCTCATTGGGAACTACCACGATCCCTCCTTTCTTTGGGACAACCTGGACTGGAGACACCCACTGGCTGTCAGATATCGGGTAGATAATGCCTGCATCAAGAAGCTTCAGCACTTCAGCTTTGACCACCTCCTTCAGATTGAGATTTAATCTTCTCTGGGGCTGCCTCACTGCCTTATAATTATCCTCCATATAGATCCGGTGAGTGCGGAAACCCGGATTGATCCCTTTGATATCAGCAACTGACCACCCCATGACACCTTTATGCCTCTTGAGCACCTCCAGAAGTCTAGTTTCCTGCGAAACAGACAAAGATGCAGAGATAATAACAGGCAGGGTGCTACCCTCTGCCAGGAAAATATATTTAAGGTGGGAAGGGAGAGATTTGAGTTCAAGGGTAGGAGGCTTCTCTATTGAAGGGATAGGTCTTTGGATAGGTAGATCCAGCTTTTCTACTGGAGGAGTGGAGGAGCGAAAATATGACCTCCCTTGATTGAGCTGCTGGACGACTGAGGCCATCTCAAAGCTTTCCTTGTCATCCTGAATGGATAGGCTTAATACCTGCTCTAACAAGTCAGAACACTCAAACAAAGAGTTAGAAGTATCAGTACTCTATGGATGTAGTCATCCTCAAGATCATAAAAATCCTCAATTAAATCAATAGAGAAAACAGCAAGAGAAGAAGTATTTTTCCTCATCATCTTATTAATATCAAAACTTAATTCTTCGTCATGAAATTTCAAGGTAATCTTTCCTTTATCAACATCTATAATAGTCTTCGCAGTTCTAAGGAAAGGTCTACCAAGAATTAGAGGTACCTCAACATCCTCTTCCACGTCGAGGATCACAAAATCAGCTGGGAAGAAAAACTTACCCACACCAACAACCACATTCTCTACCATACCTCTGGGTGTGATTGACGATCTATCAGCTAATTGGAGTTTGAAATGAATAGGAACGAGCTCACCCGCATGAAGCTTCTTGAACATAGTGTATGGCATCAGGTTGATGCTCGCTCCTAGATCGCAGAGACCGTATCCACAATCCATATCTCCAATTGAGCAAGGAATAATGGGCTGACCTGGATCACCACGCTTTGGAGGCAGCTTCTGTAGGATCGCTGCTGAACAGGTCTCAGTCAGCTGAATGGTGTCCTTCTCCTTATACTTCCGCTTATTTGAAATCAAATCCTTCACAAATTTAGCATAGTTTGGCATTTGTTTGATCGCATCAATAAGAGGAATATTGATAGTCAGCTTACGAAAGACATCTAAAAAAATTCCAAATTGCTCATCGAGCTCTGGCTCCTTGAGACGGTTTGGAAAAGGAAGTTCTTTTGCAGATGTTTTTCCTTTCGTATTTTTAATAGCAGTTGAATGAGAGGAAGAAGGAATAGGAGCCTGGGTCTCCTCATGAACTACCTCAGGAGGGGCAGGATGCCCTGATGGTGCACCGACGGTATGAGAAGGGGGCTCGGTCTCCTCATCAGTGTGGCTCCCTGCCACTTTGTCTTTGATTAAGCTCCTTCCACTCCTTAGGGTAACTGCTGCTACTTCTCCAGAATCCTCGCAGTTCTTAATCACTACTGCTTCTGAGACCGACACTGCTTTCAATTGTTCCTTGGGATTGGGGTCTGGTTGGGAAGGCAGTGATCCAAAGGTCTTTGCTGTAAGAGGAACTGAGTCAACTGACTCATCGTTCCCTGCATATCTACCATGGCATTCTCTAATTTTTGCTGTCCAGCTGCCAGATTCTGATTGATTACAGTTTGCTGCTTTCGAGAAGCCATCAACTTATCCATCATCTCCTTCAGATTGGCATTGTTTGAGCTCAATGATGGTTGCTGAGCTTGAGACTGCTGTGGCCTGAACTGATTATACTGAGGCCTAGCAAAGCCGGGTGGTCCTCCCTGGTTCGCCCTGAGGCTGCATCTGATGTGAGTTTAGCACGTTGTTCGGATTTCCATACCTGAGGTTTTGGTGCTGATTCTGCACCCAGGGTTGTCTATTGTTGAATTGTCCGATGACGTTGGCCTCCTCTGAATGCTTCATCTCGGCTACCATTGGGCAATCCTCATATTCATGTGCGTCCCCACATTGAGAGCAGCAGACTTCGTTGGCACTTGTGGAGACCTTCTTGGCAGATTGCCTAGGGGTTGTCCCCATGGTGAGCTGTTCGAGCATTTTCGCCATACTTCCCATCGTGGTTTTCAGCTGCGCTTGCTCGGCGGCTATCTGTTCCATCATCGGGTCCGGAGCTCGGGTAGAACTGTGACCTATTGAGAAACTCTTCCCCCATTGTTGCTCCATTGGCGAAGCTCCTCACAGTAGGACTCCATTGCTGCCATGAAATCTTCCCCACTTTTTGCTAGTAGGTTCCCTCCTAAGGCAGCTCTCACTTCGCCTCTGTTTTCATCTTTTAGCCCTTGGAAGAATCCTTGAGCCAGCGAGGTGATATTCTGACCGTGATGAGGGCACTGGCGGAGTAGTTCTTTGAATCGGTCCCACGCCTCGCATATTGTCTCACTACCCAGCTGCCTGAATGCCGTCAGATCGGCGATCATCTGTCGTGTCCTGGAGATGGGGATGTATTTCTCATAGAATTTATCCGTCATCTGCTCCGAGGTGGTAATGATGCCTGGTGGTAGTCTATGGAACCATTTTGAAGCTTCTCCGGATAGGCTGTGCTGGAACAGACTCCGTCTGGCATATTCCTCCAAGCCTTGTGATAAGCCAAGCGAGTCCAAGTGCACTAGGAATCGATGTACGTGGTCTAGTGCATCTGCTGGGTCGGCACCTGAAAAAGGTTCCTGCAGGGTGATTACGAACAACATTGGATTGATGGGAGGGTTTTACCTTTTGCCAATCTGCCACTAGTTCTGCAGTTAGGTCTGGTAGAACCACTGGACCTCTTCTGGGTGTGGCTGGCGGTCTATTTATTCTCCCCATCGTGTATTGGGCGACTGGACCTCCTCCCAGCTGGTCATGGTTTGCTGCCATGTTGAAATAGAGCTGCCTTCTTGCTCTCAGAGCATGGAGGAAAACTCTCTCGATTTCTGGGTCAAAGTCTATATCGGGTGGACCAGATGAACGCGTTCTGCGCATCCACTAGGTACTTGTAACAGCAAAAGAGAAAGGAAAAAATGTGTTGAATTTAGAACTAAAGTAAACAAGGGAATACAAAAATAAAATTGAAATGACTAAGACAAACGAACTTATAGTACTGGAAAATTAAATGACAGAAAAATTATAAATTGAAATTAAATGACAGTAATGAAAAACAATTAGATAAAATGGCACAAAAATAAATTAAACCTTAAATATAAATAATAGACAAAATAAATTATGAAACAAATAAAAATAGTAAACAAGGTATTGTAATAGAGTAACAAATTAACCAAGGCTAGGGACTTGACAAAGTCAAGTCCCCGGCAACGGCGCCATTTTGCAAATGGTTAAATTGATATATTAAAAGCCAAGAAATAATCCTAGAAAATAACAAATCAACAGACCGTCAGGTTGCAAAAATCCCGGTCACAGTAGTATAGTAATTAAGAAGCAACCAGGTATCAATCCGCGGGACTTGAAGAAAATAAGTCTAGCCTTAGGCGATAGGTAACGAATAAGGGGTTGTTTTGGTTTTGGAATCAATAATAGACAAGAAAATAAATAGCAGATAAATTAAAGCGATAGGTAGGAAGTATGAACGGTACTCTAGGTTCAGGGAGTTGTTTCACTAGCTAGGTTCTGTATATCCTACTACTTTAACGGAGACTTGGATCGGCTTGTAATTCTCAAATATCTATTCTGTATTAAGTCCTAATTCCAGATAGCTCATCTAGACAGGGCACATAGTTCTAATCTAGAATTAACGGGTATATCTAGAAGGTTTTATCGCATAGAATTACTTGTCTGGTTTGGACCGAACTAAAGCACCTAACTGCTAATGTAATCTATCCGATTGCAATTACCACAGGCAACAGGTTAATAGGACCGTCAATGCTAATTACCTTATCTGATCATAACACGATTCGAAGGCTTATAATAAATTCATGATGTTTATTAAAAGCACTTAAAAACATTAACCTGAGCAATCCAAATGGTCTCAATTAAGCAGTAAAATAATGCAGAGTTTAACTAATTACAACATCCCTTCCCCCAGAGTAAATCCTCTTAGCTAGACATAGCAATTGAAAGCATAAATAAGAGAGAGTTAGAAGAAATCATCTGTTACGAAGATCCTCTTACTTGCTCCGCCCTTCGTCCTTGCGCTATGCTGGTTTGGAGGTTGGAATTGGCGACAATGAAGTGAACTTGATGAGATGGAGTGAAAATGGAAATTCTGGAAAAATTTGTGAGATGTCCGGCTGTCTTGGGTTGGACACAAATCCGGACGCGGTGTTGAGGGTCAGTTCGGATCCGGACGCAGATCCGGACGTGGCTAAATGAGGTGCGTGAATGCGGGTTGTGTCTGTAACTGAGGGAGGAAGGTTATGGAGGAAGTTTTTATGACTGGAGATGGGATTTATCGTGAACGGAAGCGAAAGTAGAGAGGGAGAGTGTATGAGTTAGATGAGAGCGTCTGGTGCGAATGAAATAGAAGCTGAAGGAGTTTAAATAGGCTTCAGAAGTTAAAACATTGGTTAGTGGTGAGTTGGGTAAGAGTGATTGAGCATGGGCATCGACTTAATTTACTCGGAGCATGGGCTAAACCGCCGCTTCGGCTGATAATTGCGCCAAAAGTATAATTATCAGCGCGATGAATTTTTATTTTTCGTTTCTGTGTGACGTCCGGCTCTGTGTCCGGATCCAGACATGAGACAGAGGTTTTGAATCTGAATCTCGGGTTACGTCCGGAACTGTGTCCGGACCCAGACATGACACAGAGGTTTTGGATCTGCATGTTGGGTCTTGTCCGGCTTGCGTCCGGATCCGGACGTGTCCTTTTATGGATGTCCGACTTTGCGTCCGGGTAAGTTTGGCCGGACGTGGCCAAGTTTTACCTCTTTTTCCTGATTTGTTCCCCGTTTGTTGCGTTGTAATCCTTATGACGTAAGATCTTCTTTTCCATGGGTTTTTCCTATATTTAACACATAAAATGCGTCAATTCATATCAAAACATCAATCTTAGGAAAAACACATAATAAGTGGGAAACATTGCCTAAATTGTTGCAGATTATAAGGTAATTAAACCCTAAAAAGCCTATACGTTTCACACTTATCATAAAACATGTTTAGAAACATGTGGAAAGATTAGGAGAAGATTGGGTGAGGATTAAGGTTGGATTTGGGGTTGAAAAATGTAATTTTAGCAGCTTTTTAGCAGGGCTCGGAACTTAGGGGCCGGACCAAGTCCCGGACCACCCTTAAAAATGCCTCGAGAGTCATTCCAGCAACTGGTCCGGGACCTAAGACCAGGACCAAGTCCCGAACCAGGTAAGAAAATTAGCCGAAAGTGAGAAAATGCATTGGTCCGGGACTTTGGGTCCGGACCAAGTCCCGGATCACCCCTAGAAATTCACTGTGAGTGTTTTAAAGGCCTTAAAAGGTGGGGGATTGAATGGTAATGGTTTTAGATGATGTTTAGGCGTTGTTTGGTGACATGTAAAGGTCCTTAGAAGTATAAACAAGTGCTAGATTGATTGTGGAAGTAAGAACCTAAGTTCACAAGAGTAAAGATAAGGATAACGGGATAACGGGGTAAGTACGGAGTAATAGTAGTTTACATACCGTATGATCATGATGTACAAGAATTAACTAAGGAGCGTGAGACGACGCGCTAAAGTAATTCCTTGGTGAAAGGTATGGATTTCTTGCAACTTGTGTCCTATTGAGTTCGCTCGGCCTGTGTGTTGTATGCTTGTGTGCCGGCTTAACAAGATAAATGCATGTAAAATGGTTATTGCATTGTTATGTATATCTTGATGCTTGATGCATGTGCTAACCTTCGTTGTGTGATTGTGTGGTCTAACATAGTGTTGTAGACCGAAACATAAATAACTACCGTAAGGTTAGCGACTCATAGAAAAGAGTCATCCCACAAAATAACTTAAACGTGGAAAACACACAAGCACTACCAACTAGGGAACAACGAAAGTTCAAACTAAATGAACTCACCTGAGCGTGAAAAGTTACGGGACTAATAAACTCCCTCTTTAACGGTTAGAGAACCGAAACGAAACAGTCCACGAAATGATTAATAGTGGAAAGACATAAAGAACCTCCACTAGGAGAACAACGAAAGTTCAATGTTATGAACTCATGAGAAAGGTAAAAAGAAATATACGGGACCACCAAATCCCTTATAAGAGATAGTCGTCCTCCTATATGAGGATCCGACCCGGTTAGAGAAAATAATCCTATGTATAAATATTCAAAAACATTGGGGGCAACCCTTAATTATGTGAATACATGAATACAAGATAATTCCCTAAGTCATTAGAAGACATCGAGAGTGATGCTTCTAGACTAATATACATAATTATATTACAACTCCGAGAGAGGAGTATTCGGGAATGTGAGAAGTCCAATAGAGATTCAGACCTATGTGAAAGAGGTAGGAACTAAGAGAGAGTTCCGGATGCTAGTTGAGCCTTCCCACCATGCTAGACCTAGAGTAGGGTTGAAGCCGGGGAAGTAAGACTAGGCTTGAAAGCCCGGTGGTGAGTCTTGTGTATGACTCTACCCGGAGGCCATGTGTATTAGCTTAAGTATTATTTAAGAGAAGAATAATTGAGAAAGTAAGTTTGAGACCTGTAGTGTCTGTTAAACTAAGAGAACAAGTAATAGCATCCGAAGAGAATGGATAAGGTATTGAACAATGAGAAAAAGGCATTAGTGAGGTAGAAACCCTCAAGGCCTAAAGAGCAAGATGAATAAGTTAACTAACTAATTTAATGTGTTAGTTGTGATTGTATTCCTATATGTGAATACTAGTATGAATGCGAGCATGATGTTTGTTTATTGCACTTCATGTTCTGATTAAAATAAAATCAATCACATGTTAAGATGAGAATTAGTTGAGTGTGGCCCGGTAGTAGCGGGTTGCACGACTTACATACCAGCAAAGGTGCTGAGCCCCTCTGGGCCACTCATTATTTTTCAGGTACACCGAAGATGACTACCGTTCGAGAGTAGGACGGGAATGCTACGACATGGGTAGTAGTAGATTTACTTACATTTTAATTGTTGTAAGCATGTAAGACCGAAGTTGTATCGACATTTTGGATTGTAATGGAAACTCGGTATAGCTTGTAATGTATAAGACTCGGTTTAGAAATGAAAGAAGTTTGAATTGTAATGTGTAGAGTACTCGGGTATTCTGGTCCATCAGACCGATGCTGTATTGAGTTAGGCCTTGTTAGCCACGTGGGTGGCTAACGGCATTGTTTCACCCGCCGGTGGTATTAGATTATCCGCTGCAATTGCACTGATTATTGAGGTGATTATGTGATAATAACGGGATTAGCGGTAGGGGTGTTACAGAAAAACTATAATTTATATATTCAGATGTATTTTTCAATATATATTATATCTATTTTAACATCAAGTTAATTAAAATTAAGGGAAAATTGCATCCCCACCCATGACGTTTGATGAAATGACACACCCCACCCACGAGGTTTCAAAAATTACTTAGTCCACCCATTTGGTTTCCTCTATTTTACATTTGACAACTTTTTTAATATTTGATCAACTTAAACGAGGCTTTAATGTTGTCCAAACTTGATAAAACTTTACATGGATGATACTAAGGTGTTATATTTTTGTCCAATGCCAAATCCAAAGTTTTTTAAGGTCATATATGACCCGTGAGACCCAATAAAAATACGTTCACATGTCACATGTTTCTGTGGGTCCCACGAATCACATATGAGCTTAAAAAACTTTGAATTTCACGCTAGACCAAAATATAACACCTTAGCATCGTCCATGTAAAGTTTCATCAATTTTGGATAACATTTAACCATCTTTTAAATTGATCAAATATTTGAAAAGTTACTGGATGTAAGATATCGGTAACCACATGGATGGGCAAAGTAATTTTTGAAACCTCATGGGTGGGGTGTGTAATTTGACAAAACGTCATGGGTGGGGGATGTAATTTTTCCTAAAATTAATATTAAACATACACTATTATTTTGATAGGAAGAAAGATATTTCATTAACATAACACTAATACATTATCCATCATTTACAACATTATAAAAAACAGAAAATAACACACCCTCTCAATCAGTTCAGAAGTATTACAAGAGTCAACAATTTCATTATTATACAAAGAATATAGCCCACTAACTGAAACAAAAATTGATAACCCACCACTATACTTTTCATTATATTTTTGCTCTTCGGTAAGATCTTGAAGGTTTACATAAGTAAATAAAAAAGAAGAAAGAATAGACTTTGCAGCACATTAGTGCTCTTTAGTGCTTTGTACGTGCATTCTTTTCAGCACTAAAAGCATGAACAATCAAATTAGGATTATAAAACATGAATGATAACATGAGAAGTAACCAATATGAAGAGAATTGTTCACTTTAATGTTAGCACAATGATCATCAAAATGGAAACGAAGTTAGTTTCAAGGGGAGAGTATTTGAAAGAAAGGTCTTATGTACAAAATTGGAATGTCACCTACTATAAGCAAGTTTGTTTTTCATCCATTTTTGAAATCATCAGCCTTTGAATACCAACTAATGAAAGTTGGAATGTTTCAACAAGTTGCTTGTAACTAATGAAATTAGAAACCTCCCGGATTATCAATGTGGATACAAATAATAAGCACTACTGAAAGCATATATTTACGTAATGATATAGACCTAACCATTGGCAGGAAAATCCACCAGAGTAAGCAAGGTTATTATTCTACATGTAGCAATGAGAAATGTAATGCCAAAGGAAAAGGTATACCACAAAGAATTATACATTCAAGGGAAAAGGTGTACCCCAAAGAATTGTACTTTCATGTAGAACCAAAAGAAGCAGGTGAATTTTACATACCATGCCAATCCTCACGTGAGAAAAGTATAACCACCATGATCCCCAAGATGAAGTCCATCATGTGTCTCTGTATAGTTGACTAAAAATTTATATACTTCTTAGTGAGTTAGCTACCATCTCCTTTGAAAAGTTTTCCCATCTTTCACTTTGGTTTATAGTAATGCGATCTGCAAATATTTTCTTCCCTCAACTAAACTTCATATGTGAAAAAATAAAAGAAAATTCAAACAACCTATATTGTGAATGTTCTCTTTACCAGAGTTATAGATGCATTGAAAATTGGATAACCACTGATGTCAAAGACAGATGATGAACAAAAAGAAAGATCATTAACCATTAGAGAAGTGGTATCACTAAACTCCAAACCAAAGGTTTGTAAGATTTTAACATCATCTGCATCTCCAAGTCTATATTTAGTAATTTCCATAACTTCACTGCTAAGCATGAAGAGTACAACAATACAGTGAAGGAGTACCTGGTTACAAAATATGGATAAGATGCAACTTAGATTTTCCATATATAGTAAAATATTTTTCTAGAAGCTAACTAATAGATGCCTCACCATTCATCACTTATCATGTGATCACAATAATCTTTTGAACCAACATATGTGAAATTGTCCTCATGTGCAGCAGCATTAATGAAGTTTCTAGCGTGGACCATTTCTGGCCTCTCTATCTCATTTCGTAGTTTATACACAGTCATAATAAGGGAAGAATTATTAAGAAAATAATAGCTTAATTCAACCAAACATGTAAATTCAAACGAGGGATCAAGGATGATCCTGGAAAGAATATCACCAGATAATGATAAGTAGATTATAAGATATAATCTAGTGCAGTCGTGTGTTTCTTCATTTTTCTCAGCTTAATCTAGATGGATGGAGCACAATGCACACAAGTCATTCAAACATAATACAAATTAAAGAAGCTAACAAAAGTCAAAAGATACAACATTAATTGCACAAGTATACACCTCATAAAGAGAAACAAAAGCAACACAATATGCTAGCAAATCTACTAAACCATATGCATAGGTGCAACAACATAGGTGAGACTTCTTTAATCAATGAAGGCCTCTAATGGATCAAAGCACACATACAAATGCAAATGGACAAAAGCTTCAAGATGGGAAATTCAGGTACACTAAGACAATAAAGGAAGCATTGGAAAGAGAATGCCCTAGAGTCATATCCTGTGATGATATCCTTGTTTTTTTAGCTAGATATGGGATTAACTTGGTAAGGACTAGTAAACTTATATTGTTAGCTATTGAATATAAGTTATAACTAATAAAACTAATTAATTATATAATGGTATAGGTGCAAGGACCTTACATCTCACTGAAGATAGAAATAAGATACATGAGAAGAAGTAGAGCCAATATAAAGGAAGAAAAAGAGTGTTTCTTTAAGGAGTTTGAGAAGGCGATTACTGTTTTGAATCCTTAGTTAAACCTTTAATTAACTTACAAGCAAATCTAGACAAGGAAGGAAAATAAATCCCTCATTGGAATGAAGCAAAAAAGTCTCTAATCTGACAATTATACAACGTGCCTTCACGCGCCCGATATTTTCCTCCTGTTGTGCCCTCTCGTCCCCTTCCTCTAGCTCTCGTAGGTTTCTTCCCATCGATCCGCCGCTTGTTGCGCTGCTGTTAGCTCTTCACGGAGGCCCCGTCGCCACCGCCGGGCTCCTAGCCTGGTGGCTCAGGCCCCTCCAGTGAGCCCTCCTCCCCGTCTCTCCCCGTTGGCAGTTCCCGGCTGCGCTCCGTCCCTCCGACATGGTTAGGCGCCGCTCTACCACCCGTGCTACCCCAGGTGCCCCTCCGTCCGCCAGTGCAGTCGTCCCCCCTGGTGCTCCTCCTTCCGCCAGCGCTCCCACCGGCCCCCTTTTCTCTGCTACAAATCCCGCTTGTGGTGATGCTGCTGGTGTGGTTTGTCGAAGCCCGCTTGTTCCTCTGCGCATCCCGCCGCTTCAGGTGTTTCTGGAGCAGCGCTCAATCGTGGTGGTGTAGTGGAGCAGATCTCAACGTCCCCAGCCTCCCTTCCGTCTGTGGAGATTCAGGCGAGAGTGGAGCCATGGAAGGCTCTGTTGTCGTGGTGCCGTCGACCCCGGTTGACAAGGTCAATTCTTTGTCGGACCGTATTGTTTTGTCATCGAATGAAATTGGAACAAGGAGTCAAAGTTTAACTTTGCTTCCTTTCGTAGCCGCTACCCTGGCCAGACCTGCGACGCAGTTGTTCCAGTCAAAGATTCTCGGGACTCAAGCGTGATTGGTGGTACAAGGCCTCTTTCCGTTCGTAGTGGTGATGTTGTTTGCAGTTGTGGAGTGGCTGCTGTCAACAGCCCCGATGGTCTGAACAATCCATGTGCAATCCATTTGAATGTGGAGTCGAGTCCCCTAACCAATGACCCCCAAATAAAATTTCATAATAATGGGAGTGTGCAGATTATCCCGGATGAGTGTCCCTCTGGGGCCCGAGCCCCAGCCATAGATTTGTTCGTGGAGCTTTCGGGTCCCCCTCTTGACTTGGCTCTGCAAGACTATCTCAATAGGCCAGGCCCTGGCTCGCCTGTTGCTGTGGACAAGGCCTTCCCTCCTCTCTCCAGGGCCCCAGGCCCCAGTGTGCAGCCCGTAGAAGGCAAAGTCGGTGATCTAGTTCCAATTGCTAAAAGAACCTCCAGACCTAGCGTCCCGGGCAAAAGGACAAACCCTAGCTCGACAGGTACTAAATCTAACCCTTCCTTTCTTGATATGCTTCTTGCAAAACAAAAGACAAACTTTGGCATGTCTCTACAATCAGATAGTATTGACAATATAGACCATGATAGCCCGTTTGTCTCTATTATGGAGGAAGACTTATTGCCTGAAATTGACTATTGGAAGAATGCGTTAGTGGGCCATATCTGGGGGAAACAATTTGGCTTCAATGTGGTTAGAGAATTTGTGAAAAGAGCCTGGAACTTCGTAGCTACCCCTCAAATTCTTCTTTATGATGAGGGATGGTTCCTATTCTGGTTTGACAAAGAGGAGGACCTCCAACAAGCCCTAGACAAGGGCCCTTGGCTCCTGTACTCGTCCCCTCTGGTTCTTAAAAAATGGTCCTCAGATTTTTCCTTTAATCCAAAAGATCTTAATCGCATCCCCGTTTGGATTCAGCTCCCAGGCCTTCATACTAGCCTGTGGTCCCAATCTAGCCTTAGAAAGATCTGCTCTAAGATTGGCTCACCTCTTCATACTGATCATTCGACAGCCTCAAAAACTAGGATTTCCTATGCTAGAGTCCTTGTAGAAGTGGACTTCAACCTTGAGCTGGTTAGAGAAATCGAGATTCGTGCCCCTAGTGGCTCCATGGTTCAGCATGTTGTTTATGAATGGGATCCAATCACTTGGTCTTCCTGCAGCCTTCTTGGGCATTCATCTGCTTGCTGCCCTACCCGATCCGGGCGCTCTCAGGTGCCTAAACAGCTCGCCCACCGCTCTTCTCCTCCTCCTCCGGGTCCTGCCCCGAGAGAGATCCCCCAGTCCGCCGCTCTAGCCCAGAAGCCCAACCTCCAGACTTCTCCAGCTCAGCTTGCCCCACCCAATATTGAAGCTCCTCAGACCACCGTTGTTAAGTCTCCTAGCCCCAAATCTTTGAAGTTAATGTCGCATCCTTCTCTGGTCCCTTCCCCGAGCTGTAGCGCTCAGCTGGACCTTGCCCATACTCCTGGCCCCCTCCCGGGTCCTCTCGTCCCTGATTCCTCAGGTGGTTCGCTTTCCTCCCCTAATAACCCTAAGTTAATGATGTCCCCCTCTCTCCAGCTTGTGCTAAATCCCATCACTGAAGATTCTTGGCAGGAGGTCCCCTCCAATGGAAGGAGCCCCCCTGATAAGGCCCTACAGCCTTTCCTTGAGGACCTTTCCCTCCAGCTTACTAATTCATTTGCTATCTTGGAGAAGGGCAATGCCCTTCACGCCCCCTCCTCTACCCCCTCTCCATGAATATGGCAGTTTGGAATGTTAGGGGTTGCAACGACCAACCCAAGCTCCTTTAGATCCAAAAATTTGTGGCTAATAACAAGCTTTGTGCGTTTAGCCTCCTCGAAACCCATGTTTCAATCCATAATCACCTTTCTATTCTATCTCGTTTCTTCCCCGCATGGAGTATAGTCCACAATTATGGGGCGCACCAAAGTGGGCGCATCTGGATCCTCTATAACCCTACCATCATCACCCTCACCCCCTCGCATTGCTCAGATCAAATCCTTTCTTGCAAGGCCTCTATCCTAGGTAGCTTTGAGTTTACCATCTCGATTGTCTACGGTAGGAACAACCCTAGCCTCAGGGCCCTCCTTTGGGAGGACATCATCAATCTCACCCAAA
Organism: Limonium bicolor; assembly: GCA_023374045.1. Taxonomy (NCBI): domain Eukaryota; kingdom Viridiplantae; phylum Streptophyta; class Magnoliopsida; order Caryophyllales; family Plumbaginaceae; genus Limonium; species Limonium bicolor. The sequence goes on from CM041779.1 coordinate 339,169,773, forward strand.
CCGTAACTGGGACGTGGGTTGTGATAGGGGATTTTAACAATATCCTCTACGCTCAAGATAGGATCAGCATGCGTAATCCTCAGCCGAGTGACTACCACAATTTTGCTGATTGTGTCTCCAAAGCAGAGCTACAAGACCTTCGCTTTTATGGGCGATTCTTCACCTGATGGAATAACCAATTCGACCACAGGCGCGTCCTTGGGAAAATTGACCGCGTCTTGGTTAACGAGGAGTGGATCCTGAGGTTCCCCACGAGCTTTGCTACCTTCCTCCCTCCCCTGGTCTCGGATCATAGCCCAATGATCATCACCCTCCCCGCTCCCACCCCCCGAAGGAGAAGCTTCAAGTTTCTCAATATCTGGACCTCGGACCCTTCTTTCCTTCCCCTTGTGCGGGATGCGTGGGATATCTCACTTAGGGGGAGCCGAATGCACTCTATTGATCAGAGGCTCCGTCATCTTCGATCCGGTCTAATCTCTCTCCATAAAAAGGAGTATGGCTCCATTGGGGACAAGGGTCAAAGCCTCATAAATGATCTCGCTGACGCTCAAAATAATTTGGACCTCGATCCTTGGAACCCAACCCTAATCTCGTAAGAGACATCTCTGAGGCATAAGCTCCTTGCTAGGGATTCCCACGAGCTTCTGTTCCTCCGCCAGCTCTAAAAAACCCGTTGGCTAAAGCTAGCAGATTCTAACTCTTCCTTCTATCATGGAGCCATAAAAGCGAGAAGGAACAAAAACTCCATAGCGTCCATTACCAATGATCAGGGGGAGGTACTCAATACTCCTCCTGACATTGAGAAATGCCTTGTTGACCACTTCCATCAATCGCTTGGTTCTAAAGCCCCCCTCTGTCGTTCCTTCTCTAATCTGAGCTTGGACAATTGTAGGCTACTAAACCAATCATCTAGGGCCTCCCTAATCCTTCCGGTGGATAATAGTGCTATTAAATCAGCACTCTTCTTCATTGGTGATGATAAAGCCCCGGGCCTGGATGGTTACACTGCTAAATTCTTTAAAGCAGACTGGCCCCTTATTGGTGATGACATTTGTGATGCAATTAAAAGCTTATTCCACAGCGGTAGGCTTCTCAAAGAAATTAACGCCACTCTCATTACGCTTATCCCTAAGTCGGACAATGCCTCTTCCCCTGGAGACTACAGACCTATCTCCTGCTGCAACACCCTTTATAAAATCATTAGCAAAATCCTTACGGAGAGGCTCAAGAATGTCCTCCCCTCCCTAGTGAGTGCTAACCAAGGGGCTTTCATCAAAGGCCGGCTCATCTCAGACAACATTCAGCTTTGCTCGTGCCTAATGAAAAACTATCAAAGAGCTCACATCTCCCCTCGATGCACAATGAAGATGGACATTAGAAAGGCCTTCGACACTGTTGACTGGACTTTCCTCTAGGACACCCTATCCTTCCTAAACTTCCCCCCGGAATTTAGGAATTGGATAATGCAATATGTCACTATCACCTCCTTCTCTATAAACATCAATGGCTCCCCTTCAGCATCCTTCAAAGGAGAGCGAGGATTGCGCCAAGGGGACCCCCTGTCTCCTTACCTTTTCGCTCTGGTTATGGATATGCTCTCTCGCCTGCTTGACCAACTACAGTTCTCTCCAGGCTTCCATTACCACCCATCATGCAAATCTCTTCGCATCTCCCATCTTTTCTTTGCTGATGATGCCCTTTTATTTTGTAGAGGTGATCACCACTCCATTACTCTTATGCTGGACAAAATAAATCTGTTCTCTGATGCCTCTGGGCTTATGCTTAACCCTACCAAATCAGACCTATTCCTTGGTGGGGTTACCCCCGCGCTTGCTGACTCGCTTATTTAACTCACGGGATTTAATCAGGGGTCTTTCCCATTTCACTATCTGGGCATCCCTATCACAGCTAGGAAGCCTAGAGCTGCTGATTTCAACCCCTTAATGGACAGCATCCGTAAAGCCATCACTTCTTGGGGCAGTAAATCCCTCTCATTTGCGGGTAGGCTCACTCTCATCCAATGCACTCTCTTTGGTATTGTTGGCTTCTGGGCCTCCTGTATCGTTATCCCTAAGTCTGTCATTAAAAGGGTCAACAAGTGCTTTCGATCGTTCCTTTGGTCAGAAGAGGCAGAAAGCAGCTCCGCTCCCCCTGTGGCTTGGAGCTCCACCACAAACACTAAGAAAAATGGTGGTCTTGGGCTTAAGAACATCCACCATTGGAACATGTGCTTCATGCTCAAGACTATCTCAGCCATCGCCCACGACCCGGAGCGCCTTTGGATCCAATGGATCTATAAGCTCTTCCTGCCCAATCTTACCATATGGACAACTGTTGCTAAAGGGAATGATCCATGGATCTGGAAAGCTATCCTTCATGCTAGGGATTGGTGGATTGAGCAATGTGGGTCTCCCAATGATGCATACTCCCTCTTCCACTCTTATCCTAGCCACCCTAGGGTCAGCTTATTCTATAATGATGTCTCTACCCCTTTCCGGCCCTTCCCCTGGTTCAATATCTGTTGGAACACTTGGGCTGTCCCCAAGGCTAAATTTATCTTATGGGTATCTCTTAAAGGTAGACTTAAAACCTGCGATAAGCTCCAATTGTGGGGCATTTGTCTTGCTAACAGGTGCTGGCTCTGTGAGCGTGCTCAGGAGACAAGCAACCATCTTTTTTTCCATTGCAGGTACTCGAGCAAAGTTTGGTGGAGCACTTATGACTGGCTGGGTATCCCCACGAACAGGAGTAGCCTCCGCAGCTACTCAGACTGGATCAATCGATATTACAGGAGACGACACCCAACAGATCTTGTGAAGAGAGCGGTTGTCGCCAACGTTGTCTACCATCTCTGGATTGAAAGATGCAAGCGAGCCATGGCCAACCAAGCCAGAGACCCCTCTATCATAATTTCTGACATCAAAGCGGCCATGAAGGCTATCATATGGAAGAAAATGAATTCAGCCAGTACAGACTTGGATTGGCTTGATAGAGTACTCTGCTCTTAGGAGCTTTTTGTATGTTGGTACCCCTTTTTTGTATATCCATGTATGTATTGGTATTTTGGCAATTGGCCTTGGGAATTACTAGTCAGCGTATCGCTGTTTTTGTATAGGCTTGGGAGGTTTTTGTAAATCCACCCTCCTCGTAGCTGTAATGGACCTAATTGTTCTCAGATACATAGACCCTCTATGTATCTAACTATCATGTAACTCTTTACCATTTATATATTTATCATTTATTTCAAAAAAAAATCTAGACAAGGAAAAGATGACAACAATTAGGAAGCCACAAACTCAAGCTGCGAAGATTAAAAACCTTAGTTGTGGAGAGACTTGAACAAAATCAAAATTATAGCAAGGAGAAGATGCAAACGGCAACAATTAGGAAGCCAAATTCTCAAGAAAAGTGATTTTACATACCTTGAAGAACTTTGAAATTGAACGACTAGTAGGCAAGTCTATTCACTAGTTAAAACTCAAGCATGGTTGGTGAGATCTTCTAAATTCGTATGGTGGTAACAAAGCAGTTGCGATCACACATATCTCACTTCAAATGCTCTCAAGATCGAAGAATAAGGAGAGGGATTCACAATCGTTCCTCTGACAATTTTTTTGAAAGAGAGGAATGAGCATTTGAACGGCAAAGGAAGAAAGAAGCTAGATGAAGTAGTTGGGATAAGAATACTTAACGTGAAACCATAAGTTAAATAATATAACTGGTTAATATGTTGTATTTGATTAAGAAAGAAGGGCTTTATTGAGTTTTGTTGTAATTGATTCACTAAAAACAACAAAATAAATTAATGATCAGTTTGATTTAAACTGATATAACAAAATATAAGATTGCCGTTACTGACCAGGTTTAGCATAGCACAATTGGGATGTCCTATTTTATAATAACTATTAGGACATGTTATATGTTGCCCTCTTTGATGGTCCAAATATTGCCCTATTTAATCATATATCTTGTAGTTAGTAATTGTCTACCCTTTACATTATGTACATGGAACTATATTTGAGTATAAAATCATTTGGATACGAAATTAAGTAAAATGATACATAACTAAATCTTAATTTTAAGAGTAAATTACTTAGAATACCCTTAGGATTGGGCATAATACAGTTAACCCCTTGTGTTTATCATAATTATTGGTAACCACCTTAAGGTTACAGTTTCTTTGACTAGTGAGCCCCCAAACTCTAACTTCATTATCAAAACGTTTACCACGTGCTGATGCATCAGCTTGATCACATTATTAATGACATGCTGGACAAAAAACACCACATAATCTACATTCTTATTGTTCAAAAAACGTTAACCCTGCCTCGAAAATGCATTTGAATTGGGATGATGGAGAGTTTACTGATGTTAATTAAGCAGTTTTGTTGTCCAGGCTGGCATTAATAATGTGATTAAGCTTATGGGTTAGCATGTGGTTAACGTTTTGATAACAATGTTATAGTTCGAGGGCTCATAGTTAGATATACCGTAACCTCAAGGTGGTTACCAATAATTATGATAAACACAAGGGGGTTAACTATATTATACCCATTCCTGAAGGGGGTTCCGAGTAATTTATAACGTTATATAATTTTTTGAACAACACTATATTAAAATATTTTATTTAAGATATTGTAAAATAATTAATTATATTTTATGAGTTTTATTGTTCTTTTCCTACTTTGATGTTCACGAATCATATTATTTACATTTATAAACTTATTTTTGGCATTTACTTGTTTTAGTGTAAGCGATTCAAATTTTATATCATATATCTAACATTAATTACTTAGTGTTTGTTGAGTCTTTTTGTTTAGAATTTGCGTAGCTTTACTATACACTTTTCACTTCAAAACTATAACTAATATAAAAACATCAGTTTTTAACAATTCTCTAATCAGCATATTAGAACAATACATAATGAGCAAAACATTTGTATGGGTAAACCCATATATGAACAGGGATTTACAAGAAAGCCATGCTTGGGTGATATCCAGAAGCCAGCTCCGGGTGACACCTATAGGCCATCCCAGACAACACCCAAAAGCCATCTTTAGGTAACATCCATAAGTCATCCCCGGGTGACGACCCAATGTTGGGGTAAAACCTAACGGCAAGTGTACCGGTCAATTCTAGCAAGTTCTAATAGAGAGTATTCCCTAAGTATCGAACCAGAGGAGGCGATGTCTAGTTTAAATCTTTGTTAAACGAAAATGTAAAACTAAATAACAAATAAAAACAGGAAATTGGGGTTTGATTTGAAGACAATTAAAAACTGTAAACAGGAAGTAAGAACAGTAAAAACAAGAAAATAAATGTTGTGAAACTGATTTGGAAAGGAGATCCCGGTTTACTACTGCACCCTAAATTTGTAATTCCTATCCCTAAGTGATTTCCAAGATAATTCTGAATAAAACCCTAGAGCAATGATAATTTACCTCCGGTCTCCCGCTTAGCAAATACTAGTTAGCAAAGACCGAATTCTAACTCTCGTTATGAACTCACTGTTTACTAACCGCCTTAAGGACAATCTAGTTTATTGGTCAATTAGCAATTTAGAGGAATTACCGTCTCTAAACTAACCGGTTATTTTCCTGTAATCAATTGAAAGCCGCAGTCGTCACATATAAGCTAACAAAATACTAATCTTTATAATTGGCCAAATTATAACGATTAAAGAAATTAAGCAAGGAAAATAACTTTACTCAACCGAATTGCATTAAATCACAAAGGAACAGGAATAGTCAATTTAGGGATACATAATAAACCGGAATCTTAAGGAAACTACTCAGACATTGACATGTTTACAATGAGCAAAACTGTACTAAGTAGTAATAAAGAACAAGAAGAAATTCTGTTGAGACTTCTGGAGAAGTCTCCGTGATGAACTCTCTTCTCTGCTCTGCTCCAAACTTCCAACCAGAATCAATCTCCAACTATGCTAATCTCTCTGTGTTATAACGTGGCTAATTGTGTGTATCCCAGCGTATCTCTAACGTTGGCAGGACTTCCCCTTTTATAACAATCATATTCTATCTTTTAATCTCTAAACACGGCGCTAGTTAAAGATAGAATATTAAACTTCCGTTATTTCCGAAACCGACCTTCTGGCGCTCCGCTTGTATTGGTCCGGGTTTGCAAACAAGTACGCAAACCCGGACCGCGTCTGAAAATAGGCAGAAGGTTATCGCTTGGGGATGGTCCGGGTTTGCAAAGTAGGACACAAACCCGGACTGTGTCTGAAAATAGGCTGAAGGTTCTGCGATGAGATGGTCCGGGTTTATAAACCCAGCTCCAAACCCGGACCCTCAATAAAACACGGCAGTGGTTAATGAAAATCTGCCTTTGACTCTGGTTTGACTTCCCTTGTTGCTCCAACCTCTAAAATCTTCATTTAAACACTTTGTTGAGCATTTTATCTGAAAACATATCAAATCGATCATTGGAGACAAATATAACAATAAAGAGTAAATAAAGCATTACGGAGGGAAGTTAACGTCACAATGTAGAAAATTAAGCATGAATTAGTCTAGTAAACTTAGACAAATTCCTGACTTATCAACTTCCTCACACTTAATCTTTGCTTGCCCTCAAGCAAATAGAAACATACCGAGATCTTACAGAAGGGAGTCGTCGGTTTAGAACTGTGCACAAGGAGATCTAATAATGAAAAGCAGTCATAGAAAACAATGATCCACACTTGCAGGTTTTCATAAACAGTGAATTGAGAAGTATTTTGCAAAGGCTTAAGACACATAGTAAAACCACCTGACTCAAATTTCACTCAGGGACTACTTTCCAATTAACTTTCCACAATCCATGGACGACAAGGGGTGAGAAGTAATATCTTATTCCATATTACCTTTCATCACCACGTACTCATAATCAAGAAAGACTTTGCACTTCGCATTTGAAATTAATAAATTCCTTCAACTTTTTAAACAAGCATTAACTTTCTCTTTTATATCCCTCAGACTTTTCTCTCCATTCATGTAGCGGTGTTGGGTCTTCTATCCCAGATCAGATGACCTTAGGTAGATGGGTGACAAGGCACCCCGAGGACTTAATTACCAAATGGACGAGGCCTGTTTCTGGGTTAAAAGTTCGATTAGAGGAGTACCTTGCCTTTGTCCTTCCTTCCTTTCATTCAATAATCATTCCCAAAGTCCCCAAGTGAAATCAAAATCAAATAGCTACACTAATGGCTTAACTTTTTAATGAAGAAATAGACAAGCATTAACCAAAACTGTACATACAAGCAGTGCAACCAGAATTCCCACAACTGTTTTCCAGCTTCGATCTCACAAAAACTAGTGCTACTCGTGCGGTGTTCCAAACCAACTTATCCAACCACTGAATAAGACTCAAGTATGTTATGCAACCAAAAATTTTTGAGGGCCAACAAAAATATTGTGAAAATGGAGTGATAGCCTTAAAAATGTTCGAAATTAGCACATTCGAATGTAATTGAGCAAGAGCATGAGCATGTGTAATTTCCCTTCCTCACACTTAAAAATTAGCAATGCCCTCATTGCTTCATGAAAATGATTAAGAAGGAAGGAAAACACAAATTCGCAGAAAACAACGTTTGAAGAATAAAAGAAGTTAGAAAATCATGCCCCTGGAGTATGGTGAGGACAACGTCCTCACACTTAGGTAAAAGCATCGGGGTGTTGAATTCTGCAGAAAATTCGACAGAGTTCCTTTGGTTCCCTCAATACCTCACACTTAGCAAAAGCAGACCTGTAGCTAAAAAAAATGAAACCAAAAGCCAATACTGACTTGCAGAAACAGTAAGTGTGCGGGTAAACAATATAGTTAATAAAACAAACCGAAAATAAACGACAACATCCGAATCTAAAACAAAAAGAAGAACAACCAAAAGAAAACCTCTCAGAAAAACTAAGAGAATAAAAGCATCAAAATAGCCGAAAAAGGTAGAAAATGAAATAACCCAAACTCCAGGAGCCTAGGGCTGTGGTGGAGGCTGTGACTGCGACCCATGCGGAAGATGCCATGCCTCCATACGGGCGAAGCGTGTATCATACTCAGCCATCCTCGCCTCCTGGCGAACCTCAGCAGCATGGCGACACGCCTCCAAAGATGTCAGACGGACCCCATAGTTCTGAACTTGAGTGGATAAGTCATCGAGGCGCGAGCCAAAAGCATCAAAGCGGGCAGTACACACCCCCTGCCAATCCCTAAACTCCATCATCAGCTCCTCAAATCCCTGTGTCGGATCCGCAGCAGGCCCATCAGCACCCCTAATCTATGAAGGCCCGGCCCCATCGGCACCAGCAGACTGGGCAGCTCTCTCACCCGGTCGGGCACGCCGACGCTTAATCCAACCATCCCCAATCTTCTCCCATTGAAAGCGATGCATCGCTGTCATGTCCAGAGGAGAAGCGGGATGCTGAGGCCGCTCATCACTGAAGTCAACCCTAGCCTTCTCAAAAAGAAACTGTAAAAAGTGCGGGAAAGCAAGGGAAGCAGTATAGTCCACATCCATAATCCTTAGAAAATGCTCAAAAACCACTGAATGGAACACAATAGGACAAGCACCACGTGAAAATTCATCATCCATCAAATGGCGCATAAAGAAACAATCTAGGGAATTCAGGTCAGCACACTCTCTCGGGCGAACATTATGCATAATGATGGCCAGAATCAAAAGCTCGATCGGGGTGTGCAGTTTGTCCCCCGTCACAACCAGCTTATCCCTCGAAGACCGTCTTTGACGGTTCGGCACCTTAGGGTCAGTAACCACCAGACTCAAATAATGCTCCTTTGCCCTCTTCCTATCATTGTCCAAATGTTGCAAGGCTTCTCCAAAAGCATTATCAGCAAATCTTTCATTTACTCCAAAATATTCACTAATGTCTGAGTATGCTAAACGGACGATTTTCCCTTTGACCCGTGAGAAAATCACATTAAAATTATCCTCCTTCTCAGCATTAGCATAAAACAGTTTAATCAATCTTGGGTAATAGCACCCCCTACCAAGATGCAATAAATTTCCCCAACCCTTTGCATCAAACACATTCTGCAAATCAAATTCAGTAATCAACTCCTCAGACACTGACCTTTCCGGAATAATTTTCCGGTCCTTGACGTTGTACCAATCAAAAGCAGCCTCACTGATGAAGTCGGAGCGCACTGATTCTTGGAATTGAACTGGTGGCGGCTGTGCAGGCGCAACCGATGAAGAGGCTACAGCAGTGGTGGACCGTCGTGCGCGCTTCGGTGCCATAGCAATTGGGCGGTGGTGATTGGTGGTGGTCGAGGGATGTAGTAGTGGTGATGCGGGTCGTAGATGGGGGCGAATTGGAGAAAGGGTGGTGTCGGGTGTGGCTGCGAAGGCGATGGAGTGGTAGTGTGATACGGGCTGCGACGGGAGTGGCGAAAACAGGCGAGGCCGGGAGCTGCGCGACGGTGGTGGCGGTGTCTTGGCTGAGGCGAAAATGGAGGAGCGGTGAAGTGGTGGTGGAGGTGTAGCGACGTGGGTCGGGGCGACGGGAATGGCGAAGTGGAGCAGTGGAAATGGCGAGGAAAGGCAGTGGCGGTGTAGTGAGGCGGGTCGGGGATGGAAGTGGCGAGGCGAGGTCGGGGTCGGAAACGGCGAGGAAGATGGAAGAGAGTTAGGGATTAAGTCCCGCGCGCCGTGTTTTGTTTCTGCTGTGATCTTGGTCCGGGTTTGCAAACCCATACCCAGACCCGGACCACACTAAAATCATGCCAGTGAGGTCTCCGCTTATGCGGTCCAGGTTTGCAAACCAATACGCAAACCCGGACCACCTCCAAAAGTCGACAGTAAGTAGCGCGCTCTCCCGGTCCGGGTTTGCAAACCAGCGCGCAAACCCGGACGACCTCCAAAACATGCCAGTAGCTTCGTCCAACTATAGGTCCGGGTTGATAAACCCAGCTCCAAACCCGGACCACCCTTAAAAGTGGCCAGAAACTCAAATTGGCAATGGATGTCCCTCCAAACTCCTGAATTCACCTTCAAACCCATGAAAAACTAAACAAAACATGTCTAACAAACACATTAGCCCAAAAATAAACAATGAAAAACAATAAAACTTACTAGAAATAAACAAAAGCAAAAATGATAAAACTCACAAAACTGGGTTGTCTCCCAGACAGCCGCCCTTCTTTTCGGTCTTTGGCTAGACCATGCATTGGATAATCAGTATGGAGGATCAAAGACCGTGATCACCGAATGGACTTCAGCGATGTCACCACTGAGATAATGCTTCAGCTGTGACCCATTGACTTTGAATGTTTCCCCTTCTGTATTGATTAAACCGATGGGGAAGGGGGTCGTCTTTTTTTTTTTTGTTGACTCCATAGGGCGAGACATTCGTCACTGTAAACGGTCCAGACCAATGAGACTTCAACTTCCCGGGAAACAATTTCAGATGGGAGTTGAATAGAAGAACCTTATCTCCAACGTGAAACTCACGCTTGACCAATAGCTTATCATGCCATCTCTTCGTTTTCTCCTTATAAATCTTAGCGTTCTCATAAGCTTCCTCTCTAAACTCCTCCAGATCACACAGCTGTAACTTACGCTTCTCACCAGCCTTTTCAGATCAAGATTCAATGCCTTGAGTGCCCAAAAAGATTTGTGCTCCAGCTCCACAGGTAAGTGACACACCTTACCAAAAACCAACTTGTACGGGGACATACCTAAAGGTGTTTTAAAGGCAGTGCGGTATGCCCACAAGGCGTCATCCAACTTAAGGGACCAATCTCGCCTCGAGGATGTGACAGATTTCTAGAGGATCCACTTAATTTCCCTGTTGGTGATCTCGGCTTGCCCGTTCGTCTGTGGATGATACGGTAGAGAAACCTTATGTCGCACACCATATTTCTGCAGAAGAGCCTCAAACTGCTTGTTGTAGAAGTGTGTACCCCCGTCACTGATGATCGCTCGTGGGACACCGAAACAGGTAAAGATATTCCTCTTAAGAAACTTGAGCACCACTCTTGCTAGTAGGTGCTGCTATCGCTTCAGCCCACTTGGTGACATAATCCACTGCTACCAAGATGTAGAGGTTACCTTGAGAGGATGGGAACGGTCCCATAAAATCGATGCCCCATAGATCAAACGGCTCAACCTCCAAGATTGAATTCAATGGCATCTCATGACGTCTAGATAAATTCCACTGCCGCTGGCATTGATCACAAGTGGAAACGAATTGATAACAGTCCTTGTTCAAGTTCTTCCAGAAGAAGCCAGCCTCCAAAACTTTCGCGGCTGTCCTAGCCGGACCAAAATGACCCCCTGCTTCTCTAGAATGGCAGTGTGTCAGGATGTCTCTAGCTTCATTTCAGATACACAACGACGAATCATACCATCGCACAACCTTGAACAGAAACGGTCGTCCCAAAGGTAATGCTTGACCGTGGAGAAGAACTTCTTCTTCTGCTGATATGACAACTCGGTGGAACGATGCCCTTGGCTAGGTAGTTTGCAATATCAGCATACCAAGGGTCCGTGGAATGACCGATCATGAAGACATACTCATCAGGGAAATACTCATTGATTGGCCTGCCATCATCTGGAACCTTCATACGGGATAAGTGATCCGCCACTCCGTTCTGCGCTCCAGGTTTATCTCTAATCTCAATGTCAAATTCCTGCAAAAGCAAAATCCATCAGATCAAACGAGGTTTCGCATCAATCTTTCCAAAGAGATACCTGAGAGCGGAATGGTCGGTATGCACGATGACTTTGCTGCCAATGATGTATGGACGAAACTTGTCACAAGCAAAAACAATTGCCAGCAGCTCCTTCTCTGTTGTAGCGTAGTTCTTCTGCGCCTCATTCATAGTCTTACTCGCGTAGTAGACTATCCTCAATACCTTGTCATGCCTCTGACCCAAAGCTGCTCCCAACCGTAGTCACTAGCATCACACAATCTCAAAAGGCAACGACCAATCATGAGCACACAATAATAGGTGCAGAAATCAATTTAGCTTTGAGCAAATTAAACGCATCTAAGCACTCTTTGTAAACTCAAATTTAACATCCTTAAGTAATAAATCACAAAGATGCTTAGAGATCTTAGAAAATCCTTGACGAACGCCTATAAAACCTGCGTGACCGAGAAAACTTCGGACGTCCTTTACCGATGATATGGTGTGGCAGCTGCTCTATGACTTCAACCTTGGCCTTGTCCACCTCGATCCCCTTCTTAGAAATCTTGTGTCCGAGCACGATGCCTTTCCTGCACCATGAAGTGGGCACTTCTCCCAATTGAGCACCAAGTTAGTTTTCCCTGCATCTAGCTAAGATTAAATCCAAGTCTCTCAAACCATGCATCAAAGTCGGTCCAAAAACAGAAAAATCATCCATACGACTTCGATGCACTTTTCAATAAATCAGCAAAGATAGCAGTCATGCATCGTTGAAAAGTGCCAGGTGCATTAATAAACCAAAGGGCATGCGGCAATAAGCATAAGTACCATATGGACATGTAAGGTGGTTCTCTCTTGGTCCTCCTTAGCAATTGGAATTTGAAAATACCAGAGTAACCATCTAAGAAACAGTAATATTCTTGTCCTGCAAGCCTCTCTAGCATCTGGTCAATAAAGGGAAGGGGAAAGTGGTCTTTCCTAGTGGCGCACATTTAACTTTCTATAATCAATGCAAACTCTATGCCCAGTATAGTACGTTGAGGAATTAATTCACTTTATCATTAGGCACCACAGTTAAACCTCCTTTCTTAGGCACTACCAGAGTAGGACTTACCCATTCGCTGTCAGAGATTGGATAGATTATACCTGCATCCAGTAGCTTGATAACTTCTTTCTTGACTACCTCTTTCATGTGTGGTTTAGTCTTCGCTGGGGCTGTCTCAATGGCTTGTAATCCGCCTCAAGATAAATGTGGGTGCAAAATGTAGGAGCAACGCCTTTGATATCAGCAATGGACCATCCTAGCGCCTCTTTGTTCCTCCTCAAAATCTGCAACAAGCTTCCTCCTGTTCATCAGTTAAAGCATTAGAAATAATAACAGGTAAATCAGTAGGAGGAACTAAGAAGCATATTTAAGGTGACTAGGAAGAGGTTTAAGTTCAAGAGAAGGTGGTGATTCCACCGAAGGGGCAGTGTCTTTGGAACTCGGTCCAGCGGTTCCTCCTCGATTCTGTGTTTTCTCCTATACGGTCTCCAACAGAAGCTGAAACGCTGTAGCAGAAACCTCGGAATCATCATGAGTGGTCTCTATGGAATCCACCAAACACTTCTCCAATGCATCAAGCTCCGGGGGCTGTAAGAATAATCCTGCATCAAAGTGTCAATACAATCTAAACTGAAGCAAGCATGAACATCAGAAGGTGAGTAGCAGCCTTGGACATATCAATACAAGCTGCTCATCATGTAAACGCAGTATAATCTTCCTCCTTCTACATCAATGAGGGTCCTTGCTGTACGCATGAATGGTCACCTAGAATAAGTGGTACTACCTTGTCTTCCTCCATGTCTAAAATAACAAAATCAGCAGGGAAAGCAAAAGTACTAACTGAAACAATTAATCTCTAACCACCCCTCTAGGTAAGATATTGACCTATCAGCTAATTGTAAAGTGATTCGTGTAGGTTCACATTCTCCTAACCAAGCTTCAAATACATAGATAATGGCATCAAATTAATACTTGCACCTAAGTCACATAAACCCTTACCACAATTCACATCACCTATCACGCAAGGTATGACCGGAGTACCTGGATCATCAAGCTTAGGCGGAAGCTTCTTCGAAAGAACAGCTGAAACGCTCTCAGTAAGCTGCACAGTATCCTTCTCCACTAAAGACCGTCTGTTGGACAGGATGTCCTTCATAAACTTCGCATATATTGGCATCTGCTTCAAAGCTTCAGAAAAAGGAATGTTAATGGTCAGTTTCTTAAAGATAGTCAAAAACTTACCAAACTGCTCATCCAAGTCTCTCTTCTTCAACCGGTTTGGAAAAGAACTGGTGCTTCAGCAACTGCGTGTCGTGGAGGTGTGGAAGTCTTAGTAGTCTTGCTAATCGCCACCTCCTCTTCAGCTGGTGGTTCCTCCTGAGAACCTGCTGGTGCAGTTTCTTCATTCTGCTCAAAATTAGGAAGAGGGACCTCAACTTCAGGGACCACCGGGTCAAGCTGTGTACCACTCCTCAACGTGATAGCCTTGGCATGCTCTCTCAGATTCTGCTCCGACTGACTAGGCAAGGAACCCAAAGGACACTGAGCTAACTGCTGAGATATCTGAGACAGCTGAGTCTCGATGTTTCTATTAATGTCCTCTGATCATTGTTGAAGGTTCTCTGCTCCTGATTGAAGGCTTCCAGCTCATTAAACTTCTTCGTGTTTTACTGTGATGAAATCATTCATCCTGGCCAGAACCTCATCCATACTAGAAGACGCTCCAGCACCTGAATTTTGTGCTTGTTGATTCTGCAGAGGCTGCTTCTGATAAGAGGAATTGTACTACTGTTGGGGCCTCTGGTTGTAATTGTTGTTACCACCAGCTTGGTAACGATTCTGCTGCTGAGCGTGGTAACCTGGATTGCCTTGATTCCCAAAATAATTACCCGGTCTATTACCACATAATTCGCTGCCTCTTCTTGTGGTGGAGAACACTGGCACATGTTAGAAGCTCTACCACAGTATTCGCAAGGTGATAAACCTCAGGAGCAGCTGCTGCACTTGACTGCAGATTCATAACTGCACACATACGCTCAAACTGCTTTGACATTGCTTCTATCTTGGCAGCCAAGAAAGTGTTTGAATCCACTTCATAAACTCCAGCAGGTTTCTTTGGCGTAGCTTCTCCAGTCTCGTACCTCCCCACTGGTTAGTTGCTGTAGTAATATTCTCTAACAGCTCTTTAATTCTTGTGATAGGCAACTCCATCAAACTACCTCCAGCACATGTATCGACCAACAACGGCTAGAAGGGTCCAGATCCTTGTAAAACGACTGTAGTACAACCTCTTCTCCTAGTCCGTGATGCGGTACCTTCCTCACTATCCCCTTAAAACGCTCCCAAGCTTCAGATAATGTCTCACCAGCGAACTGCTTGAAGTTTGTAATTTCTCCCCCTCATGGTCAGCATCCGTGAGGGAGGGAAATACTTCGCCAGAAATGCATTAGCCAACTCTTCCCAGGTGTAATACTGTCAGCCGCCAGTGAGTTCAACCATTCAGCTGCTCTATCCCTCAGGGAGAATGGAAACAAAGTGAGCCGAGCAACCTCCTACGAAGCTGGTGTCGAGCACACATCCTACCAATCTCAAGAACGTGGTGAGGTGGACATTCGGGTCTTCAGTGACCATCCCGCTGAACTGAGGCGCGTTCATCACCATGGTCACGTAGTGGGTCTTGAACTGCCACTGCACTCCCGCTGGCAATGCTGGAATCACTATTGGCGACACCAACCCCTCAACACTTGGACGGGTGTAGTCCCTCATCTGCCTCTCGTTGTTCGCCATGTTAACTGCTGGTTGAACTTCCGGACCCTCTTCAACAACAAGTGGTTCGAGCACCCCCTCCTCAACCGGCGGATCCAGATTCAAGTCCCTTCGAAGCTGTCTTGCAAACCTCTCAATCTCAAGATTGAGCTCGAACTCCGGTTCTCCTGCAGAGCGGGTTTTAACCATAAACCGAAAGTTAGAAAACTGAAGCGAAGATAGCGTAAATTAAAAGAACAGTAGCAATTAAAACAACAAGAATCAGAGAAAGATAGAATAAACTCACCAAATATGCAGATTAAAATCCTAACTACTAACACAGAAAATCCAGACTAAAGAATAAAAATCAAGAATAAAATCTGAAAGATAAAAGAATATCTGAAAGAATATCTAAAACAGAAATCAAAACAGAATAGTAAAATTAAAGAAAGAAAATCTAAAATCAAATAAACTGAAACGATTAAACTAACCTAAAAACTAATGATATCAAAAACAAAACAAGAAAAGAAGGAAAAATAAAGAACTAACCTACTGTAACGACAGAAAGAAGCAAATAGAACAAAAGTCACGTTCACACGCTAAACAAAATAAACCACAAACGAACTAACTAAAAGAAGAATCAGATTAACTAAACGAAATAAACGAAAATAAATAAGGAAATAGAAATAAACAAAATAAAATAAAGACTAAACTAAATAACCGTGCCTCCCCGGCAACGGCGCCAAAACTTGTTGGGGTAAAACCTAACGGCAATGTACCGGTCAATTCTAGCAAGTTCTAATAGAGAGTATTCCCTAAGTATCGAACCAGAGGAGCGATGTCTAGTTTAAATCTTTATTAAACGAAAATGTAAAACTAAATAACAAATAAAACAGGAAATTGGGGTTTGATTTGAAGACAATTAAAAACTGTAAACAGGAAGTAAGAACAGTAAAAACAAGAAAATAAATGTTGTGAAACTGATTTGGAAAGAGATCCCGGTTTACTACTGCACCCTAAATTTGTAATTCCTATCCCTAAGTGATTTCCAAGATAATTCTGAATAAAACCCTAGAGCAATGATAATTTACCTCCGGTCTCCCGCTTAGCAAATACTAGTTAGCAAAGACCGAATTCTAACTCTCGTTATGAACTCACTGTTTACTAACCGCCTTAAGGACAATCTAGTTTATTGGTCAATTAGCAATTTAGAGGAATTACCGTCTCTAAACTAACCGGTTATTTTCCTGTAATCAATTGAAAGCCGCAGTCGTCACATATAAGCTAACAAAATACTAATCTTTAATAATTGGCCAAATTATAACGATTAAAGAAATTAAGCAAGGAAAATAACTTTACTCAACCGAATTGCATTAAATCACAAAGGAACAGGAATAGTCAATTTAGGGATACATAGTAAACCGGAATCTTAAGGAAACTACTCAGACATTGACATGTTTACAATGAGCAAAACTGTACTAAGTAGTAATAAAGAACAAGAAGAAACTCTGTTGAGACTTCTGGAGAAGTCTCCGTGATAAACTCTCTTCTCTGCTCTGCTCCAAACTTCCAACCAGAATCAATCTCCAACTATGCTAATCTCTCTGTGTTATAACGTGGCTAATTGTGTGTATCCCAGCGTATCTCTAACGTTGGCAGGACTTCCCCTTTTATAACAATCATATTCTATCTTTTAATCTCTAAACAACGCGCTAGTTAAAGATAGAATATTAAACTTCCGTTATTTCCGAAACCGACCTTCTGGCGCTCCGCTTGTATTGGTCCGGGTTTGCAAACAAGTACGCAAACCCGGACCGCGTCTGAAAATAGGCAGAAGGTTCTGCGATGAGATGGTCTGGGTTATAAACCCAGCTCCAAACTCGGACCCTCAATAAAACACGGCAGTGGTTAATGAAAATCTGCCTTTGACTCTGGTTTGACTTCCCTTGTTGCTCCAACCTCTAAAATCTTCATTTAAACACTTTGTTGAGCATTTTATCAGAAAACATATCAAATCGATCATTGGAGACAAATATAAACATAAAGAGTAAATAAAGCTTACGGAGGGAAGTTAACGTCACAATGTAGAAAATTAAGCATGAATTAGTCTAGTAAACTTAGACAAATTCCTGAGTTATCACCCAACAATTTTATTTGAAGACTCTTAGTAGTTTTTCCTGAGGACTCATGTAATACTAAAGTAGTCATACTTAGAACAACAATAGGGATAAATTAAGTTAAGAGTTTTATATCCAAAAGAGACAAGTTGGCATGATGATAGCTTGACATTAATTAAGAAACACATTGCAAAGTCTATAAATAGAGAAGTTACCCGACATAATAAAGGGTTACAAAATATTAGTATTTTCCTAAATCAGAATTGTGTTCTGTCTCTCACTGCACTTTCTCCGGAAACTCGACATTCATCACAAGGTAAGGACCTATCTTTCTGAGTTAGATATGACCAGGAAATTTAGGCACGATTGTAAAATGCCTTTTCAGAGAAGGACCATTACATTTTGGTGCTGTAATTAGGAAACAAACAGCTTAATCAACAACCATGATACCACCAACTAATGAAGAAACTTTATGAAAATATGTTGTTAATTTAGGAAACTTTATCTTTTACAGAGAATTCATACAAGAAGGATCGGCACAAAAAAAATGCCACCAAGAACAAGGAAATTTTATAGTAGAAAGGGGCGACGAATCAAGATTGGCCTCAGCAGATGCAATCTTAGAAGAAGATCTAGAAGAAATGTTGGGAAATTGAATAGGGCGGTCAATGAGAGAATTGCTGAGTGCAATGAACAAATCCAACAAGAATCAATGCAGAGAGATGATGATTTCTAGAAAAGACTCGAAGAGATGGCTGAAACAAGTGAAACTTTTAAAGGAAATGATTCTTTAGGAAGCAATGACGAATGGAAAGAAAAGCCAAAACAACCCCAAGATCTTTCCAAGATCATCTATGGAGGATGAAAAAGAAGATTTCACAGATATGAGTCTCTACCTTTTCTTTGAAAAAATCAGAAAGGCAAAACTTCCTCTACATTTTATAGCTCTGGTGATCAAGTAGTATGATGGTACAAGGATCCAGCTCAGCATGTTCAAATATTCATGTTCAACATGAATAATCAAGGCATCAGTTCTTTTCCACTTTGCAATTTGTTTGGGAACTCCATAAAAAAGAGCTTTGAGCTAGATTTGAACTAGGCCGCCGCAGTCTATCTTGAGCTTCAAGTAGTTGACAAAATAATTACAGGTGTACTTCGCTGCTAGCAAGAAGGTAAATAAATAAATGATAGAGTTAATGGATGTTAAGCAAAATTTAAGAACGGTAAAGGAGTATAGTGAGTGTTTCCAGAGCCATGTGACAGAGATCAACGATGTGGATGAGAAAATCCTCATCAAAGCCTTTGTAAACAGATTCGATCGTCCGAGATTTGTGTGAAAAATTGCAATAAAGCTCCAATGTTGCATGGAGAACTTTTGGTAATGCTACATGAGTTCCTCAAATCTGAAGTGGCTAAAAAAAATCCAAGGAGTTAATTGAAAGTTTGAATATTCATGTGTGAGTAGAAAAGAATGGTGGAATGAAGTAGGTTAATCCGGAGGAGGATCAACCTCTGGAGGATCAAATGGATAATACAAGCCATACTCTAAGTCTCAAGCGATCTTCAACTCTGGCTATTAGGGGACACTTGTCATTCAACTCAATCCAGAAAGGTATTTTGCTGCAGTAAGGGAAGAATTCTTCCCTCACCGAAGAAACTTCTTGAAAGAGAAGTCCTAATAGCATTCTGTGAGTTTAATGGTCATTACAACCATATGACAGTTTAACTGTGCTGCACTATCTAAAGAGTTCAATAGGATTGATGAGCAAAGAGGAAGGGGAATCCACCCTTTGGACCATAGTAGACAAACAACAACTAGTAATCCCCAAAGAAGAGTGTTAAAGTAGAAGAAGAAAATTCATCCGAAAGTGAACCATAGTAAATTTGTAGGAATGGTTACAGGTTTGTAATGAGAAAAAAAGATGTAACTAAACAAGAAAAACCATAATAATAGCTTTTTGAAATCTAATATTTCTTTTTTCATTAAGTAACTTTACAAGTTTACTCTTGGAGGTAGGGCCTTTAAACCCTAATGAAAGGAAAAGGTGTATCCATGAAGTTCACCAGGAATTACCTGAGAAAAAGTTGCTAAAATGATAAGTTACCTCTAATTTTTTTACAAGGATGATGAGATGGAGTGTTTTATCCACATAATGATCCTCTGTCGCTTTCTACTTTTTCTGTTTTATATCTTCTATCAAGCGATTCTTGTCCGTGTCCCTAGTTTGGCGCAATAGTGGCTAAGCCACTAAGAAGTGTGGACTTCAGAGATCTCAACAACAAGGCTTTGATCCACTAATGAGAAAGAATCAACCTTGGCAATAAAGATAAACTAGCTTCAAATAGAAGCAGGTGTGCCTTAGGGTGGATTTGCTGAAACCGTGCTTAATATTTTCTAGAGAGCTTAGTAGCTTGTAACTTAGAGTTTCAGTTTCCTTTGTGAGTCTTTGCAGTCCTCTAAAAGATCGGCAGTAGTGAGCGAGTGGAAGGGAAAACTAAAAATCACTTTGTGTAAGTGTCACAGCAAGGGTTCCTGTAGGTCAGTTAGGGAGCAGTCAAGGACTATAGGGAGACCAGAGACCAATAGGGATGAGTATGGGTAGTAAGGATTTGGTGAAGTCCTAAACTATCCCACGTAAGAGGGGCGAGAGGGAGATTAAGTGAATTATTAGTGTGTTAATTCTCAATCGAATAATCTACTTTTATATCAATCCAATTCAACACTGCATGACACATCCAGGACTAGTCGGGGACGTGTCGAGGAGTACTACTCGATCAACAAGTGGTATCAGAGCAGGCAGTTCTGAAGAGCTAACCCTTCTGAAGAGATCGATGGAGTACTCCAGCATGATGGCTTCTGAAGAAGGTGTAACTCCCAACCGTTCACCACTCTTCATTGGTGAAAACTACACTCAATGGAAGAAAATGATGGAGTTCCACATCATATCCGAAGATCCAAGAATCTGGCGAGTCATAAGTATAGAAGACTACACTTTCAGAGATGCTCAAGGTCCCCATCTCTTTTGACATCATGACGGATGACCAAGTGAAGAAGCTCATCTTCAGCGGTAGGGCAGTGACGCTACTTCATTGCTCACTGCTCCCAAGGCAGTATTTTAAGATCTCTTCCCTCAAAACTACCAAGGAGATCTAAGAGACACTCGAAGTCACATATGAAGGGAATACTGAGATCAAAGGACAAAATTGAGCTACTACTCACTCATTGGGAGTATAGAAGTCATAGGATTATCAAGCTGAAACATATGCCAAAGGAATTGAAACTCTATTTCATTTATCCAATTGGTATTACAACATGTTTGCATACATAGTTCTTTGAATTACATTAATGATTCATGAAAGTCAAATTCGAACGGCCGAATCGGATTGGGTATCATTCACTAGTGCTGGTAGGGGCGGTATTGAGCTTAATGCTCTTAATCCCGTGGTATACCAACCTTGAGTCTCCTCCAAATATCAACACATCCCCGGACTTGAGAATGAGCTTACTAGCTAGTCCGTTCTCTTTTGGTCGCCATAAAGGAATTCAACATCATCACCAATGGTGAATGAAACTACAAGTGTCCCCTTGGTGATTGGCTTCGGTATCTCATCCCTGTCTTGGTGCAATCCAAGTCGTTTTCATTTTTCATAGAATTTGATAATGCACACATCCGCAGCTAAGTCCGGTAATGGGTCCGACTCAAACTGTTGGACGGTCTTTACCGCTTTTTTCACCAAGGTTTGGAATCTCTCAGGTGCCTAGGTATTGGTGCTCCATCTACCATCTTCACCTCTCGGTAAACTCAAGTCCGTGGGTCCCAATATCTTCCTAAACACATAATATAAAGTTTCATCTTCGACCCACTACTAAATCCCGGGTATAAACTCCCCTTAGTCCCTTACCCAAGATTCTACACTCATCTACAATGGAGATCTAGTCCTCTAGGGTTGGGAACTCTCGAAATCAGATCATGCCCGGTTTGACCACTTGGCACAACTCGCCTGGGCCTAGGTGCTCTTGGTCTTATAAGGATGGGGTAGCATATATCAAAGTCTTATAGGATATAAAAGATCCCTAAGTGAGTTTATTTGACTAAGTGATAGTAAACACACTAATCATGCTGAAGGAAAGCGTTTAACACTCAATCATGCTTTCATGTATTCAGTTTAAGGTTATAAGCTAACCTGCACTGCGTTGAGCACCATCATCAGTGCCCGATGTTCCCGTAGAGTTGAGGGAACCCTTATCCTTCTGCCCCATATGTCCCTTCGGGCTTGTAGAGGTCTGCCCCTTCTGGGCTCCATGCGACCCTCCTGCTCCACCAGATGTGGTGTCCTGACTGGCTCGGGATGGACGATATCAACGGCTCTCGGTGTTGGAGAAGCACTCGAAGGCTTTGTGGCCCTTCCTTCGGTAGTAGTTGCACTCAACCTACGGCCCACTACAGTCCAACCCAGGGTGATCCTTGTCACAGCACTAGTAGAAGAAGTGGCATTGCGGCTGGGTGGAGCCTGTTTACCACGTATCTCTAATTAATAAAATAAAGGGGAAATAGTTGATCAATTAATAACTGAAGTTAAGAGGAGTTTTACCCTTAGAGGGTACAGATCTCAGGGGCTGGGCCTCAATGGCGGAGCAAGTCAACTATAGGACCTGCTCCTTGCCCTTATGGATGGGGCGGTTTTTCTGCTCTTCTTCCAAGCTAAGAACCTCCTATTATTGGTTAATATCAGAACCATTCCCAAATAGCAAGCAAAGTAAGGTAAGTACAATTAAGTTAACTACTTACTTCCCACTCTTGTTGCCACAACCCTTAGGCGTGCCCTCGTCCTCTTTCTCAAGAGCCTTTTGCTTCTGCCCCTGACTATCCTCCCTTGAGTTCACCATTAACTCACTCCTCGAACAGCATCGTACACTTTATAACTTACAGGTAGATCCTTGCTATTTACATTATTACAATTAACAATACACAAGACTTTAGTTCCTTTACATGGACAGTGGGGTACAAGGTAGCGCCCATCGCAACCTTGATCTGGTATAGCAAGCTTCCCCTGAACTTCTTGACCTTCACGGCCTCAGAGTAGATCACACTAGGGACAAAGTCCGAAGACCGATAAACCGTGCGTAGTACTGGTCTATGGTTAGGCTTCCCTGCCTTAGGGTCTCAAACTCCTCCCGCTTCCTCTGATTCAGATGGGCGGGGTAACTTCTCTCTCAGTAACTCTACAAACCTTGTTCCAGGCAAATCCCTCGAGCAAGGTAGTGGTCCTTGATTGACCTCCATAAAGTGGTGGCGTCATCCTTATGATGGAAAACCGATATCCCGATCTTCTGATTGACAGGAAACATGCAAGGCGTCGAAAGCCTTCTTATGCTCGACTATGAAGCGCTCCAACATTGTGGGATCAGCCTTACCCATATATATCGGCACACGCGTCCCGGAGATGCTCTTCAGCCAATTCGGTGACCTGGGCTCGGCTGTGGTGGGAGTGGTGCCACCAGTGGTGCTGAAGGTGGTGGCGGTGCTGAAGGTGGTACGAAGTGCACTCCTCCTAGCTGTGCAATCTATGCAAGACGGGTGCTACCCTCTCTGCAACTCCTGGAACCTCAGGGATGTCAACTCCAGCCTGTCCACCCCGACCTCCTCCGGCTCCTCGGCTCTGGCCCTACCTGACATCTGTAATAAGATAGTTCAGGTCAATACTCGGTAACATACCACATTACAACCGTTAAACTCAAGTGCATTCAAAGCTAAACTTCCATGTGTTTAGCGTTTCTAAGACCTTTATAGGTCACGAATCCTCAAATTTCCCCATTTCCCTTATCCTATGCTCATGGTATTCTTCTACTATCTCTTGTCATCGGAGTGGTACTTCACTCTGATACCACTTTTGTAACACCCCTACTTAATCATCTCATAACTACCGTCGGACAAACCTGCTTAATCAATCACAATAGCAGCAAAAAGTAAACCAAAATCTTATACTAAAAGTGTTACCTCCATTACTCGCCCATGTGAGTAATGAAGCATCCAACTAAAATCAAAGACAAACACTTAACCATAACCGTAGTGATGTACAAGAGATAAATAACAGTTTAATTTACAATACTTAATACAAACTGTTTCCCATTAGCAAACATCACTACATTATACAAACTCAGTATCAAAACCGGAATCCAAAAACCAAAAACAAACTATACACTAAAGTTCGTATACTACTACTACCCAAAATCCCACACTCTGGAGTCTTCAGTAGCTACATACCTATAATTTTGTTTGTATTATGGCATATCAACCCCTACTGAGTATGCTACTGCGCAACCGTCATATGCCCTCAGACCTTCAGGTTAATTAGTCGGTTGACATGCGGTTCAATTTACATGTGATACCGTTTATATAAATAAAACGGTAAAGCACTAATACATGCATAACAATGAACCATTAAATCATACATAGCCACACGCCTCACTTAACACACAATCAACTAACATATCTATAAAGATGACAATATAAGAATACGAGTGTCGTAGTTTAAACTTGTTCCGTTATTCAACCTTCAAAGCCCTTTTATATTGTTTCACCAGTGATACGAAGATACAATGTTTCGTATTAAAGTTCATTGTGTGTTAGTTCATTACTATCTGAACTCACCACAGTCAACAATCACATGTTAGAAGATGACATGTCATAAACCATTACCCCTATTATGTGGCTAGTCACCATGGGCATTGCCCCGCACAACAGTAGTCCTCTGACTAACCGCATCAACCTGAATAGTTGGAATTTTAAATAAGTGAAGACCCGTAATCGACCATCCTCTCAATTTTTGATCACAGATCACCAAAACATCTGGATTTCCCATACTACCATCTCTCACAGAATGATTAAGACACTTAATCATTTTACCTAAGACTTGTCCTAGGGTTCCAGCGGATAACAATTTTGAAGTGTAATCAATAAGGACTTATGAAGTATTCCTAGAACATCTAGGAGAATCGTCATTCGAATATGTGTTCATAAGAGCGGTATTTACTGTCAGTTGATCTAAGGAACATTCTTAGATACTCGGATGATGTACTTTACTCATTATCTCATTTCAATGACGTTTTCCTTGTCACTTACCGTACGAATACATTGGTATTGCCTTTAGTTCGGTTTTTTTTTGAACAATCTATATTGCATAACCTTAGCATTACAAGGCCCCAATACTTAATTATTCACATATGATAGTGAATATCAATCACATATATCATCTTAACAATCAAGCACATAGATATCTGGAACCGAGGAAATCCTTGGAACATCGGATCACACATAACATACCATTCATGACGATAGGCAGTAGTTGTCTCGTCCAGGTCCATGCTCTACTCACTTAGATCTAGATATGTAACACTAAGTTTTAATCCATTATGATCTAAACCATCGGTAATCCTGAATAATACTAATCCCCTAGTAATTAACCCCTTGTTTAACACTAATTGTAGTCTTGGGTTTTCTACTCAAGGTCGGGATTAGTTGATCAATTCTTAACTTCTTCCACGTCGGCACATTCGCTTGGTCAGTTATAGTTGCGCCTGGGCACCAGCGCCTGTCTTGCTGCTTCTTCTTTGAACGCTAGGCCTAAACACCCTCGTTACTTAATGTTTTATTGAGCGCTCGGGCTCAAACGTCCGGTCGCCTCCTTAACAACCTTGATCATCTTATGTAATCTCCCTCATGTATTTTTAACCCTCAAACACTACATTAAACTTAGCTTAATGTGATACCATTTAATTTCAAATCATATACTAGTTTTTTACAACTCAACTTATTATTAACCCAGGTATCCTAACCTTCTCATTATTTCATGTGACTCACTAACTTCCTTAACTCATACCGAATTCTCCAAAATGTCATTAAGACCCTAGCCTTAATGTGACCTTAAGCTACTCTCAACCATATATTAAAATCCACCTACAACCTTTAATAATTCACACATTCACCCATTTATATTTGATATCTACTATGTCCATCAACCTTTCCTAACACCACAATAACCCCAAATTATATACCTTATAACATCTCCACACTCATCTATTTTTTTAACCCAAATTCCACAACACTTTCTTAAAATTACCGAACAACAACTACCAAATTCACCACTTACCACAATTTTTCCATAATTGTAATCAACCCCATAACCTTATATTAACTTACAATCTAATCCTTAATTCACATTACCTCTTAATCTCCAAACTTATCCCGATTTCACCAGATTTTCCACTAATCCGAAGAGACTCCCAAGTCTGTACAATTTCAGCTTTTCACCCCAAACTTTCCATATTTACAAAGTGGCCCCTAAATGTTCTACACTTAACAATTCATCCTAAACTTCACCCTTATCACATTCCAATTAAATTCTAACTTCCACACCAAGTTTACAAAATTTTCATAACAGACCCATGCTGTTCTTCACTCAATGTATGCCCCTATATTTCCATAAATTACAATTTGGCCATATAAGTTTTCCAAAACTTACAATCAACTCCTAAACTTTTCTTAATTTCTACTCTCATCATTCTAATCTCAAACTTTGGCCAATACCTGATTCCTCTAAGTTCCACATTTTATTCACAATCCTTCAATCTTTCCAAATTTATGATTTATACCCCAAGTTTTATAAACTTTACATTCAACCCCCCAAACTTCATTTAACTCACAATTTGTCACCATTTCCTCCTCAAACATGGTCACACTTTTCCCCTAACTATATTTAACACTCAAAAATCTACATTGACCCCAAATTTTGCCAAAATTACAAAATGGCCCTTGAATATTTCTTAGAGTTATCACTTACTCCTTAAATCACTTAAACTTGTAATTGCATTCCAAAGTCATCCAAGCCTAACTTTTCAGCCTAAAATTCAATCTCTCCCAAGATCCTTTCATCCATCTTATAAACTCATCCACCAACTTCACAATTCCATAAACACCATCATAACCTAAACTTCTTTTGTCAATTTAGGCACTAAAGAACTCCAAGAAATCCTAAACCTTAGGTACATTATACCAAACTCCTTAGGTGGTTTTTCTTATTCAAACACCTAGACACATCACTTCTACACTACTTGAACATCAATATAGTCTTTAAAACCTTTAAAGCATTAAACACCTTAAAATGCTTATAACATGGCCTATACACTTGACCTTCATTCCAACCACAACTTAAATTAATAATCACAAAAACACAAACCTTCAAAATTCAACACACTAATCCCTAGGCCTAAGTTTATGGTATTTAACATACCACATCAAAACTTCACAACTAGACAATTCAAGTCACAAATAACTAGTTCTCATTACCAAATCATTCACATAATTTATATACATTCCTAGGTCAAAAATGACCATTTTCCTCACAGTATTCTCAACCCTCAATAAGTTCTAATCTCAGAGCACCTATAAAGCACAATTTAAGCATTGAGGTAAATGGTTACTTTGAGCTCCAACTAGGGAATCTCCACAATGCTCTGGATCTATAGTTAAAATAGGAATAACTTAACATTTTTGTTTTCATTAAAGGTTTTGACACAAGGTTTAAGCACTAGAGCTTAGATTAGAAACTTACCTTGATTTAAGGAAGATTTTTGCCCTGTTTTGCCTTTGATTCTCGACCAACTTGGGGAGTTGCATGAACTTCATTTTGTGTGAAAAAAGAAGATAAAATGAGTTAAGAATAGCAAGGGTCTAGGTTCTTTAATGAACAAAGAAGAAGATAGAAGTTTAGAGCATGTTTTTATCAAACTTATTGAACTTGTTGTTTCTTTGGCCTCTGATGAAACCATGATTTCTTTATGAAAGAATGAGAAAAAGATTTCAAAAAATGCTGGGGTTTTGGTTTTAATTAACCGCAAGAGGTTATGTGCTTAGAGCACATTTTTGTACCTTAAGGATGAAGAACTCTATATTGGCTCCATCTCCTGTAGATGACAATTTCTTCACCCAAAAGATACAGATTTTTGTGTGTTTTTTCTCAACAAAGTCAGCTCCTTACTCACCTTAGACTAAGGATGAAGAAAGGTGAAGAAATTAAGTGAAAGGGAGGGTAAAAGTCTATCCACCGTTTTTTGAGCTTGAAGAACTTAAGAAAATGAAGAAGAAACCAAGGAAGGAGAAGGGGGGAATGATCTTGGCTGGAAGGTGAGGAGAGAGGTGGGAGACTTCTTTGATTTTTACTTAATGAAGAAGAAGAAATCAATTGAGTAATAGTGATTAAGTAGTATTTGTCATTTTAAGCACACTTCTCTCTTGTGACTCACCTCTCTCTTGTAATTTTGGCCCTAATTAGTGTATTAGGGATTTTAGTCTTTTTGTCTCAATATAACATAAGTCTAATGTTGTACATTTTGAACTGGTTTTGTGTTAAATTGTAACACATATTATCGCCTTGTCCTAAGGTGTATTTATAAGTGGTTATTACACTTATAAATTGTTTTGACTATATGAATAGTGTTTTATAGTCTTTTCACATTGTTTGTGATCTTATTTCATAGATTAATATGTGACATTATTCATTGACTTAGGAGTTAATCTCTCCTTTATAATACTCCTCTTTAGTCCATTAATCATTGTAAGGTCTAATGACCTTCTTGGACTTTGTATATTAATTTATACAATGTGTTTGGAGTTACATGATCCTTAATTCATTAAGGCTCATTAGTATTCCTAATCTTATGATTAACCTTTAACTAGGTTTATAACCTTAGGGGTATTTCATTGTTTTTCTCGTAATCTAGTTTCTCATTGTACAAACCTTGTAAGGAGTTCCCTAGTAAAGCTTTAGTCAGTAACCTGTTTACTAATATTTGCATGTAAAAAACCTTATCCCCAATATTCTAAGGGAACTTGGGATTGAAAGAACACCACTCTTGCGTCTCGAGAAGGTACTTATATTTTTCTCAACACTACATTTTGTTGCGGAGTTAAGCAGAGGTTGTTTGATGTATAATACCTTCACGAGCGTAAAAATTTTCCCCTTGATTGAACTGCCCAACTCTTTTTATTATCACTCCTTATCACTTTAGTCTTATCTTCAATTGTCATTCGACCATTCTTATGAAAGACATTATAGCTTTCCATGCATCCCCTTTGTGTTCTAAGAGTTGGACCCATGTGACCCTTGTGTTATCATCAACAAAACAAATAAAGTATTTGTAATTGTTGTAGGTTCTTACATTAAACGAACCTCATACATATATATATATATATATATCATATAAAATGGTCGTTTAGTCTTAATTTCAGAATTTCCAAACGACAATCTTTGGGGACAAGATTTATAACATACATCACAAGTATTATTTTGAGGCGAATCCTAATCTCATCCTTATGATTTTAGCTTAGGG
Source organism: Limonium bicolor (assembly GCA_023374045.1). Classification (NCBI taxonomy): domain Eukaryota; kingdom Viridiplantae; phylum Streptophyta; class Magnoliopsida; order Caryophyllales; family Plumbaginaceae; genus Limonium; species Limonium bicolor. Next base: position 339,198,715 of record CM041779.1, read on the forward strand.
AGCATGCCATAGTTTAACATGAAATTCCTCAACTATAGACTGGACCTTTGTTACAAAACTCAAATCTCTGCCCAACTGCTGTACTTTAGTACTAATGAGAAGACACTGGCTTGCTTTGTTCTTATCCAGTATGTAAAGCCCATCTCGAGCATGCCCAGTGATCTCAGTTCTCCTTGTAGTAGGGTTTTGGGCCAAGCAAAAATCCTTAAAAAAATCAGAGGGCGGCCAATTGTGCGATCATCTTTTTACTTAAATCAAATTGAACATAAACTCTGGCACATAAGGAACTTCATTTAACCAATAAATCTTCCCAAGCTTAACATCAACTACTGTGGTAACCTCTTATGGTCGCCTGTCAGGTAGGATTTCTATCCGTTTCTATGACAGCTTTCTCCAATTTTTGAACAGACCTTGAGCTCCGGACATAATATGTTGCCCTAGTGTCTAAAATCCACATTCCCGCAAGCTCTAGGGTGTTCTATGGATTTTTACTCATCATACAAAGATTCTCAAGATGATGCTTTGAATTGTTACCTGAGAAGTGGCGGAAGCTAGTTTCCTCTGATATTTCTCCTCAACTTGGTGCTTGGAAAATATTGGCAATTTGTTGTATCACCTCTAGGCTAAGACTATTGACTATTGCCCCAATTCTAGGTGTAGGCACCTGTTCTCTAGCAAGCCCCGTTACTCCTTTCTTTTTACGAGCCAAAAATTTATCGCAACCATGGAGATGGTAACAATCTTCTACCTGATGACCAGATTTTTGGCAGTGAGTACAAGTTTGTCGCTGATAGCATTCTTCAAAGGAGTGTCCAACCTTTTAACAGAAATTACAATTTTCCTTTCGCTTATCCTGAGTCTAATTCTAGTTACTTGCTCCCATTGATGAATTAGTCCTAGAATCGAAACTATAGAAGGACATCCATTCTTGTCTATCGATTGAAGTTGATGTAGTTCTGCTACCTGCAGCCGATTCACCACTGCGCTTTTCTTGATCTTTCCCATTCGCCGTTGAAGGAGGAAACAATCAGTGCTATGACACCATAATGGGAGAGGCAAAGTTTTGAGGATAATCGGATAATCGAGAGCAAGAAGAGAGAAGAATAGAAAAGAATGATAATTCTTAATACTTTATTGTGTACATAATCAAGAGGGCTATGGTCCTATTTATACCTGAAATAGAATAAGAGAATAAAAAAAATTAGCAAAGAATTGAATGGGGAATCAATCGTAACACAAACGATCAATTATATCTTCTTAAATATCTATCTTGTATTAATGACAAATGAAAAACTAATCATAATTAGAAACTTTCACAAAAAAATGGCTTGACTTAGCATTAATGACCTGCTGGTCCCCTTGACTTAGCATTGATGACCCGCTGGTCCACGGTCTCATCCTCGGTCCAATGGTTCGCTTGACTTAGCATTAATGACCCACTGATCCATAGTCTCATCCTTGGTCCAACATGATGGACCATTAATCTCATTCATATACTGCTATATCGCTTCCATTTGATTTCTCTGATTTGTGAGTCATCTCGGAGAGATCCCTCTCTCTGGTATTTCTATTGCCACTTCCTTTGCTTTTGTCACCGGATTTAGCTTACTTGTCTGTGTACTTCCCCATTTTTATCTTACTGATCTCTCTGATCTAACTAATGTCTTTTTTAATTCGGTCTATCCATGTATCACCCACTTATTTATTTCGTAATCTGAAAAACAAATTAAAACCAAGAAGAATATTTAAACACTGATTTTATTGATCTGTTCCTCTTCACTATGTCACATAATAGATGGGATTGACTAGTGCACTAGATACATTATGCGAGCAATCATATGGAGCAAAAGCAGTACCACTTTCTAGGAATCCACATGTAACACGCAATGCTTGTAATCATGCTCGTAAGTGTACCACTCGCTGTGATTTGGGCAAACACTGAACCCATCCTCGTCAGCTTAGGCTAGAATCCTCAAATCGCGTCAGAAGCAGGGCGATACATCATGTTCATGATCCTGTTGCTATTCGCCTATGGTCTTCTCCATTGTCTTCTCAAGTTTCTAGAAACCTAGAACATAGTTTTCCCTATGCTGATGACTTTCACAGATTGCCACTATGGTTCATGTACTCCTCCACTTAGTTTTGGTTCTGACAGTCGACGAGTTAGGTAGTAGAAGAGCAGAAGTTTCCAGATTGGGTGAATGTGTGAAAAGTCAAAATTTCTCCATTGTCTTCTCAAGTTTCTAGAAACCTAGAACATAGTTTTCCCTATCCTGATGACTTTCACAGATTGCCACTATGGTTCATGTACTCCTCCACTGAGTTTTGGTTCTGACAGTCGACGAGTTAGGTAGTAGAAGAGTAGAAGTTTCCAGATTGGGTGAATGTGTGAAAAGTCAAAATTACCCTAGGTTCTAAATCATGTTTTTTTTTTGTTTACCACCCGGTTCGCCCTATTGGACTACATTCGGATCGATGATCAGCTCTGGGTGGATAGATTCCAGTCCCCTCCCAATAGCCTGGATGAGGGATTGAACCGTGATTCTCCTTACCAAATATAGTTCCAATCACCACTGAACCAATGAGATATTGGTCTAAATTATGTTTTTTTTTTAATATATATATCTATATATAGAATCTATACAGAATACTTCAAATACGTTGGCTCCCAGCCTGCTAAATAACACACACGTTCCACTGCAAACCCCGTTTTGGGTTACAATCAAGTCCATAATTCAAACTCAATTAGGCCCATAAAAGTCCAATATTTTTCTGGCGGCCCGACTTTGAACTTAAAGAACATACGTCGCCGGTAGCGAGTAGTCTTTGTTTGCAAGAAATGTCTTACATCTCGTCTTCTTCCTCTCCTTAAGCGGTTGTGAAATTATCGAAATCATCCTCCCATCCGCTTCTGTCACTAATAAAGATCTATTTGGTACTGCAGCTTCACAGGCTGAACTTCCGCCTACTTCGATCAATCTTTTGTGTTTTCTGTCTGATTCGGGCACCGAGTGTTTTATCCGAAGTGGAAGTCGGCCGCGGCTCAATCACCGCCTGTCAGGTTTTTGCTTTGAGCTCTTCTTGGATGACGTTTCCTCTCTCTCTCTCTCTCTCTCTCTCTCTCTCTCTCTCTCTCTCTCTCTCTCTCTCTCTTCTTATAATGTTGAGTTTTGTTTACATTTCGCGATGCTTTATATTCTGGATTCGACTCTGCACAAAATAGGAAATTGTAGTCCTTCCCAGTTACTTCACAAGTATTTGATCTCGTCCATCCCCCGGCCCCTTAGTGCGATTTAGATTAGCTTTAGGAATTCGGGAATTTCTGTCGGTCGGTACGTTCTGAACTTGTATATCCCCCAGATATAATCATGCTTGCTCATAATACCCGTGTAGATTTTACTACTTCTAAGCGTTTAACATCTAATTTTAGTTTTTTTTTTTATGTTCTTAAATGTATTGTTATGCAACTTATTAGCTTATAGCATATAGTTTTGGATGAAAAAGCTTATTCTTAGTTGAAATGGTGATGGTGCCTGCTTTATTGGATATCAAAAGTGGTGACCTTTCTTCAATATTATTTTTGTCTGTTCCCTGGAGCAATTAGCACTAACAATGGCTGATTTAAGCATTTTTAAGTTGATACAAGCCAGTAAACAAGCGTAATCCCACCTTAACGATCCATCTTATATTTCTTGAAACTTTTGTAGAATCCATGTTAGCAGTAGGAAAATTGTCAATATGTGTATTATCCTCTATAAGGCACCGTTAATGGGAAGGTAGAATGACACGAGCTGGTAAGAACCTCTATCTAGCAGTAGCAGAAAGTTGGGGAGAGTTTTATACGTTAGTTTAGGGGTGCAAGATGAGATCTGTACATTTTAATCTAATTAGGAAGTTCGATTTTGAAGGTGGAACATGGTGGTTTTGTGATCCGTCAACCTATAATCATTTAGTAGGCCATGTATATATGGATTAGCTGCTGCTCTGAGAATCAATTTTCCACGGTAACCTTGGAAACTACATCTTTGTGTCATGCGATCTTAATGAAATTGAAAGAAATCTGACAGAAATTTGATTAAAGAAGATATAATGAATGATAGAAATTTGATATAAAAGGCAGAGATTGTTTTTGTATTTCAGATGTTGTATTGTTGTTCATGACAGACTCCTTTATTTATAACCTAAGGGGAAGACAAAACCCAAACCTTTACATATACCCACGTGATAAAATATAACTCTAATAATGAAGACTCTACATATACTAGAGTAATAAATTGGCGAAACTATTAGAATAATAACGAAACTTAAGAAACCGAAGACACTAAAAAAACTAACAAAACTTAATAAACTAACGAAACTGACGAAACTTAATAACACACATTATTCTAATACCCCCCGCAAGCCGCTAGCGAGCTGAATCGCTAAGGTTTGGACTATCTGCACTTCCTATGCCCATTTTACTTAGATGTTCACGGTATCGAGTACCAGAAAGGGCTTTTGTCATCATATCAGTAGGTTGAGAAGTAGAGGGAGTATAAGAAACATCAACAAGCCCCTACTGGATCTTATCACGAACAAAATGACAATCAAGTTCAATATGTTTTGTACGTTCATGAAAAATTGGATTACGAGCACTATGAACAGCCGACTGATTATCACATTTCACTGGTATGGGTGTAATGTTGGTGACACCAAGCTCGTGGAGAAGCCGGCTAAGCCAGGTAAGCTCAAAAGTGACACGACAAAGAGAGTGATATTCTGCTTTTGCGCTAGAAAGCGACATAGTCCCTTGTTTCTTAGTTTTCCAAGAGATTGGACTATTACCCGGGAAGATATAGTATCCAGATACAGATCTTCTCGTGTCTGAGCAAGCCGCCCAATCAGAATCACAATAGGCAACCAAATCCAATGGAGTGGTAGAGCCCAGAAGAAGAATAACCCTATAAGACAATGTACCCTTTACATAGCGCAAAGTAGGCAAAGCAACTTGCATATGAACATCAGTAGATTGCTGCATAAACTAATTAAGTACCTGAATGGCAAAGCAAAGATTTGACCGAGTGTTGGACAAATAGTTCAATTTCCCGACCAGATGCCGATAAACAAATGGGTCATCTACTGGTGTGCCATCAGTATGACGCAGAGAGAGTCCAGGTTGCATAGGACCAACTGCAGTTCTGTTATCCTCACAACCATTTTCCTTGAGAAGATCCTGACAGAACTTGCGCTGCATAAGAACTCCTTAGGGCGTATTATTCGATACCCAAGAAATAATGTAAAGTCCCAAGATCCTTAATCTTAAACTATCATCCAAAGCATGCTTAAGCTGATCAATGTCTTCCTGATGTGTCCCAACCAATAACATATCATCGACATAAACTGCAACATAGAGCATTTGAGCACCACTGGTTATGTGAAATAGAGAATAATCATTCTTGGATTGACAAAACCCAAGTGTTTGAGAAAGAAGGCCAGCTTGGAAAACCATTGACGTGAAGGCTGTTTTAAGCCATAGAGCAAATGCTTTAACAAACATGCTTTATTACGTCCAGAAACATCAAGACCTGGAGGTATCTTCATATATACCTCCTCATCAAGATCCCCATGTAGGAAAGCATTATTAACATCCAATTGATTCACAATACACCCGTTGTGAAGAGCCACGGTAAGAAGAGCACGAATTGTGGTCATCTTAAATACTGGTGAGAAGGTCTCATGATAGTCTAGCCCATGGCGTTGAGTGAAGCCTTTCGCCACCAAACGTGCTTTATGACGCTCAAGATTGTCATTGGATTTGAGTTTAATCTTGTAAACCTATTTGCAATCGATAGTTTTCTTACCTTTGGGCAAATCAACAACCTCCCAAGTCTTGGTGGCCTCTAGGGCCTTTAGTTCACTCTGCATAGCCTCTCGCCAATGTGCAGAAACAACCGCTTCTTTATATGATTGTGGCTCTTTCTCTTTCATAAATGCGATCAAATGGAGCATGTGAAGCGGTCACAGTGAACGCACAAGAGATCCCGGGCTTGGTATTTGTCAGACTTTGACAATCCTCCAACAAATTCTGATGTTTTCCTCTGTGATAAACACGTGCATCCAAGATATCCTGAAAATGAGAAGAACAAACATACTCATCAAGATATCTAGGCCGATGGCTCTCACGGCTAGAGCGTCGAAGACCACCTTCTGATTCGCCCACATGATCCTGCTCGACCACCACAGATGGCACAACATCTTCACTAGGAGGGTGAACAGTGACATTATCATCAGAGGAAGAATGTACAAGGGGGCTGGGATTATGGACTTCCCAATCCTGAGGAAACTGTTCAGAAGAATTAGCAGCCTGCCCCGAAGAATTAGAAAACACAACCTGGTCTTTTGCAAAAGGGAAAATAGTGGGATGAAACTTCACATCCTTGTAAACTGCAACTTGGGTATCCAAACTGTATAACTTATGCCCAGTCTTCCTTGGTTCTTCACCCAAATAAACACAAGCCTCAGCTCGCGGACTAAATTTGCCACCCTTGTCACCAACAAGAGTTCTATAACACAAGCAACCAAAAGGTTGTATATCATCATAACAAGGCTTTGTGCCGTAAAAAGCTTCAAAGGGAGTCTTCCCTTTCAAAGCCTTGGTAGGCAGCCGATTAATCAAATAGGCTGCATGCAAGATACATTCACCCCAGTAAGCAAGCGGAACTTGAGATTGAAAGAAAAGGCTCTAGCGGTCTCAAGAAGGTACTTATGTTTCCTTTTGACGACGGCATTTTGCTGAGGAGTATAAGCACAAGTAGTCTGATGAACTATTCCTTCTCGAGTGAAATAAGTTCTCCCTTTATTTGAACTACCCAATTCTTTTGCATTATCACTATGAACCACTTTTACCTTGGCATCGATTGATGTTCTACCAACTTAAAGAAGCTTACAAAAGCTTCCCATGCTTCACCCTTGTATCGTAAAAGTTGAACCCAAGTAATTATGGTATTATCATCTGCAAAACAGATGAAATATTTGATACCATTATAAGTGGTAACATTAAATGGTCCACAAACATTCACATGGACCATCTCAAAAGGTTTATGGTTTTAATTTTGGAGTGCCCAGACGGACGACGTTGTGCACGAGCTTTACTACAAATGTCACAAGCATAATTTAATGGAACATCATTACTCTTTATAAGTCCCATTTGAACTAGAATCTGAAATGGAACATGACCTAAACTATAATGTAACTCCACAGCCTTGGCTCTAACTCCGGAAACAAGACCAAAATGCTGAAGACCAGCTCTTTGTCGTGTCTTCAGAAACAGAAAAAACTTGACTAGCTCGTTCCACGTCCAAAGTATAGAGACCTTCTTGATCCGGTCCTATGACCTCAACTTTCTTTGTGATAGAATCCTGTGTAAAATAATATTTCTCACCAAAAATGAGCGGCTAAGCAATTTGTTTTACTAACCTTTTAATGGAGAGTAAATTGAACTTAAAATCTGGGACGTATAACACTTCTTTAACCCAGAAATCTTTACCCAATTCTACATCTCCAACCATAGAAACAACCTGTGGCCTACCGTCAGGCAAAACCATTGGCTTGGAGTGTGACAACATTCTCCAATTGACAAAGAAATTATGAGCACCAGATATGTGATCTGTTGCCCCAGTGTCCAATATCCACTTTGTAGAAAAAATAGGACTAGTTTGCGAATTCTTACTCAATAAGCAAAGACTTGCCAATTCCTTCTCAGACGGATCGACATACAGAGGATCTGAATAATCTATCGCATTTGTCTCGGCACCAGGCTTCTTCTCAGTTCCTTTTTCACTAGCCATGTCTGTCTGAGAAAAAGAACTACAATCGTTCTGCAACACTATTCTTCAATTCGTCATAATCTAAAAGAAAAACATCTATTTCTGCTCTGATACCATAATGAAGTTGAAAGAAATATGACAGAAATTTGATATAAAGAAGATAATAGAATTGATAGAAATTTGATATAAAAGAATGAGATTGTTTTTGTATTTCAGATGTACTGTTGTTCATGACAGACTCCCCTATTTATAACCCAAGGGGAAGACAAAACCCAAACCTTTACATATGCCCACTTGATAAAACAAAACTCTAATAATGAAGACTCTACATATACTAGAGTAATAAATTGACGAAACTACTAGAATAATAACAAAACTTAAGAAGTTGACGAAACTGAATAAACTAACGAACTAACGAAACTTAATAAATTAAATAAACTGACGAAACTTAATAACACACATTATTCTAATAGATGTGGACCATGTTTAGGCTTTCCGTATCTGCCTTATCCTCTTTTTTTATTACAAGTAACTTGATTGTCCAATGAAAAATTCTGGTCAGTGTTGTTTGTCATAGGCTGTGATGATGATTGAGCTACTTATACCTTGTGCTGCTGTTTACTCTTTCTATCTGTATTTTGCAGTTGTGCTACACAGTTGGAGTGCATAGCTGACTGAGATCTATAAACTGTAAGAGATGGCATCATCAGCTATGGTGCTGGATCCCAAACCAGTGATTGAGCCACCACCATCTATTCCAGCAATAAAATCTGATTTGATTAGTTCTTCAGAACAGACGTCTGATGATGATGATCTATATGGGCGGCTGAAGACTCTTGAAAGGCAGCTTGAATTTATTGACATTCAAGAAGAGTATGTGAAGGATGAGCAGAAGAACTTGAAAAGGGAGTTACTTCGAGCCCAGGAAGAGGTAAAACGTATACAGTCTGTACCACTAGTAATTGGCCAGTTCATGGAGATGGTTGATCAGAACAATGGTATTGTTGGGTCAACCACAGGATCCAATTATTATGTCAGAATCCTCAGCACAATCAACAGGGAATTGTTGAAGCCATCTGCCTCTGTAGCTTTACACCGTCACTCAAATGCTCTGGTTGATGTCTTGCCTCCTGAAGCTGACTCTAGTATCTCTCTTTTGAGCCAATCTGAGAAACCTGATGTTACATACAATGTGAGTTCTCTCTCTCTCGTTCTCTCTCCCACAATTGTAGTCTGTTTGATGCCAGGTACTTTGAAAGAGCCCGTAGATTCTTCCTTTATTTTTGGCTAGATCGTTTAATTAGTTTATTTGAACTTGTATCACTGTATTTTAAACTTGTGAATAATTTGTTGTCTGCGCACATTTTGCTGTGGCTGAGCTTGATTGTCATGTTTACATGTTGCTTGTCTCATCTGTGCAAAAGACCAGGGCCATATCCACGGGTTTTCTAGTAGGTCAGCAGTCACTTTATCAAAGATTAGTAATTTCAGGATTGTGCGGCCATGTACATATGACTCTTGGAACTTGTTCTTGTTGGATAATTACTGTATACTCGTAATTATGTCTTCAGAAAAAAAGAAATATGGTTATGATCTTACACGTCCTTATCTCATCTTTTGTTTTTTATTTGCATATTTGATAAAATTGCATGGTACTTTGAGTTGTTGCTTTCTTTTGTTGCATTCTTGCCGTCTCCTCTAAGCTCTATTATCTTGTTTTCCTTTTCTACTACAAAATAATTTGTAGCTTCCTTTCATCTTGTGCTGATGTTTTCAGTGGTTTTTCACCCGGATTACCATACGCCTAGATGTAGTGACAAATATGCTTTTATTGTGCATGTTTTCTTGTTGTTCACATTGGCTGATAGCTCTTTTACGGTTTGGCTAGGATATTGGTGGATGCGATATTCAAAAGCAGGAAATTCGTGAGGCTGTTGAGTTGCCCCTAACTCATCACGATCTTTACAAGCAAATTGGTATTGATCCTCCTCGAGGAGTTCTGCTATATGGCCCTCCTGGAACTGGAAAAACTATGCTTGCAAAAGCAGTTGCTAATCATACCACTGCTTCCTTCATACGGGTAGTTGGTTCTGAGTTTGTGCAGAAGTACTTGGGTGAGGTAAGCATTGTTTCTGGTACTAAGTTCTCCCGTCATTCTGATATACATGTTTCATTCTTTCAATTTCGTTTAGATTAGTTTGATGTTTCAACTGTTGGAGTATTCTCTTTACACTTTATCTATATGACATTATCGCTTCCCTAGGGTTTTCGTGCATGAAATTTTGACATTGTAGAGGAAAAAAGAACAACCTTATAACCTTGTGGATTTCTGAATAGAGGGAGAGCTATTTGTTTTTTTTCCTTATCTATTTGGTTATCATGGTGCTTGTTTTTGCCTCATGTTTCTTATATTGGGAATATGCTAAGACTATGATGCTATTAGTTCCTGGATAAGCTGATTGGTATTTGTGCATTTATGACTTAACTACAGTATCATATTTGCTGATGCAGGGACCAAGAATGGTTCGTGATGTCTTTCGCCTTGCAAAAGAGAATGCTCCTGCCATTATCTTCATTGATGAAGTGGATGCTATTGCCACTGCAAGGTTTGATGCCCAAACAGGTGCTGACAGGGAAGTTCAGCGTATCTTGATGGAACTTCTGAATCAGGTGGGATATGAGAATGATCGAAGTTGGATATCATTTCTTTGTCTGCTAAACTTTTATTCAGAGCATGCTGTACGTTAATTTAAATGCTGTAGTTTGTTATTTTTTGATATATGACATTTCATTTTGGTTTCTGTGTAGATGGACGGATTTGACCAGACTGTGAATGTCAAGGTAATTATGGCAACTAATCGAGCAGACACTTTAGACCCGGCCCTTCTTAGACCTGGAAGGCTTGATCGTAAAATTGAGTTTCCACTTCCTGATAGAAGACAAAAGAGGCTTGTTTTCCAGGTGAATCTGTGGTGTTTGCTGTAGAATATATCATTTTGCTTTTGCTGTCATACTGTATTATCCAAAAATCAATTCCAGGTGGTTATGAGATGACAGAATGTGCTTGCAAAACATACTGGTGTTTACTGGATGATTATTATTTTTTAGCAAAAGTAAATAAATGAGCACTAATTTATTGGCGCTTCTTCAGGTGTGTACGTCCAAGATGAACTTGAGTGACGAGGTTGATTTGGAGGACTATGTTTCACGGCCTGATAAGATCAGTGCCGCAGAGGTTAGCAAATATGCCTTTCAACCTGAATTTTTGCTGAATTTATGAGATGGCTAGTTTTCTCTCAGCTTTTAGATGCTTTGAAATAATTTGAATGATGTAACATGTAATGCAATTCCATCAACCTCAAAAAAAAAAAAAAAAAGGACTCCCAAGTTGGGGGTACTTTAACAAGGATTCCCAAATAAGATTAATGGCACTTGTGGCCTGCCCAATCCTTCTTCAGTTAATGTTGGAATTAAAAGCCTGAATAACAACTTTATCTCTTCTTTAATGTGGTAGATTACCGCAATATGTCAAGAAGCAGGCATGCATGCAGTGCGAAAGAACCGTTACGTGATCCTGCCAAAGGACTTTGAGAAAGGTTACAGATCAAACGTCAAGAAGCCAGACACCGACTTCGAGTTCTACAAATAAATGTTTGGACGACTTGTTTTTCAAATCTTTTGGCAGCAAAATGAGAGGTCGCGTTTCCCATGTTTATTTTAAGTCTAAGCCAGAACGTCATCTTTCTTCTTCTTTCAACCAAACATTTGATCATCTAGACAGTAGTACCGTCTCTTGTCGAAGTCATTGCCCTCTTTAGGGCATCCAAGGAAAGTTGATTAAACACCTCGAAAAACATCAGTTTATTGGCCACTCTTGTATTTTCTTTCTTGCCAGATTCTCTAAGTAGTATTTCTTAAGGTTGTAATTCTCCCTATCTCTTTGGTTAACATAATTATATTATTTTAAATTTTACTTCTATATAAAAAAATTATCAATAAATTTTATTAATGGATGTCGTGAAACTGCTCTGGTTAATGTCAGCAAGGCATGATTTTAGGAGGTGTTCTGATATTGAAGGATCCTAGGGTGAAATTGTTTTATGAAAAAGTTTCAATAATATGGTGCCATGTATTGTAAATATTGCTAGGAACTAGGGGCAGTGAAAAGTGTCATCTGTATGGGAAAACAGACACTTTGTTTCACCTACTCTTTGAGTGTGTTATGATATCTCACCCGTGGAACAATATTATCAATGTTAATCATCTTCCTTCCTCGGGTGACAATAGCATCCAAGACTGGATCTTTAGAAAATCAGTCAAATGGAAAAAGATAAACTTGTTGCAATAGCTAACTCATGTGGTCTATTTAATGATGTGAAAAACTCCATTAGACATAGTCAGATATGTCTTTACTTGCGATAGTGGAGGTAAATTTGGCTTTCACCAGAGCTTACACTTCTGCAATGACAACTAGTTATAAAATAGGTTCGAAATTATAGTGACTGGTCTCGTCCTTTATAGGGTTTTTTCAAGATCAATTGCTCTTGGGTTATTCCAAAGAGGACGTTTTTAATTTATCCTACCATTTTGACAGGTATTTTGAAATGGGTTTCAACAAGAAGGTCCAGGAAATTGTAATATACAACATAACTTAAGGCCTTTGTTATGGCTTGAGCTGGCTCTGGAGGAAGGCATTAGAACTTTTGTATTGATGTTAGAGCGGAAGATTCTTTTGAGAAGTTTGATCAATCAAAGGCTCGCCAGTCTAGATGCACTCATATGGTCAATGTATTAGTTGTAACACCCCTACTATTAATTCATCATTACCGTCCAATCTCCTCGTGCTTCCCGAGTCACGCAGCGGATACATACTTACATACATCGGGTGATACAATGCCGTTAGTCACCCACGTGACTAACAAGGCTACTACTTCTACATACAGCATCGGTCTGATGGACCGGAATATCCGAGTACTACTTAATACAATACATACTCTCATTACATACTGATTACTACAATACTCCATTCGATACATTACTCCATTCAATACCGTACTCCATTCAATACAATACTTCACAACTCCGTACAAGATAATACACTACGCATACCGAGTTTACTAGGTTCCAAAATCAATACAGTACTTCTCCCAATTCATACACACTTACTAGGAATCAATCTGCTACCCATTCCTCACAAACTAGATACTTCTAATTACAGGCGCGCCACCGGTCTCTTACCTTGACCGTATTCGCTCCGGGTACCTGCACACTAAAACGTTCCCCCGAGGGGGTCAGCTTTCGCTGAATATGATAACCGCATACCCCGCGTACTAGCGAGGGTACGCCGACCATTTGGTCGAATACATGCAATTCATTTTGCAATACATACTTCATACATACATACTACATACATGCTTCATTCACGATACTACAATACTACACAAGTATACATACATACGCACAGAACAGTACATGCTTGGAAGACAATACGAGTCAACCAATACTTACTTACCATCTTCCGGAATACATACACAGTACATACTCATTACATACACAATACGCAATACGGAGATACAATTCTCCAATACATACAAAGTCCAGTTAGCCATTACACACCCGGGTTAATCGGGTGTTCGGTACTCTTTTACTTCCGGTCAATGACTTACAATAGTCAAGACCAATACACATACAATACTTACTTCTTACATACTTTACTTCCAGTTAAGTCGGTATGACCTCCGGGCAGGGATTACTACATCCCACCACCGGGCTTTAGGGTGGCCACTAATCCAGGATGCTACCCATTCAAGGGAATTGGTCCATGGAAAAGATTACAGCCAGGATTCGGATCCAACCTCTTGTGTTTCCTTATCCTCACGCGTGGCCGAAACTATATCGGACTTCTACTCATTCCATTTACTCATTACTCAAGTTAGGAGTTAGAATGTTAGGAATTAGTAGAAGTCAATACTTCATTCCATACATACATACAATACACAAGTACACAATACTTACACATACTTCTCATTTCCATTCATTCATTTCATGAATTATACAAACTAATTGTTCAAGGAGATACAACAAGAACAAGTAGTTCAAACACAATTAAGTGCAATATAAATCCGATTCGTGCATTTATCTTATTGGTGATCACATAAGCACACAAATCGGGGTAACCAGGTTAGGATACAGAGCATGAAGAAATCATACCGTTCACCGTTGTATCCGCACTACCGGCTCCTTCGAGGATCAACTATTGGATTCCTATACATACATGAAGTAGTATGATCAATGGTCTATTATTGATCTAACTTACTCCTTCATTGATATTCTCAATGTTTACTTACTACTCCTTTACCTTCATACTTGGTTATAAAACCATTCTTTTCCTTATACTTCTTAAAATTGCTTCCTTACTCATTTACTTACTTTCTTACCATTACTACTTCATTAATGGTGTGTTACTACATATATATGCATATGTGTATATAGGCATATATACATGTATATATGATTACTATAATCATATAATTAAAACAATTTTTTTTTGACTCGACCGGACTTGCGACCGACCTTGCAAGTCCGGTCCATTCCAGTAGGTTACATCGTGTGAAAATTCCAGGGCCGACCGACCTTGCAAGTCCGGTCCCAAGGTCGGTCCATTCCAGTAAGTTTCGTATTTGAAAATTTTAGCCCGACCGACCTTGCAAGTCCGGTCGCAAGGTCGGTCCATTCCAGTAGCTTGCATTACGGGAATTTTTCTGGCCGACCGAACTTGCAAGTCCGGTCGCAAGTTCGGTCCATTCCAGAAGGTTTCTGACGGGAGAAATTTCTGGTCCGACCGAACTTGCAAGTCCGGTCGCAAGGTCGGTCGACTCCAGAAGGTTCCCGTCTTGTAAATCTGGGCTCGACCGACCTTGCAAGTTCGGTCCTAAGGTCGGTCCGGCCCAGTACTTCAGTTTTAAAATCTGTTTTTGGGTGTTTTCTTTACCCATTGTTTCCCCAATCTTTACCAATACTTTCCTACATGTTTACCACTCATTTAGATGTTCTAAATCACCTTAATTCATCCACCAACTTACTACTCAATTCTCACTTTCACTTACATATTTTTCCTCACTTCCTCTCAACACTTGTACTAGTTCCCATTTCACCAATACTACAGATTTTTGCTCTTCCTCAAATGCTACAGATTTTCAATCTAACCTTTATCCTTCAATACTCTTACTACCAATACCACTACTAATATCCTCATTACATTACCTTCCACTCAATCCTTCCCATTATCTAGCTCCTTTCAAAATCTGTTACAAGGTGGTTTACTTCACACTTTAGGCTCTCCAAGCACACCTAGTTTCTCCTAGTTCCTTCAATGTGTTTTAACACTTCTGCTACAGCTTTTACACTCTTTTATTCACATGCTACCACTACCATTCCTTAGTTACTAATCATCTCTACTAACTCCAATACACCACTTGGTTTTTTCCCCATTACTTAACTCTCTTTCCAAATCTGTTTCCAACATGATTGATCACTCATAACTACTACCAAAACACACCTAGTTTTTGTCTAGGTTATTCCCTCTCCTTATACATCTAAGTCCTCTAATTTCCATACAAATTTGGGCAGAGGTTCCCCTATATTTTTAACATTGCCCACACATTGTTGCGGCTCACAAATGCCCATTTATACAACCTGTTTATTCAAGGCATCAATGCTCACATTTCAGCTCCATCACAACACAATAAATTTCCTGCACATACACATTTACTTCCAATGTTCTACCCAAGCTTTTAAATCTTTCAAAGGCCTCAAAACTGTTACATTCTATTCCTCATTATACTACAACATACCAATTACTCATTACCATATACATTACTCATTTTTACTACACAAAATCTGTTACACTACAATACATAACCAACTCAAGGTAAGAGCATTTACCTTGTGATTCTAGTTTCTCTCTTTCTCTTTCCCTTCCCTTCTTTTCTTCTTTCTTTTCCTTTCTTTCCTTTTTGTTCTCGGTTTCAAATGGAGTTCACACTCCAATGCTACAGCCCATATCAATACACAAATTCTAACTTAGAATTTCCTCCTTAAACTAGCCTAGGGTTTATACATGTTTAAGGTTTAAAAGAGTATTACCTTCAACCACTAAGTGGAGTACTTGGCTAGCAAGAGAGCAAGATTCCAGCACCAATGAAGAGACCAAATCGGCTGGAACAACAAGACACCAACAAGGGCTCATTTGGAATTTTCGTTTGCAAGTAGGGGCTGGAAAAAGATGGAGTTTCAAGATTATTTTTACCTCAAAATGATAAGGAGATGGAGGTGCTTCCAATGGTGGTCTCAAACCTTCAAATGGAGAATACCCATGGAGATGAAAGTAGTGGTTTTCGATTTTTGAAAGGGGAAGGTGTTCTCCTTGGCAAGGGGATTTCAATGGTGTAATTTTTATAAGATTTGGAGAAGTTTAAAGCCTTCAACATGAGGAGAGAAGAGAGAGTTGGAGAGGGCTCTACAAAATCGCCATTAATGGCTGTGGGGAGAGAAGAAAAATGAGAGAGAGGAGGGAAAACGTGAGAGAGAGGGGGAGTAGGAGAGAGAGGACTCACTTTCCCTTTTTACTTATTTTGCTTGTCTTTTAGCAAATGAGAGGAGAATTAATAAAGTGAGAGGGAGGGGCAAATCGGTTACCCACACACACACTCACAGATTTTTGCTTTTTATTTGCAAAAGTGGACACATAAGTTTTGCTTTATTACAGTTTACCCCATAACTTCTCGTTTTTACAGTTTCCACTAACCGGAACCCGTTTTCCGGAATTTTCTCGTTTATTTATTTTTATTGACTATTAAGCTTCCATAAATGCTTAATAATTGTTATTTAATGATTTATAATTTTTACGGGTCCGTTTGACCACTTAAAGTCACGTTTTCGGGTTTCCTCGAAAAACGTGCTCAAAGCTCTATTAGCGTTTTAATTCATTATTTGGATCCGTTTTCTTCGGGAGTTGTTCCCGTATATTATTTAGGTCTTATTAAACCTCTAGAATCCATATAATACGCTAACCGAGGTCTCATACCTCCTATGGTTATTTAACGCTTATTTAGCGTTTTCCGCTTTTTAAGCGTTTATTTATTTCTTTTGGATTTATTTTTCCTTACTAGTACTACTTAAGCATTATTAGGCTCCTAAATACGGATTAGAATGATCTTAATCACTATATTTAAGTTTGGGGTATTTCAATCTACCCCCCTTAAGAACTTTGTCCTCAAAGTTGCTCAAGGTTATAGGATTTCAATACTTGCTCATTCTTACTTGTCTATGCCAAAGGTCGTACATTCTTCCTCCTTACAATTTCTGAATTCATTACTTCAGGTCTCCACATTCCATACAATACAAGTATACCATGCTTACTTCCATCCGCATCACGTCCCACCATCTGGTTCCACATTACAAGATTTATACATACATACGGTGCAAAGCTATCCCCAAAGCAATGCAATACACATACAATCCCTCAGGCACCAAGGTCGTCTAGACACAGGACTCCTCTACGTCCCGCTGCCCTTGGAATAATACAACATACTACCTTACTGTCTTCTTCGGTACACCCTTCTAGCAGATCCTCATTCTCCATACTAAAGGAAATTCTTTCACTACTACCAATTAAAACTTTTCTAAAACACACAACTTCCAATTCCAATTTATATTCATTACTTCTATCCTATGTGATTCTTGTGACCACTTAAGGGGAGCTTCAAGAATCGTTCAACCCTGATGTGATCAGCATCAGTGTTGCACTATCTTTCCACCCCAATTTGTGTTCGGTTTCCCTCGATCTGATCAGGATCAAGTTCGACTTCCCACATCAGTTTCAAACAACAGATAGTTGATTATTTCAATTTTCTATCTTTTTACTCTGCCTAGTCGTGATTACAATTTCACACATCTCCAAAGGATGGAATTCAGTCCATCAATCATCCTCACTCTACTTCCAAATACTTGCTTCAAGATTCAATACCTACATACTCATTTCATCGTCTGTTACTACTTCCATTCACTACTCCCTTCATCTCAAATATTCTAGCTAAGGACTACAGTACTTAGGAAATTCGGTTGTCCTCGATTTACTTCCAATAACATACTTACGAATACACTACTCATGGTTACAATCCTCTACTACTCATAGTCAATCCGTACTACTTCTTTAAGAATACAATACTTGTGGAGCTCCGTCCACTACTCATTCTCAATTGTCTCAAGACAATCACCTAGGGAACTCAATTTCCTCTAGGTTATACATCGGTTTTATACCGACTCATGCATCGTAATACCATGTCTAACTTCAGATAGACACACACTACAAGAATTATCATTTCCCCAAGAGTTACTCTACTCTTCTTTACTAATACTTTTCCACTGGGGTTTCAAGATGGGTATATTCATCCTATGGTATTCGCATCTCTCGTGCCTAATTACCACAGTTACAATATGAATGAATACGTATGTTTATCTAACATAAGTACCAATCATTAAATCATTCTCATTTGTGCTATGCACATTATAGTTTTATGTGTTTTATTTATAAAACTTGTATTAAGCGGTTTTCGCTCTACCCCCCTTAAAAGGGATTACGCCCACGTAATCTACCATATGTTACTATTAAACATTGGTTTACTCGATTTGGGCAATCTGAAGCGTTTAGCTTCATTACGATATACTATACAATATGCTCTGGTCAAAGGGTCTTAACCATACCAATGGTTTAGTCTTTGCACCGAGGATTCGTACATGAGTTTATTTAACTCCTAATTAATTCAGTTCTAGCCTATTAGGCTTCAAGGCATTAATAGCCATTCTTTCGTACTTACTAGGTGTATTACATTTCTTAGTTAGGCCCACTAGCTTCTGCTGCGCGACCCTGATAACTTGGGTTACTCACCCTTCATGTTATCCTTAATGTGCTATACATCACCTTTCTATCCCTCTATTGTGGAATAAGGTTTACTAACAGTGTGGTATTCTTTTACCGCTGTTTGAACTCAATGAGTTTTAGATTGTAACCAGCTTTCTGGTAATCTATTATACATATTATTCGTACTCCCACGATTATTCACTAAGTCCCTCCGACTTGTTGTCGGGCGAGGTTAAGTCACTACCTAGTTGCAGTGCTTCCTCTGTTGTCACTAGCTTCTGAATAATACCAGTTCTTCTGGTTCAGTACAAGTGTTCTTTGCTTGTATGACCTTGCATTCTCAATGCGTCGGTCCGAGTGACTTTCTTCAGTCTTCTTTCACCTTTTATTCCAATGGAATTCACATCTTGTGATTGTTAGTGTGCTTACACTTTTCGTGCTTCTTTGGCCTTAGGCCGCACGGTTTGTTGCTAAGCTTGCTTGACTGGCTTATGCCATGTTGTTGGTGAAAGAAAGGTTTACTACGGTTTACATTTCCATATTCCTAGCTATCGCATTAGATCATTACTGCGCGAGTGCAATACCAAAACACTCAGTCATACAGAGTGCAGAGGCGTAAACGCTTGGCAGTAAATCACTTATGTGATAGGGATGAATATTTCTGCTTGTCATCTCGTACTTATACTTCGTGTCATTGTCCAACTACTTCCTCATAGCGGTCGCTTGTTGCGCACCGTATTCTTACTCACTATACAACATCGTTTTACGGTCTCCGTTATTGTGGTAGCTTACCTTTACTCCTTGCCATTGTCGTTGGCATCATTTCCTTATGGTGTACAAACACTAGGAGGTTCCTAGTCATATGTATGACGGTTGTCGTAGTATACCGCGATACTATTATCTTCCCATTGTGGGGATGTTTTATTTCAATTTAGGTTTCATGTGTAGGTTAGCTCACCTCACATTACTTCCTCATTCATGATATCGTTTGCCAATAACTTGGTTGACCAAGATGAAGTGGTTTATCGGGTTACAAGTTCTCTTGAGCGCCGGTCATTCATGGTGTGCAATATGCACACTCATTGATTGTTTTGACAATTACTGTCTCCATAGTGCTGAGCATTGATCATAGGCTCTAGCTATGCGGTTTGCTTTTGCATGTACCTTACCGGGACATCCCAAAACTTCAAGGGTTTTCTGGTCCCGTTCTCCAATTGGAGGGTATTCTATCACTGGTAGGTGAAAGTTCTCGTTGAGGGGTGTGTTTCCACTCATAGGTCTCATGACAAGGTTTACCATGTAAGTATTTATACAATGGTTCACCACATGATTGGGTGCATAAGGAGTATACTTACTCCTTCGAGCTTCATGCTCTTAAGCGATGTGCTTCTACAGTCCACAGCCTCTCGTAGGCGTGGTGGTTGAAATCTCATTTCCGTATTCGTTGTCTCTTGGCAATATCTATGCACAAGTTTTGTTGTTATAGTAGATGGAAGCCCCTTCTAAGGGTTCACATCTTCACCACATTGGTGGTCTTCGTTAACGAGGGGTACTTTTCCTCGAGTTTCCGTAGTGTCCAAGTGTGGACTAGGCCAATGTTGGCATTTATCCCGATTTCTATGCCCCTGTGTTATCATTGCTACAGAAGGCATGAAGTAGTTAAAGCTTGTCAACTGCATACTAGACTGATGCTCTAGTGACAGTGACGCTGAGTTGACCATTACTCCAAGCCACTCAAGAGGTTGGGTTTGAATTGATGGTCCAGTTGTTGATTTCTTGTCATATGGGATAATATTCTTGCAAGTCCTATTAGTAATGGTGTGGGTTTTGCCACTGTTTGAGTTCACACAACGTAGTTGGTTGGTGGCTTTTAAGCCTTATTGCTGCAAGCTATGCTCTTTGCAAGCTGCTTATACATGTTTCTACCCCATGTATACTCCGTAGGTTGGAGGTATTACTAGGCTCCATGGTAAGTCGTGACATCACGCTTCCGTTCATAGGAGACCTTTAGGCAAGCTGATGCTAATTTAGGGTATTTCCTGTTAAGTGAAATCCCTTCGGTGTTCTAACCGAATGTTTGTTCTAGCTTCCGTGCTCTTATCAGACACTTGTTCAACTGTTGTTATCTCAGACACCCTTCAAGGATTGCTCCTGGGTTGGTTGGTGTGTTTGTCTCGTCCGTTATATACGCTGATGTTTGACATGTGTTGTCCTATATACCGTCTAATGGTGTTATTAACTATTATTCCCTTTAAATTTATAACGTCTCCCTCGTTGGTAGACCCTTTATACTTGCTCCTAGCGCTTGAGACTAGGTTTAATATTCCCTTCGATGATGGATTTTACTTCATGGTAATCTCGTGATTGCTCTTGGGCTTCTGTCCCATTTGTCGGGCATTATAGTGTTCATGTTTTAGGCAGTGGCCTTACTGTGTTAGGCTGGGTATACTTTCCAGCTGTCATATATTTGCTTGATGTCTTTGAGACATATCCGTTGTCCATACCGACTAGTCTGTGCTCTCTGCACTTCCTAGTCCTTACTCCTTATCTTCCGATGGATTCTCTGAGTTCCTTTATGCTTAATTGCCTGAGGTGTCCAGTTGTTCTGGTTTGAACTTACTGATGGTCCGTAGAACGGAGTCGACTACTTCCCGTGTTTCGTACACTACATGTATACATACGTGGGGTATCATGTTGATACGTTACCACTTACCCAACTATATGTCAGGCCCGCAAGCTCCTTCGGAGTGCAGTTGTCCCACATCCCGTAATTGGGTACACTCGTAGTGTTCGTCACACGCCTAGGTGAAGTATTCTATTGTCAACTCCTCTTGTATCATTCCATGATACTCACCGTAATTCTGTTGATTTGGTTTAAAAATCCAAGGTTTTTAAAAGAAGTTGTGGTTTTGAAAGGAGAATTCGGGTTTGAAAACAATGGTTCAGTGTTAAAAGAAATCTCCCATGGCACAGCCATGCTTAAGGTCTTGACCAAGTCTAGCTTCATGCTGACTGGTATGAGGTTAAAGTAATGGTCAGGCCGTCGGGCCTTTCCAAGGTTCCATACTCCTAGTTGTTAGGATGTGTGATCCTGTAGTTGCTTCTTGTAGCCACGGTACATTACTA
Organism: Limonium bicolor; assembly: GCA_023374045.1. Taxonomy (NCBI): domain Eukaryota; kingdom Viridiplantae; phylum Streptophyta; class Magnoliopsida; order Caryophyllales; family Plumbaginaceae; genus Limonium; species Limonium bicolor. Next base: position 339,220,567 of record CM041779.1, read on the forward strand.
TGTACCTGTGGTGTGTTAGAGTTCCTTTACATATTTCTGCCCTTACTGCACTTGCCGTGGCAAGTGCGTGGTACTGGTGGTTTTTGGGTAATTCTATACCGATCACGGTATGGTTTCCTTCATAATTGGTAATCTTGCTTACTCTTCCTTTGATCTTGTTGATCATTTACTTAGGTTAATCACTCTTCTGAGTAACTTCTCAGTGAGTTTGACATAGCTGTCATTGATCAGGGTACTTCTCCAATCCTTGGAGCTTCCCCTTTGACTTGGTTGTGTTGTTCCTTGTTGCTTATTCCCACACTTTGTTGTGGTTACTGAGCCTGATTTGGTTTAGGCACTACAGTTGTAGTTACGTCAGATTATATCTTGTGAATATTCTTGTAGCTGTCTGAGCTATGTTGGCCAGGTTCGTAACCTTTTGGCGTTGAAGTTTTGGGGTCAGTCACTCCCGACTATGTCCTTAGCCAGCTAGCTCACCATTGGTGGTGTTGCTTGGCTATTACTGTTGTCCCGTAGACTTGTGTCTCGGGTTTCATTACTGCTCCTGTTTCCATTTCGTTGCACGATTAGTGCTTCTTTTCCTGTTGCTGGTTGTTTAGCTAGGTCCTACGACTGCTAAGCATGTCGCCCCATGCTGTTGCAAGTTATAGCCTCCTTGTGGTTGGAGTGTTTATACTACCGCTATTAAGTGCGGCTATTGTGTTCACCCGGGATCCACTTCCGGGTCTTCCACTTCTCGGAATCTACCATACGTCGGTTCTTGTTTACTGTGTGATTGCTTCACAACTGCCAGATCGGGTTTTCCCCGAGTATGAGAAGGCTTTTCTTCTCTCTGGCGTCCTTTCCTAAGTTATACAATGGGGTTTGCGGTGGGCGGGACTGGTGTTGTAGGTATCCGGTACTCACCGGGAGTTCCTAACTAGCATCTCTCTAATGCTATCACTCAGCCCATAGCCCTAAGCTTCTAATTCCTAACTCGGTATTTCCTAAGCTCGGTATTTCCAGTCATCAGAGCGACACTTGCTCTGATACCACTTTTTGTAACACCCCTACTATTAATTCAGTCATTACCGTCCAATTTCCTCGTGCTTCCCGAGTCACGCAGCGGATACATACTTACATACCTCGGGTGATACAATGCCGTTAGTCACCCACGCGACTAACAAGGCTACTACTTCTACATACAGCATCGGTCTGATGGACCGGAATATCCGAGTACTACTTAATACAATACATACTCTCATTACATACTGATTACTACAATACTCCATTCGATACATTACTCCATTCAATACCGTACTCCATTCAATACACAATACTTCACAACCCGTACAAGATAATACACTACGCATACCGAGTTTACTAGGTTCCAAAATCAATACAGTACTTCTCCCAAATTCATACACACTTACTAGGAATCAATCTGCTACCCATTCCTCACAAACTAGATACTTCTAATTACGAGGCGCGCCACCGGTCTCTCACCTTGACCGTATTCGCTCCGGGTACCTGCACACTAAAAACGTTCCCCCGAGGGGGTCAACTTTCGCTGAATATGATAACCGCATACCCCGCGTACTAGCGAGGGTACGCCGACCATTTGGTCGAATACATGCAGTTCATTTTGCAATACATATATTCATACATACATACATACATGCTCTCATTCACGATACTACAATACTACACAAGTATACATACATACGCACAGAACAGTACATGCTTGGAAGACAATACGAGTCAACCAATACTTACTTACCATCTTCCGGAATATACATACACAGTACATACTCATTATATACACAATACGCAATACGGAGATACAATTCTCCAATACATACAAAGGTCCAGTTAGCCATTACACACCCGGGTTAATCAGGTGTTCGGTACTCTTTTACCTCCGGTCAATGACTTACAATAGTCAAGACCAATACACATACAATACTTACTTCTTACATACTTTACTTCCAGTTAAGTCGGTATGACCTCCGGGCAGGGATTACTACATCCCACCACCGGGCTTTAGGGTGGCCCACTAATCCAGGATGCTACCCATTCAAGGGAATTGGTCCATGGAGAAGATTACAGCCAGGATTCGGATCCAACCTCTTGTGTTTCCTTATCCTCACGCGTGGCCGAAACTATATCGGACTTCTACTCATTCCATTTTACTCATTACTCAAGTTAGGAGTTAGAATGTTAGGAATTAGTAGAAGTCAGTACTTCATTCCCATACATACATACACTACACAAGTACACAATACTTACACATACTTCTCATTTCCATTCATTCATTTCATGAATTATACAAACTAATTGTTCAAGGAGATACAACAAGAACAAGTAGTTCAAACACAATTAAGTGCAATATAAATCCGATTCGTGCTTTTATCTTATTGGTGATCACATAAGCACACAAATCGGGGTAACCAAGTTAGGATACAGAGCATGAAGAAATCATACCGTTCACCGTTGTATCCGCACTACCGGCTCCTTGAGGATCAACTATTGGATTCCTATACATACATGAAGTAGTATGATCAATGGTCTATTATTGATCTAACTTACTCCTTCATTGATATTCTCAATGTTTACTTACTACTCCTTTACCTTCATACTTGGTTATAAAACCATTCTTTTCCTTATTACTTCTTAAAATTGCTTCCTTACTCATTTACTTACTTTCTTACCATTACTACTTCATTAATGGTGTGTTACTACATATGTATGCATATGTGTATATAGGCATATATACATGTATATATGATTACTATAATCATATAATTAAAACATTTTTTTTTTGACTCGACCGGACTTGCGACCGACCTTGCAAGTCCGGTCCATTCCAGTAGGTTACATCGTGTGAAAATTCCAGGGCCGACCGACCTTGCAAGTCCGGTCCCAAGGTCGGTCCATTCCAGTAAGTTTCATATTTGAAAATTTTAGCCCGACCGACCTTGCAAGTCCGGTCGCAAGGTCGGTCCATTCCAGTAGCTTGCATTACGGGAATTTTTCTGGCCGACCGAACTTGCAAGTCCGGTCGCAAGTTCGGTCCATTCCAGAAGGTTTCTGACGGGAGAAATTTCTGGTCCGACCGAACTTGCAAGTCCGGTCGCAAGGTCGGTCGACTCCAGAAGGTTTCCCGTCTTGTAAATCTGGGCTCGACCGACCTTGCAAGTTCGGTCCTAAGGTCGGTCCGGCCCAGTACTTCAGTTTTAAAATCTGTTTTTGGGTGTTTTCTTTACCCATTGTTTCTCCAATCTATACCAGTACTTTCCTACATGTTTACCACTCATTTAGATGTTCTAACCCACCTTAATTCATCCACCAACTTACTACTCAATTCTCACTTTCACTTACATATTTTTCCTCACTTCCTCTCAACACTTGTACTAGTTCCCATTTCACCAATACTACAGATTTTTGCTCTTCCTCAAATGCTACAGATTTTCAATCTAACCTTTATCCTTCAATACTCTTACTACCAATACCAATACTAATATCCTCATTACATTACCTTCCACTCAATCCTTCCCATTATCTAGCTCCTTTCAAAATCTGTTACAAGGTGGTTTACTTCACACTTTAGGCTCTCCAAGCACACCTAGTTTCTCCTAGTTCCTTCAATGTGTTTTAACACTTCCTGCTACAGCTTTTACACTCTTTTATTCGCATGCTACCACTACCATTCCTTAGTTACTAATCATCTCTTCTAACTCCAATACACCACTTGGTTTTTTCCCCATTACTTAACTCTCTTTCCAAATCTGTTTCCAACATGGTTGATCACTCATAACTACTACCAAAACACACCTAGTTTTTGTCTAGGTTATTCCCTCTCCTTATACATCTAAGTCCTCTAATTTCCATACAAATTTGGGCAGAGGTTCCCCTATATTTTAACATTGCCCACACATTGTTGCGGCTCACAAATGCCCATTTATACAGCCTGTTTATTCAAGGCATCAATGCTCACATTTCAGCTCCATCACACACAATAAATTTCCTGCACATACACATTTACTTCCCAATGTTCTACCCAAGCTTTTAAACATCTTTCAAAGGCCTCAAAACTGTTACATTCTATTCCTCATTATACTACAACATACCAATTACTCATTACCATATACATTACTCATTTTTTACTACACAAAATCTGTTACACTACAATACATAAACCAACTCAAGGTAAGAGCATTTACCTTGTGATTCTAGTTTCTCTTTCTTCCTTTCCCTTCCCTTCTTTTCTTCTTTCTTTTCCTTTCTTTCCTTTTTGTTCTCGGTTTCAAATGAAGTTCACACTCCAATGCTACAGCCCATATCAATACACAAATTCTAACTTAGAATTTCCTCCTTAAACTAGCCTAGGGTTTATACATGTTTAAGGTTTAAAAGAGTATTACCTTCAACCACTAAGTGGAGTACTTGGCTAGCAAGAGAGCAAGATTCCAGCACCAATGAAGAGACCAAATCGGCTGGAACAACAAGACACCAACAAGGGCTCATTTGGAATTTTCGTTTGCAAGTAGGGGCTGGAAAAAGATGGAGTTTCAAGATTATTTTTACCTCAAAATGATAAGGAGATGGAGGTGCTTCCAATGGTGGTCTCAAACCTTCAAATGGAGAATACCCATGGAGATGAAAGTAGTGGTTTTCGATTTTTGAAAGGGGGAAGGTGTTCTCCTTGGCAAGGGGATTTCAATGGTGTAATTTTTATAAGATTTGGAGAAGTTTAAAGCCTTCAACATGAGGAGAGAAGAGAGAGTTGGAGAGGGCTCTACAAAATCGCCATTAATGGCTGTGGGGAGGAAGAAGAAAAATGAGAGAGAGGAGGGAAAACGTGAGAGAGAGGGGGAGTAGGAGAGAGAGGACTCACTTTTCCCTTTTTACTTATTTTGCTTGTCTTTTAGCAAATGAGAGGAGAATTAATAAAGTGAGAGGGAGGGGCAAATCGGTTACCCACACACACACTCACAGATTTTTGCTTTTTATTTGCAAAAGTGGACACATAAGTTTTGCTTTATTACAGTTTACACCCCATAACTTCTCGTTTTTACAGTTTCCACTAACCGGAACCCGTTTTCCGGAATTTTCTCGTTTATTTATTTTTATTGACTATTAAGCTTCCATAAATGCTTAATAATTGTTATTTAATGATTTATAATTTTTACGGGTCCGTTTGACCACTTAAAGTCACGTTTTCGGGTTTCCTCGAAAAACATGCTCCAAAGCTCTATTAGCGTTTTAATTCATTATTTGGATCCGTTTTCTTCGGGAGTTGTTCCCGTATATTACTTAGGTCTTATTAAACCTCTAGAATCCATATAATACGCTAACCGAGGTCTCATACCTCCTATGGTTATTTAACGCTTATTTAGCGTTTTCCGCTTTTTAAGCGTTTATTTATTTCTTTTGGATTTATTTTTCCTTACTAGTACTACTTAAGCATTATTAGGCTCCTAAATACGGATTAGAATGATCTTAATCACTATATTTAAGTTTGGGGTATTTCAAGTAGATTTTACAATCAATTTAGCTCTTTGTATTGGTGTTTAGATAAAACTGCAATTTACTATCCTTCTGTTTTAATTGTCGGGTTATTTAATAGTTTAAATGATTTTAAGTATTGGAGGGAGGAGAACATTCCCCTTAGAATCTCTAGTTTTTGTAATATGGGTGCTACCTGAGATTCTATATAGTATGCCTCAATGTTTATCAAAAAAAAAAAAAGAAGAATGGACTGTGCGCAACCCATGACAGTGATACCAAAAAGAGAAAGAAACATACGTGACACTTCCTACAGTGAAAAGGATGTCATTGGTTAGTATGATGTGATAGACGCAAGATACATGATCATAGATGAGCCTCGAACAAGAGTAATCTATGGTAGAGGGCATGGCCTCGAAAAATTGAAATAAATGACTAAGGTCTTTATACTTGTAATATTGTGAGAATTTTATTTATATCGATGTTAAGAAGGTGAAAGTAAAAACTCACAAGGAGCTCCACACGAGCATCCTTCCCTCCAAACTTGGGATTCTTGCCTCCATTTTTTTAAGCTTACAAAGCAAAACCTAGTTCTTCCATTGCCTTTTCCATTGTTTTTTTTTTGTTAGGAAAACGAAGGCCAAAACAGTCTCAAGAGCTATTACTCATTGACATTAATGTCTACATTCAACAGGTCCATAATGTCATAGACACCAACAGATCTACCTAGACCAGATTTAGCAAGTACATCTACAACCTTGTTGCAAGAAGTCTAGCAAACTCAGTCAACAAACAATCTCATCAGCATCATGGCAACACTCCTGTATTACTGGGTGGAAAGGATGAACAGAGGGACAGGACTTCACCAATTCTGTTAGTTGCAAAGAATTAGTGTAGAAAATCACATTATTAATCTGCCGCGATCTTGCAATCTGAAGTGCGATGAAAAAGGCCATCGCTTTAGTTTAAAGCCTCCCTGCTCCCAATTGCCACAGTAAAGCCAAACAACCACTAATAGTATTGGTTACGACAAACACCACCTGCTGTAACCATGCCAGAAATCGGAATCAACGCCCCCATCAAAATTGATTTTCAGAACACCCACAGGAGGAGGAGGCCATCTATTTTTATTTTCTGAATTGGATGATCCAAACCTGGGGGTAGCGCCAACGAATAGGTTCTTTTTCCAGCCCAAGCTCTACAATTCTGGGCTCATAATCGTATAATCATATGTAGAGGAACAAACATCCGATGCTCATCACCAAAGACCTTGCTGTTTCTCCAGCTCCAAAGGAAATGGCAAGTTATCGCAAAAACTGAACTCTATTTGAACTTGATCAGGTGCTTGCTTGATTTTGTCAAGTTGTCCACCAGCCACTCCTGCAATGTAGCACTATAGATATTAGTCCGAGAATTCGAATATAGAAATTTGTCCCAAACCTTCCTTGCAATGGCGCGATCTCGGATATTATGGATTAAAGACTCCTCTTGGCCATAAAAATGGCACGAGCTATCTTATGTGAAAAAATCTGGTGTCTTCTTAGATTGGTCATTACTTTGCTAATGGCAACCTGCCACATTAACCCTCAAACCCGTTCTTGCACCTTGAGGTTCCAAATCTTCTTAAACAAGGGAGCATAACCCGAAAGTCTAAGGTCCCTTGGCTTAATGAGGAACCGATATGCCGATGAAACACTGTACTCTTCTGAGCCAGACTTGCCCCAAGACAGACAATCCTTCCCCTCATTCGGAAAAACACATTTTCCTTCGAGCAAGGGAACGATGCTAGAAGGGAGAAAGTGCAAAAATTCCCCACTGCCAACCAGAGTTGTTAGACCAGTAATATGAGACTGATTCATTACGGATTTGGTCAGGAACCACTCTTAAAGCTTTCGAGAGAAGTGTAAAATCATCCAACCACCTATCAGTCCAAAATTTGACCGATCTTCCATTATTAACAATCCAACGACAACCTTGTTTAAGCAAAGAAGCATTTGTGGATGTTATTCCAGTTAGGAGAACACCTACCCGACTCCAGATTATGATATCTCCTAAGATGTACCTTGTTACATAATATGTGAGGATTTGCGACTAGGTTCCAAACCAATTTTCCGAAGCAAGCCACATTCATTAGTATCGACTTTCTAAATCCCAAGCCCCTATAGTCTTTAGGTTTGCAGAGCTGATCCCAAGAATAGCATGGAGCTTACAGCCCCCAATTTCATGACCCTATACGAAATCACAACACAATTTGTCAATTTTATCACAAGTATTCTTTCACAGGATCTGACATTACATTGTGCGTATAGGAATTGATGCAATAAAGCTTTTAACTAGGCATATTCGACCAGCAAGGGAGAGGGATTTAGCCTTCCAACCAGCTAATTTGTTATGAATTTTGGAGAGAAGACTGTTTTAAGATTGGCTATGACGTCTCCCCTATTGAATGGATACTCCAAGGTATTTCCTGAATTCACTAACAATCGGCATACCGGACTCCAAACTCAGAATACATCCACATTCTTGACTAAGATTTTTGGAAAGAAGGATGACAGATTTCTCATAGCTGATCAACTGTCCTGACACTGCACAAAACTGATTTAGGTAATCCCTTATAACTCGAATTTGTTTAGGGGTTGCAATTCCAAATAACACTAAATCATTAACGTAAAAATAGTGAGAGATTGGAGTACCAATACAGACGGGGATCCAATCCTTTCTTTCAACATCTCTTTCAATCAAGTGAGATAAACGTTCAAGGGACAAAGCAAAAATAAATAGGGATAGTGGGTCTCCTTGACAAATTCCATGGCCAGCTTTGAATGACTCCGAAAGTTTGCCGTTCTAGCTAATTTAGAAGGAGACTAGAGAAAACAATTCATAATCAAGGATTGAAGAGATAAGGGTATGTCTAGGCACCTGAGAGTATCCGCAATGAATCGTCAGGATATACGGTCATAGGCTTTGGCCAAATCAACCTTCAAAGCAATGAATCCTTTCTTAGCCTTCGTATTGTACATGATGGATGGCCTTTTGCACTAGAACTATATTCTCAAAGATACTGCGCCCAGGAACAAAGATGGCTTGAGTAGGCGACACCCAAAAATTCATATGGGGTTTAAGCCTATTCACGATCGTTTTTGCTAGAATTTTATACTGGACTTGGCAAAGGGCTATGGGCCTGAATTGGGTAACTGAGGTAGGCTGGTCCACTTTTAAATGAGAAACAACACCGTCTCATTTAATTTTGGATCAAGGGTATGGGAACTGACCCACTCCCTAACAAACACATTAACACTCGGGGCCAGCAGGTGCCAAAATTATTGGGAAAACCGGTAAGAAATCCATCTTTACCGAGGCCTTATACGCCTTCATATTCTGAAGCGCCGTAGTGACTTTGTCCAAAGAATTTCTTTTGCAAGCTCTTCATAATCAGCCCTTGAAATCGCAGAGAAGTTATGATCTTCCAAAAAGCACAGGCTATCATCAATGCTGCTAAAAATCTTTGAAAAATGCCCCTTGAGAAGGTCACATAGCTTAACATCAGTATTCACCCAACAACCATCCAGACCCATCAATTTAGTAATGTGATTTTTCTACTGACGAATAATGGTACTGGTATGGAAATACGTTGTGTTCCGGTCCCCCAGACTAATCCATTGGTCCCTAGATTTCTAGTACCAAAGCATCTCTTCTTTATCAAGCCACATTTCAATCCCATAAATCATAGATTTCTCAAGACCCTGCAGATTCTCACCTTTGCCCAAGTCAATAGCCTTCTCAATACCTTTCATTCGAGCTAATATCCGATTCTTATTTCCTTGTCATCTTGGAAGGTGTATTCACCTCGTGATACTACCCTTCATATCCTTGGATCATTAGACTTGATATGGAACTCCATCTTGTTCTTCTAGTGAGTGTAGTTGTCTCCATTGAAGAGTGGTGGTCGATTTGGTGCAGAACATTCTTCTGATGCTAGTAGGTTTGAGTGAGACATTTTGATTGTCTTCCAAAGTAGTTAGCTTTCTTGAAGAGACCCACTCTGATACCAATTGCACCTAGCAACTTCACACATACGTCCTCGACCCGTCGTGGACGTGTCATTTGTGCAGAATAAACGACTTGATAAAAGAATGCGATAAACTCAAACTGGAAACTCCTTTAGATTGAGAATTTACACTCTAGAAATTCACCCAATATCCCTCCGCCCAACCTATGGACTCCAGGACAGTATTGGAATTATCACCAAAGTCCTTTACCCTTCCTAGCAGCAGGCCTATGATTCCCCAACCGTTTCCTGACCGGTCAGTCTACCAAATACACAATGTATTAACTCAACGACCCAGTTATACCTAGCTCACCAACTTCATAGTACTTATACACACTCAGTATGACTCACACTTGCTCTTGTTATCTCTCTCCTGGTGTGTGACCAGGTTATTTTGCATGTGTCATTATGCCTCGTATTTATATAAATAAGTTTGTTTATCCTTATAACAAACGATCTATAACCTCCTAGACTCTAGGGGTTGTTTACCCCTTCATCCTTAACAGAATAGCCATGCTAGAACATAGGTTGATCTTCAACTTGCTACTGGTGTAGTCAAGACACGTGTCACGCTGTGGTTGGACACGTTGGAGGCGAGTGCTCAGATGGTCGGTCACCACTTGTGCTCTCCACTTGCTTGATCTTGATGGCCTCATTAATGCTCTCTAAGGCATCATTAATGTTACGTAATGAGTGCCTCTTAATAGCCCTGACATTGTCTTGTTATCTTGTTCATTAATGAGTAAGACTTTTTCGTGAGCTAGATGCTTGTATGGATGCATGAGCTTGTCGCTTCACTTGATGTATTTTGTCCTTATATTGCGTTTGATGCATGAGAGTCTTTATTCTGTAGTGCTTGAGTTCCTGTGTGCACTAAAAGTTCTGCTAAAGCTATCACAGACAGGTGCCTGACTGGATGGACACATGTCATGAGCTGAGTGTGCTTGCAACCTTGCATGCTAAGCCATTCTTCCACCTGTTTATTTGAATTCTAACTCATCAAATATAATAGATAAAAAAACTTCGGTTTACTATCATCAAAACTAAGAATCTTGACTTAACAATTATTCTTCTCATGTTGGTGACTAACGGTGGTAACACCAAATTGAGTAGGATTTTCCGCTGCGATTTCATTGGAACAACATGGAGGGTTAAACGCTAACAACGTATTTATAGTTGGGATGTTACATTGCCCAACACCTTGTTAGGAGTACATTCTAGCTCATGCGCATCCTTGGGTAAATTTGTTACTTAGCCGGCTTCTGTAGAATTTCAATCCATGACTACTTGCAGTAATTAGATAGAATGCTGATATTGAAAGATAGCCATCAAAGACTGAATTCGTGCTTATCCAAATACCATGTGTCATCCGAAAATTATAACATTAGGTCACACTGGGAAATATTCCATTGTGAAGGTTGCGCTTGTTCACTTCTCCGTAAATAGTAAATAATAATGTAAACCTCAGTGCGCGATCGTACATTCCGCATCACCCCGCAGTACATGACTCCCATTTCTTTAAGAGTACTATAGTTCTTAACTGTTTTCCATTATGGTTGGCACCATGTTAGTGCAAATATAGTGATGCCCACTTCTTAGATAAGTGAAACGTGTTTTGATGAGGAGATGTATGTATAGTTGATGTAGCCTATCAAAGAATGCGTATAAAGGGAATATAAGGAAGGTAGCACATCTCCTAACTCTCCTCTTTTTTGCTGTTGGATTTGGTTTGCTGAGATTCCTCCCACTATAAGGAAAATGACAGACTGACAAGAGATGTTGGCTAGCTGGATTTTCAGCAGGTAAGGTGAAAAGGACATCATGGGCTGTGTAGTGCAGGATTAATTGAGAGGTTTATAGCAAATTGGTAATGCAGCGTTAACTTGTCCAAAATTCTAATCTTCTCTTTTTCCTATCCCATTTATGGTAGTGCTAGGCTGCTAGCAATACCCATTTTCTATGTGGGCAAGGGGAATGAATTCTATCTAAGTTAGAAAGTTGAATGAGAATGATCTAACTTAATTAAAGACGAGAATAACCGTTCATTTGTATTTCAATCATACATCGGGGACTATCCATATTGCTGCTTTTGGTATCAATTTGTTCAGTTTTGTTAGGGGCAGTCTTCTTTATCAGAAACGAAGCTAGAAAGATCGTCACTTTTTAAAATAAAATGAAATCTTCATCTTACCTTTTAATCTTGATGTTTCAACTTCCCAGAAAAGCCTACTTATTAATTGGATCCGAGTCCGAAACGTGTACTGATATTTTTTTAATATATATAATTAGGTTACTGATCCCCATAGTGTCAGGGACATTATTCTGAATGTGCTGATTCTATAGTAAGTATGGTTCTGATGAGCTCTAAAAGCTAGGATTTGAGCAATTAATAACCATAAATGTGTACTGATTAATCTTAGTGGAAAATCAAATGCAAGTGGGTTGTGTAGAACATATTTTTATTCGTATTCATGAATCGTGTGGAGTTGTACCAAAAGAATATCTATAAGTATTACTGTTTATCAGAAGTGTGCAAGTTACTTTTTTTCATAAACAAGTACTAGATTGTTAGATTAGCAGCGATAAGTACATATTTAATGTCCACCTAGTAAGAAAACCGAAGATCACCAAGGGCCAAGCAAGAAAAGCAAAAACAACAATATAGACCTACAAACTATCACTAGTGCAGAAAATGTTTTTAACCACGGTTAAAAAGCCTATATACCACGGTTCTAAACTGTGGTTAATACGCCCGTCGTATATTCGAAAATGCCTATAAACCACGGTTTAAAACCGTCGTTTAAAAGCACAATATAAACCACGGTTGTTCTACGACCGTCGTTTAAAGACGTTTCTGTTGCCGGATCAGAGCGATTTTATACCACGGTTTGGCTTTATAACCGTGGTATATAAGGCTTTTATACGACGGTTCACCTACATAACCGTGGTATATGACTCTTTTATACGACGGTTCTCTAACCAACCGTGGTTTAAAACGTCGTTCCACTGAATTTTAAACCACGGTTTTTACATAACCGTGGTTTTTTTTCCTTTTTTTTAGTTTTTCTTGTTTTTTTAGCCTCTACCATGTGTTTTCCAACACAACCCAATTTACAATCACATATACAACCTGTACAGGGCATCAACTGGTATTGCCCTTTGGTAACCAACCACACTATATGACCATAAACCAAGTTGTCAATTTGAATTGCAACATCGAAAACGAATTGCAAACAAACCCATTCAAACTTTCAAAAATAAGAGAGAGTTGAACTTTACAAACTTTGAGAGTCTACGTTGCTTCAGCACAAAAAAAGTCTAAGTTTAACTACACTAGGATAAGATCTAAGAAACGCTCAAGTAATTTTTACACCAAAACTGCGATAAATGATCTCTTACAAAGTCGAGATCTATCTTGGAATACGTGCTCCCTGCTTGTGTGAAAAAAGAAACGATCTGTCCATAAAAAGAAACTGATCATCATTAGTACACACAATTTTATTTAAAATGCAATAACTTTAACTAAAACTTTGATTGGTATGGGTTACCTTGTCATCATCATCAAGCGTGTCAATATTTTGTACAATCTCGAACATGTACCGCATCACATAATAGCCACAACTCCGTGAATTAGGCTGTTTAGGACACTGTCATCACACCATCCATGGATTACCAACTTTAGACAGATCAAAAAATTAAACGTTTAACTTTAATACAAAAATGCATGCATAAATTAAATGATTACTTACACGTATGTAATGGAAGTCCAAAATGGAGAATGGTTTCTTCGCATCACTCAAACCAAGCTTATGACCCCTGCATAAATACAACATTTTTAAATGAAGTCATTTTATTGCCAATAATCCAAGACAAGCTTAAAATAAATACAAAATGCATTAAAATTATAAATACTCACTCCTTCAAATATTTCTCTACAGCGATCTCTCGAAGGTCATTAGCGCCCAATGGGTCTAGTATCACAAGCATGAGGTGTTGATACACAACACCATCAACATCCAATGATTGCTACCACAGGTAAAACAAAGAATGTTTTGTAGAACAATATTTTTAATTTATCACATAATGTAATTAGGAAGCAAAAAATTCCAGTTATTGTGTACTTACATCTGATGATATGGGATCAGCAAATATTTACTTTTTCTTTGCATCGCAGTACGAAATCCCTGCCTCACGTGCTCTGCACATCCTTGCTCATCCAATGCGGTCTGACTTGTTGACATCAATTGCGGACACAAGAAAGAGAGAGCTAATAATCTCTTGCTCGCTAGCAGTCTACTAGTCAAACACCTAAACAACATTTTTTCATAAGATATGTTAAATAGCTTAAAAAAATGAAAGATAATGTAATAATTTAAAAAGATACTTACACACAATAGGCCTGAATCACAGAGATGTTAAGCAGGTCTCCATCAAAAATTCTCTTAGATCGCTCACGGTAATCATCAGATCTCTAGGCTCAGGGGAGTGGAAAACATGCTTAGACACTTTCATGTTGAAGTTGGTGACAGACTGCGGCCTCGTCATGAAAAAGTCATACAACATTTTGTTTGGCTGTCAGCTTCTTCAGATACTTGGGTGTCAGAATGGGGGATCTCCTAGGAGTCATATCGAAAGGTTTCACCACTTCCTTTCTCACACTCTGACTCTCCTCATTTGATTTCACAACTTCATTCCCCTTATCCACTTTCCTCTTCTTAACCGGTCTTAATTCCTTATCAATCTAATAGTATACAAAATTTAAATAATAAACATATCAATCAACAGTCAAGTTAAAAACTAAACAGTAAGCATGTAAATAGTTTACCTTGTCACTGACATCAATGAGAGAATATGGCCATGGAACAATTGAAGATTGTGCTTGACCTATTTTACTCCACTGATTCCACTCCAATGGAAGCGGAGAGTCCTCATGGCCTCGCACAATGTCGTCTACCATCACACGAGCGTGAAGAGGTGGGATGAGCTTGAAATGTACTATACTGTTTGGTCCGGTCGCTAAAACCCGACCGTATGCAACATGCACAGTCTCACCATCCAACACTTGAAACAGATGACATGATTTAGCCACCTACATCAACTTACAACAGTAAGCAAGGTAATAAGATTATATTGTTTTAAAAGTAATGTTAAAATAACTAAGGAGGAAAAAAGAACAAACCGGAAGGTTTTGATAAGGAAATGTGTCTCTGGTAGAAGAAGAAGGTGCAGAATGATCCACCATCGGAGTATCCGCCGTCGTGGTAGGAGCAGACGTCGGTGTAGGATCATCGACCATCATAAGATCCGCCGTCGTGGTAGGATCCGGAGCAGACGTCGGTCTAGCAGTAGGTGCCGGTGTAGGAGACGCGGCCACTGTCGATGTATCCGCCGTCGCGGTAGGAGCAGACACCGGTGTAGGAGTAGGTGTCGGTGTAGGAGCATGCACCTGGCCCAATACTAAAGCCTCAAGTCTTCGCAGGCGCTCCTCGTAGGCTTGACGCTCCTCAGCGTGACGTCTTTCCGACTCAGCGTGACGTCTTTCCGACTCCTCCAACCGGTCGTGCACCCGTTCATCCACCATTCTCTCTATCATTTCAGTCTGTGGTACTCTCGATCGAGACGTAGAAAACACGTCTTTTGGTGAACTTCCCCTCCAAGCCCCCGCACTCGCCCTGGATGATCCTTTTGCCCAAGGGCCTTATTCAGTGGATCATCCTGAGACGGAGGGGCCGGAACCATCTCCCATCGCTCAGTAGATCCAGACTATTTTAAATTATAAAAATATTAGAAATGAAGTTACTAATTAGTAAACAACAACTTTTAAAAATATATACTTACAATCTTTGAAGCCAACTCAGCAGTCTCGCTCTGCGGGAACACATATACTCCCTCGTCATTTTTCTTCATGCGACCCAGCATAAATGTCTGCACCCTACTTGCATCGTCAACATTATCAACAACTGACTCAGTGTCGTCTTCATTAGTTTTCGTCAGTAAGCCCTCGCTCTTCCACTTCTCCAACCGCCCCGTATATCCAGCTCGCCCCATGTAGTGCTTATATATATTCTTTGCCCGGTTACGTCTCGCTTGTTCTTGACGTAACTGTTACAAAATTTGTATATTTATAAGTTATACATAATAAAAAAAATATTTGTTAAATTTTATTCCTTAAATAATTAAGAAAGAATAATTGTAAAAGTACCTTAAACTCTTCAGTCTGGCGATGGTCGTAGAATATCTTCCAGTCCTCCTCCGTGATCATACCATCATACACTACCCACGGCGGTGACCTCTTGGAGCCTAGTTTGTTAATCCACCATCTACCAACCGATGCTTGAATTGTCGCAGCGATGTCGCTAGAAGTGATTCAATCTTCGTCCGAAGTTCATCCGCGACTTTGTACTTCTTCTGTACCATCTGCCACATGATGTCCTTGTCTGCCTTTTCTTGTTCCTTCCAATCCTTATTAATCGAGCAATGGGATTTTACCATCAATCCCAAGTAAGAAGCAAACTGCTGCTTCGACCCACCAGAATGTCGGAGGTACTTGTCCCAGATCAAATCGATGGAGAATCTTTCTTCACCTTCAACCCACGAGTCGGTCCACGTCCCTTCCAAGGGTTTTGCGAAGTAGATGCAGCTGGTGGTTCTTCAGTAGGGACGTCATCGTCAATATCATCCAACCCCAACAGTAAGTCCTCTTCGACTCTATCGTCGGGATCCATAACCTGAAAAAATAATCAATAATTAACAAGGTTAATATGAACATCTAATGAATCAAATATTGAAACATGACAAAAATGAAATAATATAATATTGTCAACCAAACTTACAAATAACATTTCATCGTTCAATCCACAATCCTTCATTGTGGTCGGACCTTTGATATTCAAAATTAGTTACATTATCTACCTCCATCGGCAACCGAATAGGTACATCTGTTTCATCTTCACAGTCGTATTCATCTTCATCAACAATATTATCAATCCCAACTATCGATCTTTTACTCTGCATTACAATAGACCATCTGAGATTAGACTGATCACGACAGTAGAATACTTGTTTTGCATTACAATAGACCATCTGGACAAGCATGCATTTTTTTATATTCCATACCCATCGGACACATTAACTTCTTTGCTTCATAAGTTGTTGTGGGTATCACATTGTCCTTTGGTAGTACACCCTTCAGCAGTTGTAAAAGATCTATAAAACTCACATCACTCCATCCATGTCTCGCCTTCAGATTGAATAGTTTTAGGACAACACTCAATTTGTTTTGTGTTTGCGTATCACATCCACCGTACAACGGTTCCTTTGATGCTTGCATCAGATTTTCAAATGTTTTGGGTTTGTTGGAAAAATGTTGTTCAACATCTTCCATCATCGCATTAAGGTCCTCCTGATCATCTGAATCACTAACTAGTGAATCATCTTGAGTATCCCCAAAATTGTGTGAAGCATCCATTCCTGATTGTTCTACAACGACGTTATCAGCACATTCAAACACTTGTACTGAATGTTGACCATGCAGTATTTTTAAGGCTTCATAATCTTCTGTAAACCCTCTGCGAATCAGATGATCCTTAATCTTGTCCACACCTCGGTATTTGAAGTCGTTCTTGCAATCGACATAAGGACATCGAATATATCCCTTATCCCTTGGTTTAAGATTGTCAACAAGAACTTTGCAAAATTTATTGACCCCTTCTAGGTACTTGATGTCCAATCTGTCACTGTACATCACTGAGCGCTCCATCTCCTTTTTCAACACACACCAGATGTCGTGAACTCGTTCCATTGATCTCCTCTTTTTTTATTTACAGATTTAACAACCTAAACCTATCCAATCACCTTCGATCTCACCTAGGAACAAGTTAATAATATACAGTAGTTCAGTGATAATTTCGGCAGCATTACCCTATAGTTCTCCTAGTGTAGATATATATATATATATATGAATCGTTTCAATTCACATATATATGTACACTAGAAGAACACTAGGGTAATGTTGACGAAATTATCACTGAACTACTGTATATTATTAACTCATTCACAACCTAGATGGTAAGATCAAAGGTCATTGGACAGTCCCAACAGGGACTATTTAAGACATACCTCTATCAGGTAAATCTTAGACAGGTAATTCTATGTTTGAATAGATTTTCCATTGTTTAATAGAAAAAAAAAAATAAATTGAAACGTTCTAAATACCAACCTGATGAGTACTGGATGGTCAGCGCGAACAGCACAAGATAGAGAAGAGACAAGTAGACAGATGTTCTTGCACGTAGTATATGACACCTATTCAATGAAATTAAAATAAGGTTTAATTTTATAAAAACTTGAATAATTGAACATATTAAACAAACGATGGAATTAGAATCAGCTTAAATTCTGGAAAAAATTTGGCATGACCTTTGCGTATTTTTAGACACTCCACATTTTTTTAAGGCAGAAGAAACAAACACAGTAGCAGCAATAACATTTATTCTCCGCAAACCATACGAATTATTATCAGACAGACAAGTATATAATAATATATATGATCAATGAACAAAAACAACCACCCCATTTCAACTTAATCTCACATTTCACAACATTATGCAAATATATATTCTAATGATTGCAGAATACAAGTAGAATTTAGTACAACATTTATTCGTGACAATATATAAGTATTTGTTTCTAAAATCATAATCAGAAACGCAAGTGTTTTACCGTGGGTTCTGATCAGGCAAACCGGTGGCAGAGGTTGACAACAGCAGATGGTGCGACACCTATTCAATGAAATTAGAATATAAGGTTTTAATTTGAAAAAATATGAATAATTAAACAAATAAACAAACGAATATATTTTGAATAAACCATGTTATTGAAACATTTTTAAAAAACTAACCTAATGAGTAAGGATGATCAACTCACAAATGTGAGGGAAGAGGGATTGTTAAACCGTAGTAACACCTATTCAATAAAAGAAGAATAAGGTTAAATTCTGGAAAAAATTTGGCATGACCATTGCGTTTTTTTAGATACTCCACACTTTTTTGGCAAAAACAAACACAATACAAGTACAACAAAATTAATAATATGCAACAATTATAACACCCGCAAGAATAATAGCAACAAACAGCAACACTTACAACAATATTAATACACCACCAACAATAATACAGATAGATAACTTCATCACAAAACAGCCATCGTAACACCAACAACAACACTAACATTTTCTTATTTATAATCTCAGTGTAATATCCACTACAAAATATATCAATAACATTTTTTGAGGACTTGTTAAATACAAAACATTCTCAGTACGAATTTCATTCATTTTTGGTGGTATTGTAGGTGCTTTCTTCTGATGCCTATTAACCCTTATCTTATGTTTTGTCAATTTTTTATAATCCTTCGTGAGTGTAAGGATCTACAACTACAGTGTGTTCAAGACAAGGGTTTTTTCATTACTCCATCAAGAAGTATATTATTTACTATATTGTGTAAGCATTGAATCCTCCAATGCTTACACAATGGTTATCCAAGCAAATAATGTAATATATTTCCACTTTAACCTGCGCAGTCGCCAAATAAAGCATAACCTAACGTAATATATTTCCACTTAACTTCAATTTTGAACGGTTTTGATATTACTAATTTAACATTGATTTGAAGCATAGTGAACTGGATTTTGATATAAATGCGTTCAAATGCCAATAACATCGTAAGTGTAAACAAAACTTTGCCTTAACTAGCATTAAATTGAACTTGGAATGTTTGATATGAAAAAAGACCCAAAATGAACCCGCCTCAACCCGATAGGGTAAAATATTGACCAAACATACTCCGAAATCTAAGTTCCCCAAACCAAATTTGTCTTAATATGAACCTCAACTCATATATCATGTATATGAGTAAGTCGACCTGATTTGGCATAACCAAAAACACAATTCAACCGATATATGTTTTCAGATCTCGTATGTTGACATCTAGCTTCTCAAAGCTTTTGTTATGTTTTTTTTTGCGAGTTGCATAATGTAATTCCAAAACACAATATTCACATAATGATATGTAAGTTATAACTTATAAAGATAAAGTAGCTAAAACCATCATCATTAGTGAGTTAAACAAAGAGATGAAATCGATTACATTAATCAAAACTATAAGATCAATATAGTAAATAATTACCGGTGGGATTCGGAGGTTGACAGTGGAGGGGCGGCGCGGTATTGTCGATACCAGAGGAGTGGGGCGGTGGAGCTAGGGTATTGGAGGCGTCTGTCGACACCAGAGGAGTGGGGCGGTGGAGGGGCTTGCCGCGACCGGAAGAACGGTGACGGTGTGCAGGGGCGGAGGCGCAGTGGAGCTACGGCGCGAAGTCGAGACGCGGGGCGGTGGTGGGCAGCGCAAATGGTTCCCGTTGTTGTCGCCGCGACCGGAAGAAAGAGGCGGGACGGGCGGTGGGGCGGTGGAGTCGAAGACGGTGGAGGGGTGGTGGCTCGACGGCAATAGACGACGGGAGTTCGGGAAATCGCCAGAGAAGAGAACGCGAGAGGAAGAAGAAAAAGAGGAAGAAGAAAAGGTCAGGTTTTTAATTAAATGACTTTAAACGACGGTTATTAGACAAACCGTCGTTTAAAACCTTTGTGATACAAGGAATAAACCATGGTTTTAGGGTAACCGTCGTTTATAGTTCGACGCCGTATAAGATAAATGACGGTTTTATATTAAACCGTGGTTTATGTAGATTATATACGACGGTTAGAAACGGAACCGTCATTTATCTTATACGGCGTTGAACTATAAACGACGGTTTATGTTAAAACCGTCGTTTATATAGTGAGCCGTGCAACATATATGACAGTTCCTTAAATAATCGTGGTTTATAAAATTTAAACGACGGTTTCACTGTTAACCGTGGTATAAAGTCCGTCATTTAAAATCTTTTTTCTACTAGTGTATAGACCAACCATTGTTCAAAACCTACCTACCAAACGCCGACTTGTCTTCCATGCGCGGGTAAACCCATCCATGGTCTGCGTAACCAGAAGATTAGAAACATGATGAAGTAACCTTCAAGACCATCCGAAACCAACCCAAGATCCAACACGAACTAACATTAATACAAACCAAACCATAAGTGCAAACCTACACCCCGACAGATCAGCCGAAGTAAGATTTATGTAAGCCCTAAGCATAATAATTGGACAACCACCAAGCCAATAGTATGACAAATAGGACACATTTTCAAAAGATTTAAATACATGGGCTCCATCCACACCTTGGTACCCAGAAAAACAAAATTCAGCCTCAATGTTGGCGCTGAGATGTACCCAAAACCTTTTTTCCTTCTCCCTTTCAAGCTCCACACTTGATTACCAGGTGGCGAACTAACATAGCATTCCCTTTACTTTTTCTCCTTGCCTCACCAAGCTGAAGGTCCCAAATTTCATCTCTCGTAGCATCCATGAGAAATTCATTGAACTTGCGCTAGTGGGAGCAGTTTGAAGAGTCTGGGAGCTCAGCGTTTTGGTTAAGTAGACACGGACGATTGGCCCAAACTGACGGACATGAAGAGGTTGGAACCCAAGAATGTGATGCTCCATTTGCTGAGACAGACTCCAGGGATCCAGAGATGGGACATCATTCGTCGGATTTCGAGCTTGGTAAACATCAGTAGATGGCCACATACCATATAGGACTCCCACTTCATCCGCAGGCCAGGTCCTTGAACATGCAGCAGTCGTGTGCGTAAAGAGACTGCAAATGGAGAATGTTAGCGACATATTGTTATATGTTGTTGTAAATGTACAATACCGACCATCAATCACAACATTGGAAGAGCTAGTAAGACTGGGACTTGAACATTGAGAAGACCTTAAAGCGCAAGTATTTAAAGCCCGAGGTTTGGCCATCTTCAAATGCACCATAAAAATGACCCGGCTTTTACACAACCCTTCTAAAAAATTCTATGGTGTTGTGGTGGCAAGGGACATCAAAACTCGGACCCAAAACAAGATCCAAGTAAACTATGCTGCGAGATAGCTTTGGCGGGATCAAGGGTTTGGAGTGCAAAAATATTGTTGTTAATGGTCCAAGGGCCTCTCACTTTGATAGCCTTTATAATCTTAAGAGTTTTAAACTCAAAGGCAAAGAGGTTCTAGCAGACCTTGGTGAATCTAAAACCACTGAACTTTGTCCATTTGACTTACAAGATGTGCGCCAAGGAAGTCGCACAAATGAGAATCACATAATAGAGTTGAGCAAGGAGACAACGATCAGAGGACAGGCAAATGGAATAAACCAAGATAGGTTTCGTCACGTGAGGAAGCTGAAAGTGTGGTTTGGATTTTGAGATAGGGCACAACAGATAGGATGAGGGTCGAGAGGCAAGAGATTGAGGGTTTGTCAAACATACAAAACTTCCACATTTGAAGCTGGAAAAATATAAGGACAGGGAGATGAATTCCGAAAAGAGAGCATCTGGGGCGGAACTCAGAAATCTCTGCCACTTGGAATCGAGGAAGCCACTAGATATGAGATCCACTCCTACCATGTGTCCATTTGTTGGATTTTTTGCAGCCGTGCAAGGCAAGTGCAATGATTGCCATCATTACACCAAATATGTGGTGGCGTGTTATGGAAGTCGAGAAATTGAGACAAGCCTCCCGACGTGGGAAGACAGAAGGGTCACAATGCATGCGGTTTGGAAAAAACCAATTATGAAATCTAAGGAAGAGAGTACTCGAACAGTTACGCGGAGAGAGAATGGCACCATATTTCACTAGGATAAACCGTGTCTCCAACTATTTGCACATCACCAATGTCACAAACATGAGGTGGATAAACATTGTTGAACCAAAAGTTTTAAGTTTGAAATTCCCCCACTAGTACCGCAACACAACTCACCAAACCAAATCAACCACAAGAGAGAGAGAATTGAGTGTGCATGTTACTTTAGATTTATAAAGTCATTTTGTTTGGATATAAACATATTGCAATCTAACTTGCTGGGTGTTTCATCCTGTGATGCTTTTAGTTGCTTACATCTTTTTTTGCACCAAAATATATATAAGAAGAATAAATATTTCTAGGACTATCATCACTGAGCTATATTACCAAGGCCTGATAAAAGTGACCCGAACCCGAAAAATGATCCAACTCAACCTGATCCAAATCTGATTTAAAGCCAAATGTTGTCACCTAAAAAATTAAACCAAAATTGAATCAAACCGGAATTCGGTACGACCCAAATCCACCCGAATCGAACTCACACGAACATAATTCACTCTATCCAAATTCAACCGAATAGTTTGTTAAAGGCTAAATCTTCTATAGTTTTTCTGACCGTAAACAATAATTTGAACTAATAACACATAATGGAAATTTAGACATCCATTAGTGTTCATTACTCACAAATGATATATATATATATACATATAATATTGAACATCTTCAATCTTTAAGCATCTCAAGCCTTGTTGTGCCAAAATTTCATAAGTTGTGTTGCTATCATTCACACACATAGATGAACATAACTTTATAACAAATCCATCACACAAAAATGAAAAAAAAAACAAATAATCCCTCACTTTGGAAAAAAACTATACCAGCCACTACACAAAACCATGATCAGTTCTTCTTGTCGAGTGCCATGCACTTTCAAAGCATGTTCAACTTGAACATCTATCAAAATGTCTGTACGATAGGCATATCTTTTTCCAAAGCTTCCCTAATGGTACATTTAGCAAAACTGCAAGATAAACATGAAATTTTTCAGTTTTCAGTGAAATTAATGACCTTTTTTATGGATCACAAAAAAAAAAACAAGACTCGTTGATAAGATAGAAACATATATCCACATCTTAAGTAATTAGGTTGCCATCCATGAGATATAAGTTGCATTCCATTCTACATCGCAATCAACAATTCATCCTCCTCAACTGCTGTGTGAACAACAATAAACAACATAATAAGAATTATTAAAACAAAAAACCTATAAAGATATAAAATGTAAAAGTTACCTTCATAACCGTATATCCAACTACGAGTAGTTATCAAAACCTTCACACTTTCAGGAAGATATGAGCTTCTTCACTTGTTCAAATCTCTTCCCTTTGTGCTAAAGGTTTACTCAGAAACAACAGTTGTAACGGGAACAGTTGTAAGGGTACGACCATCATCAAAATCCTAGAATATATAAATACAACAATAAGTACGGTTCTGCTCACTTAGTAGTAATACACTAATAGAGAAGAGGAAACGGTGACCAAAATAAATCAAAAAAGTACATATAAAACAAAATATGTTAGAAACTTACTGCTAGAAGATCAATTTCCGCTTCACGTTGTTAGAAGTGTTATCACAATTGGTGTTGGTTGCTGAGTAATTTCCATGCTAGACACTGACTATCACGTACAACAAATTCTTTATGGAGCCTCTCCAACTACTGTTTCATCTCACTTGCCTTTCTTGCTTGTCATTATAATACTTTGATAGCAAACTTGATGAACGACAATTGTAATGAGGATTAAGAATCACAGCACAAGCGAATAAGGAAATATAGTTATCATCACCGTAGAGCCAATACTTATCATACTTGATTGCATCTCCTTTGCCACGTTTCTTAGAACCTCATTATCATCAAAACTAAAAGCTCCACAAATGCACAAACATCTTCCAAACATTCTTAAGTACAAATTTTAAGTAGGGTAGTCACTTTCACAAAATGAGCCATTAAAACACATTATTTCTCTGGTTGATAAGACATCCACATATAAGTAGTCAAGCATATGCGGTCAGGAACATTATTTAGTGTCTCCATCTTCATATTCAACCTTAATGTAGTTTAAACAATCAGCCTTTGCATGTTCCTACATATGATTGGACCAGGTTATTCAAATACATATAAATTTTCCGATACCTTCATGCTCTACCCACAAAAAATTATCATGAGTGAAGAGAAAGAGATTATAGTATATTATGGTTCAAAATGAAGTGTTTTCAGCCCCTGTCTTTAATCTGGTGTGCGACAGATGCGGTACTGTTAAATATCGACACAGGCGCAAACACATGAAGTGAATGAAGACAGGTGCAGAGCATTCATGTTCCTTGTTCACCAGTTAGGGTTGACAAAATTACCGGGGTGAAAAGAAAGACTCACGTGTATCATTACTATTAATCACTAGTTTAGTCAGAAACTATCTTCTTACTAATTAACTAAAAGATATAATAGCTTAGTGTTCATAATACTACCAACTTAGTGTTCATAACACAAACTAATGTGTATCATTAAAAACATAGGTTTCTTATGTTTACGACTTGAGAATGGTTTAAATGTTGATGAAGTTTCATTATAAAACCTAAACCTTAAGTTACACATATAATAAACACAATTGAAGTATAAAATGGGGCGGAAAAGTAAAAGAGTATAATACTTACACCTCACTTAATAAACATTACAAAACCTAAAGTTGGGAATGGTTTGAATGTGTATCATCAAAACAATACTTAGGTTTCTCACTAATATCACAAAAAGAATAAAGATTACAGAACTTACATTCACTTTATATATTTGTAAGTATAATGAAGTTAAATTATGGTAAAATAGGACATAATAATGAAAAACCAAACGACCCCCGCCCAGAGCAAGTGAAGACGCCCTCTTGAGGTGCGCGTGCAAGGCGGTGATGGGTGGCATGTGCACAAGGCCGCACACGTGAGACACTGATGTGCACACAAGGGCTTAGGCGTGAGGCGGTGGTGGCGATGGGCACGCACAAGTGCGGCGGGCGGGCGATGCCATGGCGAGGGGTGACGGGCGCTAGTACAGGATGCACGTGGGGCGTGACGGCATGGGATGGTGAGAGGCACGGCGTCAGACGTGGGTGGGGAAGACTGGGCATTAAGTGCCGAATATTGACCACTAATTCACAATATTTTAATTTTAATTGATCGATACAATTTATAAATTTGTAGTTAGTAATTCATATACAAAAAATTGTCCATCAATTTGGTTATATCTAACCAACACAAATAGCCTTCTTGACAAGAGTAATGCCATATAAGAGAAGTGGAGCCGAATATGAAAATCAATAGAAGGTACCAAGTTGCTGTATATTCATACTTTCAAATTTTTTGTCAACCAAACTTAACTCAAATAAGTCACCTAAATTTGACTCACAACCCCAAAAAACCCAAATGACCCATAAGCTAACCCGAACCAAAAGCACCAAAATCAACCCAACTGAAGTCACTCAAATCTAATTTAAACCAGATGAACCTGACCCAATCCGCACTAAACTGAAATATTAGATATCTCCAATTGAGTGACCCAAACCAAGCCAAACCCGATTGAGATCACCCAAATTTCTAGTTCTAATATTACTCTTTGTATTTTATGAACTATACATGTAACCATTTAGTAAGCGATAGCTCTTAGGCCCGTTAATAGCTTGACAACTTATATATTTTATGTATGAATGTTATAGTTAATTTTGAATATTACCTTATATTGGGAGAATGAGACCCAACATTAGACCTCTAGAGATTCCGAGCCGTTCAATGAAAGTGAGATCTCCTCAACCGAGGGAAGACATTTTTGATGGAGTAGATGACAAAAATAGATGGTGAAGATACTGAAGGTGTCAGTAGCGGGCTAGTTGATCAGAGCTTCTACCCCAATACTTCTCTAAAGTTCTACTAGGGCATGATTGAAGCATTGATCATTAGAAAAAAGCATAGCCAAACAAAGTGGATTGGTATGAGGGACTTCAACAAGAGCCCAAGGGTAGGATGAGGACTAAACACACAATCATACAAGGTCTCACCAAAAGGATTGTATGCCCTCATTATGCTAGCTTCGACAACTAGGTAAGGGCCAATGCAGAGGGATGCTTGGTGTCGTAGCTCAGGTTATTATGGTGAAAGGGCTTTGCATGGCAACCTTTTTAGTACCCACTACTTTTTATGCATCACCACAAGGTGTGTGTCTCACGACGGTCATGTTAAAACAAGACAAGGAATGGATTTGGATAAGGATACGGCTCGAAGAGGTGGTTGAAGCTGAACCCATCTAATAATAGGATTGGGCTTTGCACACCATCCTCCTCTTTTCCTCACCTTTACACATCACTTGAATGCGTGATTCTCAAAACGAGGACAACCTAAGTGATAAGTGCAAAATATATATACTTTTAGGGTTATAAGTCTTCCTATTTTGATAACAATTCATGCCATAATTCTCACTTATCATATGCTTTTCCTTAGATTTATGTATTAATGTGAACTGATACATTTTATGTGTCTAATGCAGGGACAAGTCTAAGAAATGCATAGAATTTATCATGAGGATTCCACGTAACAAACGGGGAGTGAAACGGGACTAAAACAAAGAATTTAGGCCCCGTTGAAGTTATGTCTCACTTGTGTCCGAACGTGCAAGGCCGGACAAAGGCCGAGACTTTCCAGAGGTGATGTCCGGTCTTGCGTGGACTTGCATGTCTGGACACAAGCCAAGAGAGAAATTCCGTGCGGCGCAAACAGAGGTGTCGGACACGACAGAAATTCTAGTCCTGACGCGACATTTCAGTGCAATTAAAAGATAAAAAATTTAACAACGATAGATCATAGGGTTGCTGCTATATATTGGAAGTTTAGATGGAATCAAAGGGATTACGCCTCCCACAGAAGGCTCGTGCCTCTCTTTTTTTCCATCAACGCAGCAAACACACGCAGACCTTGATATGCATACCATCACCATACAGCACATCCACCATCGTTCACCATCACCATACACACCACCATAGTATCCATCACCTCCTACACACCACACCACACATATAATCGTCATTTTGCAACGACGTGAAGATGGAGGCGGAGCGGGGATTCAGAGAGTAACTTGCTAGCCGGATTTTCTCTACCTTTTCCTATTTCGTTTAATGTCGTTCTTTGTTATTTTTGTTGTTTTTAGAGTCATGTTTAAGTAGTTAGTTTAGCTCCCCGGATTGGGGTAGCAAACCGGATCTTTATATTATTTTGTAATCTTTGTACTAATTCATTAATGTAATAGTTTAATTCCTGTTCTTCACATCTTTTAATCTTCTTATCAATTATAATAGTAATATTTGTAGTTTCTAATTAAAATGCGGCGCTGAGATTAGTTAACAAGACATAGGAAGTTAAATCGTATTAACGACTAGAAGCATGGTTTTCCTATAGGTTAATCTGTCTCCAATAGGAATTGGTTATAAAGTGATTGGTTAGAATTGACTTGGGCATGGTTTGAGCTTGTTATTTCTGCCAGTTAGGATTGTTGTACAGGGACTGCTCAACGGATTAATTAAGTTTCCTGAGTTTATGTAGAATTAGAGAGAGTTTATTAATATATTAATAAAGTGAAGGTTTGTGGAACAATATGGGATGCTTCCTTAGATTTAGAGTTTTAATCTCTATTTATTTATTCAGTTTATTTTATTAGTTTTATTATTTTTATGTTTGTCTTTAAGTCAATAATTTAGTTAAATTTGAAACCCTAAAAAAGTGACATTTTCCTGTTTTCTTAGTTTAGTTTCTCAGTTAGTTTAATAAAATAGTCAATTAATGGAAGAGGACCCTGAGATCAACAACCCTCACTTAATTCACTATTCCGTCAAACGATGGGTACACTGCTTAGGTAGAGATAATCACATATTTCTGCTACAAGTTTTTGGCGTCGTAGTCGGGGACCTCTGGCATGGTTAATTGATATTTTATTTTATTAATTGAGATTTTATTTTATTTGTTATTGTATTTTCGTTTTTATTTTATTTTATTTAATATTTAGTTACCGTTTTTATTTTATTTCGTTTTTACTTAATTGTTATTTATATAGAAAATTTTCTACTATTATTATATTTTGTTTTTTCTGTGTTATTCATTTAGCTAATTTCGTTTTTGTGTTTCTTTTCTATTTTTAGTCCTATTTTACTTTTTATTTTATTTTTGTTTTTGTAGGCGAGTTGCTGAAAATGGACAGTTACGAAACGAAGACGAGAATGTTGGTGGGAACGTTGTCCGCCCGTACAACAGAATATCTTATCTGAGCCTATATTCGAGCCGGTAAAGGCACCATTAGTGGTGATTTCATACAGGATGAAGAAATTGATGCATCTACTGCACATGTCTACGAGCACGATTGCATGATTGAGCCTCACCAACCGGAAGAGGATATTTGTTCCTCGAATCTGAGGAGAAACGCCACCATCAATTTGTCACCAACTTCAACCTTGCCTCTAGGAGCGGTCAACAATAGGAGGAGGACGTTTACACTCTCGAAGTTGAGGAAGGGGAACCATCATCACCGGTCTTTTAATAGAACAACAATACCGGTAATATCTCCTACATCAGGTTTTGTGGGTGGTTATCTCCTAATTTATTGTCGAGATAACGTTTTGTTTTGATCCGGGTGGTTTACAAATAATGTTGGGTACTTCGTTTCCCGGTGAAGCCATTAATCACTTATATTTTGATCCAGGATAACGAAGCGGGAGTCTAGCAAAAGACTATAAAGACGGCAGCTTACTGGGAGGCAACCGAAGCTGTTACATTTATATATATTTTGTTGATATTTTGTTGTCTAGTTTAATTTTTGCTTTAATATGTTATTACCTTTGTCCTGTGAGAAAAGGTACAGGAGGCAACATTTTATACCCTGTTTGGACATGCATCCGGACATGGACATCCGGACAGGGTATATGAGCGGAAGATCAGAACAGGGAGATATGTCCGAACTTCTGTTTAGACTTGGAAGTTCGGACACGATGCGAGAGGAGAGTGCAGTAGCAGCGTCGGGACTTACGTCTGGACACGCTAGCCCGGACAGAGGATGCGCAGTGCCAGAAGAGATGTCTGGACGTACAGGTCGGACACATGCCGGACAAACCCTTAAATTGAGTAAAATTTTGTTTCTTCTATTTTTCAGCATTACTTGGTTTTAGGTAGTTTATTTACTGCATTAATTTATTTTCTAGATTTATTTTATTTTTCTTTCACTTAGAAGTGGCAAAGTGCATGTGCCTTAATGCAATGCTTTCATTGGTTTGTGTGGTAGTTTTTTGAGTGTGCAGGTGAAATTATTTTTATGATTTAATGTTCTTCAAGGCTGGACACTTGCTTGGACGCAAGTGTGAAGAACGATGCTACCCCCATTGTTCAAGCTTAAGTGTGAGGAAGGGAACCTTCCGCAATCTACGATATCAGGAAGTTTTAGTTTCCTTTATTTTTAATGTGTGTGTTTCAGCCTATAATGCTTTTAATGCTTATTTATTTATCAGTCCATATTGTCCTGAATGAATTCTTCATGAGTCTGACATATTTTGAAAGGTCTTTTGTTGATTTTTTGTATTTTTAAACAATGGGGACATTGCTCCTCTTAAGTGTGAGGAAGTAGAGACCTTCCCCTGAAAATATGCCAGTGCACTTAAATGTCACACTTGTTTTTTATTGTTATCTTGCTTTGAGAGAATCGCTTCTCCGAGTGCTTATAAATATTGTATTCTTGGGTGAAATTTTTATGTATGTTTGAAGTTGAGCCAGGTGACAACCTCAAGAATTCTCTTGCTTAAAGTGTTTGAATAATAATTTTGTTTTCACTGAAATTTAGTGGACTAGCTGATTGTGTAATCTGAACTAATTTAGTTTGGGATTTAGGGAATGATGTGGAAGTTTGGAATGAAAGGATAAGGCAAGTTACTCCACTGACCAGAAATTTTTCTAACAAAAGCAGGTCTCGTCTATCTGGTTATTAAGTCCTAGGAATGCCTTAACACCTATCTACCTAGGTCTCAAAATCTGGAATAGTTGGCCCAACACCGCTATAGGGATAGATAAAAATGTCTGGGTTACGGAATAACTTTACATTACACAATAATTCATTTATTTTTATATATTTCTTGAAGAAGAATGTTTTTGCTTGTGAAAGAAAAGTTAATTGCAGTTTAATTTTTTGTTTCTAATCACGAGTGTGTGGTGTTGAAAGGTATCACGGAATAAGGTGTTACTTCACACCCCTTGTCATCCAAAGGTTAGACGAAATAAGTTAGTGTAAGATCCCAGGCTAACCTATGTTTAGTTTATGCAATCAAAACTTCTCCATGCTTTTACATAATTGTTCTTTCACTGTTTGTGAAAACTTGCAACTAAGAGCATAATTAAAAGATAAATTTGTTTAACTGTTGGGCAAAATAGTAGTTAAACTATCCTGCTAACTATGGGCAGTGAACCAATCTTTGTAGTACAACAAGGTCGTATCCACAGAGACTTCGCAACTATCTAATTAATTATCCAGTTAGTAAATGTACAAAAAGATAAAACAAAAGTGCATAAAATATAAATTGGGGTTTAGCCAGAGGCAAGCTTGGTTTTTAGAATTAGTACAGAAATAATAAAAACAGTAAAATAAAGTAAATGGATGGATGGAAAAAGGTATCCTAGGATAGCGGGGGAATTTCTAAATTAAACAATTTTATAACCTGTCTCAAATATTTATTGTCTATAGTTAATAATTGTCAGTTATAACTCTTATTAAAAGCCTTAGTATTTTCCTGCTCAATCCGGAGTGTAAATACCAAGATTAATTCCTTTGTGGTACTTTGACTATCTCAAAATCATATATTGATAGCTACCAAATAAATGCAGTATTTTGTCAGAATAAGCATTTAACATATTTGCTGAAAGGAATTAAAACAAGTTTAATAAGTGAAACAGGTGATAAAATTTTATTTAAGTAAGACAATAATTATAATCCTAATTTGCTCTTATTTGTCTGTTAAGAATTTATCTTGTGACCTTTCTAAATCATAGATAAGGACAGCTCTTAATTAATTCATTAAACTTCTTACAATCAGAAAAAGTCTAAAAACATTAATTAGCTTTAAGTGAGAATTTTTTTATAACAGCGATGGATTTTATCTGCTAATCAAGGAGTATAAAATCTAACGTTTATCTCTCTTCATGGTCTATTCTCAGATTTACAAAATCATTGAAATAAGAGAAACCGTAAATGCATAAAAATGATCAGTTATAAGCATTAATAATTTAGAGAGACAAAACAAATATTTATAAGCAAACTTGGTATTAATAATAAGTCTGGATTATTTAGGAACAAACCCACACCTAGGATACGAATAAAAACACTCAGACATTAACAGTAATAAAAAGGGAACAGAAATAGCCATTAATTTGGAGACTGTTGGCGGAGACTGGACTGCGATTCGCTCTGTTCCAGCTCCCTTTTCTTCTGTTCTTCTATACTGCTTCTGCTTCGTGGGGAATTGTTGAATGAAAATAAAATGGAGAAGTGGAGGATACGAGGTGAGTGGTGGTGGTCGTGGAGTGGTCTAATACTAACGATAATAATTAACAACTAACAGCTAACAATTTGGATGCGGAGGAAGGGAGTTATTTTATTTGCAGAAGGGGCGTCGGTTTATATAGAGGCAGAGGAGAAGAGGGTCCGTACGAATTCAATTAACTGTTGATTGCTCCAGGGGACAGAGCTCACGCGTGAGTGAAATATGGTAGGCGCCGTCGGGGTAGATAGATAAGGCGAGTTGCGCAAATTGCAGACGAAGAAGAAGACGGGCGAAGAAGATAAGCTCGCGACTGATAATTATTGCTGTCCGTGGTACCGCCTGTTAAGTGGCGTTCCCTCCTAGACCGCCTCCAAGACCGCTCAAAATATAGGCGGTACTCTCTGTGGTTGTCCGCCTGTTAAGGAGGCGTTCCTCTGTCTCTTGTCCGCTTCATAATTAGGCGGTACTCCCTTGTGTCTTGACCGCCTCTATTTCGGGCGGTTGCCTCATGTCTTGACCGCCTAAACTTGGGCGGTTGCCCACAGAGAAGACCGCCTCAATTGAAGGCGGTTGCATGCATGCACGTGCATGTCGCGTGCTTCTCGCTGGCTCTGTTCGACTGGCTCTATATCTTCGTTTGGGCTCCGTTTCTGAGCCGTTTGCGTCTATGTGTTCGTCTCTTTATCTACTTTACTCCCAGCTTGGTTTCCTCATGTTTGAACAATAATTTGTGAGATAAATAATAAAACATAAACTAGAGGAAAATTAACCGAAGTGGAGAAATGAGCAAGAAAAGTGCTAATATAATATGTGAAATACACCTATAAATCATGCTCATTTGGACACTTATCACACCCCCACACTTATCTTTTTGCTTGTCCTCAAGCAAAACCACGTACCCAAGTAGGGAATGCTCAATACTAACAAATATTATTATGAAGGGTAGGATAAACATGATCTTTTAAACTTATTGAGGAGTGTGAAAAATTAACTGCTGGTGGCATAGGTGTGCTCAGGGTGAAAATAAAATATAGAGTTTCGGGGTATGATCCAAGGTACTTCAATGTTTTTTTTTTAGGTGACTCTGAGAACTTTTACCATGGCCAACTTCTCTCAAGAACGGGCATTGAGGAGAAAACAAAAGGAAAAATAGATTCATGCATTTGTTTCACTTTGCATAAGAGATGAGAAAATATAGGCATTACGCCTTTGTATTTAAGAACACTCAACTCTCTTTTGTTGGTTACCAATGGTGTCTCGCAAGTACCTTATTATTATTTTTCTTTCTCTTTTTTAACAGAGAAGTACCCCTTAGCAATCCCTAAGAGAGAAGACAGAAGGAAACCCTGAGCAATAAAATCCAACCATTTGCAGATTATTTGGTCACACGCATATAAAATGCTCCTCAAAAGTAATCAAAATTTTAAAATTTGTACATTTATCCTACAATTCATAACAATATTTATTCTTAAAGAGAACAACCCACATATAAAGGGTCCATAATATTTGAATTGGATAAACGCATGATAAGGAGAGAGATTAAACATTTCAAGCACAAAATGTCACCGAAAAGGGCACACTCCCCCACACTTAAATTGAACAATGTCCTCATTGTTCACCAGAAAAACAAGGGAAGGTTTCAGAAGACCTTTTCGGTAAGTAGATAAAATAGAGATAACACAAAGATCACAAATAAACATTTAAGCACATAAACGCTCTCCTTGCAATTTTTATTTAAATAAAAGCAAAACTAAAGAAACTGGTACTCCCTGATTTTATTTTTGCTAGCGTTAATCAGCGTTCCCCCACACTTGAGCTTCAGCCTCAAGTAGCGTAGCTTGGTTGCGGTGTCCACATGGTTACCCCTGCATAAGACACTAGAAGCAACCATACTAAAACAGGGTTAAAAGTTAGCAAAAATAAAATTTAAAGAGAACCTGAAAATAAAACAACATAAAAGCAAAATAAATAAAAGTACACCCGGTTGCCTCCCAGGAAGCTGCCCTTCTTTAACGTCTTTGGCTAGACGCTTTGTCGTTATCCTGGATCAAAACAAAACGTTACCTCGGCATATAAAATAAGAAAATAATACTCCTCAAAATCTGGTGTTTGAGGAGTACTGCCGGGAACGTAGTTCTAACAGAAGACCCGGTGAAAATGACTTTTCTTCCTCAAATTGGAGGATGTAAAAATCCTCCTCTTGTTGTTGAGGCTTATGGTAAGAACCTTGATAGGGATCTTCAGAGGGAAGTGGCTCCTTGAAATTTACTATAGCACTCTCTCTGATGGCTCGGAGGGAGGCGGCATCTCCCCCTTCTCAAGATTGAGGATGTATCCACCCCCATCTTCTGGGTAAAGCACGGTGAAGGAGGGGAAGTAGTAGTTGATTTCAGAGGAGGGGACTCCATAAAGTCCAAGGAAAAACTCTCTTCTGAGGGGTTGTCTCCATAATCAAGCTGATAGTGGATTGGTGATGGATTCTCTAATTCGAATAGGGAGGAGGTGGAAGTAGCTTAAGTCCTCAGCAGGTTGTTCTTCCTCGTGAACCACTGCATTCAGTTGTGGAACGGGTTGTTCCATGTGTTCTACCTGATCTAGCGTTCTTTGCCGGATCATTTCAATGGTTGAGGTAAAATTTGCCATCATTTCCCGTAAAACGGCGTTGTCTCTTTCTATTGCAACCATAGGACAATAGGAACTTTCATGGTCTCCTCCACACTCTTGGCAGATACTCCATTGACTGTAGTCCTCTGCGCTATAGGGGTAACCATACCAATCTTCTGCTTGATCGTAGTGACCATCCATCAGAATTAAGTACCTTTAAAAAGAAAACAAAAATTTATACACAAAAGTGACAAATAATGAAAATAAAAGAAAAACTAAACAGATAATAAATCAGATAGTTGGACCGAAGTCCCCGGCAACGGCGCCAAAAACTTGTTGGGCAAAATAGTAGTTAAACTATCCTGCTAACTATGGGCAGTGAACCCAATCTTTGTAGTACAACAAGGTCGTATCCACAGAGACTTCGCAACTATCTAATTAATTATCCAGTTAGTAAATGTACAAAAGATAAACAAAAGTGCATAAAATATAAATGGGGTTTAGCCAGAGGCAAGCTTGGTTTTTAGAATTAGTACAGAAATAATAAAAACAGTAAAATAAAGTAAATGGATGGATGGAAAAAGGTATCCTAGGATAGCGGGGGAATTTCCTAAATTAAACAATTTTAAACCTGTCTCAAATATTTATTGTCTATTAGAGTTAATAATTGTCAGTTATGAACTCTTATTAAAGCCTTAGTATTTTCCTGCTCAATCCGGAGTGTAAATACCAAGATTAATTCCTTTGTGGTACTTTGACTATCTCAAAATCATATATTGATAGCTACCAAATAAATGCAGTATTTTGTCAGAATAAGCATTTAACAATATTTGCTGAAAGGAATTAAAACAAGTTTAATAAGTGAAACAGGTGATAAATATTTATTTAAGTACAGAACAATAATTATAATCCTAATTTGCTCTTATTTGTCTGTTAAGAATTTATCTTGTGACCTTTCTAAATCATAGATAAGGACAGCTCTAATTAATTCATTAAACTTCTTTACAATCAGAAAAAGTCTAAAAACATTAATTAGCTTTAAGTGAGAATTCTTTTTATAACAGCGATGGATTTTATCTGCTAATCAAGGAGTATAAATCTAACGTTTATCTCTCTTCATGGTCTATTCTCAGATTTACAAAATCATTGAAATAAGAGAAACCGTAAATGCATAAAAATGATCAGTTATTAAGCATTTAATAATTTAGAGAGACAAAACAATATTTATAAGCAAACTTGGTATTAATAATAAGTCTGGATTATTTAGGAACAAACCCACACCCTAGGATACGAATAAAATCACTCAGACATTAACAGTAATAAAAAGGGAACAGAAATAGCCATTAATTTGGAGACTGTTGGCGGAGACTGGACTGCGATTCGCTCTGTTCCAGCTCCCTCTTTTTCTTCTGTTCTTCTATACTGCTTCTGCTTCGTGGGGAATTGTTGAATGAAAATAAAATGGAGAAGTGGAGGATACGAGGTGAGTGGTGGTGGTCGTGGAGTGGTCTAATACTAACGATAATAATTAACAACTAACAGCTAACAATTGGATGCGAGGAAGGGAGTTATTTTATTTGCAGAAGGGGCGTCGGTTTATATAGAGGCAGAGGAGAAGAGGGTCCTACGAATTCAATTAACTGTTGATTGCTCCAGGGGACAGAGCTCACGCGTGAGTGAATATGGTAGCGCCGTCGGGGTAGATAGATAAGGCGAGTTGCGCAAATTGCAGACGAAGAAGAAGACGGGCGAAGAAGATAAGCTCGCGACTGATAATTATTGCTGTCCGTGGTACCGCCTGTTAAGTGGCGGTTCCCTCCTAGACCGCCTCCAAGACCGCTCAAAATATAGGCGGTACTCTCTGTGGTTGTCCGCCTGTTAAGGAGGCGTTCCTCTGTCTCTTGTCCGCTTCATAATTAGGCGGTACTCCCTTGTGTCTTGACCGCCTCTATTTCGGGCGGTTGCCTCATGTCTTGACCGCCTAAACTTTGGGCGGTTGCCCACAGAGAAGACCGCCTCAATTGAAGGCGGTTGCATGCATGCACGTGCATGTCGCGTGCTTCTCGCTGGCTCTGTTCGACTGGCTCTATATTCTTCGTTTGGGCTCCGTTTTCTGAGCCGTTTGCGTCTATGTGTTCGTCTCTTTATCTACTTACTCCCAGCTTGGTTTTCCTCATGTTTGAACAATAATTTTGTGAGATAAATAATAAAAACATAAACTAGA
The DNA here is from genome assembly GCA_023374045.1 of Limonium bicolor. Classification (NCBI taxonomy): domain Eukaryota; kingdom Viridiplantae; phylum Streptophyta; class Magnoliopsida; order Caryophyllales; family Plumbaginaceae; genus Limonium; species Limonium bicolor. Next base: position 339,257,258 of record CM041779.1, read on the forward strand.
GGAAAATTAACCGAAGTGGAGAAATGAGCAAGAAAAGTGCTAATATAATATGTGAAATACACCTATAAATCATGCTCATTTGGACACTTATCATTAACAACCGATAGATCATGGGGTTGCTGCTATATATTGCAAGTTATGATGGAATCAAAGGGATTACGCCTCCCACAAAGGGCCTCGTGCCTCTCTTTTTCTTCCATCAACACAACAAACATACACAGACCTTGATACGCATACCATCACCATACAACACCTCCACCATTGTTCACCATCACCATACACCACCACCGTATCCATCACCTCCATACACACCACACCTCACAGGCATAATTCGTCATTGCTGCACCGACGTGAAGACGGAGGTGGAGCGGGGATTCAGAGTCAACTTGCTAACCGAAGTTTTCTCTACCTTTATTCTATTTCGTTTAATGTCGTTCTTTGTTATTTCTGATATTTTAGAGTCATGTTTGAGTAGTTAGTTTAGCTCCCCGGATTGGGGTAGTAAACCAGATCTTGATATTTATTTTGTAATCTTAGTACTACTTCTTTACTGCAATAGTTTAATTCCTGTCCTTCACGTACTTTAATCTTCTGATCAATTATTAAAGTAATATTTGTAGTTTTCAAATCAAAATGCAGCCCTGAGATTAGTTAACAAGACATAGGAAGTTAAACCGGATTAACAACTAGAAACATGGTTTGCCTATAGGATAATATGTCTCCAATAGGAATTGGTTATAAAGTGATTGGTTAGAATTGACTAGGGCATGGTTTGTGGCTTGTTATTTACGCCAGTTAGGATTTGTTGTACAGGGGCCGGTCAAAGGATTAATTAAGATTACTGAGTTTATTGTAGAATTAAGGACGAGTTTATTAATATATTAATAAAGTGAAGGTTTGCTGAACAATCTGGGGCGCTTCCTTAGAATTAGAGTTTTAATCTCTATTTATTTATTCAGTTTATTTTATTTGTTTTATTATTTTATGTTTGTTCTTTAAGTTAGTAATTTAGTTAAATTGAGAAAACCCTAAAAAAGTGACATTTTTGTGTTTTCTTAGTTTAGTTTATTAGTTAGTTTGATAAATTGTCAATTAATTGAACGAGATCTCTGAGATCGACAACCCTCACTTAATTCAATACTCCGCAAAACGATAGGTACACTGCCTAGGTAGAGATAGTCATATATTTCTGCTACACTAAGTGTATCCGGATGAGGTAGGTTAACATAAACCCTTATTCGACTCTCATATGATGCAAGAAATGTAAAGACATTGCACATGAAAGAAAATCATACAGAAAATATTATGAAACATTTTTTAGTTAAGCCCTCTAGCTAAATATTAATGATAACAAAGAGTTAGTCCCCAACAAAGTCGTCAATTGTGGGCACCAATTTAGAACCTTGTTCTTATTATGTGGTATGACAGTTTCTTTCCAATGGAGTTGAAAACATTATGCAGCTACAAGACCTTGCTTCTTGCAACGTGTGCACCTGCGCCTGGAGTGACATTCCTCTAAATGTGTCCCGATCGCTTGCAGTAAGAGTATAACTTCTTTCTCTATCAAAGTTATCACTACTATCTTGTATGGCCTTTCCCGTCACGGTAATTTGGCTGGATCGCTGCCATAGAAAGCTAGGGTTTCACCTATTTTAACGAACGCACCCTCGACACTGGTTTTCTTCTTGAATCACCAATACAAACACCTGCTCCAAGGTGGGAGCTTCCTTCATTGCCAGAAGATAACCTCTCAGTGAGACATACATATCATTCAATCCCATATGGAAATAAATACCCTTGTTGTATTCTCTCTCTTTGTGTAGAGCATCTCAAGTACAAGCTCCGATTGGTCTAGCTTCCTTATAATCACCATAGACCGTCCGCATGCTGGTGTAATACACTGTTACAGGGTCACTTTCTTACCATAAATATGCAAGATAATTTTTCAAAGTATGTATAGTAGCCATTTTCTGTGCGTAACGACTACTCAATCAGTTCCAAACTTCCTTCAGATTATTGGAAAACTTTATGCTATTAGAAATCTCTGATTCCAAAGAATTGATAATCCAAGAAATTACTAAAGAACTAGCCCTCTCTCATTCTGTTGTACGAATAAGATCGGTCTTATCTTGTTTCTTCACCGCCCTTGTGATTAGGTGTTGGGACATCGGAGTGTTGCAGAGATAGCCTTTCACCGCGACAGAGTCAATCATCACTTGACAGACACAAAGAGTGAGCCTCTTCAACAGAGTCCGCGCAGCAAAGAAGACTTCATAGACTCTCTCGTGCTGTTGCGGAAAATCAGGAACACCTTAAGTGCCACAACGGTCATGAAGTTCTCCCTCAACATCCGAAGATCGCGGCCCAAGTAAGAAGACCACTTAAGAGCCGTTGGAAGTTACCCACTAAGTTAGTTCCGGTATTTTCGAAACTAACTCCTTCGACCTGTTGTTGTACTTAGAGTATAAATAAGATGTGTAATAGTTAGTTTATGTGTGCTTTCATTGAGGATTATTCCAGAGCTTAGAGAGAGAAAGAGAATCGCATTGTAAGCCAGAAAGAGAGAGAGAATACGTACCAAGTTAGTTAGCGCCTTTAGATAGACTCTACCTAGGAAGATCCTAGTTTCACTACGTTTATCATTGTTCTGATCAGAGATTGTATTGGGTGAGTGAGTGAAAAACCGCTAAGTAGATCCTTTCTACTTAGTGGGCATTTGTAAGTTATTTTATTTGACCAGGAAATGAAATAGCTTATTTGTGTATCTTGCTGAGTTCCACAGAGTCCTTCTCTCTTTTCATCGTTTCGCTACAATTACCGCAAAAGTCTTCCACACCCTCAGTTTAGTTAATTCGATTGAGTGCCTCTACATCATAGAGTGCTTCTCATTTACGAAGGCTGATTGAGTCAAACCAATCCTTAGACTCACACCTTTGTTTGGTTTGAGTTAGCCACCCGATCCTACATTAGGCCATATTAGTTTTTGGCCTTCAATCCCATGATGACGCTCCACTTCCAACTTGCAAAGCCTGTGTCAGTGAACTTTGGTGCAAAAGACGAACATGACTGCTCTGGTGGATGGGTGTATAAGGGATCGCTTGTGTTAATTGGAGCGTTGCTCGTGGCTGCATCTTTTTAAAAAATTTCTTCGTCATGTATTACATTTAGGGAAATTAAACCCAACCTACCATTAATACCATTTAGAATTAAGGAAAAATTTGCTAAACAAATGCACGCGGCGTATGATAGTGACAAAAATATCATTCAGAAAACTTAAACAAAATTGATGGCATTCACAATATTTTTGGCAAGAGAACAAGAGCAACCGGTGGAGAACCATGCGCTCCCTCCCCTTCCAGCCCTTCAACTTCCGTTCATCTTTTGCTCCATCCCTCCACCATGCAACCTCCAGTAATTCCTCCTAGAACCACCAAGCTCCACCACAAAATCCCCCGGTCCACACAATACTCCAGCCACAATACCCCAACCCCACACAGAAACCCTCCTCATCCTCTAATCCAAAACCAAAATCTTTTGTTCGTCTCGCACTGCCCTGTCCCTACGCTTCCACCACTATCCTTTTCTTTTTTGGCGATATTCAGCATCAGGTACCGTCTTATCGGCTTAACTCTTCGTCACTCTTTTGCTGGTTTATCATGAGGAGAGACATGTTCAAGTCGAGGAAGAGAGATCGCTTCAAGGCCAGTTGGAAGAAGAAAAGTCACTCAACGAAGTCTGTTCGTGGCTCCCTAATCGCTATTAAAAACACGAGAGTTTCCCAAGTCCAAAGTCCAACTTTAAATAGTCGGATAGGCGTCGTGGATCTTCTGTCGGGTCGCGCCATATCAAGAGCAAATTCAAAGGTAACTCTACTTCCACAATATTCATTGACAACATACATCGAGAAGTGTAGGAGTACAATTTGGGGAATATAGTGAGGAGATTTGCTCGATGGAGTAGAATATACATCTGTAGAAAAAGAAGAACATGGAACCGTAACGCTTGTGCTTTTGTCGATGTTGATAACGTCGGGGATGCCAAAAGAGTTATTGAGGACATCAAAGGATGGAACATCAATGGAATAGCCTTTGGGCGAGGATGGAACATCAAGGTCACAAAGCACAAGAGAGAAGGAATGTTCCCACTAGGAGCTCATCGCAGCCTAAGAAGGCGGATTCCTGGGTCCAAAAGGAACATAGCAATGCTAAATCTAGGCTTTCTATAAAGGTTCAAGCAGATGAAGGGATGAAGACATGTTTGTCCAAATGTGCGGTTACCACCCTCCATGAGGATAAAAATCCAAAGGAAGCTATGGAGCTCCTTATTAGTCGGTGGCCGTCTATCACAGGGGTTCTAGCTTTGTCAAGAAGAAAATTCCTCATACTTTTCAATTCGACACATGAAGCTAAGGAAATTGTGGAGCGGGCACATGTAGAGGGAAAAGGACTCGGAGGGATGCATGTTCAGCAATGGGATTAGGATGACCAAGTGGAGAAGCGGAAAACGTGGGTTGTCATACGTGGAATCCCTCTTCATGCCTTGAATAAGGTTAATGTGCGCAAGATTGCTCAAACAGTAGGGGATGTCATAAAGATTGAGGAGGAAGAAAACCAATTTGTGGAGAATGCTGAAATCCGAGTCCACATAGAAACTTCGACGCTCCACATGATTAACTGGAAAATCACGGTTCTAGTTGAAGGTCGTAACTTTCCCGTATCCATAGTCGAAATTAGCGACATGGGACTAATCCATAAGGGCTTTGACCCCTCTGAGAGTATCGTACAAATGCCCCGTGAAGTGCATACCAATGGTCAATTGAGGGTTGTTAGTTGTGATCATTCTCAAAACGATAAGGGAGGTGAATACTTGGTCCCGGATGCCTCCCTAGGTAGCTCTTCAGGGGTCAAAGATTGTGGGTCCCAAGATAATTCTCATTCAGGAGAAAAGTTATCGACAGATTCTTTTGTAGCGCCATCATTTTGTCGCCCTAATTCTGTTGAAGAGGCGGCGCGCTCTCCACTTGATCGCAGTCTGGAGAGATCGGCAGATGAGGACAAAAATCACATGTTGACAGAAGGAAGTGATGTGGCGCCTCTTGCTAGGATAGGCGGTGATAGTGGGCCGACACAAGAAGAAGTGGGAGAGTGAATTCCCGAGTCTGCTTTTGTGGTGCGTGATCCTCTAGGCGGCTGTCTCTCTCCAAGGGAATTGAATAATCAATGCCTAGAGAACAGTGAGGCGGGGTGAGACTCAAATCCCGAAACTCATAAGCGAGAGGGATTATTGGAGGAGGTTACAAAAGAGACAAATCAACTGGAGAGTTCCGAGAATATGGGAGGGCTAGAGACGCCAAGGAAAGTGATGGACATTGACGCGGATCCGAGGGTCACCTTCTTTCCACGCACAGCATGCGTAACAGCCCATTATTAATGTCATCAGAGTAGAGTAATTCAGGAGACATTAAAAGGAGTGGGCCCCATAACGCTCGCTCCCCAAAAATCAGAGACACACGAGCGGAGCATTCGATGATAATTAATGAAGGATTAGATCTGTGTGTTGAGCTATTCCATAATACCCCACCAAAAAATCAGTCAAGAACTCCAATTTCGGCAAGAGATGAAAAAAGTAAAATCATTAACCCGGATGCAGAAGCAGATGAATGCATCAAGTTGTTGTTACAGTTAGGATGCCAAGTGTCGAACCCCTCTCAAACTAAAGCGAATATTATCAGCCAAATCCAAGATCAGCTAAGCAGCTAAGAGGTAAAAGATGAGGATTTCTCAGGGTTTGAAAAGCTTAGGTCCAAATATGGATCTTCTCGATCAGGAAGGATTAGGAGTGTGGGTTTAGGTGTCCGGGTCTTTCGGTAATAGTGATGGGATCAAGTGGGTTGTAGGTTGAGCCCAAGTCTTGGTTTGTGGGTGTTCAGGGCCGTTTTTTTTGTTCTGCGTCTTTGGCCCAAGGTTAGGTGTCGGCTGGCAATGCAGTAGTTTTGTTTGCGTTGGATTAGAGAGCTGTGCTCACTTTGAGTCAGCCCGGTGCTTAGGTTTGTATTTTGGACATGGTGGATACTTTTTTCCTCCTCACTATTTTTCCCATTGGGTTTTATGTGAGGAGGTTTTAATGAGACCCGTTACACCGGTCCACCTACTTATGTTTATTTTAATATAATGACTTTAAGCCCAAATTATAAAAAAAAATTCAGAAAACTGGTTGCATCGATTAAAAATTTCTCATTGTGTTTGTTAACTGCCGTAAAAAACAATTGCAGTTATATCTTTAAACCCTATATTAAATAAACACTAATTATGAAATCTTAACTAATCTGTTTGATCGTAATTAATATTATTGTGGCTGAGTGTCGATGTGGGTTGGGCTTACGGATTATACTCCAATAGCTTTCAATTCAAGCCCGGCATTCGGATCTTAGATAACAAGATTCCATTTATGTTATATGTTTTTATATAGTTACCGTTTTCACCATTTTATTAGCTGGTGGAGACTGGGTGGATGTGGTTGGATTGAGTCTCATTAGAATTGTGACTACACAAAATTAGGGGAAAAAAAAACAAAAGAAGAGCAGAGGGAAAAAAATACAAGAAATAATTAAAGAAAAACATCCTTTCAAATTATTTTTTAAAAAACAACAAAAGCAAAAGGAAAAAACGAAAAAAAAAGGTAAAAAGAAGAGCAGGGATAGCATGAGTCGGGCCTAATTGGAGAGCAGTGAGAAACCTTGAGCTTGATGGAAGACTTGGTAAAACATAGGGGATTCCATTTATGAAACAATACTTAATTAATTTAATAACGTTTCTCATTAAGATAAAAAACTAATAACGTATATAACAGTAACTTCGCGGGCTCTATATTCACATTACCTCTGGGCATGACGTTAACCAGATTAGTCAATATTTCCTTATCAAGGTAGGTTATCTTTCAGTGAAATTACACGCGATGCCCGATTCTCAGATAAGAGCTTAACATGGTTTTGACGACATGTATAATAATTTGATAACCTATCAACATAACAGTACAAAAGTCATAATTTCCTAGAAATTTCTGTTCACTTTTGAATTTTTTTTTTTGAAGTAAATCTTTCCATTCGCATATATAATAAAAAGTACAAAAGCGATTAGTTCAAACCCAGAGAGGGTCGACTAATACAGACCCTGCCATCCCTAATCCGATGGGGTTCAAAGTTGTCTTCCCCACATCCTAATACTATTGCTAAGGAATGTCCTCCCTTTTCCAAATCTTCCAAGACAGACCCCCATTAAACATTTTTGTGACCAAAAAGGCCGGAAATTGATTGAAAGTATCATTACAATCCAAAACTGAACATAAGACATAAATCTGATAACATTATCTAAGCTTGGGAGGTGGTTGATTGACGGCTGAGATCCATTTCTCACTTCATTGCAGGTAGAGAAAGTTTGCCTCTGATTCGTTTGAATGAAGATTTTATTGAAGCCTTCTTCTCTTGCTAGCTTGATTCCTTGAGTAATCGCCTCAATTTCCATGTCATACTCTTCTTTTTTTTGAACAAGTTTTGATGTTGAAGGCCATTCTTGGACAGTTGTCATAATCAATGAGTAATCCCGCTGTGATGGCTGATTGTCCTTTTTTCCTGAGACAAGAGGTTACAAGTAAGATCTCATCTTGATGCAAATAATAATTACAAGTTCTAGCTCGATTCCTATCTATACACTTCATGTTTCTTTCATATTGATTGGTAAAAGCAATATTATTCTCGATACAATTCATAATAGCAAACTGAGGATTATGCTTAGTTTGGTTCTTCCCATCATAGACAGCCCATATATGATTGGCCACTATGGACGTCTTCCTTCTAGACCAGGTTTGGCTTTTTGAATGAGCCAGTCTTGAATGGCTCCTCTTCTGTATTGAGGGAGCTCTTCCAAATTCAGAATTTCTTCCCAGTGGGATCTACTAGACCAGCAGAGGAAGATAGCATGGATATCTGTGTCTGAATCTCCACAGAACAAACACTTACCTGAGCCTCCCAACCTTTTGGCAATGTTGGTCATGCACGGGAGTTGATCATTGAGGAGCTTCCAGCATAATAATTTCACCCTTGGGGGGAAAGTTTAGCAGAGATTCTTGAGATAAAATCCCAAGTTCCTCGGTTAGTATTGGAACAGTTGTTCCTATCCTTGTTGTCTTGTAACAGCATATACCCTTGTTTAACAGAAAATTTTTTATCTTTGGCATAATGCCAAACCCATTCATCTTCTCTATGACTCTCCACCCTAATATCACAAATATCTTGTCTGTCAATCTGGGCAAATGAGGAGTTACTTGTGGCAAAAAATGAGGAGGTAAATCAGCTCAGTCTTCAAGGCCTTACCACTTGATCATAAGTCCCTCTAAACATAAGTAATGTTGTGGGGGAGTCCTACTTAGGAACTATGATCTTGTAATTCCCATCCCTAGGAATCCAAGGACAGTCTCTGATTTCAGTGCTTAACCCATTGCCTATATCTATTCTGGCCCCTGCCTTAACCAGATATAGGCTAGAGAGAGAATAGATTTCAAATAGGGCTGTCCTTTTAGAGGGTTTAGCATTTAAAATAATGCTATTGGGGTAGTAGATGGCTTCAGAGTTCGAGCAACCAGGGACTCTGGGAATTTGAGCAGATTCCAAATTTGTTTAGCAAGCAGGGCTACATTGAAATCTTTTGAATATCTGATCCCAGACCCCCATTCTCCTTCTTACTACAGACTCTTTCCCACTTAGTCCAGTACATAGCTTTCTTATTAACATTGCCTGCCCACCAGAACTTAGCAATCATCGAATCCATCTTTTGATAATGTGATTAGGGATCTTGAGGATTGACATGGAAAGGGTGGGAATTGACATCAAGACACTTGATGTGAGAACTGATCTTGCTGCCTGAGACATAGGTCTCTATACCAGCCTTGAATTCTTTCCGAACAGCATCTAGCAAATAGCTGAAAGTCTCATTTTTGTTTCTACCAATTTTGGTGGGGAGACCAAGGTACTTCTTAAAATGAGTAACAATCTGAACTTTGAGGATATTGGCCATCTGGGCTTTGTCTTGCGGATTGGTTTTTCTGCTGAAAATAATGTCTGATTTTTGGTAGTTGATTTCATGGCCAGAATCCTTGAGAAAGTTTCCTATGAGATTCCCAATGAACTCAACATTCTGCACGTTAGCAGTGCCATATAAGATCATATCATCGGCAAAGGCTAGGTGAGAGATGGGAGGAGCATTCTTTGTGATACTAATTCCTTGAAACTGCTTATTCACCATGGCTTTGTTGATAGCAGAAGATAAAGCCTCTTGGGTAAGAATAAAAATGAAAGGGGAGATAGGATCTCCCTGCCTGATACCTCTATGTTGAGGAAAAAACCTACCAGGAGAACCATTCAAGATGACAGCTCCCTTAACCGAAGTGATACAATTCATGACAGGTATCCTCCAATGATCAGGAAATCCCATTGTTCTCAGAATTTTGTCAATGAAAGACCATTCCAGTCTATCATAGGCTTTGCTTAGGTCAATTTTACAAGCAAAAAGAGGATTTTTCTTGGCTTGGGATTTGGCTATTTTATTGTGGAGCTCACCTGCTAGAATAATGTTATCAGTAATCAGTCTTTTATGAACAAAACCAGACTGGTTTTCAGAAATGATCTCAGGAAGGATGGTTTGGATTCTATTAGCCAAAGCTTTCGTGATGATTTATAAGTGAAATTACAAAGGGCTATGGGACGGAAATTGTTTAGATGAGTAGCTCCTGGGGTTTTTGGGATGAGGGTGATATAGTAATCATTCAGAGAGTGAGGGAGGGGATGGCCATTCAGAATGTCTAGGACCAATTGGACAACTTGGTTCCCTAAAGTATTCCAAAAATGTTTAAAGAATCTGCCATTAAAACCATCAGGACTCGGGGCCTTTCTGATCCTAGATTTTTAACAGCCCTGAGGATCTCAGCTTGGGAATACTCTTGAGATAGAAGAGAGACATGAACAGGTTTAAGGCAGTTCCCAACCTCCAGATGTAAGGGTTGGGGGGTATCATTGGTTGTAGAAGTAAAAAGCTTTGGAAATGATTTCTCGAAATAATTTCCATTTCATCCCACTGAAACTTCATATTACCATCATCCTGTTCAAGCCCAAAAATATTGTTTCTTCTTCTGTTTGTAGTAGCCTTAGAATGAAAGTAAGTTGTGTTCTTATCCCCTTCCTGAATCCACTTATCTCGAGCTCTTTGTTTCCACCATACTTCTTCTTTGTATCTAAGGAGTTCAATCTCAGCTAACAGCCTTTTCCTATTTGAAATGATTCCCACCGTCTGAAAGGAAAGAGAAATCCTATGCAACTCACTGGTTTTGCTCTTTATTTTCTTTTTGACCTTTTGAATGTTCCAGCCATCCCAAGATTGTAATCTTTTCTTGCATCTTTCAATATTATCCATAAGGCTCAGATTATTGTGATTCCAACACTCCTCCACAATCCTTCTACATTTATCCTCCATAAGCCACATATTCAAATCTAAACATAGGAACAGGGTTTCTGTGGGAGCCTAGGAGCTTAATCAGGATGGGACAGTGATCAGAGTCTTCCATAGGAAGGTGAAGGACTGAAAGGGAGGGAAAAAGGTTGAGGATTTCTGAGGAGATAAAGGCTCTATCTAATCTACTGATGGACAGGAAAGGTTCAAATTGGCCATTGGTGAAAGTATAGGGGAAGCCCAAAAACCCAGCATCAATCAAATCAGCTTTCAAAATAACATTTCTAAACGGAGCCATCTGAGAATCATGTCTAACTCTCCCACCTTTTTTCTCAGATTCATACATGATTTGATTGAAATCACCAGCTATAATCCAAGGGATAGTCACTTGGTTTCTAAGAGCAAGAATCAGTTTCCAAGATAAGTACTTGAAATTCCAATTGGCCCACCCATAAAAACCAGTAAAGTGGAAAGTAACCATACCTGGCATAGAAATCTCTGCTGCAATGTGGTGAGAAGAAGAATTGATTAAGTTGATGTTAATACTTTTCAGCCACAGAAAAGCCAAACCACCACTTCTCCTAATACAAGAAACACAGTTACCATCATACATGTTCCAACACTTGAAAATCTGGTTCATCTGCTCAGAAGATCTGTGGGTCTCCATCAAGAAAACAAGCTCAGGTTTATGCTTCTTCAACAGCCCTGAAACCCAAGCTACTGCCTGGGGTCGACCCAAACCCCGACAGTTGAGACTAAGGCAACTCATTTTGACAGGCAGCCTTGCTGGTCAGCAAGGTCTGCCTTGTCTAGAAGGGATTCATAGAACTCAGTCTCCTCTATGTCATTCTCCACACGAGGAGAGGACCTAATCATCAGAGGCTGGGCCTTGGATATCTTCCTTTTTTTGAATTGGGGTTTATTGGGGCCTAGGGCTAAAAGGGAGTGGGCTTTCTGTTTCCCAGGACGTTGGGAAGGAGGGGGGGGGAATCATCTTTTTGGCCAGGCAATTGGGTGGGATTGGAGGGATGAAAGATTCTCTGTTCAGCCTCCTTCAACACATCTGAGACCGTTTGAGGGGTGTCTTGATTGATCGATTCAGGACTACTAGCTCCCTTCTGAGCTTCAGATCCAAAGTGGGAAATGGCTGCATTCCAGTCAAAAGTTTTGTAGAAGTTGCTATAGGGGTGAGGGGAGGAGTTCAGATTCTGAGAGTGAGAGGGGGGTCAACTAAAGGATTCTTGTGGATCATTGGAGAAAGAGTTCCAAGAATAGGATGGTACTGAGAGGGGGGTATTGGTAAGGATTATATCTTTGAGGAGTTAAGCTTCTTTGTTGAGAAAGAGGCAGACATTTGAGAAATGTGAGGGATAAGAGGATTCTGGGGGTTCGGATTGGGAGGATTAATAGAGGGATTAGGTCTAGTGTAGATCATAAGGGGGTTGAGGAAGAATAGTTCTCAAGGGATTGGGGGAATGGGATAAACTGAGAAGAGGTTTTGAAGCTTGAAAAGGATAGGTACTTTGGATCGGTCCTGAGGGGGTAATCATGGCCAGAGAAAGGTCAACATTCAGTTGATTATTAAGAGGACCACTCCTAGGTAGAGCAAGAGGATTAGGATTTAGATCCTCCTTAATAATACCTTCATCTCTCCATTGTTGCATTAGGACTTCTTCAGTAACAGGGGCCATATTACTAGCATTCTCTGCCCTAATCCAAGGCCCAAATTTCTCCACAGCATCAGGATTGTCTTTCACAACCTTACAATCATTCATAATATGGGTAAGTTTTCCACACCTATAGCAGAAGTTGGGCAAGTTCTCGTAGGAGACTCTACAGACTCGCTTGGTTTGTCCAGTTGTGACCACCAGCACCGACAGAGGGGATCCTCAATATTAACCTCTATTTTGAATCTTAACACCCGAGACAGCAAGGGAGTTAGCTTTATCAGGAAATTCAATGAAAGTACCTAATCGCTGGGCTAGCATGATAGCTGTGGACTTGTTGCAATATCCAACCGGAAGACCATGGATTCCCACCCAGATCTTCATCGACCGAAATATATGTTCCCTGAAGCTAAGAGCAGGATTGATAGGCTGAAGAGCAAGGAGCCTATTCTGAAAGTGCCAGGGGCCATTGGCCAGAATTTGCTTGGCTTCGGATTCGGATGATAGGAGGTAAGCAAAGGTGTTATAATCGACTTCATTAACACGGAGGTGAGGCTTAGGTTTCCAAACCTGGTTCATGAAGTTTTGCATAAGTTTGGCATGGATTCTGTGAGGGTGCCAAACTCGACCCACTAAGGTTCTTTTGTAGTCAGGATTCGAAGGCTCTAACACCAAGGGTTCCGCATTAGCCGCTTCAGATTCAGCAGGGTGAAGGTGCATATTATTCCAATTTTGTAGCATATCTTCCATGGATGAGTTCAACAGGAGAAAAAGAAAGAGATTTCGAGTGTAGATTTGAGCTTTGGAGCGGGATGGAGGAGGTTCGTAGTCGAAAAGCAAAATATATCTGAATCTCAGGAGAAATCTACTATTACACGCATTCATAATTACCTCAGAAAAACCTAGATCATCTTTAGATATTTTAGCAGAAATTTTGCAGACCGATGCAGTTTTTCGAGGGTGAGATCTACCTTCACTGTTGAATCCAACCGATTGTGCTTCATTTGAGGCGATTTTCCTAAGCACGCAGCAACGATCACCTTCTCCACCACCGTCCTCATTGATTCCCGATGCGACAAGGAGCAGAATTGCTCAGTTTGCTCCTCCGACTTCTCCTCCCTCTCTTTCCAGGAGCATTTAATTCCCTCTCTAACTTCCTCTCTATTCTTAATTTCTCGGTAAATCTCCTTATCAGGGATAGCATTTGAATGTGCTAATAGCTCATGATGAGCTATAGTCTTCTCATTGGGCTGGATTTGCACAACGAAGAAGAAAGGGTGAAAGGTTTTCCCCGCGCGTGCAAGCGCGTTCTTTCTAGGCTTTTCTCTCTCCCGTCTTTTAGTCATTTTTGCTTCAACTTCAACTCCACTTTTGAATTTGGTTTGCGGGAGATTCCTCCCTTTCGGGAAAGGAGAAGCAGACAGGAGTTGCTGGGCAGCTGGCTCTCAAGCATCGTAAATGAAGAAAGGGACATAATAGGAAAGTGCGCCTATGAGTGGTTCTTATATAATGCGAGGAGGGATGTAGCTATCATTTTCCACCCACCTATTACATGGTTAAAAAGTGAGGCAAATATTTATATCGAAGTGCCTGTAATAAATGGTTTAAATGAGATTCTATATAAATTAATTTTAATATAAAATATAACAATATTAAATCTGAAAAAAATATAGATAAATTATTGTTACAGATTAAAAAGGGTACCTACTATTTTAAAAAGTTATTAATTTTTAAATATTTTTTACCAAGAGAAAAACAATTAATCAGTACCCATAAAATAAATTATTTACTTATTTATTTTTAAATCTGAATAATGTTAAAATATAATTTATTGTTGATAATTAGATTATGTATTTTTCTCTATAAAAGCTAATTATATATAAAATAGAAATCCTAAAATATGAGGCCCTCAAATTTGGGGCCCTGTTCCAATACACCACTTGAACTTGTTGATAGCCGCCCCTGCTTATATAACTTTCCGTGCTACTCTTTCTTTCTTTGTCGGGAGAGGGTTTAGTGACACATTGCACTCTTTAGATTTCGAGCTGGTCATATCCCCAATGTTGACCTTGTGAAACCAAATAATTATCATTACACTTTGCATGTGGATGATTCACCACCCCGCTACTCCTAAATCTTTTCCCCTCTCCTTCCCAACTTACAACGATCCACCATTCTCCATTTGCTCCGCAAATAACATCTCCAGCCTTGGCCCTTCCACAAATAAATGACCAAGTTGAAGATCTAGATGTGTTTATCTCTCGCTCACGATGGAGGAATCCCTCTCAATGAACATAGATGACCTGTTGTTCACAAATGATCAACCATCCTTTGATAAGTGCCTCCTCGGTAACCTCTTATCTCCCTGCTCTACTGATATTCGAGCTATGGAATCTACATTCAGCAAGGTTTGACAGCTCCATGGGTAGCTTAAGGTTAGGAGCGTAGGTAAGAACATCTTGATTTTTGAGTTTGGTGAAGATGGTGACAAAGACAACATTATCAATGGGGGATCATGGATCTTTGACAGCTCATTGATGATTGTTTAACTCGTCGAAGCTCGAAAGCCCCTATAAGAACCATGATTTCAAACTTATTCCGATTTGGGTTTGGACTCATGATGTCCCTCTCATCTTTCGTCTCAAATATTTCACGATAAGGCTTGGTTCAAAGTTGGGAATCTTCGTTGAATTTGATGAGGGAGAAGGGCGTTTGGGGTGAGTGTTCATGAGAATCAAGGTTAGACATGATGTCCCTATACCAATTTTATGTTGCATCTCCCTTTAACTTAAAGTACGACTTCAACGCTTCGACTGTCTTATGAAAAGATGCCCCCAATATACTTCATTGGGGTCTTTTTACCCATGCATCCAAAGAGTGTCCAACCCCAAGCAATTCTAAGGATAGTATCCTCCCCTACGGACCTTGGCTCATGGCTTCTGGTCTGCGTATTGGATGTAGAGTGGCAGAGGAAGATGATTGTGATTTCGGAAGAACCTAGGGAGGAGCGTTAAAGCGTCAGACCTTAGAGAATGCTAACACTGAATTAGGGAAACAAGGTAACTTGGATGGAAGGAAATTCCAGCACATGCATGCATGCTCAAGATGCCTCGAAGGATTCACTTGGGTGAGGGTTTGAGGAATCTGATGAAGATGATGACCTTGGATGAAATACCCCTAACCATTAAAATATAATTAAATGATCTATTAATGATCTAGGATGGTTAATAAACACCTAAATATTACTGGGGAACAATCTAAAGATCTCAACAAGGCAAAACATGCCTTAAGATCGGTAAAGCCAAAAAGGTGCTTTAAGACACCATAAAGATTGTATGACCTCAGATAGGATCCAAAGTGGATTCCTAAGTATTATAATGAATTAAGGAACACAACAAAACAGTTCCAAAGAAAACTAAGCTCAGAAACACCTTGCAACACAAAATGTGCACTAAAACTCCTTAAAGCACATTTTTGTGAAATTGCCTTCTAAATTGGTTTTTAATGAGCTTAAAGGTTATAAATACCTTTAAATATGATATTATATCACATTATATCATATTAGGAATTTAATTCCAAATTTTACAAATTTTTACAGATTTAATATTAAAATATTAATAAAACCCTAAAAGGGGGCCCACATGAGTCAACATTGACTAAGATTGGTCAAGAGGTCAAAGTTGACCCCTTAGACCATGTGAGATCGTCATTTACAAGCAAGAGAGGCTCCAAATCGCCACTTGCTTAGACAATAAACAAGACTCCAACATGTTTCCACAAATTAAGGGTTAACTTTTGCCTTTTGATTATTTTATACACCTTGGCTACATTATTGTCCCAATTGACTCCAAAAACCGTGTGAGCCTCATTACCCTCCATTAGCCGACTTCTTGTCCCTCTTATCCCCTTGGTGAGTCATCTTACATTAACAAAACATAAACTAATCAAAATTGCTTTTCTAATCAAATAATACCCATTCCAATCATTCTCTCTCTCCTAGCTGCATTCCAATCGGTGTGAAGCAGCTCCTCCAAGCTCTCCCAACCGTGGCTCTTGAGCTAAGAAGGTAGATCCAACTTCTAAGCTCCTAAGTAATGGTTTAAGGCTTGTTTTTGGCTTTTTCTTCATCTCTTCACCATCTATGCTTAGATCTCGTGACTAATCAATTCCTATGGCTTATTCTCAGTTTTCTAAGGTTAGAACATCAATCAAATTCGGTTGAAGCAAGTTAAGAGACCAAAGTTTCTCAAAATCTCATTTTAAGGTAAAAACATACCTTAAGCTTCTCTACTCTTCATCCGATTTTCTCCCTCTGATTTTATGAGTTTATACACTCATAATCTTCATATTTACATGTTCAATCAGTTGGTTATCCATTTGGAGCAAGGGTGGCCGAGATCCAAAGGAAATACCCTCTTTTAAGGCATTTTCCAAGGTAAAACCTAATAACAAGGCAGCTTGTTGTTGTCTAGCTATTTCCTATGTCTATATGGTGGATCTAACACCTTGTGGTGTGTCTAAAACAGGCCGAACCCATCTTGAACTCTCCTTGCATTTTTAAGGTGATTTTTGCCTTAAATCTTACATTAATTGTTCCTTATGGTTAAGCTCAAGCTTGGAGTATAACCAAATTGTTTTGATGTATTAAACATGTCTAAATGATGTGTGTGAATTTTCCTTCAAGTGGCCGAGTACATACAAGGGCAAATCAAGGTATAAACACCTTAAACTTATGATTTTTATAATTTCTAAGCTTATATATAATTATTGCCGAGAGTGAACTTATAAATATGGGTCATATTGACCTAAAAATGGAAAAAAATGACTAAGATAAATTAAGCTAGTCATTTAAGAGATTTAATTAGCATAATGGTCAAATTATGACATTATATGGAAAAATAATTAAATTTAAGTGAGGCCGTGAGCATATATTATATTTTGAGACATTTATTGTGTAATTTATTTTGCAAGTTCAAGGTTGTAATAAGGCCATGTCATTAGGCCATTTTAATTTAAGTTTATAAGCTTATTTAGTTTATTTATGCTTATAATTAAAATTGGGGTCAAACGGTAATTACTAACTAAATATTAGGCCGAGAGCTTAATATAGAGGAATTTAGGGTTTTTAAATGAATTTAATAAAAATTATAACATTTTATAAAGTTTTGGGTCAAAATTGTAAAAATAGAAAAGTATGGGTAAAGCTTGGTAATTACCGAAAGGTTTGGGTCCAATTTGGTATTAGAAGTCAAGTTGACTATATAGGAGACTTTGACCAAGTTGGAGAATTTTAGAAATTAAAATACAACCTTATATTAAGATAAGTGTTAATTTGTAAAAGATTTATAAGAGATGGGGCTAAAGTGTAATTTCTGAAAACTTGGAGTACTAAATGGAGTTTAGTACAAACCTTAGGTTATTAGGAATTTTTAGGAATTTATTTGGTTAAATTTGGAGTTTATATGAGTTATATAAGTATAATATAAGATATTTTATAAATTGTTACAAATGGGTAACATATGTGGTAAAACCGAGATTTAGAGAAAATATAAGGTTAGTAATGATGTTTATAACCTTTTGGTATAGTTTGGTGATTTTTGGAATTATATATAAGGTTTTATAAAGACATATGTATAATATATAGTTTTGATGATATTAGTAAACCATATGTTATAAAGAGGGGAATTTGGTGAATATAGAAAGTTAAGTGGTGGAAAAATAATTAGAATAGACCTAGGGGTCTGTTCGGTTATTAAAAAAAATAAAGCTATAGGTTATAATTATTTTAAGGCTTAAAGGGTATAATATAAGGTATATGATATAAGTGTAACAATGAAATAATATAATTTGGGTTGATTTGTGATTTATAGAAGTTTAGTGGTTGTTTTGAAAACGGAAATATAAGGGGTTGTTTGGTATTTTACAACAATTTACAACTATATGTTATAATTGTTTTAATGACTTAAATGTCATAATATAAGTTATATAACTATAATGTAACATTACATTAATTATGTGGTGATTTTGTAAATATTTAAGAACATAAGTGCTGTTCGAAAATGTTGACATTTTAAAATGGAATTTATAATATGGTTTTTATGTTATAAGAGTTATAACATTTATAATATAAGAGGTATTCATTAAAAAGAGTGAATATATATTATAAGACTTACCATATAAGAAATAGTTCCATAATACATGATTGTAATGAAAATATGTTATGGTGGAAAATATAACATGGTTTAATGACCATGTATTTTCATAATTAAAATGACATATGATAAAAGGAAAAAGAATTACAAACATTGGATATGGAGTTCTAATGTTAAGAGTATTCGTGGATAATAAGGATTTATATAACTCAAAGTGTTGTTTACATATGAATTATACCACATTGAACTAAAAAAAAAAGAGAAAAGAAAAAAAAAGAGAAGAGACAAACCTTAGAAAAATAAATACTAAGGTGAGAGGTATAGTGCATGACAAAGAGTCATACATGCAATAAGGAAACAAACTATACGATGTAAAACCAACACTAAGTTACATGCGATAACAAAGTTCAACAATAAGTATACTAAAATACAAGACAAGACTACGCATGTAACATAACACTTTTTCAATCTCGAGTTAAGCCGAAAACCCGACAAACATTGACAGTTTATAACGGGGGGTTAACCGGGAGTTAATAGTGACGGTACGGGGTACCGTAGAATTATGTTGTTATACGGGATGCTAATCAGTAGCATTATGTATTGTTAGACTGTTAGAGATGACACACGGAGCATAGGATCTTGCTGATTCATACTCCACCGTAATACATCAGGGTGAACGGTATGTTGTTATGTGTCTCTGATTGTCTCTGAGGGCTTCCTCAGTTCAGACTTCTGTGTGATCTGTGATAAGATTGGTTGTCTGAATGTGTTAATTAATATGCATGAATTGTATATTTATAGCTGCTTATGATTTACTGTTGTTGAGTTAACAGTATTGGTTCGTATATATGAACCTATATATATAAAACGAACTAGCGGCTATGGTGCTATCTTATATGAAATATAAGGAACGTCAGAAAAACGTTGTAGCACTATGATAAAAGATATATATATTATCCGTGACTTTTATACGGAGCATTGGCCCTTCTATACGCCGCTCTCGTATCTAACACTTGATCCCGAGTTTACAGACTCCGAATGGACTAATGATCTTAGTCTGCTGTGTTAGGAAAAAAAAGGTAATGCGATGCGATGGTATAATTAATTAATGGAAAGTTAGTAAAGCCAAGAGGATGTGGCTCTTGGTGCGCGCTGTGATCACAAAAACGATACCAGGATGTCCGCGTACGGGTCCGCAAGTATCAAGAAAATTTCCCGTGAGCTAGAATGGCTCGTTGGTCGGAGACTCTACCGTTGGAGTGGCTACTGCCGTGGGTGACCCACCA
The DNA here is from genome assembly GCA_023374045.1 of Limonium bicolor. Taxonomy (NCBI): domain Eukaryota; kingdom Viridiplantae; phylum Streptophyta; class Magnoliopsida; order Caryophyllales; family Plumbaginaceae; genus Limonium; species Limonium bicolor. The sequence continues at coordinate 339,276,859 of CM041779.1, forward strand.
TAATATATGGGTAACTAGAGACATGTCGTTTTAACGAGACATTGTCACTAGGTATAACTGAACAATTAATACAATTGAGACTTGTACAGTGGCGAACATTATGGGTTCTACACCATGGACGAGAATTAATACTTGTTTTTATTCTCGTTGTTTCGCTTTGTTGTTCATTGGTTATACTTGTGATTATATTGTTGTGTTGATGGTTGTGTTATTGTATGGATATTACTGTTAATTGTTTTACAGTTTTAATATTAAAACGGTGTTGCATGTAACGAACCTCATGCTCTCGACCAAATAATTGAGAGGGGTCTTTGGGACGGGGCATGTGATAACATACTCAGCAGGGGCTGATTCCATACCACAAACCATTTTTATTTCAGGAGAGTAGCTGGTGGTCGACGCGAGGCGCGACGGTTGTAATATTTCTGTGTTTAAGACCTGGTACGGCTAATACTGATGATGTTTGGACTCGGGTTGTGTAAACCGAGGTGGATTTGTTTTAGATGCTCACGAGTACGGTCTGTAATAATTGGTTACTGTTGGTTTGTTTAAATTGTTTAAAGTTCTACTATCTATCTCTGTGGTCACTGCGGGAATACGTTTCGCATGTTGATTATCAGGTAACTCGTTATCACCCGTATGGGCGAGTGATAACAGTGACACCATAGGAGCGACAGTCTGTTATTTACCGCTGCGATATATTTATTATGTGCGACATTTACAGGATTATTAGGAGCCGATTTAGTAGGGGTGTTACATTGGAGGTGGAACCTTTGCTCCCCAAGGACTTTTGGAGAGGTCAGGTCAGATTCCTACCCTTGCCTACCATCCTCGACCTCCAATCCTTGAAGCTGACTGACGAACTTGTGGATGAGATGCACTGGGTGATTTTTCCATGACCATGCTTCCTAGGTTCACCTGACGACGCTTGGCGAGAGCAAAAATAACCTTGACAGAATGCATCACAAAATTAGTCCGAGACTTAAGAAAAGGAAACGACAAAAATCCGTCAGGATCTAGTCCCAGGTGCCTTGATTATTGATCTCACCCAACGTTGGAGGAAGCGCAACTACAAATAAAGAAAAAATGAGTCCACAATGGGCTGGCTACGGGGTTGGGCAAGAATCCCTGATAGTTATTCTTTGTTTTCCTACGGGTGCAATGGTTTGGTTCTTAGCTCTTGTTCTTTAAGCTAAAGTTGGTTTTTACAATTTTTGTTGTGCTTTACAATATGTTTGTTTCTATGATGGGTCCTATGTCACATGATTAATCTCTGAGTCAGGATGACTCTCTTCTGTTTGGATAGTTATCACTGTATCCTAGGGGGCACTTGCAGCTTCTACAGATCCATAATGATATGATCCGTTTTGAGCAAAAACGAATTGGGGCCAATACTTTGTCCAAATTAGCAAAGAGAAAACTATACCTCCGCAACCGGGCTTGCTATTTCCGTTAATTGACCTTTCCCTCTTTTTTTTTTTCATTTTGCATTATAGAATTAATTGTTTTGGCCAAAACTGTGTGGCTGTATAAGTTGTGATAAAGTCCACCTAATTCAGATAACTGGAATGAATTTATCTCATGAGTGAACAAAGACCGTGGCTATCCATGTGCTGCAGACCCGAGGAAGTTATAAGAGATAGACCTATATAAAATTCTAGATAATGCAAATATTCTAGATTTCTCTTTTGAAGTGGGCAGGGGCGGAGCCGATTTAAAAACTTAGGATCATTTTTTTTGCTATATATTTAATATGAATATTAAATATATTCAGAAAATATATAATAAAATTTTATAATAAAAATATTTACAAAATGTTTAAAGGTTTATATTTTAAATATAGATATAACTTAGTAAATATACTTGTCCTATTTTTCATAGATAATTTTCACAAAACACCGAAATTAAGGAGAAAATTTTTGGACTAATTTATCCTTACTTTTTCACAAGAAATAGAGAAGTTGTGAGTGAGAAAAAGTAAGAGGGTATATGAAAATTGAGTGATAAAAAAAGTCCAAAACATCTTATATTTTAAACAATGACAACTTTCAAAACATCATTTATTAAGAATGGAAGGTAGTACATAGTGACAATTACAAGACTCATTGACTTAACTTTAAACTAAAATTTGATCAACCCAATTATTACTTAAAAAGTAAGTTTTTCAGTTCAAATTATGGTTATAAAAATAAAAATATATAAAATATAAGACAATTAATAACATCGACTAATGTATTAAGTGTAATTTATTATTCTATTTATAACACTAAACAATTTAAAATGGACTCATATTAATTAAAATTGATAATATCATACATACTTTTAGACAATTTTAAAAATTCAACTTAACTTATAACCAAATAAACTATATTATACTCCCTCTGTTAATTAATATTTATCGTTTTAGGGAGTGATTCTTGTTCAAAAATATGTGTCATTCTAGCTTTTTAACACTTTTTTTCCACTTTTAACCCTACGATTCAATATAAAAGTAATTATTATCTAGATGGAAAAGTAAAAAAATAGGGGTACATGTATCATTTGTCTACTTTCCTTAAAAAGTGTGCAAGTTTCTAGAATGACAGATATTAACGGAAGGAGAGAGTAAAAACTAATAATAAAAAATGATATCATCAGGATAATCGGGGATACTTATAACGTGGCTCCACCACTGGAAGTGGGTATTCATCTAACCTTCTATCTTGATGTTTTATACTATAATAAAAAAAAAGATTACTTGATGACCTGGATTTGAATCATCATGGGATTATGGCGTGCACACATGTACTAATTATAGAGTATAAGAAGGTAAGGTCTACGGTGCTCGATCTAAATTAGGAGAAGTAAACAACCAGAAGCGAGTCGGCAATCTTAGTGAAAATAAGGCAGGGAAAATGGGTGATGACTAGATTCCATTTTTCTCAAAAATATAGAAATAAGAAAAGAATATTGTTGAGAAGTATTACGTACAAGATCAATAAGTATTGTTGGTTATCAGATACTACAAAGTAACTTAGCTTTGGTTTTGAAAAAAATACTTTAGCATATAAAGAAGTAGTTTTGTTTGGATATAGGATACATCGCAACTTGACGTCTGCTACAAACTAAATCGCATGAAATGTTGTTGGTCGGCGACCTAATAAAAGATTCTCTGCAACTTCATTTAGATGTTTGTGATGTAGGCCTCGCTTCGAGTTAGAACCATCCAGTAGACAAAAGTTCATGCTACTCAAGTTAAATTAGAGAACCTGTTGGTTCTTTAAAATTATAATATTTGTACCCTTTCGCAGTTGTACAAAATAGAAGAAATACTTAATAGGTTTGTCATCATCTTTGTTGAAATAGTGATGTTTCAGAAGATAAAAAAAGGAAATTTGACAAGATGTCGAAATTTGAGTGAATTTATAAAACATCAATGAGGTTCATTTTATTATCGGATATTATATGTTTCAATCTTATTACGAGATGATATTCATTCATATTCTAATAGACTATATTTTTCATATTCAAATTTATTCTCACATCAAGAGATATATGGTCAAAGTTTATTTAAATTTAAACGAATATGAATGAAGAGTCATCTGGTAATAAAATTGAAATCAATTAAAAAAACGAATATAAATAAATAAAAAACAAAATAAATAAATGAAAATATCTAAATAATAAATGATTAAATTATTCTAAAAAATGAACATAAATTGTTAAAGTGATACGTAGATGACTTAAAATCGTTAAGTGTGAAAATAAGTAAATATGATCATTTTTTTGTGATTAATAGTATCAAATAATATACTTGTTAAGAAAGTTTTATAATTTATAAAAATTTTCGATGATTACTTATCAATGTAATTTTGGGAAATTACATCCCCATCCATGATTTTTGGTAAAATATACACTCAAAATTACTTTTCCGCCCATGGGTTTCCTCTTTTCTACATCTCGCAACTTTTTAATTTTCATTCAACTTTGAAGATGCGTAAATGTTGTCCAAAATTGATGAAACTTTACATGGATGATGCTAAAGTGTTATATTTTGGTCTATTGCTAGATTCAAAATTTTTTAAGCTCGCATGTGACATGTGGGATCCAATGACATACGTTCACCTGTCAATGTATTATTGGGTCCCAAGATCACATATGAGATTAAAAACTTTGGGTTTCATGCAGGACCAAAATGGAATACTTTAGCATCATTCATGTAAATTTTTATAACTTTGGACAAATTTAAGCATCTTTTAAGTGAAATAAAAAAGGAAAAATTCACAAAATGCCACGATTTGAGTTTATATTTCATGATATACCCCTTTTGGAAAGTTGTTCACAAAATGCCACGATTTGAGTTTAAATTCACAAAATACCACTGGTCGCTAACTGACGTTAGTTCTGCCGTTAATTCCCTCTGGTAAATGACCAAAATACCCTGACGGTAAGTTTGATTTTTTTTTTTAAAAAAGGAAAAAATTCATAAAATGCCACGATTTAATTTACAATTCACGATATACCCCTTTTTGGAAAGTTATTCACAAAATGCCACGATTTAAGTTTGAAATTCACAAAATGCCACTGTTCGCTAACTGACGTTAGTTCTGCCGTTAACTCCCTCTAGTAAATGACCAAAATACCCTTGACAGTAAGTTGGATTTTTTTTTTAAAAAAAAAATTGAATTGCGCTGAGTCGACTGTCAATGGATAGTTTTTTGAATTTTTTTAAAATTTCACAAAATACCCTTTTTTGTTTTATAGTTCACAAAATGCCACTATATGGTTTTTTACGTTCACAATATGCCACGATTGAGTTTCGATGTTCACAAAATGCCCTGTTTTTGTGTTGTAACGGCTAGTTGAGCCCAACAGCTCTTTTTTGCTTTATAAGGACCTTATTACCATGTAAAACAAGCACACATACCATACTAAAGCCATGACCTTGTTTACAACTACAATCAATGAAAATTTTCAAACAATTATTACAAATGTGGAGCCCCATCAAACCTTAATTACCCTCTCCCGCAAAGAAACTTCGGTTGGAAGGGTGTACTATAACTGCTAGACATGTGATCGATCTTGCATCACATGCCCAGTAGTAGTAGTATATAGTACGCCCTTCCAAATGAAGTTTTCTTTGCGGAGAGGGGTAGGTTTGATGGAGTCCACATTTACAATAATGTTAAAATTTTTCATTGATTGTCGTTGTAAACAAAGACCATGGCTTTAGTATGTTTTTGGCTTGTTTACATGATAATAAAGTCCTTATGCAGATGGGTTTATCGTGAGTGATTTAGAAGAGGTGTGGTTGTTAAAAGAAAGAAATTAATACTCAAAATATCCGTCGGGCTGCAAATTTAAAACCCGGTCGTAGTAGTGTAGAAGACTGAAGCGGCCGGGGTCAAACCGTGGGACTTATAGCGAGCTAAAGTAGTACCTAAGCTTGTCACAAAAGGGGGGAAGTTAATTGACTTGTTTTTAGAGAATTAAAAGAGCAGATTAAATTACTGAGTGCAGATGAATTAAATGGAACTCCGGGTTCAGGTTTTATATAATCTGATTAATTATGCTATCTCTTCCGGTTTAATAAATTAGTTTGGCAAAATTCCTGTTTTTATCCTAAGGACTAAGTCATAGACCCTTAAGAACTCGTTTACCAGAAAATGCTCGGTCTAATCAAGGTTCGAGCAGTACTATGTAAACGGACGTTAAATTCGAGGAATTATAATTGCATCTGTAAATACTAACTTATTAAATCATAATAAGTTTTCTCCAGATTTACGGCTTAAATAACCTGTCTATTTATCACCTGGTCTGATCAAAATAGACTTAGGAAAACATTTTAATAAATTCATGTAATTTATTAAAATGGTGAGAGAAATCCTTTAAGCGTAACAAACTGTATTTATTAAAACGGTAAAAATATTGATTACATAATTAAACAAACCATAATTAAAAACCTTGCCCGGAGCAAATCCTCCTTAGCCAGACATATTAACTGGTAATAATCTGACAGAGGTTGGACGTAATAAAAGCACGGAGACGTGATTAGTGAATGGAGAAATGGAGAGGTCGAAGAGTGAAACATGTACGTAGGTTAATATAAGTGAAGTGGGTGAATTTGAGAATTTAGAGAACTGGGGTATGAGATGTACGTGAGTGTTAATGGAAGAGAATGAATGAGGTGAGAATGAGTGATTTTCTGGTTTTCTCCGTGCACTCGTATAAGGCTGTAGGGAATGGGTATTTATAGAAGAAAATGAAGAGTAGCCTTCCGTAGATATTTGCAGTTGATTGCCCACTTGAGTGCTTCATTGATTGAAGCATTGATTGCTTCATTCATTTATTGCAGGGGACAGTGGCGAAATGCGGGAGCGATTTAAGGTAGGCAGTGGTCGGAGTAGATAGATAAGGTGAAGAAGACGACTGCGCGAAGAAGAAAACTAGTCCGGCGTCCTTTAGTCTTGACCGCGTCGAAGACCGCCTGGCGGTTTGGGTGTGGTGTCCGCCTGATAAGTGGCGGTAGTGGTAGTGTTGTCCGCGTGGTAAAGGGGCGGACAAGAGTGAGAGACCGCTAGCGGTTGCATGAGAGGAGTCCGCGAGGTAACGGGGCGGACAAGAGTGAGACGTCCGCTAGGTAACGGGGCGGACAAGAGTGAGCGTCCGCTAGTGGTTCCGCCTCTTAGAGGCGGTTGTGTGAGAGAGGACCGCCAGGCGGGTGTATATGAGGTGACCGCCTGATATGGGGCGGTTGCAGCCTTGACCGTGGCCCATTTTCCTTCGAACTTTGACCGGCTCTAGATTCTTCATTTGGACTCCGTTTCTGAGCCGTTTGCGTCTACGCGTTCGTCTCTTTGTCTACTTCACTCCCGGCTTGGTTTTCCTCATGTTAAACCAATAATTTTGTGAGATAAACAATAAAACATAAACTAGAGGAAAACTAACCGAAGTGGAGAAATGAGCAAGAAAAGTGCTGATATTAACATGAAATACACCTATAAAACATGCTCATTTTGACACTTATCACACCCCCACACTTATCTTTTTGCTTGTCCTCAAGTAAAACCATGTACCTAAGCAAGTAGGAAATGCTCAATACTAACAAATATTATTATGAAGGGTAGGATAAAAAAGTCAATAGTTTATGATCTCTAAAACTTATTGAGGAGTGTGAAAAATTATCTGCTGGTGGCATAGGTGTGCTCAAGGCGAAAACAAAATAGAATTTCGGGGTATGATCTAAGGTACTTCAATGTTTCTTTTATTTTGGTGATTCCGAGAACTTTTACCATGGCCAACTTTTCTCAAGAATGGGCATGAGGAGAAAATAAAAGGAAGAAAAGATTTATGCATTTGCTTCACTTTTGCATGAGGGATGAGAAAATGTAGGCATAATGCCTTTGTAATTAAGAACACTCAACTCTCTTTTGTTGGTTACCAATGGTGTCTCGAAAGTCCCTTATTATTGTATTCTTTTTTTTTAAAACATAGAAATACCCCTTAGCAATCCCTAAGAGAGAAGACTGAAAGAAACCCTGAGCAATAAAATCCAACCAATTTGCAGATTATTTGGTCACACCGCATATAAATATGCTCCTCAAAAGTAATCAAATGTCAAAATTTGAAAAATTTTGTACCCTTTATCCTACAATTCATAATAGTATTAGTTTTTAAAGAGAACAACCTACATTAGCAAAGTACATAATTCAATTAGAACAAATGCGAGGTAAGCAGAAAAATAAGCAGAGAGACTTAACAAATTTTAAGCATTTTAGATGTCCTAGGTTCTTCCCCACACTTTAGCTCAAGCAATGCCCTCATTGCGTAGATGAAATAAAATTAATAGGGCAAGCAAAGTAAAGGAAAGAGTGTACTCCCCAGATTTCGTAGAGTGTGTAGAGCTCCCCACACTTGAGTGTTGCTGTGGAATGTCATGAATTGAACCTGTAAAGAATATTCTACACAGAGAGAAGAACTCAAGTGAAGCCTGCATTTTATTATAGCAAAAAAGGGAAATATAGTACAAAAAGGAAAAAACATATTAAATTAAAGGAAAGTTAAAGATAGATAGTGGGTTGCCTCCCACCGAGCTGCCCGGGTTTAACGTCTCTAGCTAGACGTATTTGACCAAGTTTTAGTTTGGAGAAGATTCTGAGGGCGAATTGTCCTGCTGTTCTTGGACAAAATAAGTTGCAGATAGGTTAGTTGAAATATTGGAATGAGAATTATACCTTTTAAGACGTGCCCGTTGACCTTGAAAGTTTCGCCTTGTTTGTTCTGGAGTTCAAAGGCACCGTACGGGGTCACACTAACAATTTGAAAAGGGCCGGCCCAATGTGACTTGAGCTTCCCTGGGAAAATCCTTAATCTCGAGTTATATAAGAGAACCCAATCACCAACTTCGAATTCCTTCTTGAGGATCATCCTGTCGTGGAACTTTTTGGTGCGCTCTTTATAGATCTTTGCATTCTGATAAGCCTGATCTCGCAGCTCTTCTAATTCAGTAAGTTGGAATTTTCTTCTCTCTCCTGCAGAAACCATGTCAAAGTTTAGGGCTTTGATTGCCCAATATGCTTTATGCTCCATCTCTACAGGAAGGTGGCATGCTTTTCCATAGACCAGCTTAAAAGGAGACATCCCGATGGGAGTCTTGAATGCAGTGCGGTAAGCCCAAAGCGCATCATCCAGTTTAAGTGCCCAATCCTTCCGTGATGAGTTAACCGTCTTCTGAAGGATCCATTTTAACTCGGTTGGAAACTTCTGCTTGACCGTTTGTCTGGGGGTGATAAGGTAAAGCTACCTTGTGACGTACCCCGTATTTGACCATAAGTGCTTCGAATAAGCGGTTGCAGAAGAGTGTGTTCCTCCATCACTAATAATAATTCTGGGCACGCCGAAACGGGGTAAAAATGTGCTTCTTGAGGAATCTTGTTACTGTCTTTGCGTCGGCATGATGACACGGTACAGCTTCCACCCACTTTGACACATAATCAACTGCCACCAGAACATATTCGTGGCCCTGCGAGGAAGGGAACGGTCCCATGAAATCGATGCCCAACAATCAAAGAGCTCTACTTCTAGTATCCCTTGTTGCGGCATCTCATGTCTCCTGGATGTGTTACCCATTTTCTGACAATATCACATTGTCTGCAGAATTGGTACACATCTTTATGAAGGGTTGGCCAATAAAAACCTGAGGCCAGGATCTTGGCAGCGGTCCTCGTGGGTCCATGGTGACCTCCGGCTTCCCGAGAATGACAAAAGTGAATGACACTCGAAACTTCTTCTTCCGGGAGACATCGTCGAATTAAACCATCAGCACTAACTCGGAACAAGTACGGGTCCTCCCAGAAATAATGCCTCGAGTCAGAAGGAATTTCTTCTTCTGGGAGTAGGAAAATCGTAGGGTACTGTTCCTGAGACTAAAAAATTGGCCAGGTCTGCGTACCATGGCTCCTGAACTTTGGTGATGGAGAAGACAGTCTCGTCGGGGAAGAATTCGTTGATGGGCACACTATCCGTAGGAGTCACCAACCTAGAGAGATGGTCGGCGACGACATTCAGTTTCCCGCTCTTATCTTTGACTTCGATGTCAAACTCTTGAAGTAGAAGAATCCAGCGCAAAAGGCGAGGCTTGGCTTCTTGTTTCGTGAATAAGTATTTGAGAGCGGAGTGGTCTGTATGCACGATGACCTTGCTTCCCATAAGTAAGATCTGAACTTATCGAGGGAGAAAACTATAGCCAAAAGTTCTTTTTCGGTGGTCGTATAGTTTCTCTGCGCATCGTTCAGTGTTCTGCTAGCATAGGCGATCACTCTCAAGATTTTCTCCTTCTTTTGGCAAAGAGCTGCTCCCACGGCATAGTCACTTGCGTCACACATGATCTCAAAAGGAAGAGACCAATCAGGTGGTATGACCCAGGTGCTGTCACCAATTTTTGTGTTATTGTTTGGAATGCAGCTGAACATTTCTCATCAAAATGAAACGGGGCATCTTTCTGTAGCAGGTCGGTCAAAGGTTTGCTGATTTTGGAAAAGTCCTGAATAAACCGCCGATAAAATCCTGCATGCCCTAGAAATGCTCGTATATCTCGAACTGTAGTTGGTGCTGGTAACTTCTCAATAACCTCTACTTGGCTTTATCCACTTCTATCCCTTTTGCTGATATTTTATGTCCAAGGACGATCCCGTCCTTGACCATAAAATGACACTTCTCCCAGTTTAAGACGAGATTCGTATCCTCACACCGTCTCAGGATCAAATCTAGTTGTGCCAAGCATTTGTCGAAACTAGAGCCATAGACTGAGAAATCGTCCATGAAGACTTCTATGCTCTGCTCGATGAAGTCAGCAAATATTGCTTGCATACATCTCTGGAAGGTAGCAGGGGCGTTGCATAGACCGAAAGGCATTCGTCGGTATGCAAAGGTACCATAAGGACAAGTGAAGGTTGTCTTGTCCTGGTCCTCAGGTGCGATTGGTATTTGAAAATAACCCGAGAACCATCTAGAAAACAGTAGTACTCTTGCCCTGCTAGTCGTTCCAACATCTGGTCGATGAAGGGAAGAGGGAAGTGATCCTTCCTGGTGGCCAAGTTCAAACGCCGATAATCAATGCACATGCGCCATCCTGTGATCTTTCTTTGAGGGATAGTCTCTCCCTTCTCATTAATAACAGCTTCGATGCCCCCCTTCTTAGGGACAACTTGAACAGGACTGACCCATGGACTGTCAGAAATTGGATAGATGATGTCTGCGTCAAGGAGTTTCAGAACCTCCTTCCGAACTACCTCCTTGAGGTTAGGGTTTAGCCGGCGTTGAGGTTGTCGGATAGGTTTGTAGTTTCCTCCATGTAAATATGGTGCGTGCAATAGGAGGGATCAATTCCTTTGATATCAGCGATAGTCCACCCTATTGCTGTCTTGTGCTTTTTCATACCTCAAGTAGCTTCGTTTCCTCTCCGGAATTCAGAGAAGAGGAAATAATGACAGGCAATGGTCATTTTCAGCTAGGAAAGCATACTTGAGGTTAGAGGGTATTTCTTTAAGCTCGAGTTCAGGTGGTTGTTCTACTGATGGAATTGATTTTTGAGGTTTCTGTCGAGTTCTTCGATTGGTGGCCGGAACGATTGATAACCAGCCCTTCCTTTTTCTACGTACGCCAGCATGGCGTTAACTTCTGGATCCTCCATCTTTTCTTCTAGAGAAGTAAGTAATACTTGCTCTAGGGGTTCAGTTTCAGCTTCCTGGATGGAAGATGGAAAATACGTGTCCTCTTCTGTAGCAAAATCGCCTTCCTCCTCCTCGTCATCTGTGAATCCCACCGTCTTAGCATGAGGAGAAAAGTTTGAGCTTTTCTTCATCATTTTCTGCATGTCGAATTCGATCGTCTCATCTTCGTACCGAAGAGTGATTTTCCGTCGTGGACGTCAATGATAGCTTTGGCGGTACTTAGAAACGGTCGACCTAGAATCAGGGGAACCTCGACATCGTCATCCATTTCTAGAATGACGAAGTCAGCTGGAAAGATGAAGCGAGACACTCCAACTACCAAATCTCGGACTATGCCCATGGGTTTGATCTCTGATCTGTCTGCTAGTTGGAGTTTAAAAGGAACCGGTTGCATTTCTCCTCCTTTAACTTTCAGAAAGTGGCGTATGGCATGATATTAATGCTGGCTCCTAGGTCGCATAGACCACTTCCACAATCCACCCCACCTATAAAGCACGGGATCACGGGATTTCCCGGATCTGTTTGTTTAGGAGGGAGTGCTCGAAGAAGGGCTGCAGAACACTCCTCTGTCAGGTGCACTGTCTCTTTTCCAGGTTTCTTTTTCTTCTTCGTCAAGAGATCCTTGAGGAATTTTGCATAATTAGGCATCTCTTGCAAAGCATCGATCAGAGGTATGTCGAGGGTCAGCTTCTTGAAAATGCTCAAGAACTTGGAGAACTGCTCATCAAGATGTTTCTTTTTCATTCTGTTGGGAAACGGGAGTTCTCTTTTTATGAGTGGAGGTTGGGATGTCGATGGTAATTCGAGATGGAGGTGGAGTAACAGGAGTAGGAATTTGAATTTCTGAGGGAGGTAAAGTTGGGTTGGTGGTTTCATCAACATTGATATAGGAATCTTCAAGATTTTCTTTTTCTTTTCCTTTGCTGGTGGCAAGTTCCCTTCCACTCCTTAAAGAGACTGCACACAAGTTTGTTGTTGTGATGTGCCATCGTCTATAAGGACTGAATTTGCTTGTTCCTTCGGATTGGGATTTGTTTGTGAAGGGAATTGACCAGGTGGTCTTTGTTGAGTGAGTAGCTGTTGGATTTGAGATTGCAAGGCTTTTTGGTCTTTGCGCAGAGCCGCGACCTCTTCTTGCGTATCTCGTGATTTACCCATCATCGCCTTAAACATCTCCTGCATCTGAGACATATCAGACTCAGGATTCGAAGGAGGTGGAGCTGGTCGGCTCGATGAAGCTTCGTTGCCATAAGGCTGTTGTTGATATTGCCTTGGACCTCCTTGGAAATTGGACTGAGGTCTGTAATTTTGGGATGTTTGTAGGGTATGTGGGTTTTGGATATTTCCGGTGTTTGAGTAGCTAAGGTTGGATTGCATGTTACGTTGCCATGGTTGTCGATATCCTGAATTGTTGGTGATGTAGTTTGCTTCCTCCGCTGCTTTCATTTCTTGTAGTTGGGGGCATTGTTCATAATCATGAGGTCCGCAACATTGCGTACAAGAATTGTTGGAGATGGTTGGGATTGAGGAGCATAGCCTGGAGGGGTAGTAGGTGGTCGGGAAATCATCGATTTAGCTGCTGAGGGAAGGAATTCATAGCCATCTGTTCGACCACTTTCTGTAGAGTGCTCACTTTTGTTGCTTGCTGAGCGTTGCTTTCCATGAGTTGCTCATGGCTTCTCATGAGCTGGTCGAATTTGTTATCACTCTCCCAACATGATATAATCCTGGAGTACCGCTCCTTGATCCACCGGAGGCCCAGTCTCTAATTTCCTCACAGAGAGATTCCATGCTGTTCAGAAATTGTGCTCCCGGCTTTTTCAGAATGTCAGCCCCTAACGAAGATAACACCATTGTTCTGCACGGACCGATCAAGCCCTTGTAGAACAATTGTGATAATTGTTCCTTCGTCAGACCGTGGTGAGGACAAAGTGAGTAGTAGACCTTTGAAACGGTCCCAAGTTTCACAAATATTCTCCGACCCTGGTTGCTTAAAATTATAAATTTCAGCAATCATCTCCAAAGTTCGGCTCGGAGGTAGGAATTTGTCATAGAACTTGGTGGCCATGTCGTCCCAGGTAACAATGGTACCCGGTGTTAAGCTATGATACCACTTGCTCGCGTTTCCCGTCAGGCTGTGTGGGAATAATGACAATCTTGCATATTGAAGTACTGCGTCGGTTGCAGTAAGGCTATTGGCATGTTGTAAGAATTTTGTAACATGTAACAGGGCTTCGTCTGGACTGGTGCCATCAAACATGCCAGCTCCTTCACACATCGAATCTGATGATATGGCTTCAGCTTTTGCCACTCTTCATATTCGGATGGGCTAAGGTGAGGAAGACGATAGCAGGCTGTTGTCCTTGGTTAGACGGCCTGTTGATATTTCTAACCGTTGCTGGTGTAGCTGCCATGTTAGCTTCCGGGTCAGAATCTATCACTGTGTTGGTAATGTGCTGTTGAGTTCGTCTCTGCCTGAGATTGCGCAGAAAGGTTCTCTCGATTCTGGGATGTAACCAACCGTGTGATTAATATTCTCTGGGAGGCTCTGTGACCTGGTGAAAGGCATACACCACTCAAAACAGAGAAAAGAACTGGTTATACGTTAGAATAATAAAAGTGTTAGGAATTAGTAGACAGAAATTTAAAGTTAGTAGTTAGTATACAAGGGAACGAAATGACAATGGAACGAAATGACAGAAATTTAAAGTTAGTAGTTAGAGACAATGGAACGAAATGACAAGGGAACGAAATGACAATGGAACGAAATGACAGAAATAAAATAAAATAATATTAACAAATGTCAGAAGTCCGATGTCCAAAATTAGATGTCCAAGTCAGATCAGAAGTCCGAAGTCCGATGTCCAAATCAGATGTCCGAGGTTATATGTCCGAAATTGGATTAACAGTTTTTTTTTGAATTTATTATTTAATTATTTGATTAACAGATTATTGTAATTAAACAGGTGAATTAACCGGGGCTTAGGGACTAGATTAAATCAAGTCCCCGGCAACGGCGCCATTTTGCAGAATGGGTTTATCGTGAGTGATTTAGAAGAGGTGTAGTTGTTAAAAGAAAGAAATTAATACTCAAAATATCCGTCGGGCTGCAAATTTAAAACCGGTCGTAGTAGTGTAGAGACAGAAGCGGCCGGGGTCAAACCGTGGGACTTATAGCGAGCTAAAGTAGTACCTAAGCTTGTCACAAAAGGGGGAAGTAATTGACTTGTTTTAGAGAATTAAAAGAGCAGATTAAATTACTGAGTGCAGATGAATTAAATGGAACTCCGGGTTCAGGTTTATATAATCTGATTAATTATGCTATCTCTTCCGGTTTAATAAATTAGTTTGGCAAAATTCCTGTTTTATCCTAAGGACTAAGTCATAGACCCTTAAGACTCGTTTACCAGAAAATGCTCGGTCTAATCAAGGTTCGAGCAAGTACTATGTAAACGGCGTTAAATTCGAGGAATTATAATTGCATCTGTAAATACTAACTTATTAAATCATAATAAGTTTTCTCCAGATTTACGGCTTAAAAATAACTGTCTATTTATCACCTGGTCTGATCAAAATAGACTTAGGAAAACATTTTAATAAATTCATGTAATTTATTAAAATGGTGAGAGAAATCCTTTAAGCGTAACAAACTATTTATTAAAACCGGTAAAAATATTGATTACATAATTAAACAAACCATAATTAAAAACCTTGCCCGGAGCAAATCCTCCTTAGCCAGACATATTAACTGGTAATAAATCTGACAGAGGTTGGACGTAATAAAAGCACGGAGACGTGATTAGTGAATGGAGAAATGGAGAGGTCGAAGAGTGAAACATGTACGTAGGTTATTATAAGTGAAGTGGGTGAATTGAGAATTTAGAGAACTGGGGTATGAGATGTACGTGAGTGTTAATGGAAGAGAATGAATGAGGTGAGAATGAGTGATTTTCTGGTTTTCTCCGTGCACTCGTACAAGGCTGTAGGGAATGGGTATTTATAGAAGAAAATGAAGAGTAGCCTTCCGTAGATATTTGCAGTTGATTGCCCACTTGAGTGCTTCATTGATTGAAGCATTGTGCTTCATTCATTTATTGCAGGGGACAGTGGCGAAATGCGGGAGCGATTTAAGGTAGGGCAGTGGTCGGAGTAGATAGATAAGGTGAAGAAGACGACTGCGCGAAGAAGAAAACTAGTCCGGCGTCCATTTTAGTCTTGACCGCGTCGAAGACCGCCTGGGTTTGGGTGTGTGGTGTCCGCCTGATAAGTTGCGGTAGTGGTAGTGTTGTCCGCGTGGTAACGGGGCGGACAAGAGTGAGGAGACCGCTAGCGGTTGCATGAGAGGAGTCCGCGAGGTAACGGGGCGGACAAGAGTGAGACGTCCGCTAGGTAACGGGGCGACAGAGTGAGACGTCCGCTAGTGGTTCCGCCTCTTAGAGGCGGTTTGGGTGAGAGGACCGCCAGGCGGTTGTATAGAGGTGACCGCCTGATATGGGGCGGTTGAAGCCTTGACCGTGGCCCATTTTCCTTCGAACTTTGACGGCTCTAGATTCTTCATTTGGACTCCGTTTTCTGAGCCGTTTGCGTCTACGCGTTCGTCTCTTTGTCTACTTCACTCCCGGCTTGGTTTTCCTCATGTTAAACCAATAATTTGTGAGATAAATAAAAACATATAAACTAGAGGAAAACTAACCGAAGTGGAGAAATGAGCAAGAAAAGTGCTGATATTAAACATGAAATACACCTATAAAACATGCTCATTTTGACACTTATCACCTTATAAAGGCAAAAAAAAAAGAGTTGTTGGGCTCAAACTAGCCGTTACAATAAAAACAGGGGCATTTTATGATTATCGATACTTAAATCATGCTTATATTGTGAACATAAAAACCATATAACCGCATTTATGAACTATAAAATAAAAAAAAGGGTACTTGTAAACTTTTAAAAAAAAATTTCAAACAAAATAGCCGTTGCACAGTCGACTCAGCGCAATTCAATTTTTTTTTTAAAAAAAATTCAAGCTTACTGTCGGGGGTATTTTGGTCATTTACTAGAGGGAGTTAACGGTAGAACAAACGTAGTTAGCGAACAGTGGCATTTTGTGAATTTCAAACTCAAAGCGTGGCATTTTGGGAACAACTTTCCAAACGGGTTTTATCGTGAATTATAAACTCAAATCGTGGCATTTTTTGAATTGTCCAAAACAAATAAAAAATGGCGGACGTAAGGCGAGGAAAAACACATGGTTGAAGAAATTAACTTTTGAAACCTCGTGGGGTGAGGTGTTTAATTTTGCCAAACTTCATAGGTGGGGGCTGTAATTTTCCCTAATTTTTATAACTTTTTTACGATTCTAAGTCACAACCACTATAATAAATCCCCCACTCTTGACATTTGGCGAAATTACAAACTCACCCACGAGGTTTCAAAACGTTACTTTCCCACTCATGTGGTTTCTTCCGTTTTATTTTTTTTTCAACTTAAAAGATACTTAAATGTTGTACAAAAGTGATGAAACTTTACATGGACAATGATAAAGTGTTATATTTCTGTCCAATGTCAAATGCAAAGTTTTAAGCTCATATATGACATGTGGGACCCAATGAAAACTCGTTCACATGTCTCATGTTTCATTGAGTCCCAGGGATCACATATGAGCTTAAAAAACTTTGGATTTCACGTTGGATCAAATTATAACTACATCCTTCATGTAAAGTTTCATCAGCTTTGGACAACATTTAAGCATCTCCTAAGTTGAAGAAAATAGAAAAGTTGTCAGATGTATAACGGGACAAACTACATAGGTGGGGGGTGGGGTATGTAATTTCATGAAACGTCATAGGTGAGAACGTAAATTTTCCATTGTTTTAAATTATGTAATAATATATGTTTAAATAAATTAATTTTAATGTTTAGTCAATTCTATTTATTTATAAATTTTTTATTTTAATTATTTTGCTTTTATAATTTTTATAAATTGAATTTAAAATTATATTAGCCACCTCATCAATCCCTTACCTTTTCTCTAATATTTAACATGGACCCTTGGATCTTTCCACTTAAAGGAGAGAAGGGTTAATTTGTGTTTTGTGCGTTTATAATATTATGGGCTTATAAGTTGTTCATTTGTGACTTGTTTCATGTGTTAGATGGTAACATGTGTAGTTACTTGGTCTTAAGGTGTATTCCTTAATGTTCTTGAGTATTTATTTATACTTATAATTTGTTTGATTATATAAAGTATATTCTTAGTTCACTCAAATTATTTGGGCTCTTTAGATCATGCAATAATATGTTACATGTTAAATCTTCTTGAATAATTGATTTCTCCTTATAATAATTCCCCTTTAGCCTAATATTTATGTAAGAGTTTAATAACCTTTTGGACCATAAATATTTATTTATATACTTATATTTGGAATTATAAAATTCTTTAATCACTTAAGGCTTATTAGCCTTTATAATTCCTTAATTAATCTTAATTAATTATATTATGATTATGGGTATTTCAAATCTACCCCCTTATAAGGACTTCGTCTCGAAGTCATATTTCTCCACCCATAAATCCTAGGGAATCATGTTCCACTAGGTATTCTCAAATCAATTCATCTTAAAGATCAAGTCTGTATCTCAACAACTATCGTTGTATCAAATGGTGAATATCTAGCAGATAACCGACATTAGTGGCTTCCCAATGGTATTAAAAAATAACATAAGTATCTCAATAGGATATATCAAACACCCAACAATAGTGCAATACAAGTACACATACAATCCAAAAACAACAACAATAGTGCCTCACAAGTGCACATGTAATCCAACAATTCAACAACTAATACTACGTAGTTGGTGAACAAGGAAGGGTACTTCGTCGTCATCTCATCCTCTAAATCTCAGGTAGCCTCCTCAACTTCTGGCTAGACCAAAGGACTTTCACTAGCCTCACTGACTTGTGGCGAGTGTCTCTTGTCTTAGTATCGAGTATCCTCTGAGGAGTCTCAACTGATCTCATAGTGGGCTCTAACGCTAGCCTCTCAGGCAGCAAAACGTAAGAGGGATGGGGCATATACTTCTTGAGTTGGGAGACATGAAAGACATTATGCACCTTTCCCAACTCTACAGGCAAGTCTATCATGTACGTAACTGGGCCCACCCGCTCCATAATCCTGTAAGGACCTACAAAATTGAGCTCAGCTTGCCCTTCTTCCCAAATCTCCCCCTTTTCTTCCGAAATTGAATACCCCTTCATAGGCGATACTTGCAGAAAATACTTGGTCGTCCACAGTGAACTCTAGGTCTCATCGTCTCTCATCAATGGACGACTTCTACCTATCCTGAGCAGCCTTCATGTTCTTCATAATCTGCTGAACCTTTGCCTGTGTCTACTCTAAGTACTTGGGTCCAACAATGACTGCCTCGCTAGACTCATCCCAACACAGTGGCATGCCACTAGGTCTGCCATATAATGCCTGGAAATGCGACATCTTGATCAAGGCGTGATAGTTGTTATTGAACGAGAACTCGATTAGATGTTACTTATCTATCCAATTGTCCC
This sequence comes from Limonium bicolor, assembly GCA_023374045.1. Taxonomy (NCBI): domain Eukaryota; kingdom Viridiplantae; phylum Streptophyta; class Magnoliopsida; order Caryophyllales; family Plumbaginaceae; genus Limonium; species Limonium bicolor. Next base: position 339,295,627 of record CM041779.1, read on the forward strand.
GAAAGTCTAAGGCACACGCCCTAAGCATGTCCTCAAGTGTCTAGATGGTCCTCTCAGTCGTATCATCTGTTTGAGGATGAAACACTGTACTGAGCTTCAACTCTATACCAAGTGCTTCCCTTGTAGCTCGCCAGTACCTCGAAAGGAATCTAGTATCCCTGTCAGAAACTATGGTCTTCGCTATCCCGTAATGCCTCATGATCTCTATTAAAGAACTCTGCAAGTTTAGGCACCTTCCAGGTGTCCTTCATCGGTATGAATCGGGTCACCTTGGCCAAACAGTCAACTACAACCCAGATCATGTTCATACCTCCCTAGTAGACGGGAGTCCAACTACGAAGTCCATGGAAATGTCGTAGAACTTCCACTCTGGAATTGACATCGAATGTACCATGCCTCCAGGTCTCCAGTGCTCAAATTTCACTATAACAGGTGAGGCATCTAATCACATAGTCAATCACATCCTTCTTCATCTCGCTCCACCAGAAGTACTGCTTGATATCCTTGTACATCTTTGAAGATCCTAGGTGGACGGACATAAAGGAACAATGTGACTCCTGTAGTATACGCTCCTTCAGCTCTGAGCTATTCCATGTAATGTACGATCGATCATTCAGTCTGATCAGGCCATCATCATGAAGCTGAAAGTCATACATCCTCCTATCGAATGTACCATCTACCAGCTTCAACCTGATATTTCCCATGTACTAGTCGCCCTGCTGAGCAATGCGCACCCGATCGATCAGACTGGTGCCAACAACTAGAGCATGTAGTGAATGTGCTCGGAGACTCAAGGCATCTGCTACAACATTAGCCTTTCCTTTCTTGTACTTAAGGTCAATGTCATAGTCCATGAGGAACTCAACCCATCTCCTCTGCCTCATGATCAACTCCTTTTGAGTGAACACATACTTTAAGCTTTTGTGATCGGAATAGACGGTCACACTGACACCCGTCCAAGTAGTGGCTCTAGATCTTCATAGCAGATAAAACTGCGCCAAGCTCAAGATCGTGTATGGGATAGTTATCCTCACGCTTCTTTAGCTAACGGAAGTGGTAAGCGACCTCCTTCCCGTGCTGCATGAGTACACATCCCAGTCCAATACCCAACACATCATAATAGACCTCATATATCTATGTGCCCTCAAGGATAGTTAGATTCACTGCAGAGGTCAATGCATCCTTCAGCCTCTGAAAGGAAATCTCACAGCCCTCGTTCGTTCCATACAACGGCGTATCCATCTTCATCAGGCTGGTCATAGGCTTTACAACCCTAGAGAAGTCTCTGATGAATCTTTGATAATAGCCTACTAGACCGAGAAAACTCTGAATGTTAGTGACTGACTTCAGTATAGGCTAGGTGTTAACTGCCTCAATCTTCACTGGATCAATTGATATCCCAACATCCAAAATGACATGACCGAGAAAGGATACTCGATCAAGCCAAAACTCCCACTTGGAGAACTTAGCATATAGCCGCTTCTCCCTCAATATCTCTTGTACTCGCCTCAAGTGGCTCTCGTGCTCCTCCTTCGACTTCGAATAAATCAGTATGTCATTGATGAACACCACAACCGACTTGTCCAGCTGCTCTCTGAACAATCGGTTCATCAGATCAATAAACTTCACCGGAGCATTCAATAGACCAAACAACATCACTATGAACTCATAGTGGCCATATCTCGTCCAGAATGTCGTCTTCTCAATGTTCTACTCTTTGATAGGAATCTGATGGTACCGTGATCTGAGATCAATCTTAGAAAACACTGATGCTCCCTTCAAATGATCGAATAAATAACCAATACATGGCAAAAGGTACTTGTTTTACACAGTGGCTACATTCAACTCTCTGTAGTCGATGCATAATCTGAGGCTACCATATTCTTCTTCACGAAGAGCACTGGGCACCCCCATGGTGATACACTAGGGTGTATAATCCCTTCTCATGCAAATCTCGTAACTGCTCCTTCAGCTCATTCATCTTGGCTAGAGCCTTGTGATACGGGCCTTTGCTATCGGTCCCCCTTGGTAGTAAGTCAATAGTAAACTCTACCTCACGTTCTGGTGGCATGCTTGGAAGGTCTCTAGGAAAGAGGTCGGGAAACTCAGACACCACTAGCACACCCGGGCTTAACTCTAGATCTTGATCTATGTCCTAAACATAGCAAAGGAACACCTCACTCTGCTTCCCGGTCTCTCTAATCATTGACATAGCTGATATAATCTTGACCGGAGGCTCTCTAGGGCTCAGTGGTATGACATTGTAACTCCTAACGGACTCTGGAGCAACAATCGTGCTCAACACAAATAATATAACCCTTATGTTGCTCGAACCAGTTCTTCCCCACAATCACATCAAATCCAAAGCCCGTGAACTCAACCAGATCAATGGGGAAATCCTCATCCCTAATCTGGATGGTGGCCCCTTTGTAATACCAGGTGCATCGAACCCTCTCCCTAGACGAGAGTGTGACTGTAAAGTCTAGAAGTTCCTCTACATCTAGCCCTAACTTCTTTGCAAGTGATGGGGATATGAAAGTACGAGAGGCTCCAAAGTTGAATAATACTTATGCAGTTACTCTATTAACCGGAAAGGTACCTGTGAATATAGTCTCACATGTTATTCCCTTTTCTCTTAGGCATTGATTAGGTCTTAAGGTTTATAACTGTCAGGATAGTGCCGCTTTCACAGGCATGTGCCTCTATGAGGATACTAAGGGTACCTTCCGTCCCAAGTCCACAACCTAATTCATAAGCTTAATAAGTTTTAATGAAGGTATTCCCGTATGGTAAATGAAAAACATTCTTAAGGTTAAAGTGAATATCATAGGTTGAGGTAAGGTTTCTTACCCTTAGGCGGGTGAGAATGCAATGGCTTAGCTGCTAAAGCCAAGTTGGTCAACTAGAGAGCCTGAGTAAGCTTGCTCTCCTGACTCTGGGGGCGCTTCTGATGTTGGTGGGAAGAATTCCTTCTCTTGTGGTTCCCCGCTGAAATACCCCAAACTTAATTAGGGTGATTAAATAATTCTAATACGGTATTTGAGGGCCTAATTGTGCCTAAATAATTTTGGTGAAGAAAATAAATCCAAAAGAAGACGGAAAACGCGTAAAAAACATAAAACGTAAAATTGTGCGTTACGCAACCATAGGAGATATGTGACCTTGAATAGGATCCTAGATGGATTCCTAAGAATTAGTTATGCCTAATTAAGATACGGGAACAATTCCCAAAGAAAACGGATCCATAAAATGGATTAAAAACGCTAATGAAGCTTTAAAGCACATTTTTCGAGAAAACCCAAAAACGTGACTTTGAGTGAGTCAAATGGACCCGTAAAAATATAGTAAATCAAGTAACTATAATTAAACATTAATAGAATCTTAAAAACCTTTAAAATTAAAGAAACAAGAAAAATCCGAAAATGGGCCCGGTTGGTGAATAGTGCTAAAACCGGGTAATTAACAAGCATTTCTTGTGAAAAGACACAAACACCCCCCCAACTTAATTAACTAATGGGGCCGGTTTTTATTAGTAGTCAACACCCCTCTCTCAATATGTAAACTATCTAATTAGCTAAAAGGAAACAAAAAGCAAAAAGTGAAAAAGTAAACAAATACCCTTTTTACACTCTCTCTCCTCTCACTCTCATTTCTTCCCCCTCTCAGCCGTATCACTCCCCTCTCCCTGGCGATTTCTCCCTCCTCCTTCTTCCTCACGCCAGCTGAAGCTCCATCAATGGCTTCCCTCATTCTTTTAGTTGCCCAATTTGCTACTAACTCCAAATAAAAAACATTACATATTCTTGCTCCTCTCATCAAGATCTATCTTTCCCCCTATTAAAAATTTCAAAGAATGAAGTTCATCTCCATGGGTATATCCCATTTGAAGAAAAATCAGCTTTTATGGAGCTAAAGAGTCTCCTCTTTTATCCAAGGTAAGAAAATCCAAGAAAAACTCACTTTTCCTTCATTCCTTGGTGTGGCCGATTTTGCCCCCTTTTGATACCTTGCTTTATTCTTGTTTTGGAGCATTGAATCATGTCTTCAATGGTGGTGGAACCCTCCTCTTGATTCAAGGTTTAAAACCCCTTCTAGAACTCCAAAGGTAAAACCCTAACTTTATGTGTTTTAAGCGCTTCATCAAATTAGAGTTATTCCAAGGGGTTTAAGAGTTTAATTATTGTTCATTGTGTTCCCTTGGTGTTGGGCTAGAATTTCACAATCACATTGCCCACTTGACCGAAAATGAGAAGAGGAAGAGAAAAGGAGAATTGAAAAGGAACTTGGACGATTAAGGTAAAAAGCTTACCTTAATGTTTATCTTGATTGCTTATAGAATTTGGGATGGTCTAATTAAATGAATGAACCAAAATCTTGCTAGAAATGTGCTTGGTTGAAATATGAGAGAATGGTGAATTAATGACATTGAGCTAGTGGGAGCTTGATTGTTTGAATTGTGATTTAAGGGCCTAAGAGCCATGCATTTTATGATTTATGCATTATGTTGTGTTTGGAGAATTATGGATGTTATTTGGATGAATTAAGTGCTGGTAGGACCCTTTATGGGTGTGGCTAGTTTTGAGTTGATTTAGGTGAGAAATTGTGTATTTGGAAATGCTAGGATTGTAAGTGAGTCATGGAAAAATTTGTGTAGAAAACCTAAGGAGTTAGGTGTTGTATTGGGTGAGAATAGCCTAGGGATTAACTAAGTGTTGAAAGGGATTCACTTGGGATAGATAACCACCCTAGGAAGGCTTGATTAAAGATGGGAGTTGGTGTAAAATATGTAGCAAATGGTATAAGAGTGCCTTGGAAGAGTTAGAAAAGAACTAGAGTACATGACCTTGAAAATGAAGAGTGAACTTGGGAACTAGAAAGGGGAATGCTTAGGATGAATTTGGAATGGTCAAATTGGGTGAAAACAATGTGTAAACTTTCAAGAGAAGTTTAGAAATGCACATGTGTGCTAAATGCAAATGTTTGAATTGAAATTGGTGGAATTAAGCAAGAATTTGGGTAAGGATTTGGCCAATGATTTGGGAAGGTTTAGAGCATGAACAAGAGTGTTTTAAGGTGGTTAAACATGTTTAGAAACATGTGGAATGATTAGGAAAATTGGGTGAGGATTAAGGTGAGTTTAGAGTTCAAAAACTATAAAATTTGACAGTTCCAGGGTTGGTCCGGGTTTGTAAATCGGTACACAAACCCGGACCACCTCAAAAATTAGGCAGAAAGTCAACCCAGGGGGTGGTCCGGGTTTGTAACCCTGGACACAAACCCGGAGTACATGAAAAACAAGGCAAAAAGTGATTTCTAGGATTGCTCCGGGTTTGTAATCCTGGACACAAACCCGGACCAGTGTAAAAATGCATCAGAATATGTTTTAAGTGTTCTAATGATGGGGAATTGATTGGTATTGGTTTTAGATGATGTTTAGGACTTGTTTGGTGACATATAAATGTCCTTAAAAGTTTAAACAAGCTGAGAGGTGAATGAGGTAGTTGTGAGCTTAAGAGCACATAAACAAAGTTAAGGAATAACGGGACAACGGGGTTAAATACGGGGGTACAAGTCGTCTACACATTGTATTACCTTAATGTTAATAAAATCACTTGGAATGTTATCAGTGGTTCGAGAACAACCCGAGGAACGTAAGGTGACATGGTAGAGTAATCCATGGTGAAAGGTATGATTTTCTCATGCCCTGTATGCTACCGGGATTACACTAATTTTTGTGCTGTTTGCTTGTGTGCCGACTTAATCAAGATAAAAGCATGAAAATGATCTATTGCATTTGATTGTATGTCTTGATGCATGATGTATGAGCTAAGCATACTTGAATGATTGTTTGGTCTAACTTAGTGTTAGAGGCCGACTCATAGATGAGTATTGTTTGATTAGTGACTCGTAGAAAAAGTCGTTCGTAAATTAACGAAAACGTGGAAACACACGAAAACTATCGGATCAAGAATAACAATAATACAAACCTATGAACTCACTAGAACGTGAGAGAGTTGTACAGGATTAGTTAACTCCGATAATGGTTAGAGAACCAAATTGAAATAATCCACGAAGCAAATAACAGTGGAAGAATATAATGAACCTCTATTTAGAGGATGATGATAGTTCAAAGATATGAACTTATGAGAAAAGTAAAAGAGATAAAAAGGACCATCAAACTCCTTTAAAAGTTAGTCGATCTACAATGTGAGGATCTGACCTAAATTGAGAAAATGTCCCTGACATAAAAGTATTCGATAAGTTGGGGAAACCCTTAAATCAAAGAATACTAGACATTGAGAAATTCCCTTAAGCTATTAGATGATATCGAGAGAGATACTTCTAGGCTAATTTATAAGATTGTGATATGACTCTGAGAGAGGAGTATTGGGAATTTGAGTAGTCTGGCAGAGATACGGACGTTTGTGAATTTGAGGAACTAGGTGTATAGTTTCGTTTCATAATCGAACCTTCCCACCATGCTAGACCCGGTGTAGGGTCGTAGCCGGGAAGTAAGACGAGAATTTGTAAGCCCGGTGGTGAGTCTTGTGTATGACTCTGCCCGGAGGTCACGGGTAATGACGTAAAAGATATCCATTTGAGAATTTAGATTGAGATTTGAGAACTTTTGAATTGATATTGAGATTAAGAATTCGAGAATTTAGATTGTGAGTTGAGATTTGATAATTGAGTTTGAGAAGAGTTGAATCTGAGCTTGAGATTGAGAAATTGAGAATTTGAGTTTGAGAATTAGAATAAGAGAGCTTGAGTAAGAGTAACCCAAGAGAATGGGTAAGATAATGAATAAGTGACTAAGGCATAGTGAGGTAGAAACCCTCAATGCCTAAGAGTAAGTTAATACTAACTAACAAACTTGTTGTGTTAGTTGTTATTGTATTCCTTGTTTGAATGCCTTTGAATGTGAGCATGATTAATGAATTAAAAATGAATCTCATGTTCTAGACCAAGTAGTCGGCGTACCCCCGTTAGCACGCGGGGTATGCGAATTTCATACCAGCAATTTGTTGAGCCCCTTGGGGCACTGTTTTTACTTACAGGTACCTTAGAGCCGATTACCGTTCGAGAGTATGACGGGGATAGTGGTTAGACATGGGTAGTTGAATAGGAACCTTTGTATATTGTAAAGGTTGTAATGTAAGACCGAAATGATATCGGTAATCTTGAGAATTATAGAGACTCGATATAGAATTGATTTGAGGTTGTATATGTATTTGATTTGATTAAGGAATGAAATGTATTGTTTGATATAGAGTACTCGGTATTCAAGTTCATCAGACCGATAGTAGATTTGTATTCGGATTGGGCCTTGTTAGTCACGTGGGTGACTAACGGCATTGTATCACCCACCGTTTGTAAGTTAATTTCCGCTGCTTTGGTATTGGTAATTAAACGGATTAGGGGATAATGATTTGATTAGCGGTAGGGGTGTTACAAAAAGTGGTATCAGAGTGAAGTATCGCTCTGATGATTGAAATACCGAGTTTAGGAAAATACCGAGTTAGGAATTAAAGACTTAGGGCTAAGGGTTGTGTGTTAGCGTGAAAGGTACACTAGATAAGAACTTCCAGTGTGGTCTGGAAACTTATAATAACCATACCCACCCTCAGTAGCCCACGTTATAAAGTTGGGAAAAGCACACCAGAGAGATGGAAAGACCTCTCATACTTGGGAAAACCCGATCTGGCAGTTGTAAAATAAGCCTTGTAAGAGAAAGAACCAGTCATACGGTAGATTCCAAGAACTAGAAATCCCGGAGACGGTTCCTGTTGAACGACAATAACCACGCTTATTAGCAGTAGATTGAGAATCGTAATCATAGGATAGTGAAATTTACGGCACCATGGGGCAACGTGCATTGCACTCGCGAGAACCATGCACAACCAGTAAGAAGGAAAGCGCAACCGTGCAATGAAGCAAAAAGATGGAATAACAAAACCCGAGACAAGAGAGTCTGCGGACTGTAAATGCTTGATAATACCGTCAACGATATACAACCGACTAAGGAAATTATTCAAGGTTGGATAACTCCAAGCCTACAACGCCAAGAGGCCGTAATACCCGAATAACATAGTTCAGACAACTATGATAGTATTTATGAAACTTACACCAACAGGACTATGGCGTAGTTCCTAAGGATAAGTCAAACCTTGGTAACCACAGTACAAGTGTGGGAATGAGCAACGAAACAAGGTACACAGGGACCCCAAGGACCGGGAAGCACCTGGATTAATGACAATCATGCCAAGAACACTGAGAAGCTACTCAGGAAATTGACTACTAAGATCAAAGGAAGATCCAATAAGACCACCAAATACGGTTGAAAACAGTACCGTAACCGGTATATGCTAACCCAAAAACCAACCTACCCGCACACTTGCCACAGCAAGTGCAGCAACAACAAGGCAAATTAGAATACTTTTAACGACCAACAAGTACTTACTAAAGTACCACTATGACGGTCGAAGCAATATAGGATCACCAATCCTATGAACGTGAAGAATGAAACCTTGAAAGGGCCTAACAGCCTGACCATCATGTTAAATAACATACCAGTCAGCGAGAAGCTGGACTTGATCAAGACCCCAGACATGGCAACACAATGAAAATTTTCTTTCAAACCCAAACATTTCTTTTAAAACCTCAGATTTTAAAACCAAACCAGAGAACCACGGTAAGTTATCATAGGACGATACAATAGGAGTTGACAATAGAATACTTCACCTAGGCATGTGATGAACACTACGAGTGTACCCAAACACGGGATGTGGGACGACCGCACTCCGAAGGAGCTTGCGGGCCTGACAGACCATTTGTGAGTTAGTCAGGTAAGTAGTAATGTATCAATAAGGTACCCCACGTATGTGTACAAGTAGTGTACGAAACACGGGAAGTAGTCAACTCCGTACTATGGACCATAAGGTAAGTTCAAATTAGAACAGTTGAACACCTCAGACGATCGAAAGAACTCAGATAAGCTTACAAGCTAAAGGAGTCAAGAACTCACTCCAGGGGGATGATTAAGAGTTAAGAAGTGCGGGAAGCACTAACAATTGAGTAAAGACATCGGATATGTCTCGAGAATCTAGAAGTAAACACACGATAGCTGGAATGTACACCCAGCCTAAACAGCAAGGCAAAGGCCTAACATGAACACGCCAATGTTCAATGAATGGGATGGGATTCCCAGGACAACCACCAAGACTATCAGGAAATACTGTTCTTCATAGAAGAATACATTATACCCAGCTAAGAATATAAAGGATAGATATTCATGATCTACTCTAAGAATGAGAGACATTACAACCCTAAACGGGACAATTTGAAATCTAGAACCGCGAAGCGGGGTAATAACTGCACATACCCATAAATGCTAGCCAGATGAAATGGCGTAACTTAGCAACACCCAGGAGCAATCCTTGAAGGGTGTAGAACAAAAAGTCGTGATAAGAACACAAGAGCTTAAATGAACACTCGGTTAAAACACCGAAGGGATCCCACTTGACAGGGGATACCCTAAATTGACAAATGACACCGATGGTATCAAAATACCTAAAGGGTCTCCAATAAACAGAAGTGTAATGAGATGATCTTATCATGGAGCCCAATATTACTTCCAAGCCATTTGATGGCATACGGGGAAGCAAATATTTGTGAACAGTTGGAGATGAGCAGGGCTCTAGGCAATATAGCTTGTAAGTCATCAAACAACTACAATACGTAGATACAACGATCGCAAAAACCCACTTAGAACCATAAGGAAAGTTGCCATGAACGGCACCAGTAGGATTGCTTAATAGCTAACGAGCGAGGATACCACTCGTTATGGTAAGACCGCGAGAGCGGTGAACATATCCAAAGAAGAGGATGCCATCAGTGGATATTTGAAAATACATCCCTTTCATAACTACTAAGGTAGTGAAGCTTGAGCAGATAATTACCGCCAAGCAATAACTGGAACAAGATGAGACTAAAGGAAGCTTTGATGACAATTGTTAAAAATCGAAGAGTAACCAGTTTAGAAGAAACACTGTATGTGTATAACGTGAAGTGTAAAGTTAATAACGCTCAGGGAGCTCAGAAATAGAAAGAATAGCATATTCTGTAATCAACCAAGTAAATGGTGAACCATTGTCTAAATGGTAGGAATACATGAGCGGAAGCTAATGTAATAGCGGATGCCATGGAAACCAAAATCGTAAGTAAATACGAACATGGTGCGCAACAAGCGACCAATGTATCTTAATAATCACGCAATGATATAGAGATGTTAAACAAAAGATGGAAGATAGACCAGGCAACAAGCCAGAAGTCTGCGCCATGTGATGAGAGACCTCACAGAGAGGCAATGTTCATCCCTATTGCAATGGCATAGGAACTGGAAGCGTATCCTTAGAGGATCAAATTGATAAAAAAAGTAATAAACTTCAGGACAAGAGTACCAAATTGATGGATAATCAACCGTACTGGATACAGAAGTGTTGTAAACACTACAATGAACATGGCACAAGCCAGTTAAGCGAAAGCTTAGAGACAAACCATGCTGCCTTGGGCCAAAGGAGCACGAAGAGCGTTGGACACACCAACAATCACAAGATGTGAATTCCATCAGAATAAATAAAGTTATAAGGACCGATGCATAGGAAATGCAAGGTCGTACAAGTAAAGAACACTTGTACAGAACCAGATAAGTGGGCATCATCCAGAAGCCACTAATAAAAGAGGAAGCACTACACACTATGTAGTAGCTCGACCTCAACCGACAACACGTCGGAAGAATCAAGTGAATGATCATGATAGTACACAATATTATGTACATAGATTCCAGAGATCTGGATAGGAAATCTATAACTCATTGAATTCACGTATGGTAAGAAATACCACACGCCGATTGAGAAACCATATTCCAACATAAAAGGGATAAAAAGGTAATATATAACACATTAAGAATAACGAGAAGGGTGAAAAACCCCAAGTTATCAGGGCCGCGCAGCAGAAGCTAGTGGGCCCAGATATCTAAGGTGAAATATACCTAATGAATAAGAGTGAATGGCTAATTATCAATACCTTAACGCCTATGAGGCTAGAACCGAACCTTGTTAAGAGTTAAACAAACTCCAATGAGAATTATTGGTGTAGGGACTAACCAACAATATGGTTAAGACCCTTTAACCAAAGAACATTGTATAACAGACCGCATGGAAGCTTAAACACTCCATGACAGCTGAACGCCTTAGACCAGTGTTCAATATTGACACATGGTAGATTACGTGGGCGTAATCCCTTCTAAGGGGGGTAGAGCAAAAACCGCAAAGTGTATGTTTTATGTAATAAGTGCATAAACTACAGTGCGCATAGCGCAAAGGAAATTTGTTTTGATGATTGGTACTTATGTTACATAAACATATGTATTCACTCATTGCGTAATTATGGCTATTTATGAGATTAGAAGTGGAAAGGAGTAGAGAAACTCTAGGGGAATGAGAACCCCGATTGGTAATAGTATGAGATATGAGCTGGTATGAAATCGGCATTGAGAAATGAGTACGTTTGGGAGATATAATGAGAATAATCTGTATGAAACCGATGTTGAACCTAGTGGGAATTAAGTTCCGTATGTGACTTGATTTGATTTGATTTATGAATGATTGGAGGATAGACAATTAATTGGAGTTATTCTTTTGAATTTCTTAGGTATAGTAGTTGGATAATTTAGTAATAATTGATGAGATGATTAGTAAGTGAGTAAATGAATTCTAGAAATTGAAAATGTATTGTTATATGATTATGATTAGAAAGATTAAAAAGAAAATAGAAGATGAAATAATGATTGACGATTTTTTGTGTGAAATGAGGTGGGAGGTGGAATTGATTGCTAGCGATCAAGGGAAAACTGAACACAAATTTGTGGGTTGGAAGGTAGTTCAACACGATGTTGATCAAATTGGGGTGAATAACTCTTGAAGCTCCCTATAAGTGGTCACAAGTAATAATGCTAGTAATAGATGTAATTATCATAAATTGGAATTTGGAGTTGTATTGAGTTTTCCAAATGAATTTCTAACTGATTTTGGCAAAAAGGGATTTTCTTCAAACTTGAGAATGAGGACCGTTTTGAAACCGCTCCCACGGGTGCTAGTTGGACCTTCCCATGGCTAGGCACCGGTATCAGGTCAAACCGGGAAGTAAGGCTAGTGTGTGAGCTGGTGGGAGTGATGATTAGTTTTGAAACCACTACAACGGATGAGCAACGGTACTAAGAGACCGGTAGGACGTTGGTAGGGTGTGTTTTATATTTTCCAAGGGCAGCGGGATATGAGTAGTCATGTGTCAGTGTGGATGACGGTGAGTGCCTGAGGATATCTAGATGTGCAAATGAATTTGATCAGAACCAAAGGACCGTAGGGCCAGAAAGCGTAAGTGCCCGAAGTCATGACGGCCGTGAACCAGAAAGTGTAAGTTTTCAAACGTGACCGGTACCTGAGGGATCACTCGACATGGGAGAGGATGATACCTTCTTTATCTTCGGATGGACCCCATGGAGAGAAGGACAATGAGTACGTTTGATTATTGCATTGCAGTGATATGTTGTTTGGATGTGTGGTATACATCGAGTCAGACTTTTGGAGTCAGCCAGGTAATATAGAAGTTATAACCTTAGCAAAGAATACCGATGTGACTAACAATATTAGATTCACCAACTTTGAGGGCAAAGTTCTTTAAGGGGGTAGATTGAAATACTCCGAATTTAATTAGGGTGATTAAATAATTCTAATATGGTATTTGAGGGCCTAATTGTGCCTAAATAATTTTGGTGAAGAAAATAAATCCAAAAGAAAAGGGAAAACGCATAAAAAGCACAAAACGTAAAATTGTGCGTTACGCAACCATAGGAGATATGTGACCCTGAATAGGATCCTAGATGGATACCTAAGGCTTAGTTATGCCTAATTAAGGTACGGGAACATTCCCGAAGAAAACGGATCCATAAAATGGATTAAAAACGCTAATGAAGCTTTAGAGCACGTTTTTCGAGAAAACTCAAAAACGTGACTTTGAGTGGTCAAATAGACCCATAAAAATTATAGTAAATCAAATAACTATAATTCAACAATAATGGAAGCTTAAGAACCATTAAAATTAAAGAAAAGAAAAATCCGGAAAAAAGGTCCGGTTGGTGAATAGTGCTAAAGCCGAGTAATTAACGAGTGTTTCTTGTGAAAAGACAAAAAACCCCCAACTTAATTAACTAATGGGCCAGTTTTTATTAGTAGTCATCACTCCCCTCTCTCAATTTGTAAACTAGCAAATTAGCTAAAAGTAAACAAAAAGCAAAAAGTGAAAAAGTAAACAAATACCCCTTTTTACACTCTCTCTCTCTCACTCTCATTTCTTCCCCCTCTCAGCCGTATCACTCCCCTCTCCTTGGCGATTTCTCCCTCCCTCCTTCTTCCTCACGCCAGCTGAAGCTTCATCAATGGCTTCCCTCATTCTTTCAGTTGCCCAAGTTGCTGCACAACTCCAAATAAAAAACATTACATATTCTTGCTCCTCTCATCAAGATCTATCTTTCCCTCTTTTCAAAATCTTCAAAGGATGAAGTTATTCTCCATGGGATATCCCATTTGAAGAGAAAATCAGCTTTATGGAGCTAATGAGTCTCCTCTTCATCCAAGGTAAGAAAATCCAAGAAAAAAACGCACTTTTCCTTCATTCCTTGGTGTGGCTGATTTGCCCCCTTTTGATACCTTGATTTCTCTTGTTTTGGAGCATTAAATCATGTCTTAAATGGTGGTGGAACCCTCCTCTTGATTCAAGGTTTAAAACCCTTTTCTAGAACTCCTAAGGTAAAACCCTAACTTTGTGTGTTTTAAGTCATTCATTGAATTAGAGTTATTCCAAGGGGTTTAGGAGTTAATTATTGTTCATTGTTTACCTTTGGTGTTGGGCTAAAATTTGGCAATCACATTGCCCACTTGACCAAAAATGGGAAGAGGAATAGAAGAGGAGAATTGAAAAGGAACTTGGACGATTAAGGTAAAAAGCTAACCTTAATGTTTATCCTGATTGCTTATAGAATTTGGGATGGGCTAATTAAATGAATGAACCAAAATCCTGCTAGAAATGTGCTTGGTTGAAATATGAGAGAATCATGAATTAATGACATTGAGCTAGTGAGAGATTGATTGTTTGAATTGTGATTTAAGGGCTTAAGAGCCATGCATTATGTTGTGTTTGGATAATTATGGATGTGATTTGGATGAATTGAGTGCTGGTAGGACCCTTTATGGGTGTGGCTAGTTTTGAGTTGATTTAGGTAGAAATCGTGTTTTTGGAAATGCTAGGATTGCAGGTGAGTCATGACACAATTTGAGTAGAAAACCTAAGGAGTTAGGTGTTGTATTGGGTGAGAATAGCCTAGGGATTAACTAAGTGTTGAAAGGGATTCACTTGGGATAGATAACCACCCTAGGAAGGCTTGATTAAAGATGGGAGTGGTGTAAAAATCTGTAGCAAATGGTTATAACAGTGCCTTGGAAGAGTTAGAAAAGAACTAGAGTGTTTGACCTTGAAAATGAAGAGTGAACTTGGGAACTAGAAAGGGGAATGTTTAGGATGAATTTGGAATGGTCAAATTGGGTGAAAACAAAGTGTAAAACTGTCAAGAAAAGTTTAGAAATGCACAAGTGAGCAAAATGCAAATGTGAGAATTGAAATAGGTGGAATTAAACAAGAATTTGGGTAAGGATTTGACCAATGATTTGAGAAGGTTTAGAGCATGATCAAGAGTGTTTTAAGGTGGTTAAATATGTTTAGGAACATGTGTAATGATTAGTAAAAGATTGGGTGAGGATTAAGGTGAGTTTAGAGTTCAAAAACTGTAAAATTTGACAGTTCCAGGGTTTGTCTGGGTTTGTAAATCGGTACACAAACCCGGACCACCTCAAAAATTAGGCAGAAAGTCATCCCAGGGGGTGGTCCGGGTTTGTAACCCTGGACACTAACCCGGACCACATGAAATACAAGGCAGAAAGTGATTTTCGGGATTGGTCCGGGTTTGTAACCCTGGACACCAACCCGGACCAGTGTAAAAATGCATCAGAATGTATTTTAAAGTGTTCTAATGTTGGGGAATTGATTGGTATTGGTTTTAGATGATGTTTAGGACTTGTTTGGGGACATATAAATGTCCTTAGAAGTTTAAACAAGGTTGAGAGCTGAATGAAGAAGTTGTGAGCTTAAGAGCACATGAACAAAGTTAAGGTATAACGGGACAACGGGGTTAAATACGGGGTACAAGTCGTCCACACATTGTATTACCTTAATGTTAATAAAACCACTTGGAATGTTATCAGTGGTTCGAGAACAACCCGAGGAACGTAAGGTGACATGGTAGAGTAATCCATGGTGAAAGGTACGATTTTCTCATGCCCTGTATGCTACCGGGATTACACTGATTTTGTGTTGTTGTTTGCTTGTGTGCCGACTTAATCAAGATAAAAGCATGAAAATGATCCATTGCATTTGATTGTATGTCTTGATGCACGATGTATCAGCTAACCATACTTAAATTATTTTTTGGTCTAACTTAGTGTTATAGACCGACTCATAGATGAGTATTGTTTGATTAGTGACTCGTAGAAAGAGTCGTTCGTAAATTAACGAAAACGTGGAAACACACAAAAACTATCGAATCAAGAATAACGATAATACAAACCTATGAACTCACTAGAACATGAGAGAGTTTTACGGGATTAGTAAACTCCCGATAATGGTTAGAGAACCGAATTGAAATAATCCACGAAACAAATAACGGTGGAAGAATATAATGAACCTATATTTAGAGGATGGCGATAGTTCAAAGATATGAACTTATGAGAAAAGTAAAAGAGATAAAAAGGACCATCAAACTCCTTTAAAAGTTAGTCGATCTACAATGTGAGGATCCGACCTAAATTGAGAAAAATGTCCCGAACATAAAAGTATTCGATAAGTTGGGGAAACCCTTAAATCTGAGAATACTAGACATTGAGAAAATTCCCTAAGCTATTAGATGATATCAAGAGAGATACTTCTAGGCTAATCTATAATATTGTGATATGACTCCGAGAGAGGAGTATTGGGAATTTGAGTAGTCCGGCAGAGATACAGACGTTTGTGAATTTGAGGAACTAGGTGTATAGTTCCGTTTGATAGTCGAACCTTCCCACCATGCTAGACCCGGTGTAGGGTCGTAGCCGGGGAAGTAAGACGAGAATTTGTAAGCCCGGTGGTGAGTCTTGTGTATGACTCTCCCGGAGGTCATGGGTAATGACTTAAAAGATATCCATTTGAGAAGTTGAGAATTTAGATTGAGATTTAAGAACTTGAGAATTGAGATTGAGATTTAGAATTCGAGAATTCAGATTATGAGTGAGTTGAGATTGAGTTTGAGAAGAGTTGAATCTGAGCTTGGGGATTGAGAAATTGAGCTTGAGAATGAGAATAAGAGAGCTTGAGTAAGAGTAACCCAAGAGAATGGGTAAGATAATGAATAAGTGACTAAGGCATAGTGAGGTAGAAACCCTCAAGGCCTAAGTGTAAGTTAATACTAACTAACAAACTTGTTATGTTAGTTGTTATTGTATTCCTTGTTTGAATGTCTTTGAATGCGAGCATGATTAATGAATTAAAAATGAATCTCATGTTCTCGACCAAAGTAGTCGGCGTACCCCCGTTAGCCCACGGGGTATGCGAATTTCATACCAGCAATTTGCTAAGCCCCTTGGGGCACCGTTTTTACTTACAGGTACCTTGGAGACGATTACCGTTCGAGAGTAGGAAGGGGATGATGGTTAAACATGGGTAGTTGAATAGTAACATTTGTATATTGTAAAGGTTGTATGTAAGACCGAAATGATATCGGTAATCTTGAGAATTGTAGAGACTCGGTATAGAATTGATTTGAGGTTGTATATATATTTGATTTGATTAAGGAAAGAAATGTATTGTTTGATATAAAGTACTCGGTATTCAAGTTCATCAGACCGATAGTAGATTTGTATTCAGATTGGGCCTTGTTAGTCACGTGGGTGACTAACGGCATTGTTCACCACCGTTTGTAAGTGAATTTCCGCTGCTTTGGTATTGGTAATTGAGACGGATTAGGGGATAATGATTTGATTAGCGGTAGGGGTGTTACACACGTTGCCCTTTGTCGTCAGCTCCCTTACCAACGGCCATCTTTTTAGTGCATGATCCTCGTTTCTCAGCTGGACGGTAATCTCCGCCTTAGTGGCGGAGAGTGAAACATGACTTTCGATGAATAGCGTAATGAAGAGAACACATGGAGTGAAGAAAATGAATAAATTAATACCAAAATTACCATGATGAAGAGAATGGATACCGTGCGTATTATTTTTGCAAGTTTAGGGTTGAAAAATTGTAGCAATTGATGTGAAAAAATTAACTAATTTAAAAGAAAACACTTATTTTTTGCTTTTATAAATAATGTCATTGAGTAGTTGTTTCGACTATTTATTTACCAATGTCATATTGTATTGGTAATAATTCATTTTATTTAAAATAAGGTATAATTTGTTTATTATGTTGTATGATGTATACATTAATAAACTTCAATAATTAATTATCATAGTTTTCTTTTATTCAAATGTGAACAAGTAGTTAGTGTTTAAAAACTTCGTATAGTTACAATTGTTGGTACCCATTGATACACCTTAATATAAATGTCGAAATTGATTGTAATAAAAATTTTTTGTCTTCCTAATTAATAAATTATGTATATATTAATCTATATATATTTGTTAGTAGTTTCTTTATTAACATCTTAACAAAAAATGTTTTAAAATAATATAAATTTGTAATTATAGCACAGAAATTGGTAAACGCACTACATGTAACTAACTTAACTAACTTCTTCAAAAATGCCAGACGAAACAACTATACTGCCAAATAACAGTTTTCAAAACAGTCACAAATATACCAGCATAAACAACTAACAAAACGCTGCAAAACTGCCAGCCAAAACAACCAGACCAAAACAGCTACAAAACAACAACAAAGAAGTCATGTCGAACTGAGCCTTAGTGTTTTAAACTTTACACTTTTATCCATCCCAAAAATCAAAGGGCTTTCAAGGGATAAGATAGATCCAACGGTAGAATAGTCAAATTCTCAAGAGTGTTGAAAATGGAGGTGTGGAACATTTTTTTTTTTGAAATGAGGTAAGACTGATATAAATAATGGTGAATGTGTTTATACAAAATGAGATATATAGTGGTACCTATATATCAGATTACCAGGGATATACATATACGCAAGTGGCATCAAAATACAAAAGGGAGGCGTCAAGCCATCCTATAGCCAAGTGTCCAAAAATAGGAGAAAGGACATCTATACACCTCTATGGGAACACCCCAAGAATTAAGAAGATAGGACCCTATCAAGCCAATCAGAATCACGCCTGGTAGAGGACTTCATCCAGATGCTCGTCTTGGTTGCACGCTTGATATCCACAATGATGAGAGGTGGGTCTCTAGATTAGTTCGCCATTGCTCGCTTGCATATTTTAATCCAAATGTAGTAGATTGTATTGGCGATGGCAGCTCGTCTCACAAGGTCTTTATGTCTCTTACTTTTGCAGTTTTAAGAACCAATAAGACCAGCTAGAGAGGCTGGTTCTGTTGGTGGAGATCTGCAGCCAATCATAAACACATCACCAGATCTTACATGATACACTGCAAAAAAAAGGAAAAGATGGCTACTCGTCTTTGGAGCCTGCTCACAGAGCCAACATCTGTTAGCAAGATTAATACCCCAGGATTGCAATTTGTCACAAGTTTTGAGCCTACCTCTAAGCGTAACCCATAAGATGAATTTAGTTTTAGCCCAGGATTTCCAACAAATATTAAACCAGGTGAAAGGATGCCTTGGGGCAGAGATATCGTGATAAAGGGAGTTGACCCTGGTCGAGGAAGATAGGAAAGGAGGAGAGAGGTGGCATCTAGGATGGATCCACATTGCTTGATCCACCAGTCTCAGGCATGGAGAATAGTTTTCCAGATCCAGGGGTCATCCCTTTTTAGGGATATAGTCCAAATGCTAGAGTCCCGAAGGAAAACACTGTGGATCCATTGGATCCAAAGTCTCTCAGAATTTTTTGTGATAGCAATAATGTTTTTGGTGAGGAAACACATGCTCCATTTATGGATATCTTTAAGGTCTAGCCCACCATGGGTTTCGGTGACAAACAGGCTCCAGAGCTCAGGCTACCGGAGGGGTGGGGCTACTCGCGCCATCACCAGCCCAAAGGAAGGAGCGAAGCTTTTTGACGATACTTTGAATGACATTTTTTGGTATGGACACACAGGAGGCCCAGAAGCCATTGATGCCAAACAAGCAACTTTGAATGAGGGTGAGACGACTAGCGAAAGATAGATGTTAACCCCCCTAGGAAGCGATAGCATTATGGATGCAATCGATCAAAGGGGAAAATCATATTTTGAGGCTTTCTCAGAGATATGGGGATACCAAGATAGCGGAAGGGAAAGGCATCCAGATTGAAGCCAGAAGACGCGAGGATGGAATTAGCTAGTGAGGGGGGGGACCTCCCCCAAGGAATATGTCAGATTTAATAGGGTTAAGCTTGAGCCCGGAGGCCTCCGAGAAGAGATAGACTGAGTTGAGCATGAGGGAGATAAAGGCCTGATCCCTCTATAGAAAATGAGGGCATCGTCTGCAAACAACAGGTGGGAGAGATGTAGGGTCTACAGGAAGGATGGTAATGAAAGTTTGGGTTTTAGGAGAGCTTGTCAAGGAGACGGTAAAGCATGTCCATGACCAGAATAAAAAGTTAGGGGGAGATGGGATCTCCTTGCCTAAGGCCTCTCACACCTTTAAAGAATCCCTAGGAGACCCATTGATGTGATGGAGAGAAAGAAGAGGAAGTTACACACTTCATGATCCAGTTGGTAAACATAGGGGGAAAGTTTAAGACGTGAGCGTATCCTCGAGAAAGGACTAGTCTACAGTGTCGAAAGCTTTGCGAATATCCATCTTCATCATACAGCGAGGGGATACTAAAGGAGTATTTTCTCCATTTCATTATATAAAATTCATTATTCTTTATAAAAGTGCTTGCAAAACTCATTTTCTCTAAAAACAACATCTTCCTCATTTTTATTATTACCTTTAGTTGTGAAAATCTTACTTTAAAAATATCTTTTTATCCAATATGCACTAAAAAATTATCTTATTAATTAAAAGCCTTTAGAACATTCCTTATTTATTCTAAAATGAAAAGTTACGTATTTTAGAATAAATTTGTTAATCCATTATTAATATTTAAAACAAATAGCTTTGAAATCCTATTTTTATATATTTTCACCCACCTTCAAAAGAAAACTCAATTATCCCATCATTTTAATATAAAAAAATCAATTTTTATCTCCGAGAAGTTCTCATTTATTGTTCTAAAAAAAAGTCACATTGTTTTTTACCTAGTGGTCATGCCATTTTAAGAAAATAATTTTTTTTAAAATCTATCTTTCATTTTTTCTTCACCAAATAAATATGTTTCCTCTTCTAAATTTTTCTCCTTTTTTATTATTTCACCATGAGAAATATTAATTACTTTTACACTTACCTATTTGCATTTAATTTCTAACTCTTGCTTTGTTTTTATGTTCCATGATTTTGAACAAGAAATCTCGATCGTACAATGACAACGGCATGTTGAGATTCTCGAGGAATGGGTAGAGTACATCTCTATTCATCTAGTATGATTGAACATAGAGCTAAGTGGGTTATTCTCTAGTAATTGCAATTGTAGTATGAAAGTGGGATGTGGTGCCCTTTTCTAATGTACGTTGTACTCATAATATACCTTGTGTGGTGGTGTGGTAAGAAAGTGGTTTCATGTGTTTGTGTTGTACTGTGATAACAATAAATTGTGGTTTGTGAATGTGATGCAACACCCCTTTGCAATGGTGGCATCTTTCTCTTACACTTTAAACAGATTTAATGAATATTGTGTTGTTTAAGAAATAGATCTAAAAAAAGACTATAGATTGACCCAGTCGAACATCCCATCAGGGTCAGAAAAGCAGTCTTGTTTTGACCGACCCACAAGACCACCCAACTAAATTGGTCATTGATGGAAATAAGTCTTGCCTTCCGATCGACCCATAAGACTGCCCAACTAGGTTGGTCTATAAGGGTATGAATGTCTTGGGTTTTGAATGATTCAAGGACCCCTCATTAAGGTCGGTCTCTCTTCTCGGAAACTGATCAACTAACCCAAGTGACTGCCCCACCTACAGTCAGTCGCTCATCTCGGCAACCGACCGACTGACCCAAGCGACAACCGCACCAAGGTTAGTCGCTAAGGGGTTACAAGTTTCTTCATATAACTAACCCAAATGACTGCCCTATCCAGGTTGGTCAATGAAGGTCAAAAGTCTCGGCTTCTAACTGACCTAACTAGGTTGGTATCTTATTTTGGGCGGCTCATTTTAATAACCACTGAGATATGGTAAAACCTATTTAGGCGGTTGCACAACCACCAAGACAGGCTTACGCCCCTATCTTGTAGGGCTTATTTTTGTAGTTTAAAGTGTTCTGAAATAGCAAAAATAGGGTGATTTTTACTTGTATTGAATATAGATCCAAACTTGAAACAATTCAAATTGAACCTTTAATATAGGTCCCACCAAAATCCCAAACTGAAATTACTACCATAATGACTTGGACTGAAGTAACTGAAATCTTGATAGGGACCCCACACTATATAATAAGCAAGCTAACTTGATATTTTTTTTCAAAAGAACCAACCACTTCACATTAACAAGTAACCAGATGCATAAGTACATAGTTTTAGGTTCATACAATCCAATTTGTAATCATCCGGTTTGGAAAGCGGTAACTAAACTAACACCCTATAGATGAAAATCATGTTCTAGAAAAGATGCGATTCTTACTGACCAGAGCAACCTTGAGCCCTACCAGCTCATCATCATAGACAATAGTAAGCCAAAACATAACTATAAGTGACCTAGACTTCAACAAAGCAATATAGCCATAACTTTTTAAAGCTATAGAACATAAGCAAACTATAGCCAAAACAACTAAACCAAAACCTAAGGATACTACAGGGAAACTAAAACCACAACTATTAGATTAAGAGCACGATTACTTTAGTCACCTTACACAGAAACCAGCCACCTTGCATGTTCCCACTGATCATCACCCCCACTTTGATCCATCCCCTTCTATCGTCACCAAGGAGTATTCCAATCATAAACAAAAAGGTAAGTGAATTAGCACTTAAACTTGGGAGAAAGTGCCCCGATTTAGTCGACCGACAATGCTCTGCTTTTGTTTGCCAGATTGGGTAGTTGTTGAAGAAGACACAAGCGACATCTTCATTTGCACTCTGAATCAAAATATGCTGTCACATTCCAACACCAGATAAGGATGAATCAGTGCTAATATGGAATCATTTGACTCATAGACACCATATAGCTATAGATATTGGAAATAAGCAATGATACTGGTTGGGAACTCTTAAGTAAGTGTTTGTTGGTGATGCAAGACATACATCACCAATTGAATAACAGGGAGGTTGCCTATGGCATGAAGGGAATCCCTCATCATTATCCACATTCTCATTTACCATCAGAGAGTCGTTTCCAATTCAAAACTAAGCAAACAGCAGAGGAAATACATTAAATGATACACAAAAATTTGCCCACACACCGAAGTACTCTAAAGCCCACTTACAAAATCACAGAGGTGGGAAAAGTGATAAACAGAGTGAAACCCAAAACACTGATGAACACAGAAATAGTTGATACACATATACTCAAAAAGGAGAAAGACAAGGAAAGCCCTCACGGAATACCCTTTGGTGCTTATGAAGTAAAGAAGCTAAAGGAGCCAGGAGATAATGGAGACTCCCTCTTGCCAAAGGGGGTCTTCCTCTTTCCAAAGAGAGCTTTAATTCCTCTTGCAAATGAGAGAAGATATTATGTATTCCAACAACTTATACTTGCCAAAGCTAGAAGATGAATCAAACAAACTTGATATGTAACTTCAACCAAAACTCATTAGAATTGTGATTACCAAAATTGATCCGAACACGGCCCTAGTATTACAAAAGGTGCGAAAACGTGAATTCATTTGATCTAAACTAAGTCTGAACAAAATATAAACAATCTTAATTGAACTTTAACGAAACCCGAACCAAGTCACCTGAATTCACAAGCCTAGTTATAATATTGAGCGAATAGATAGTAGATAGATAGATTGAGAGAAAAAGTATTGAATATATAATGCTCTAGTCAATCTTTTCACTTGGTATATGCTATTTATACACTGCAAGACGAGTGAAATTTGTCAAAGACATTAAGTAATTCATGATTAAAATAGAGAAATAAAAACATGAAGGTGTATAAAAGGGACAAAACGTAGAAATTCATAATACTAAGTTAATCTATATAAACGAAAAATTACATATTCAAAATTGTTATGTTTAGTATTAATAGTGATGATAATAATACTTTGAATGTCGAGCAAATGGTTGAGTAATAAAATAGAGTTCACCTTAGCTGTATATTGCACCTTGTTTGGAATATCCGGTCAGCTTGAAATGGGACCTCTGTTGTAGTCTATGAAATGCACAGAAAAGGGAAATCTGCTCAACTTATCTTTGAGATTATGCCTATTTCCCGCACATTGTCATGCTATTTTGTCAGGTAGCTAAAAATGTCAGAAGTCACCATTAAACATCCTTTTACAGAAGAGTGCATCATCCTATTGCTATATTCTGTGTTTTAATTTGTCCTATCAAAGAGACACCCACTTTCTGAGTTACATTTCTCTCTCTCTCTCTCTTCCTCGTGTGACCCACCCATTTACTTACTTTTGCTTAAACCTATCATATAAATAAGATGTTCTGGGGCAATCCCAAAGCAAATACTCACTCACTTTCCCATCATCGATCTCTCCTAGGTAGCACACTGAGTTGACTTACGATATGGTGATGGAGATAGATTCAGTTGAAGAGAGAAAGTGGGTTTTCAGTAAAGGATGGAACTGGTTTACTTCCTTTATAGTGAAGTGTAGGGATTGGTTGATTGAAGTGGGTAAACTTGTGAAGAAGATTGGAAAAGATGATCCAAGAAGAATCATACATTCTATTAAAATGGGTGTTGCAGTTACTTTGGTATCACTTTTCTATTCGGTTAGACCACTTTATGATAGTTTTGGAGTTGCAGGGATGTGGGCTGTATTGACTGTGGTGGTGGTGTTTGAATTTACTGTTGGTAATAACCTAATCATCATGCATACTTATGTTAACTTCTCTTTTTCTTTGAAGAAAGACTACTCTTTGTTAATTGTTTCTGGACATCAAACCTAGCTATTATATATGCAGGTGGCACTATCAGTAGATGCCTAAATAGAGGATTTGCAACAGTAAGTGCGGGTGCTCTGGGTGTTGGAGTAAAATACTTGGCCAGTTGCTTCACAGATGAAGGAGAACCTATTGTTCTTGGGATCCTTGTTTTCATCTTAGGTGTGGATACATTAATAATTTTATAATTAATACGTTTCATTTAATAATTAGCTTCCATATGTATATATAATACAATGTCTAGTTTTTAGTTAAACTTAAATTAAATCTGAAATTAATTAATGCTTGGTGTTAATTAAATCATTGCAGCTGCAGCGTCGACATTTACTCGTTTCATGCCACGAATAAAGCGAGATATGATTATGGAGTCCTGATATTCATCTTGACATTCAGCTTGGTGGCTATTTCAGGGTACAGAGTTGAGGAGATCATAGTTTTAGCTGAACAAAGGATAATAACAATCTTGATTGGTTGTGCACTTTGCATGATAGTATCTAGTGTTATCTGTCCAGTTTGGGCTGGTCAAGAACTACCTCCCATATGTCAAATAACGTTGATAAGTTAGCTTGTTTTCTGGAAGGTACGTCTTTATATTGATTTGCGTCAAATATTAGCATTAGCTAGTATATAAATGTATAAGAAGATCATTTTCTGCTTGAACTTTGCTGCACTAGCTGGTTTCCAGCCACTTATAAAAAAAATGCATAAGAGTACCGCGAGATCGGTAATCTAACAACTATATGATGTGTTACTTGACAGCTTTTGGTGAAGCATATTTCAATAATGCAATTGATCATGGTGAGAGTGAAAATCCAGTTTCAAGGAATGACGATAAATCCTTTATGCAAAGTCATAAAAGCATCTTAGTCTCTAAGAGCACTGAAGACAGTTTGGTATGCTATATATAAGGAATTGATCTTGTCTTATTCTATCTATGCTGTTGATGACATTTCTTTCATTATTGATGCTAATTATTATATCGACATTGTACACAGCCAACTAATTAAGACCCATTTACTCATATTATTAAAGGCAAATCTGTCAAGATGGGAACCATATTGCCATGGACGCTTCATTCTTCGTCATCCATACAAGCAATACTTAAAGTTAGGTGGTCTAGTAAGACAATGTGCTTATCAATTGGAATCTCTCAGTGCATACATGGAGGCCGACATCAAGGTATTATTGATTGTGTGTTTTCATACGTTACATATACACTTCTCAAATATAGACGAATGTCAACAGTTAATTAATGTACATACAGTTTCACCAGAGTTTCGAAGAACCATTCATGATGCAAGCACTAAGATAACAATTGAAGCAAGTCATACTCTAAGTGGGTTAGCATCATCCATGAAAACAAGGACTTCCCCTAAAAGTTCAGAAGTGGATATTCATGTTAACAACTCAAAATTAGCGGTGAAGAACTCAAACATGGACTTAGATCCTTTACAACTTCTAATTTGGCACAAGAAGAGGTTCTAGCAATAATACCAGATGCGACGGTTGTGTCAATATTGATCAACATTGTGGATTTAGTAGAGAAGATTACAGAAGCTGTTTTATGGACTCTCTGAGGTTGCAAAATTTAAGTCTCAAATGAAGCCCACAGTTTCACCAGAGTCGACCAAACAACCAACTCATCATCACTACTTTATCTTCATCGGGGGATCGTGAAACCTATTGTTCTAGATGAAGAAGGAAATATGGGTTCTTGTCCGGATCATGTGACAATAGATGTGGGGTATGGGGAGCTTCCTAATACTGAACAGGCAACGGTGATCGACAACAATGATCCCAAGGGGGGTGTAAAATTTTGTAGTGACCAACATGTAATTACGTATGCTAGCTAGGTATTGATGCAGGATGGTTATATTTGAAGACCAACTTTGGTTTTTCTTTTACTTGGGTTTATTTAAGTTTGATTATGCCAAATCTAATATATGTCCCTTGTCATCATACCAATGATTCTGCAAATGAAATGGTCAGTTGAATTTATTGTCATCCCGATAGGTAAAAGTTTATGCCCGTGGTGCATGTTGGGCATGGAGAAGCTGGAACATGTGGTGAGTTTTTGTCCGAAAATTGTGGGAGTATGGGAACAGATTCTACGCTGGTGGAATATTATGTTCTACTTCAAATCATCAGCAGTAGAAATTTACCAATATTGGTTCTCAGTTCCGTTAGGCAGCAAATCAAAGAGAGTGTGGGAATCGACGTTGTGCTATGGGGTCTATTACATATGGCTACATCGCAACAATGTAATATTCAGAAACGAATCCGCTAATATTACTCAAATCGTGATGCAAACCAAACTTGGAGTTCGGAGGTGGACAAAATCTTGGTGGAAGGAGTTCTCCTCACTTGCGGTTTTTTCATCGGAGCAACTTCTCTAAGGGACTATGTGTAGGATAGATACCTTGGACCTATTTTATAACATTTTTGTAGTTCGGACTGTGAGTATATGTATCATGGTAGTAAGCTTGCTGTTGTTCATCTAAGTTTTGAACTTAGTAGTTTGGCATCTAGGTTGTATTTCGACGTTTTTTTGGGCTATTTCGGCGGTTGTAAGTTAGGAACCGCCGAAATAGCTAGGCGTGTTTTTAGAACAAAAAAAACACCTATTTCGGCGGTTCCTAGCTAACACCGCTAAAATAGGTGTAATTTTTTAAAAAAATTGTTACTGTTGCCCCATCTTCAACCTCGCCAGTTAGGGTTGCAAAATTATAGTGAGGCGTAGAGAGATGTTCGTTGTTCGCCAGCTAGGATTGCAAAATTACTGTGAGAGGCGCACAAAAAAGAGGCGCACAGAGCATGTTCTTGGTTCTCTAGTTGCAAAATTACCGTGAGTGAAGAGATTGTAGGCGCAGAGCATGTTCCTTGTTCGCCAATTCGGGTTACAAAATTACCGTGAGGCGTAGAGCATGTTCATTGTTCGCTAGTTAGGGCGCACGAAGAGAGGTGCATAGGGCATATTCCTTGTTCTTCATTGCAAAATTACCTACAATGAAAACGCATAAAGCATGTATGCATATCTTGTTCAATAAAGAGAATAAGATAAGTTCGAGTATATTACTGGTTCAGAATGAACATCAGCCTCGTCTTCAATCTGGTGAGCGAGATGTAGCAGTTGGTAGGGGTGAGTAAACAGGGTGGTTATTTTGGTTATCCGAAATAACCATTCTTTTTTTTCGGATTCGATCACCGTATTTTTTAAACCGTTTTATAAAAGTTCGGTTATTTCGGTTAAAATGGTTATCCGTAATAAGCTATGGTTTGGTTAATAAATATTGAAATTCAAACTTTGGTTATCCGTAATAACCGAACTTTTATAAAAATATTTTTATAAAAATTATTTTTTATCTTTAACCCAATAATTTTAATAATATTTTGCTACTCGCTTAATTAGGTTTAGGTTTTGATTATTTCGGTTAATTTAGAAATTTGATTTTTTTTGTTATTTTAGGAAGTTCAGTTATTTTGATTATTTCATAAACTTCAGTTATCGGGCAGTTAACGGTTATTAGTGTAACATAAAAATGGTTATCAATTAAAACGGTTATCGGTTAAAACAGATATTAGTATTAAATTGGTTAATTCGGTTATAACCAAAATAATCGAACACCGTACTTTATTTTAAACTTCGGTTATTGGATATCCGTTTTAACCGTTTGCACACCCCTAGCAGTTGGAGTGATGTATCACTCCATAGGCGTAGACACAAGAATAGAATGAAGGGGGAGGCGGAGGCACAAACATGAAGAGAATGAAGAGAGAGAGAGGAAGCGCTAGAAAAATTTCATCTATTTTTGCGGTTCTTAGGTAGGAACCACCGCAATAGACTAAAAAAAATTGGGAATATGAAAAATTGAACCGGGACGACCTTATTTCGACGGTTCCTAGTTAAGAACTGCCGAAATAGGTGTTGTTTTTTTTACACCACATAATAATGGACGACCCTATTTCGGCGGTTCATAGCTAAGGACCACCGAAATAGGTGTCTTTTTTTACACGAGAAGTTTTTGGGCCCTATTTTGGTGGTAGGTCGAGATAGGCATTTTTTGCACTAGTGACTCTTTTTCCTCCTTTGTTTTTTCCAATGGATTTTTCTCAGGGAGGTTTTAATGAGACCCAATTTATGCCCATCCACCTAGTTTATCAGGGTACTATATTATCTTTAATAAATGGCTCTATGCCTTAATTATAAAAAGGGAAATTCACGATATATCCCTGTTTTCTTTCGTAATTCACAATATATCCCTGTGATTTTCGTAATTCAACTTTAAACATGCTTAAATGTTGCCCAAAATTGATGAAACTTTACATGGACGATGCTAAAGTGTTATATTTTGGTCCAATATCAAATTTGAAGCTTTTTAAGCTCACATGTGACCTGTGGGACCCAATGAATATGTGAATGTTCATTGGGTCCCACAGGTCACATGTGAGCTTAAAAAACTTCAAATTTGATATTGGACCAAAATATAACACTTTAGCATCGTCCATGTAAAGTTTCATCAATTTTGGCCAACAATTAAACATGTTTAAAGTTAAATTACTAAAATCACAAGGACATATTGTGAATTACGAAAGAAAACAGGGGTATCTCGTGAATTTTCCCTTATAAAAAAAACATGATGTTATGATCAGTAT
The DNA here is from genome assembly GCA_023374045.1 of Limonium bicolor. Classification (NCBI taxonomy): domain Eukaryota; kingdom Viridiplantae; phylum Streptophyta; class Magnoliopsida; order Caryophyllales; family Plumbaginaceae; genus Limonium; species Limonium bicolor. The sequence goes on from CM041779.1 coordinate 339,324,710, forward strand.
TAATTATTGGAGTTTTTCTTACAGCGTAATGGAAATTTCTTGCCTAGCTAGATAGATCCATATGTGTATAGGCAACTTCCATACATTTAGTGTACTTTTAGTCACATACTAACGTACTAATATATTCCTTCTACTTAAGACATTATCCTCACATCATTCATCTCTCTAGTTTCCTGACTTTATATGGCTCTTGACGTCCAATGTAAAAGATGAAAGCAAACCCTAGCCACCTTGGCTCTAGTATGGTCCTCTACGGAGGCGATTTTGGCGTGATGCTTGTTGTGCCTCTTCAAGTTTGAGCTTACAGTGAACTATCTGATGATGGCCTTTCTGGGAAAGTCGGTATCCTCATCGCCACTGGTACTTTCTAGTCTTCGTGCTTCTCGGAAATTCTTGATTTATTAAGTGGTTGTTTAACTCAAAGACATGAGTGGATTGCGAGCAACCAATGAATTACAAGTTGTAGTCTGTTTGGTTGCACCCAACACTACAGTACATGAGTAAGAAAAAGGAAGCATCCCTCTCCTTTCCATTTCAGTATCGTTCTCTTCGGAGGCGATTTTGGCGTGCTCCTCGTTGCGCCTCTTCATGTTTGATTTGAGGCTCTTTGAGAACTACAAGTGATTTCTTGTTCGCAGCGTTGGATGATTGCTTTAGCGATTGAAGGACCAAGAGTGTAAATCGAGCTTCTTTGTCTACGGGTGTCTTAGTAAGCTATATTTCATAGATCTCCTTCTCCGGAGTGCTGCGGGTTAGGATTTATCCTATTGCCAATTAATTAGGGGCTTTTAGCGTTTGATCTTGGCTCGTTGTTGCCCTGTCTGGTTTGATAGGTTGTTGTTGGTCAAGCAGGGTTGTTAAGGGTTTTCAGGATTACTATGTTTCCTAAGTACTATGATCAAAATATGAGTGGTGTAGGTGCACTCGTGTTGTCTTGTTCCTTTTATAGAGGATTTACTTTCACTGGGTTTTTGGCTTACAACTTCATTCATTTTTGTGTGTGAGGAAACTAGGGTGCTTGAATGCTATGATTTCAACCACGATGAAGTTGATCAGTGACTAGGGTTGGGGGAGATCTTGGATGGTAATAGGTCGCAAGTGACTAATCTTGATTAGTGACTAGAAGCGGGAACATTTGGGTCAGCTTTCTGAACTAGAAAGGCTTACTTTTTTTTTGGATTTCAACAGGTTGATTAAAACCTTTTACTAAGGTGAAATTGATTATCATCAAGTCTTTTCGATCTGTATTGGAGCTTACTATTTCGGTGGTAGCCTCTACTTTTGTATTAATATAATCTTTGATGTCTTCATCAAGAATTTCTCTAAGCTGTTTGAGGGAGGTGAATATTATGCCTGGAAGGTGTGAAATAATTGTAAGTTATCCTATAATAGGTTCTATGGTGTGAGTAGCTCTATTATAATTCATACAATTAGGTACTTATCTTTTTTACCTATGAGCTAAGTAAGCAGTCTATTGATAGCTCTTTGAGTTGGGATGGGGATTATCTTCCTCCTAGAATCAAAGTGGCTTATTTTGTGTTAGGACCCTTCTTGTTAGGACCCCTAGATGCTGCTAGTATTAGTTAGTTATGTAATTGTTTTATCGTTATATAAAGATACCAAGCTCAATTAAAAAACCATCATGACCACGAAAAACAAACAATACTAACTTGACACCTTAACTAACTTAATTTTTTTTAGAAAAAATTACATTGCCCACCCATGAGGTATTGGAGAATTACAATGCCCACCCATGAGCTTTAGAAAATTACAATGCCCACCCAGATATTAAGAAATTACAATGCTCACCCATGAGTTTTAGTAAATTACAGTGCCCACCCATGTACTTATCAAAATGAGGTGAAAATCAAAGATCTAAGTAAATTTTACATTGATTAATCAATTCAACTATGTAAGCAATAAAAAGAAACCTAATTCACACCGTGCAACGTTGAAGTGATGAAATGAAGAAAACGTGCAAAATTACGAAGAATACATATATGTTCACCTCATTTTATTTGATTTTATTTCTTTATTTTGTTATTTTTAGGCATGGTTCATTTATTTGACTTCTAAGTGGTCATATAAGATTAATTTAGGGTTTATAATTTTTTTTACCATTGCCTAAGTTGTTTTTAAGGTAATCATTATTTATATATTCAATTTCCCTTTTTTTAGATAAGTACATGGGTGGGCATTGTAATTTTCTAAAACTCATGGGTGGGCATTGTAATTTCTTAATATCTCATGGGTGGACATTGTAATTTTTGAAAACTCATGAGTGGGCATTGTAATTCCCCAATACCTCATGGGTGGGCAACGTAATTTTCCCTTTTTTAACTATTAATCTTCCCATTATCATAACATTACATAATATGAGTACATAGATTCCACGACAAGAGCGAAACCAAATTGGGCCTATAGAAGGTGACCACCCTAATAACAATTTGTGCCTCATGGGATTTGGCATAAGTACTAAGACAAAAGAACATATAGTTTCACAAGTAAAGAGACTTAATTTGAAATTAAACAACACGGATGACAACTAGAAGATGATGGTCAACCCCCCTCAAACAGCTAATACTATTGTAGAGAAAAGTCTTGTCTACGTGGCTACAAGCTATCCCTTGAACACTACTAGAAAATGATGGCCATCCTGTCCATTGACTGCACTCTACTATTAATGCATTGTAAGCACTTATGCTCTGCTGGGCCCCATGCAATCATTCCCATAATTTCCTTTCCACAAGCGCAATTAAGAGGCCCAAAAATCCTCTGGGCTGACCACGTATCACTACCATTGTTCGCCACCTGTCCAAGCAATCCAACAGCAAGCACAGGGTGAGGCTCAAGAGATTGCAACGAAGATGTTACTCGGCCGGCAAGCCACAGTCCTTCGCCATAGGGAAACGAAATCAATTGTGATACACAAGGGCACCATTGGCAAGAGAAGATAGTGATAGATTGGTTCACCAGCCGTTAGCGCTCTTGTTGGTCAATGCACTTCCTGGCCATAAGCTTCCACATAGCAAAACCTAAAAGGAAAGATCAACCAAGGTTGACCTAGATGCACCCTATACAACCAACGATATGGAGACTCACTGCATTAACCACAAGAAACAAAAGCAGACATTCCTTGGTGAGGTCGGCACAAGAGCAGAAGCCAACCAAAAGCAAGGAGCCGCAGACCGTCATCATTTTCACCAGAGCAGATCGTCCACTGTCATCGTCTTCCATGAGAGCAGTACGCTCTTCGCCAGAGAAGCATACCTCTGTAAGTTAGTTCCTAAAGAAAAGCGAAAATGGCGAACAGGTCTGGAAAAGAGCTAGGCAAGAAGCGAAATCGTGGGATTAGGGGTAGCAATTTCAACACGACCCGTTTGACTAACACGAACCCGACACGAAGTTAGCGGGTTTAGGTTTTAAAATTTGACACAATTAAATAAACGGGTCAACCCGAACACGACTCGTTTAATAACAGTGTCGGGTTTGGGTTTAAGATATGTAACTCGCTAACCCGTTTAAGTAATTTATATTAAATAAATATATATTATAAATTATAGATTATTCTTTTCTTTATCAATTTTAATATATAAGATAATAAATATTAAAATTAAAGTTAATAATATCATAGAATGACAAATCTAATGTTAATTAATCAAATATTTTCTTTTATATAACTAAACTTGTTAGGTTTGAGTTAAATATATGCGGATTTGAGTTTTAAATTTGGACATAATTAGTTAATTGGGTCAGACGGGTCAACCCGTTTGATAATCCGGTCAACCCGTTTAATAACGGGTTGGGTTTGGGTTCATATTTTGACACGATTAATTAAACGGGTTGGGTCGGGTCAACCCGTTTAATAAACGGGTCGGGTTTGGGTTTAGCCTAACACGACCCGCGAACCCGTTTTGCCACCCCTACGTGGGATGAACATGTTATGCCCATATTTTTTTTAATCTTATTTTGTTTTGGTTCTGCAAAGGGAGTTGAATAATATTCTTATCTTATATCAGCTAGCTTATGTCATTTGTGTCCTTGTTTATTAATTAGAAGAGAGGAGAGCCATGGGTGTACTTTTATTTTATATTAATTATTAATTATGAGGGATTTTCTTAGTTCATTTATTCTCTTCCCACTTCTCATGATAGTTTCACGTTCACTTCCTCCTCTTTGCATTGCTTTTCTTCATCAGTAAACCTCCCCCCATTTGCTTTTTCCTCTCATCTTTAATTCCCTCCCAATGTCCAAATGCTAGATTGTTTGTGTGAATTTCGTTCGATAGTCAGTTGTTCTCGGGTTTGATTTGTAGATTTTGGTTTCATTCTTCATAGAGTTTTTCTCCCTCTTTGTTCTAATTTTGATTTTGGAATTCCGGAATTGTTCAGTCCGTCTGTTCGGGAATCTGAGTGAAGATTCGAGGAGGGTGTTGTGTGGAGTCCATAGATGTGAGCATTGCTTCGGATGTGAGATAGGTGGTAGATGGATTCAGTTGTGTGTATTCACCCACGAGGTTTCTGTTTGTCGTTTGTTTTTTATATATCTATGTTCGATTCTTTGATTTTGCGTGATTCCGGTTTGACTCCGAGTTTCCTTTTTGTTCAGTTAAAACCCCGTGGGAAAGTGTCTTGATTTGTGTATCTTGATATGGAGTTTGATGCTTTAACAATGGTGGATTTGGATATGGAATTTCTTCTGTTCATCTTAAAAAGTGCAGGTTTTGTTGTGTCTAGACATTCGTCCGGACCTGTATGTCTGGACGGTGCCTTGGATGTGTGTTTCCTTCGCCTATTTTGCTGTGTCAGAACTACCGTCCGGACATGTAAGTCTGGACGTGAAGTGAGGACAAGTTCTAGGTTTCAAATTCGGATTATGTACGGACTTGTAAGCCAGGACACAAGTCCGACACCTACGTAAGTTTTTCTCAAACTTTTTCCAAACATGTAATTACGGATTGATGTCCGGACGTGTCTCTATATTTCCAAACCGGCATGCATCTAGACTTGTATGTCCGGATGCATGTCCGAGCGTGTGAGATTCCACAGTTCAGCTTGCGTCCGGACTTGTAGGTCTGGCCACCACTCTGTTTTCGCATAACCTCTTTGTTTGAGCTCCGTTTTGATCGTTGTTCGCAGCGTTAGGTTCCTCTTAGTGTGTACTATCTATTTTAATAGCATGTGTTTATAAGTATTTTTATTCGAATCCGTCGTTATTCTTTGACCTATAATTTGCTCTGAAAAGTGTTTTGGCTTTTGGCTTCGGTTTGACTTTCCATGTTTTGCTGGTCTTGATTTAAGACTTCTGTTTCTTCAATGGTTCTAGTTTTTTTTTGTTCTAAGCCTTTGTGGTTAGGTGTTTGCGTTTTACAACACCTTCTGTTCTGATTTGTTAAGCTTCTGTTTTTGGACCTAGTTTTTGTGCATTCTAAGTCATGGTTAACTGGGTCGGGTTAACCTGTAACATGTTACGTAGACGTCATTTTGTTTTGTGGGACCGATGGGTTCTTTGGTCTACGGGCCATTTTTGTTTTGGGGTTGACGGACCCATTAGTCTTCTGACCATTTCTGCGTTGTCGATGGATCGTTTGATCCTTGGGTGTTTGCCCGTTCTGTATGTGTGTGCTGTGAGCTAGGGTCCCACCTCGGTTTTGTTAGTGGTCTATTTTTCTCTCTCTCTGCCCGTTTCTGATATCTGGCGGTCTGTTGTGTGCTTTCCGTCTTCTGAAAGTTTCTTGTTTGTAAAGCTTCTATCTTTTCCGCTGTTTAAGGGTCGGTTTGACCATTGCTTAGCTCCATTTTGATTCGGACTTCTATTTTCGACTTCTGCCTATTTAAAAGTCTTCTGTTATGATCTTTGATTCTGATTTTGCTAAGCTTTCGTATATATATGTATATTTGCTTATGTTCGTGAGCATGCTCAGCTGATGAAGTTTATCACCTGCTGAGCTATAGTTTGGCTCACTCCTATCTTCGTCTGATTTGCATATTTTAGCTGTTGGATGGAGCCTTCTGCTTTTGCTTTAGTTCTGAGTTTGCATTTTGTATTTGTACAGTTGGCCTTGAGGCCCCTTTTGTATTAGCTTCCGCTTGTATTTAGTTTTTGTAGTGTATTTGGCCTCCGTTTTGTTTTATAAAGACAAGTTGTAACATTATCCAGTAATATATGAGTTTTTATTTATGTTTTGAGGTATCGTTAGTGTAACCTAGCATGTCTTAGGAAATAAGCGTGTGGCGTGTGACAGTATCCGAACCAGGGTGGTTTGGGATAGTTACATTAAGTAGTATCAGAGCTAGGTTTTCCTTTTATTGGGAGATGTCAGGTGTTTGCATGTCTACACTTCCGTGTGTCATTGCCTGTTATCTGCTATGTGATGTTTACCGTGTGATTTGACCGTTAGCTGGTGTCAGTTATGTGCGTCTGCTCGGTGGTATTCCACTAATATCAGAGTAGTGCAGCAGAAGCATAGGTTTGCCTGTGTGTTTTCTGTGTTTAGAGTGTGAGTCTGAGGAATTCGGGCCTTTTGGAAAGGGCACCGTTGCGAGTTCTGGTGTGTCTCATTGTGTGCTTCGGGGTGTGTGTTTCTGACTGTGTGTTGTGCTTTGGTTATGAGTTGGTTGTGCTTTGAGTTTGGGAGTGAGTTGGTCCTTTGGATAAGGACATCCTCTAAGAGTTGAGCGTTCTTTCTATTTTTTCCCTCTTCTTTCCTCGTGGCAGTGTCACGTTCATTTCCCCTCTCTGACTTGCTTCTCTTCATTAGTAAACCTCCTTCCAATTGTTTTCCTCCTCTCATCTTCTATTCCCTCCCATTGTCCAAATGCTAGATTGTTCGTGCGGATCCCGTTCATCAGTCGATGTTCTTCCTCAAGTTTGACTTGTAGATTTTGGTTTCGTTCTTTGCAGAGTTTTCTTCCTCTTCGTTCCTGATTTTGATTTGGAATTATAGAATTATTCAGTGTGTGTGTTCGGGAATAATAGCCCATGAGAATATAGTTGGGCCGATAGTATTGTTATTATGTAAAAGCCCACTTATGTCTATAATAAACCTTACTGTATCCTATATATATGGTTATAGTGTCTCTATTACAATCAGACGATACAAAAGATATTTTCTACATTGTTCTATTCCTGTCGTTACTAAGGTATCAGAGCAACGTTAATGGCTCTCGCCTGATTTTTTTTTTCTCGATCCTTCTCTTCCGATCTCTAGGAGTTCTTTTCGACTATGGCTGAACAGGACTCCACCGGCTCTTCTGGAGATTGATCCACAGGTGGTCCAACAAATGACAATACTTCTTCAGCTTCACCTACATTGTAAGTAAATACACATCTTCTGTCCATTTTATCGGCAGTAACCAATTTAGTTAAGCTAAACATGATAATTATCGAATCCATAATGGTGTTCTTACTACCTTCTTGTGAGGGAATAATTTGTATCAGTTTGTGGATGGATCTAAATCCTGTCCAGCTCATGAGATCGATGGAGTTCTAAATCTGGAATTTGGGAAGTGGATCCAAACAGATCAATAGTTCATATCATTATATATGCTTCTTTTAGTGATGCTATGATCAGTCAGGTCATTGGTAGGAAAACCTCCGCCCAAGCCTAGAATTACCTTAATGAACCTTTGCTTCTTAGAGTAATGCTCAAGTTGGGCAGTTACTATATCAATTAGCATCTATTGAAAAACTTCCTACCAAAACCATTACCACTTATTACCAATCAAGCTCAAGCCCTTGTGGATTCTCTAGCCCTCATTGGTCACTTTGTTACTCACTGTGAAGGGTTTACCTGTTGAGTATGGATCTCTAGTCTCTAACTTACTGACTTGATCTGAATCTTGCACCCCATCCCAGCTATACAACTTCATGTTGTCTAATGAGACTTGGATCCTATAACACCACAAAACTACCAATCCCCCTTTGAACCTAACTCTACTACCTACACTTCATCATCTCAAGGAGATGGATAGGGGCGTTCTCAGTCAAACAGAGGAAGATCTAATTCCTCAAGAGGAAGGGTCGTGTTTATAATTCAAACCAATTTAACAAGCAAACTAGAGAATATGCCCAATGCCAGATCTTCAAAAAGAGGGGTCATGAGGCTTCTAGCTGTTATCATCGATACAATTTTCCTATCAGCCTAAACGTCCTCTGTCTCTATCCACAAATGTCACTGGGCTATCCCCTGGTTAGAACTCGAATCTACCCTACCCTGGGTTGTTGACACAGGTGTATCACACCATTTCACTGGTTTTCTACTCATCTAAACCTCACTCTTCTAAGTATTATGGAACAGATGTGGTCTCTCTTGGAGATGGCTCTGTCATGGGCATTTAACAGCAGGGTATGGGTTCCCTTTCTTTTGGTGATAATAATTTTATTCTTAATGATCTTATGCATGTGCCAACTCTACATAAGAACCTAATCTCTATGAGAAAATTCTGTTCTGGTAGTGGAACCTATTTGAGTTTTACAAAGACTGTTTTCTATTGAAGGATTTGATTTCAGAGAACTCTTCTCAGAGGTGATGTGCTGATGGCATTTACACTTTCCTACATTGTTCGCCACTACAGCTTCCCCTCCTCAACTATACTACAAACACAAAAGCTCCATCTTCTATATGGCACAACCGTCTTGGTCATCCTTGTGCTACTATGACCAGATGTATCATTACTACTACTATAGTTTACCTATTTATACTTATGATAAGAAGAAGTAACGCCCTGAATGTTGTAAGGGAAAAATGCATGCCCCACATTTTGCCTCAGCTACTGTTTCTAGTAAGAGTTTTGATTTGATGTTTGTTGATTCGTGGGGACCAGTCTTTCGTCTTTCTGAAGATGGCTTTATATATTTTCTTATAATAATTGATGACTATTCTCGGTATATTGGATTTACCCTTGAAGAGAAAGTTAGAGGTTGCTCTTGTTCTACCTGTTTTTTGTATAATTGTTCGTAATCAATTTCAGACAGGTATCAAACATATAGTCTGATAGAGAAGGAGAATTCAAGGCTTTGGATTCATATTTTCAAGCACAAGGAATCAATCATTGATATACTTGTGCTCACTCCACCAATAGAATGGCTCGGTGGAAGTAAAATAAGATTTGTGGTTGATAAAGGTGTCTGTCTCTTATCTCAAGCTTCCTTGCCCATGAGCTACTGATCTTATCCCTTTAAGGCTATTGTTTACCTTTTGAATTACACTTCTACCAGGGCTATTTATCACTCTTCTCCCTATTTTAAGCTACATCACAAAGAACCTACTTATTCATCTTAAAGTCTTTGGTTGCTATTGTTGGCCTAATCTTAGACCCTACAACTCCCATAAACTAGCCTATCGATCCACTGCCTGTCTTTTCTTGGCTACTCTAAAATTTCCACAGGATACCTTTGTCTTAACCTTACTTCCCACAGACTTTACATATCATGTGATGTACAGTTTCAGGAGACTAAATTTCTTTTACTTCACCTAAACATAACCATCAAGACTCTCACACTTTCTGTTTTAAACTTTCTGATTTCCTTGCTCTCCACTTCTGATCCTTCTATATCAGATTCTGATTTTTCAAATCTACACCAACATTCCACACCACCATCTCCTTTCTTACCTATGTCCACCTCACCAGACTCACCAGATGCACTTTCATCCACCCCTTTACATGACTCATCAAATCCACCCTCGTCCTCCTCATCCACTTTACCCTTACCTGAACAGCATCAGTCCATATTACCCTCTCATCTTATGATCACCAATCCAAAACTGATAGTCTTAAACCAAAATCAGGACCGATGGTACTTTTAATTGGCTAAACTCTACAAACCTATGAGCCACTCTTGTCCCAGATTAACCTTCTTACACTCAGGCATAAAACATGGGGAATGAAGGAAAGCTATTCAATCAGAGTATGATGCTCTTAAAACAACAACACATGGACATTAGTCCCTTATCAACCTCACTTGAATGTGCTAGGACTAAGTGGATCCTAAGGACCAGAGGCATGAAGATGGCTCAATAGAGAGAAGGAAAGCTTTTGGTGGCTCAGGGTTTTGGACAGACACATGGTATTGATTACTATGAAACCTTCAGCCCAGTGGTGAAGGTTGCTATAATTTGAGTTATTTTGACTATTGCTTCAGCTAATGGTTAGCCAATTCAACAAATGGATGTTGATAATACGTTTTTGCACGCTGAATTGGAGGAGGATGTCTATATTAAATAACCTATTAGGTTTTTTATAAGGCCTACCCCACTCATGTTTGTAAGCTTCAAAGAACTCTCTATGGCCTAAAACAATCACCCGGAGCATGGTTTTCTCTCGCTCAATACAACCTCATTCACATAGGCTTTTCATCCTCACAATCTAATCCCTTTTTTTCATCTATAAATCTAAAGGTGAGACTGTCTAGCTTCTAGTTTATGTAGATGATATCCTATTCACAACCTCATCCTCATCTTTAATTGATCAACTAACCCAATCTCTAGCCCGTGAATTTCACAATAAAGAGCTTGGGGAACTTCACTTTTTTGGGCATTCAAGCAAGCTACCCGTAACTCTATTGGTCTAACCCTCACTCAAAGTCACTACATTCAAGAGCTTTTCACCAAAACAAAAATGCAAAATTGCAAACCTGTTTCTACTCCTATACTCGACTCTCAAGCCCTAGACACTACCACATCTCCTGATTATCCAAATACTACATTGTTTCGTAGTGTAGTAGGCAGTCTCTAATATATGGCCTTCACCGGCAAGATATCAGCTTTGCAGTCAACATCATCAATAAATATATGAAAACACCAAAGGAAGTTCACTAGGTTGCAGCAAAACTTATTTTACGTTACCTCAAGTCGACGGTGAATGTAGGGCTTCTTTTCTCCTCTGCCTTCTTGACTGAGCTTCGCATATATTCTGATGCCAACTGGGCTGGATCTCACTCAGAACACCGTTCCACTTCCAGTTTCCTCATCTATCTGGGTGACGGCTTGGTTTCTTGGAGCTTGAAGAAGCAATGAACCGTCGCACGATCTTCAACTGAGTCCGAGTTTAAAGCCTTGGAGGCCGCCACCTCTAAGGCATTATGGATATAGAAATTATGGGAGGAATTAGGGATTCAAATAAAAAAATTTGATCTTGAAATGTGATAATATTAGAGCTACGTACTTTGCTTCGACTCTAGTTTTCCATAGTCGTGCCAAGCATGTTGCAGTAGAATTATTCTTTGTTTGAGAACAAGTCAGAAATCGAAGCTTGCAAATCGAATTTCTTCCCAGGATGCTCAATTGGCTGACGGTCTAACAAAAACCCTAGGTCATTCATGTCTACTGTCTCTCCGATCCCAAATGCCTCTCGTTGATACAGCTTTGGCATCATAGGCAGATAATAGCCCATGAGAATATAGTTTGGTCATAGTATTGTTATTATGTAAAATCTCACTTGAGTCTGTAAAAAACCCTATTGTAGCCTATATATGGTTATTGTATCTCTATTACAAATTAGACAATACAAAACTGTTCCACACTATTCTATTCTTATCGTCTGTTTAGGAACCAGAGTGGAGATTCAAAAGGAGCATTATGTGGAGTCCATAGATGAGAGCATTGCTTCAGATGTGAGGTAGGTGGTAGATGGATTCGGTTATGTCTGTTCACCCACGAGGGTTTCCATTTCGTTTGTTTTTGTATATATCTTTGTTTGATTCTCTACTTTTGCGTGATTCCAGTTTGATTTTGAGTTTCGTTTTCATTCTGTTAAAACCCAATAGGAAAGTGTTCCAATTTGTGTATTTTGATATGAAGTTTGATGCTTTAACAATGGTGGTTTTTGGCTATGGATTACTTCTATTTCTCTTTGAAAATTCCAGGTTTTGTTGTGTCCTGACATTCGTCCGAGCCTGTATGTCCGGACAGTGCCTCGGACATGTGTTTTCCTTCCCCTATTTTATTATGTCCAGACTTCCGTCTGGACGTGAAGCGAGAACGAGTTATGGGTTACAATTTCGGACTATGTCCTGACTTGTAAGCTCGGACACAAGTCCGGACACCCGTGTAAGTTTTTCTCGGACTTTGTCCAGACATGTAAGTTTGGACAGATATCCTAACATGTCTCGGTATTTCTAAACCGGCATGCGTCCGGACACAAGTCCGGACGTGTGTAATTCTGCAGTTTGGCTTGCGTTCGGACTTGTAGGTTCGACACCTCTCTGTTTTCACACAACTTCTTTCGTTTGAGCTCTATTTTGATCGTTCGCGGCATTGCTTTTAGTGTGTGCTACCTGTTTTAATATGTTTTAGCATGTGTTTTATGAGTATTCTTGTTTCGAAAGCTTTCGTTATGCTTTTGACCTCTAATTTGCTCTTAAAGTGTATTTCGGTTTTTGGCTTCGGTTTAGTTTCCATTTTGCTGGTCTTGATTTAAGACTTCTGTTTCTACAATGATTATGGTTTTGTTATGTTCTAAGCCTTTGTGCTCAGGTGTTTGTGTTTTGCCGCTAAACAAATGCAGGACAATGGACTACTTTTTCCATTTTATATTCTATATCCTGTAAAAAAAAAAAGAGAAGGTAATGGTTTTATGAAATGAAATTGCATTTCTACCACTTGCATATTACAGGTGGACTTGTATATTAGAGGTGGATTCTGGTCTCTGAATTTTTCAGAAAAAAAAAGTGAGAGATCAAAGTCGGATATACCCTCCTTTTAGCTGTTACTATTAAGTTAGCTTTTTTTGAAAACTAGTACTTTAAATTATAAAAATTGACGGTCACGCATGAACCGGTACAATATCAAGCGATAATTTAATCGCATTAGCGGTTTGGAAACAGCATGCGCGCAAGAATCTTGAAGAGTATTGTGACCATCCACTTATTTAATTCTGTGGAAACGCTTTTGTTCCAAAAAAAAAAAAAATCTGTTGAAACGCTTCTGGCCAGACAAGAAACTATCAGTTTTCCAGAGTCATGTTAACTTCGAATTGATTAGTTATTAACACAAGTGAACTTTTAAGATAGATGGCCGGTTAATTAAATATTCTCCTTGGGATCGCTACTCGATGGGTATTGGGTAACAGTATGTTCTACTACTATTTATTTCACCTATTTTTGGCGTCACCATTACTGTTCCAACTAATGTTGTTCTTTTAAGAATAAACATATTTTTATTGGACACATGATATATTAACCGAGTTGGCCGATTATCAAAAGAGAATCAACCAGGTTCATTACGCTTCGCAATTGGAACTTCACAACAAGATATTTCACTTTCATTCATGCACAAATGTCACTAAATATCAATTACATATCAGTGTAGTAAAAATATGTGATTTATAGACAGTGTACCTATTGTTTGCGGGTTTAGTGAATGAAGTGGGGTTGTCAATCTCAGTCATCTCGTTCAATTAATTGACAAATTCTAAATTTAACTGTGAAGCCTAAACTTAACTAATAAAACAGGAAACATCATTTTTTCAGATTTTACTTAATTAGTCTAATTGTAACTAAATTAATAAAAAGAAATAAAATAACTAACAAACAATAAACTAAAACAAAGCGAGAATTAAAGGTGATTAATGTCATAAATAAAAGACGCACCCCGGGTCATTCTACTAACCTATTTCTTTAAATCCTATTAAATAACAATTTCACTAACATTGCAATAAACTCGGGAACTATAAAACAATTCACCGACGGGGTCATGTACGATGAATTCTAATTGACTGGAAGAACTAGAATTAGACTAATGCTCTAATCTGGAAACAGATCAATCGATGTTTTAAGAACAGTTCCTATTGAAAAACAGATTAACCTATAGGCGGGGTGATGCTTCCAGTCGTGAATCCGGTTTAACTTTTTTTATCTTGTTAATTATCTCAGTACCGCATTTTAATTAAAAACTACAAATATAGCTTTAATAATTGATTTAAGAATTAAAACACATGAAGAACTTGAATTAAACTACTGCCTTAATAAAAAAAGTAGTGAAACGATTACATAAAAGAAATCCTACAAATATGTTCGCTTCCCCAACCCGGGGAGCTAAAACAACTACTCACTAATAGATTCAGAAATAGAATTAACAACGCAAGAAGACATAAATAAATTGGAGCTAAGGAAAAAAGAAACTCCACTTGTAAAGAAACTCCAGTTTTGAAGAAACTCCGATCCGGATCACGGTTCCGTTCTTCGTCTATGCGTTGTCGTTTTTGACTGATTTGTGGTATGGGTGACTTGCGTCTCAATCTGGTGTGTACAGACTGGTGGTGGGAGTATGCGAATGATGATGATGGTGATATGTGGTTTGGAGCGAGTGGTGTACTGGTGGTCTTGTGGGTGTTTAGTGCAATTAGTTTTGTTGATGGCTACGGATTATGATGGTGTATTGGTGTGAGTGAAAGTCGAATGAAGACGGTGGCTGAATGGAAATCGGAGGTGGTGATGTCTATCATGAATCTTGATTTTTTTTTATATATAATTTGGGCTTAAAGTCATTTTATTATTAAACATTTCCTGGAACACCGGGAGGATGGATATATATTGGGCGTCGTTAAAACCACCCTAGGTAAAACCTAGTGGGAAAAAACTAAGGGGGAGGGGGGAAGAGTGTCCACCGTATCCAGATACAGACCTAAAAACCTTCAAACTAGGGATAAATAAAGCACACTAGCCAAGCTAGCCAAAACAACCTGATAAACTACACACATCCCTGAAGAAACGTAGTACCTAACAAGAATCTAGCACCTAATGGAGAACATCACCAATCGGACTTAGAAAGCCTACTCCCCGTGCCTTGGTGCCAATCATCAACCATCTTGCTCCCTTCTCTAGAACCGAAGCTCTAGATCTACCTAATCCCAAAATACAACTACTCACCTGATGGAGATCAACTAATTTTGAACCATTCCCCTAATGGTCTGAAAGCCAAAAACACACGCTATCTGGGCCCCAAAATTCACGGCTGAGCTTGGATTTGGCTAAGGATATTAGCTTTGGTTTGGTTTAGATTCAGAGCTTGGCATCCCAATTGCCTTAATAAGTCGATGCATTCATCTGCTTCTTCATCTGGGTTGAAGATTTTTTTTTCATTCCTTGCTGGAATATTATTCCTTGACTGAGTAGATGGTGGGGTATTGTGAAATAATTCGACAAATAGGTATATCCCTTCCTTGCCTATTGAAGATTTCTCCAAAGGTGAGTCTAGTATTTTCGAAGACCGGACCCTATGGGTCCCACTTCTCTCCATATCTCTTGAATTAATCTGATCAGGAGAAGGCAATTATATCTCTCCCACGATCCCTGGAGCCTCCTCCAGATTTGACTTTTCTGGAGAATGCGCCTTCAAATCCCCTAGCTTCTGAATTTTGGGACTTGAGCCATGCCCTGACTCATTAGTCTCTTCTGAAGTCTGCGCAATAACTTCCCTAGTGGAGAGACAAGCCTTACTATGTCTCTAAATATCGGGACTTGGGCCATGCTCCGATGTCTCATTAACTTTGTCTGTATAGAAAACTTGGCTCTCGGGTAAGAGTGCCTGTTGGTTAATGCCCTCTAGTCAGTGTGATGATTATGTCTTTCTGCCTGGTATAATTAAATTACCGCCCGAAAACGAGCCATCCAGCTCTTCGCCCAATGTACTGTGTGCCTCAATGAAATTCTCTGGAATAAATGTTCCCGTCTCTTCCACTTGTGTTGATCCTACTACTGGGCTAATACTAGCATCAGAAAGCGTGCCCAACTCTTGGATTGATTTGTCATCTTCGCCTTTGTTACTAAATCACCCACATGGGAGGCGCTCCCGCTACAGGAAGGAAACCGCACAAATTGCGTGAAATACCTCTGACTTAAAAATGGTGATTAATTATTCTAATATGATATTTACATGCCTAATAATTCCTAAACAACATTGGTGAAGAAAGTAAAACCAAAAGAAAGAGGAAAAATGCTTAAAAGGCACAAAACGTAAAAATGTGCTTAAAGGACGCTTGGAGTTTGGGTGACCTTAAATAGGGCCAAAATGGGATTCCTACAGCTAATATTAATGGTGGGAGCAAGATAAAAAAATTCCCAAAGAAAACCAACTTATAAAATTAGCTAAAACACAAAATGTGCTTTAAAGTTCCTTAGAGCACATTTTTGTGAGATTGTCTTGTAAAGAGAATTTGGATGGGTTTAAAGGCTTAAATATACTCTTATGTATTAGGGGAATATAATAAACCACATTAGAGAGCCTAATTCCAAAGGATTAAGAAAAATTAAAATTTCATGTGGCTTATTGATGAATAGTAACGGTTTAAGCACTTGTGGACTTAGGTTGACTTAACATGGTCAATGGGCAAATGAAGACATCCAAAACAGCCTTATAAATCAGCCCCCTCTTACTAGAGATGAATATCTCTCTCACAAATAACATTAAAATAAGAGAAAAAAGAAAGAGAGAGAGAGAGAAAGAGAGAGAGAGAGAGAAAAAAAAGTGAAAAATAACATGTTACTTTAACAAGTAAAAAGCAAATAAAAATTATCTACCCCTCTCTCCTCTTAGGCTTCCGATTATCAGCGTCTCCTTACCCCCTTGTGCTGACTCATCCTTTGTTAGTAAAGTGGCCCCCCTTAGTTGAGAATAATATAAGGGTATTACCTCTCACCTCACAAACAAAAATTCTAAGTCTCTCTCCTCTCCTCCCTTCTCTCCCAGTTGTGAGCTGCTCTTCTCTCCCTCTCCACTGGCGATTTTGCAAACCCTCTCCCAGCTCTTGAATCCTCTCCATGGTTCAAGGCCTTACAAAGCTCCAAACTCAAAACTAAACACATATTCTTCTTAGTCTAGTCAAGAGCTTTCTTCTCCACCTTTTAAAATCTCCAAAGCTTGAAGTTGACTCCCATGGATGGAACTCCATTTGAAGAGAAAAGCATATTTCCTGGAACTAGACTATCTCCTCTTTGATTTAAGGTAAGGCAAACTCTAAAAACTCTTCATTTTCCTCATTTCTTACCTTGCCGAAAATGGCTCCTTAAGGTACCTTGTTCCTTCCTTTGTGTTAGCCTTGGTTCAAGCTTCAAGAGTGTAGTTGGAACCCCCCCCCCCCCCCCCCTTGGCCGGTTTCAATCAAGAGAAGAGAGGAAGAGAAGTGAAAAGAAAGAACTTGAGAACTTAAGGTAAATGATCTACCTTAATGCTTTTGAAACTTTGGGATGGGAAATTAAGAGAGGAATCAAAGATATGTGCTGGAAAAGGTGTTGGTTGATATGAGAGAGAATTGTGATTTATGCTTAATGCAATGGTGAATTGTTGTTTAATTTAAGGGCCTTGGAGTCAAGTCATTTATGATTATTGCATTACAATGTGATTGATGGAGTTTGGGTGGAATTGTGAGATGGTAGAATCCACTAAGGATTTGGTTAGGAAGATAAAATTGTGCATTTGGGCGCATGCTAGAATAGTAGGGAAACTATGGCAAAATTTATGTAGAAAACCAAGTGTTTTTAGGTGGTGTTATGAGTTAAAGAACCTAAGGTAAACTAGGAGCTAATAGGGATTAATTTGGGTTAGTTAATCACCTTAAAATGTTAGTTAAAGGATTGTGTTGAGTTGTGCAAAAATCTGTAGGAAGAATGAGAGTAAGATGTAAACTATCATGAGAATGTCTAGTGATGCACTAGTGTGCATAATGTTGAAAAGCAGGAGTATAATTTGTAAGGGAAGTGAAACTAGTTATAAAGGTTTAGCATGACCAAGTTGTGTAGGAGGAATGGAGTATAAGCAATTGTGAGTAAAACAATTGAATTAGTGAAGCAGAGAACAAATATGCATCTTAGGATCTAGAAACTAAGTTGCAAAGTGCAGAAAAAGAGAGTAAGATTTGTCTAATTGATCATGAATTAAGTAATGAGTTTGGCCAACGGATTATGAAGGTTTATGGCATAATTATGGTATTAGAACATGCTAGAAAACATGGGGAAAGATTAGGAAAGAGTTTGGGATCAAGAGAGACACTTCTAACTAAGATACATGTTTACTAACCTTGAGTGTGGGTTAGGGAATTGTGAGTCACTCATGCAAGAAAGAGGGAACAAGAGAGATAATTCCCAATTTCGTGGTCAAATACCTTGTTAGGGGCCGTGAACATAGTGGTGCCCGATAGGGCCGTGAGCCACATAGTGGTACCCATTAGAGTAAGACTGGCAGAGCTTATCCGTCTAAAGAGATAAGCTGGGTTTCATGGGTTATGAAAGAAAGAGGATTCAAGAGAATGGTTCCAGTTGCTAGTTGAACCTTCACAGCATGCTAGACCCGGTAGGGTAGAAACCGGGGAAGTAAGACTAGAACCCTAAAACCGGGGTGAGATCTATATGTGTATCTCTACCTGGAGGCCCGAGAGGCATAACTTAAGAATTATCCAAGAGTAGAATAAACAAGAAACGAGATCGAGAGCAGAAGGTGTCTATGGATCTAAGAGAGTAAGTAAAACTATCCGACTAATATGGATAAGTTATTAACTAATAAGAATGAGGCTCTACTTGAGATAGAGATTCTCAAGGCCTAAAGAATAAGGTAATGTAATCTAACAAACTTAGTGTGTTAGCCTTGTTGATTGTATTCTTTGTATAAATACTTGTTGATGCGAGCATGTTGTGTGTTTACAGCATTTCATGTTATGATTTAAATAAAATCAATCGCATGTTCAGATGACAATTAGTCGAGTGTGGCCGGTAGTATACGGGTTGCACGATTACCATGACAGCAAAGGTGCTGAGCCCCTTTGGGGCCACCCTTGCTTTTTAGGTACACTGGAGCTGTTAGCCGTTCGAGAGTAGGACGGGATTGTAATAGCATGGGTAGTTTATTTTAACTTGCTTATGAATTTGGTAGTTGAGTAAGACCGAACTGTTATAGGCAAGTAATTTGTAATAGACTCGGTACAGTATTAACTTGAGGATTGTATATGACTCAGTTTAGAATTGGAATGAGATTGTATTGTGTAAGTACTCAGGAATTCCGGTCCATCAGACCGTGACTGTTTTTGAAATACCCCAAACTTAGATATGGTGTTTAAATGATAAACTAAGATATAAGGAGGCTAAATAATGCCTTAGAAACATTAAGAAACATTTCTAATCAAAGAAAATATAAGGAACACCAAAAGAGCAGTTTTAACAAAAACGTGCTCTAAGCTTGGAGAGACTTGGGAGAGTACCCAAATATTGTTCTAAGACCTTAGTAATATCCTAATGGTCATTTTAAATCAATTACCAAAGAAAACCAAGCTTGAAAACAAGTTAAAACACAAAATGTGCTTTAAGGAGTCTTAAAGCACGTTTTTGAAAAATTGTCTTGTAAATGAGTTTTGAATGGCTAAATGTCCATCATTACTCTTTAATTAACATGTGTACTATATAGTATCACATTTGGAAGTCTATATCAATGGGAAATCAAAAATTTCACAACAATGTGCCTTGTTTTGGTGAATAGTGAATTAATTAGGCTAGTTTATAACATAAGTCTATATAAGTGAGACATTTGGTCAACAAAGACTTAAGTACCCTCATTACTAAAAGGGGGCCTGTTTCTTAGGAGGTGAGTCACCACCTTCATGAGTTATTAAGCAATTAAGAAAGCAAATAAGACTTATAAAGCATAAAGTACTATTTACCTTTTTACATAAATATCACATTTTACTTACCTCTCTCCTCATCTCCTCATTTCTTCTTGTTTCACACGGTTTCTTCAAGCTCTCCCCTTCTCCATTAACGTGAAGAACAACTCCATGCTAGCTCCATCTAGCTTTGCCCACATCTTGCTCATTTTAGCTCCAAATCCAAAACAAAATACATATTCTTCTTAGTTAGCTCAAGCTCCTTCTTTCTATCTTTTCAAAACTTCAAGAGCTTCATTTTGGTGCCAAGTCAAACCACCATTAGAGGAGGAAATTCAAGTTTGGAGACTCCATTGGCATCTCCATTCTCTTAAGGTAAAGAAAGTGAAAATCTAGGTTTCCACCATTTTCTTCACATGTCCGAAAATTAGTGCTCATGGGACTCCATGTTTATGCCTTGTTCTAGCTTGTTTCTACTCTTCAAAGGAGAGAGGAGGTCCTTCTTGCTTCATATCCAAGTTTGTCTTGAGAAACCAAGGTAAAACAATCACATTAATACCTTAAAGCATATTTTTAACCTAGGGTTTGTTCCTTAGGGTTAATGTGTTATCTAGTACTCATTGGAGTCATTGGATATTGGTTAGAACATTGGCAAGGAGATACACATTGGTGACCGAGATTGAACAAAGAAAAACCTAAGGAAGAAAGCTTTTTAAGCTTGTAAAAGAACAAGGTAAATTACTTACCTTAAGATGTCTTGTTGTTTAAGGGAATGGGATTTAGGTATATGATGAGTTTAGTGTAGAGTTTATATTGGGAAGGTGTTATAAAACCTAGAAGAAACAATGACTATACTTGTGAACTTTTGACTAAAGAGCAAATGAGAAGAAGAGATAGTTAAAACAATGTGGAAATGAATTACAAGAAGCATTTTATTTCAATGGGAGCCTTGTTGAGTGTATTCGCAGGTTGAAGGCAAATATATGTGGAAATTCAGTGGTTAAGATTATTGTCATTTAAGGGCCTAAGTGCCAAGCATTTTGAGTTTAAGCAATATATGATGATGTGGTGAAGTTTTAGTGTAGATTGTGTGTTAAGGTGTTGTGATGAGAATTTGTGTGGTATTGGTTGTTTGATGGAGAAAAACCATGTGTTAGGAGGTACTATATACTAGAGAACCCATGGCAAAATTTAAAGGAGAGCTTAAGTGTTTAAGATATTCTAAGGGAATTTAATGACTAGGGAAGTACTAGGATGTTCTATAGGTTGTCTTGATGAAAAAGGGTGAAGTTAAGGTGTTCTAATGACTTATAATGACTTAGGTATCACCATGGAGGATTTAGGAATCAAGAGAATGATTGAGATTTAGGACTTAGGCAAATGTATGATTAGGATTAAGCAAATGTTGTAAACAACTAGGAAGGAAGTTTAAGTGTGAAGGAACATTAAGTAAATGCTTAAGAGAGTTTTAGATAGTGAAAGATGCTTGGGAGATGATGTTATAGTGGTGAGGAAAACATTTGGCATAGTGGTTACATTAGGTATGAACCACCACCTAGAAACCTAGAGGAAAGCATTACAAGTGTTAGCATTATCACAAGGAAAAATGTATAATGATTAAGGTGGATCTTGGTGAATGATTTAATGTGTTTGGAGGATGGTTTAAGAGGAGTTTAAATGTGCCAAATGAAGTTAGAAGACATTATGGAGGTTTAGGAGAAGTTTGTTGAAAATTGGTTAAGTGTTTGAAGGCTTAGAAAATGGGTGTTTTGCCTTGTCCGAACATCCGTCCGGACATGGACGTTCGGACAGGCCCTGTTGCGTAAAAATTTTCAGAGTCTCGACTTGTGTCCGACCTTGGGAAGTCCGGACACAAGTTCGGACGTGTCTGCTTCTACTTTGAATTTTCCTCGACCCATGTCCGAACTTCCGAAGTCCGGACACAAGTTCGGACAGGCGTCTGTTTTCAGTTTTGAGTCTCGACTTGTGTCCGAACTTGGGAAGTCCGGACACAAGTTCAGACAGGCCACTGTATGGACCAAAAACCTTGTTTAAGGTTAGGAAATGATGGGGATAATTAAGTATGGATGTTATGAGATTGTTAAGGACTTGTTTGGTGGGTGTGATGGCCATTAAGTGGGAGAGTAAGTGTAATAAATAATGAGGAAATGATGCACTTAGGAGTCAAGTTAAAAACCATAAGGCTTAGTGAAAAACAATGGGTAAAAGTTGATGTCTTGGAAAGTTAAGAAATTCTATTGAGTTGGATTGATAATAACCTAAAACTGAATCAATGTTCTAGGCTTTGTGAATTGGGACTTGGAAGGAGATAAACCAAACGATCGTCGACGGTGAACGGTACAATCCTTCTTGTGACCTGCTTGCTAACGAGGTGTCCCTCGGCTTGTGTGCTATCTGTTTAATTGCTATGACTAAAACAAGATAAAGCATGCAACCGGTTATATTTATTCTCGTTGTGTTTGTGTTATCTTTACACTAACCCGCGAGACTTGAGATGGTTACTAACCAAGTTTAGTACTTACTGAGTTAAGAATAAGAGTTAAGTTTGATGGTTGTTGGTTAATGCCCGTTAAGGCTTAGCTAGCACACGGTGTTTAAGATGTCTACTAACTGGAACTTGAGTGAGGAAACCCGGGACCGATCTCCGGTCATGCATGCTAAGGAAAAAGGGGGACGGTATCTGAATCAGATCCGCCCTCCGCTTAAGGACTTGTCTTCGGACTTGTAGCCTAGGGCCGGTTGCCGGCTCAGCTACGCTGGACTCCCGTCCAGAGTAGGTGGCATTAAGATGGTGCGGTGGGATCACCTAAATCCCAGGTTCGAATTAAGCTGCAACCAATCCCTTCCAGGAAAGGTTTGTATACTGAGATTAAGATTAAGATTAAGGTAAGGTAAGGAAATGAGATTAAGGAAATGAGGACTAAGGAGGGGGTTACTAACCCACTTGATAAGGGAACGCTTGAGACGTTCATTGTTTGTGAACTATATATGTTCATCTGTGGTTATTGTTATTGCACTTCATATTATGCTTGTGTATGTAATCAATTTCCATGCTATCGACAATTAGTCGTCGTAGCCCCGTTAGCTTGGGGGCCATGAGAGGGTGTACCAGCATTCGTGCTGACCCCCTCGGGGGCTATTTTTACACTTGCAGGTAAGAGACCCATGAGGACGCACTACGAGAGTAGGAGCGGTTAGACTTAGGGTGGGACATTTATTTTGAGTTCGGGTTGCGCCTGTGCACCCGACTATTTATATTAAACTGATGAAAGTTTGGGATTATGTTTAAGATACTTGTACTCGGTTGGTTGCGGTATTGTGAATGGTGATGTTTTCAGTTGGATAAGTGTTTTGGATAAGTATTGTAAATGTTAAGGCCGGTATATTCTAACGATCAGACCGTGGCAAGGTCCAGGTGTTATTTATTTCCGCTGCGACGTATTCGATTAAGTGTTCAGTTTGCGATAACCACGATAGGCTTTGGATGGGGTGTTACAGTTTTAATTTAGGCCTTGTTAGTCACGTGGGTGGCTAACGGCATTGTTTTACCCACCGTTGTATTTGAATTTCCACTGCAAATGCAATGACGTACGAGACAATGACGAGTTAATGATATGATTAGCGGTAGGGGTGTTACATTGCAGGACTATGGAATTTGTCAGGTTCCTTCCACTACGATCTGATTCCTTTTGGGATTCACTTCCCTTATCATTAGAATTGCTACGTGAAGCGGCTTGACACTTAGAATCTCCTCCCGTAATATTTTGCGAACGGTCGAGATGTCTGACGTTACGTTGTCTGCTGAAATTGGCTTCATCATCATGCAGGATGTGACAATACTCTCGATAGGGTCTGTGCTATTGTGGATGATCCCCACATCGCCAACTTCTACTATGGACATAGGAAAGTTATGACCCTCAACTTTGACCGTAATTTTCCAGTTTATCATTTGCAGCGTTGAAGTTTCTATATGGACACGAATTTCGGCATTCTCCACGAATTGGTTCTCCTCTTCTTCTATCTTAATTTCTTCACCTACTGTTTGTGCAATCTTTCGCACACTAACCTTGTTCGATGCATGAAGAGGAATTCCACGAATGACAACCCATGTCCTTCGCTTCTCCACTTGGTCATCCCATACCCAGTGACGCACTTCCATCCCTTCGGGTTTCTTGTCTAATGACTGTGCCCGGTTAACAACTTCCTTAGCTTCATGAATCTACTTGAAAAGCATGAGGAATTTTTTCCTTGAGAAAGCTAGTAGCCCTGAAAGGTTTGGCCACTAACTAAGAAGGAACTCCATAACTTCCCTTGGATTCTTATCCTCTTGGAGAGTGGTGACCACGTATTTGGACAGGCATGCCTTCATTCCTTCATCGGCTATAATCTTTATAGAAAGTATAGATTTAGCGTTGCCATGCTCCTTCTGGGCGCAAGAATTCAACTTCGTAATGGGAGGAACTTCTAGCGGGAGCATCTTTTTTCTCCTTTGTTTTATGACCTTGAAATTCCATCCTCGCCCAAGGACTGCTACCGTTAATACTCCAGCTTTGATGCCCTCGATAACTCTTTTGACGTCCTCGACGTTATAAACATCGACAAAGGCACAAGCATTATGATTCCATGTTCTTCATTTTCTACAAATGTAGAGTCTACTCCATCGGGTAAATCTTATCACAATTCTACTAATTTGGTATTTTGACACTCTTCTATGTATGTTATCAATGAATATTGTGGAAGTAGTATTGCCTTTGGATCTACTCTTACCTTGCCGGAACCCGTCATTTGATCTATAACTCCTGTCTGACGACTTACACTTGGACTCCTAGCTTAGGCTCCGCCTATGCCTTAAGTAAGCACTTCGAGCTACACGGCCAGAGTTCTTTGAGAGTTTACTGTCCTTCCATCTGGACTTTTTGTCACACTACTCCTCCACGAATGAAGCCTATCTTTCTTCATGGGAAAGGTTGCGTGTGGCTAATTGTTGTGGCGGCGAGATGGTTTTGCAGGTGGATGTAGTCAATGAACGAGACAGGAAGAGACGTGGGGATGAATTGAGTGACGGAGAATGCGTTGTGGTGGTTGCAGCGGAGAGGGGGAAAGAGCTTCGAATAGGTGTTTGTGAGGGTAAAGGTGGTGCTAGAAGGCTGGGTTATGGATGGGAGGAGAACGGTGAACATGGTGGAAGAACGGGAAGGGGGAAGGTCAGGGAAGAGTAGTGAGGAAAGAGGAGGGAGCGTGACATGGTTGTGAATAATCTGATGAAAATTCAAGCAAATAATGCGGCACTCAGGTCTTTTCTTTCAAAACCCCCGTACTCTCCGTTTCCAACCTGATTACCTTTAAAATTCACTAGGCTCCATATTTACTATGATAGAAATGCTTTCAATGTCTATTGAGATAGAATAGTGAACTTCATATGTCATCCGAAATGTCTTAACCTAACATCTCTAGGCACTACAAATGTTCAAGTGTGCTTAGATAAGATCGAAATGCTTTCAAAAGATGCCTACTAGTTCAACCACAGAGGTACATCGAATTGATCCTTTTGCATGATGTAAGCCGCATATTTGGATATTCGCAACGCTCCATCACCTATGCAAGCACAAAAGCATATTACAAGCTAGCTGAGCATTCTAATCATTTTTTACCATTCTTATAATGTCAATCTTGTACACAGCACAAACACTCTGGCACTGCCAGACAGTCATGAGTAAAGAGCAGAAACACATAAGGTTACATTAGGATCTATTGGAAATATCTGATCCTTGATTCTATTTAAGCAAAAACAGCAAATGGCTTATCAAACTTCACTAAGATACACACGCACGAGAAACCACAGCAGTTGGCAGTGGACTATTCAGCATCCCAACCATTTGGAGCGCACCACTAGTCAGCCTCCTACTTAACTCCTCAACCTCAACCCTAACCACATCCTTCCTCATCCCAACATCAGCTGCCACACGGCTTGCACAGTACATTCCAACCCCGACCGCTGCCATCCCATACACATTCGCAGTAACCAATCTTAATGGAGTAGAAAGCACAGCCGCCAGAGGCCCACCAACGATTGACACCGCCTGGCCACTCTGACTAATCGTCCCTTGCTCCACCACAACCAAACCCGTCTTGCAGTATATTGCGAAATCCTCACAATTGTTCTTAAACACATTGTAGAGGCCAAATCCATTATCAAGCAAGTATTTGGCACGGTGGACAACCCTGTCAGTTGGATCTGAGGCTGCCAGAGTGCAAGTTCCGCCTCTCACCTTGGCAACAAACAGGGCTGCATTGACTGAGTACTCGAACCTGTAAAGGATCCCACCAGAGAGGAAGCACTCAAGGCAGGAGCAGACCACACCGTGGCCTTCTTCTGGTGGAGCGCATGTTAGACATGGAGCACGGTTTGCTGGGCCAGAGCTCACTAGGAGGACATCCAACACTGTCCCAGTTCCCACTTCACGACCGTGCCTTGTGAAGTGGACAACTTGGTTGTCCCCAATGTATATACCTGTCCAAATTCACACGTAGATTTTATTGTTCAGTTTCAACTTCAAGAACCAGATTCAAAGACATGTTCCACACGATATGAGAATTTTCCCTGTGAAACTAACAAATTCAATCTCCATTGACAATTCTCCATCATGGATTTGTTGAATCTAAATCTAAACAGTAGAATAGCTTTTCTCTTCTTATTGTCTCGGTTCACTTTCTCGCTTCCTAAGAATGAACCGGAACGATTTTAAGTACCTTCGTCACTTTGCAAGATCTTACACAAGCAATTTTCTGAGTAGCGTCCAACGGCGAGAATATCTACCTCATTTCTAAGGTAATTCAATTAGTCGCCACCACTAAACAATTTTTGAAGAGGAAAATCACCCTCAAGTTGCAACAATCGATTAAACAAAAGAAGAGAAAACAGATAACGCAAATTCAAATCCTGAGAAAGAGAGAAATACCATGATGTGCGTAGAGATAAGCCGCCCGCCACGAGTATATATGATCACCCGGTTTCAGACTATCCCGAGCAACCCTAAATTTTTTGCGCCAAATTGAAACGGATTTTCAAACACAATCAACAGAAAACCGTCAGATGAAATTATCGCCCGCTATCGTTCAACTGAATGACAAAAGAAATGGATCGCGAAAAAGCAAGGAGTAGATATCAAAACTTAACCAAGCAAGAAACCGGATACCTGTTCGAAATCAGGCCCATGTAGTTTCTCTTCCTTGCTCGGATGAAATGACGATGATCAGTCGCCTCCGCTATCGGATATGCCAACTTCTTTACTTTCTAACGTTCACCTTGTCCGAAGGACCGTAATAGCGTCTCAGCGCTCAGGGCGGTGGCGTGGGTAAACCGCGTTTCAGTTTGTCCCTTCAATAAGGGAAATGGGGGGTGACTGTGAGGGCCTTTCCTTCGTTGTTAAGACTTCTTTCACCGTTCCCTTTTTTTTTTTTAAATACCACTATATTTTGTAGGGGGTGGTAATTCGGGTTGATGGGTCGGGTTGAAGCTCACCCATATCCAATCCGATTAAAATTGTTTTGATCCATATCCAATCTAAAAAAATCAGGTTACAAATTATCAACCCATACCCAACTCATATAAAATTATTGAACTCAAACCCGACCTGTTTAATCAGTTTAAATATAAATACTTTTGTTTTTCTACTGAATGATCAGTCATCTATAAAAGTGTGCACATGACGGTCATTATTTCAAATCATTGTGTAACGTTTTTCCAATTGTCAACATTCTGTTAAATGGGTCAATAATCTCAACTCATAGCAGTTATTTGTGCGATGAAATAGTGTGAACGGTGGAGTTTGCAAGACTAATGATTGACATAGTATTTAGGTTTTCAAACAAAGAGTGAATGATGGATATAGATGGCCTAGACAATGTAGTAGGACTTATAAAATAATTATTTGTGTGGGCGTAAAGAAGTGATCGTATTTTTGTTTGCTATTATACTAATGGTTATAGAAGTAATACATAACCAAGTAAAATATATACATATTTATTTATTTAATTAATTAACTTAAGTAAATGGGTCTAGTTGAATTCAGGTTAGTACCCTTAACCCATACCCAATCCAAAAATTAATAGGGTCAATAATCTTAACCCATACCCGCTATTTATGGGTTAGGTTTCGGTCGGGTATCGGGTTGGGTAAAAATTGCCGCCCATAATATTTTTTGCTAATTCATAAAATGTTACTAAAAAATAAAGTCACGAAATGCCACTATATTTTTACAAAAGTCCATGAATTACCCCTATGTCATTGATCAGATGTAAAAATGACAACAATACCCCTACTAGTTAACAAAGTACTTTTAAAGTTCACAATATGTCCCTAAGTGTTAAAAAATTCACTAAAATTCACAAAAAAGTCTAAATACTATAAAAATATAGATAACTATAAAAAAATATTTAAAACATTATAAAAAATTATAAAAATAAATTAAATATCATAAAATATAAAAAAGTAAATATTTCTTAGATTTTTTTCAAATGTATTTAGTACCATAAAAAGAATATAGAGTTTTTGAAAAGTAATTTATACTAATTTTTCTACAAATTTAAACCAATATAGTACCATAATTTATACCAATTAATTACCATAATTAAGCAACCCCCTTAGCATACATTTTAAATTATATTTTTCTACCAATTTAAATTATTTATTCAAAAAAATATATTTTAAAATTTTAATTAATATTTGGAAAATTAGTTTTTTAAATTCAATTTTTCATATTACTTGTGAAATAATATAATTTATTTTGATTAAAAAAATTTAATTGATAAAAAAAGATAATTAGAAAATGTATGGTACTAATTATGGTGGTGAATTGGTACACGTTATGGTGCTTAATTGCTAGAAAATCGGTACTAGTCATAATTTATACCAAAATTTTCTACCAATTAAGCATCATAACTAGTACTAATTAATTACCATAATTTGTACCATACATTTTCAAATTATCTTTTTTTTAATTTAATTATGTATTCGAAATAAATTATATATATCCAAAAGTCATCTACAAAATAGAATATAAGTTTAAAAATTATTTTCCAAATATTAATTTAAAAGTAAATTTTTTTTTTGAATAAATAATTTAAATTGGTAAAAAAATAATTTAAAATTGTATGGTAATTAATTGCTATAAATTAACATAATTAAATGGTATAAATAATGGTACTATATTGGTCTACATTTGTAGAAAAATTAGTAGATTTTATGTGTTCAAAACTCTATATTCTTTTATGGTACTTAATAATTTTGAAAAAAACTCTAAGAAATATTTACTTTCTTTCAATGTTTTATGTTTTAATATATTTTCTCTTTTATAATTGTTATAATATTTTAAATATTTTTTTTTTTATATATTTATATTTTTTTTTTTTATATATCTTTATTATACTATACTTGTCTTATCTTAACCCCTTCACCCGTAACACCGGTAATCATAACGTCGCAGCGGAAATACTACTACTACTACGGCGGGTGATACAACGCCGCTAACCGCCCATACGGCTAGCAAGGCTATTACTACTTACAGTGACGGTCTGATGCCTAAGTATACGAGCTACATTACATTCCAAATACAAAAGATGACATACATACATTGCTGGATTACCGAGTATTTAAAGTATTTAATTACATCCCTTTTCAATCCTTCTCAAAAGAATGAGTTTCTACAAGCTACTCATACATATCCCAAATATTCTTTCATTATCCAAATGGTGTACCTATGGGACACCGGCTAAAAGATCCTACAGTCGTGTACAACATAGTACACCGTTCACATTTCACCAATTACAGACAAAAGAAAACAAGCTTAATCTCTTCATCATCTTCACCCGTCTCGAGGACCTACAGTGGTATGTGTAGTAAAAACATCGCCCCAAGGGGCTCAGCAAAAGCTGCGCATAAACTCCGCATATACCGCGTGCTAGCTAGGGTACGCCGACTATTTAAGGTTGACTGTACATGCGGTTCATTAATTCCATACATACATGCTTTACATACATCATGCAATCATGCTCAACACAATACACAACCCAAACAACAATTCAATAGCACACACAATACTTACCTCCACAGGTGTAACGCCCCTACTTACAATAAATACAGCGGAATATAAAATCTCTACTGGCGTTTACAGACCATCGGGTTCCAAACACCCGGCACCAAACCTCACCAATTACAACTTATAAAATTACAAAAGCTACGGTCTGAACTCGAGAGAAAACAATATAAACATAACTACTAGTAAAATAGAATAACTTTCCACAATTCCTAATTCCCATCCCAATCACTCATGCTCTTCGTGGCCACCTGTATAAACAATTTATACCTGCAAGATGAAACCAAGCAGCCCACCCCGGGAGGGGTGAGTCAGTTCCCTGGAATGGAACTGGTACAATTCTCCAAAACAATCTTTAAAACATAACTCTTCAAATAAACAGTAACTTGAGATTAAACTCTTGAAAGTAAACAGGGAAACAAGGCACTTTAAAGTCACCAAGCCAAAGATAACAAGTTAAGGATAAAGATAAATAATAGGAAGGTAAAGTTAGTCAATCCAAAAACCACACCATGAGTTAGTGAACATCCAGTGCTCAAGTTAGAATCAATTCCAGTTAGGAGTAGAAAGACTCAGATAGTCACAAAGGACTAGGAATGAAAAGATAGATCCAAGAACCAATAACTCAAGAATTGAATAATTCAACTGGGAGAGATGGCCCCCACCGCCAAGTACGTCCTTTTAGGACATGGGATATACAGCCCCACACTGTCTACAATGTCCCTTTTGGGACAGGGGATATACAGCCCCTCACTGTCTACCACGTCCCTTTTGGGACAGGGGATAACAGCCCCTCACTGTTACCATTGAAGACGCGCGCACGTCGAAACCTCAAGAACCAGCTCATGGATGAAACGTTATCCAGAGTCAAAAGAAGAATTTACCAGAATTGACCCTTTTCCAAATTCCCACCAGATCACTAACTACCCAGAGAAATACCAAAACACTCAGTCCTACAGAGTGCAGAAGCGTAAACCCTAAGCAGTCAATGTCTAATGGAACAACCAAATAGAAGGAACCAATACCCAAGTAAGTTTCACATTCAAGGCTCAGTTAGTCACACAAGCTGAGTTAGTCACACAACCATTTCCTTTTAGAAATTCTTCTTAAACTCAGTTAGCGTTTTACGAAAACGTCCCATAAGTCAATCAGCAAAAGTATCGGAGTACGAGAAATCGTACCTGGTCAACGCTGTAGCAGTTCTAGTAAACTCGTGCAAACATTCAACAATTCTCTGAGGAACATTGAAGATAATTTACCTATCAATAACCTGTACCCTAACCCTAAGTTAAACTTAAATAAATTCCTCTCTCTTATTTCCAAATCTCAATTATCTTATAAGCCCTCGCTTAAATGTTATGTATAACCTTTGACTTATTTTAGAAGGTTGTATAGCCCAAGGTTGTAGGATCAAGGAATGTATTTTATTAACACCTGCTAACTGTCCACTCCTATCCACTTTATTCGTATTCAACCACAAATCCTCAGATTCAAGACTTTTGAGACCTTTATAACATAAATGTGTTTATATTATATGAATAATCTTAAGCTCAATACCTTTATTCTTAATTTAGAATAAACATTGTATTATGATCTATGATGGACTCATCTCAGAATACTATACTATTATCTCACAATGTAAAGATTATGTATTTAAATAATATCTACTAGACAACCCATTATGACTAAGTCTTTCCCTTAACTTAATTAAGATCTACATCTTGTATATTGGAATCGTAGTGTTGTAGACGCGTTTATTATAACTTAATTGAACTGCTAAACTCAATTATCTCATCTTTAGTTCAGAATGACTTTTAATTACAACCATCTAATAAACTTGTCATAAGATGTTAAATTGTCTCTCTTCCTGAATAACTATATTATAGTTAACTTAGATTTAACGAATTAATCTTACATTTAGTATTCACAAGGTATATTATATGTTTTATTATTACCTATACAATAAGGTGTTTAGTATAACCTTTTATGTATCCTTACTTACATTTAATTTCCTAAATGTTTTATTTTACACACATCCTCTCTATAGACTATGTATAATCCTTTGTACTAAACTTCATTAAACTTAAGCCTTAAATACGTTTTAAATTGTTTTACAAAACCTAAGGTTTCAAAGGAATAACTTAATAAATTAATTTCCTTTATTGTATTTAGGATGGACAATATATCTACATAGAGTAGAATTTATCAAAGAATTAAATTCTGGTTCGTAAGTGAAATTGTTAATTATTTAATAAGATAATCTATTATGAAAATTGTCATATTTTATATTCAAATAACCTATCATTATTTCCCATTACCGTAAAGTATATCAATATAATATCTTATGTAACTTAGTTTTATCTAATAAAAGGTTCAAAGGTTTTAAGTATCAAATTCCTATTTATAAACCTTCTATAAATTCTAACTACTAAATACCTCACTTAATTGTAAACTCACATCCTAAGTATTGGTAATAAATGTTATAAATGTATTTCATATGGCTTATCTAATGCCAAGAAACTTAAGGATTATTATTTAGATAAATTTCCAAATCATAGTTTAATATAGTTTTATATCATAATCCTTTTAATGATTTTATCTTAAAACATTAAGTTATATTCCAATACCATAAATGTTAAGAAATGATTAAATCTAGACTTACTAATCCACCTCACATTCAGATGTAAAAGTATTTTACTTATTTTATTATGGTTTATATATTAAGAATATTTAGATGTAAAAGTATTACATTTACTTATTAATTATATAGTAAGTTCTATTTGTGTAAAATCTAATTACAAATATTCCTAAGTCCCAACTTATTAATTACCTAACCAAATTATAGATTTACATTATGGTCTTTGACAAATAATATTACACATGTATTTTAATATGGTGTATATAAATCTTAGAAATCCAAGATAACTCTTTAAGCTCAATTTCATAACCACAATTCAGTACTACCTCATATAATATTCTTTTAATAGTATGTATAGGTTTAGTTTAACTTATTAATTCCTTCATATTCTATTTGCTATAAGGTATTTTATGTCTTTTATTTATTTATTTATTTATCGTATATGTATACTAGGATTTATTCAAGACATTCTTTATGTAGTTTTATTGCATTTAATTATTCTATTAACTTTTACACATATTAACATCTGATATATGGTTTATAAAATAAAGTATTTCCTCAATCTTTAATTAGGTATATTAAATTCCACATTATATATAAATAAAAACGTAGACTAGTTTGATTCCTTGATTTAATATAAGTTTCTATTTTACTACTCTTATATAAGTATATATATATATATATATATAAACAATTTTTACTTCACTTAAAAGATAATACCCAAATATTTATAAACATACTGGTATAAAATGTTAATTAAATTTTCCCTTATTTTTCCCAGCTTAAGAAGTTTATTAACAAACCATACCTTAATTTTTGGTTACATTAAAAACCATATATTATAAGTTATTCTTATGAAAAACTCACAAACACAATTTTAAAACCATTTACCATTGCCCAAAAATTCCCAAATTTAATATACAGTAACTATAACATTTTAGACATATTATAAAATTTTTATTTCATAAAAATATCTTTTTAATTTAGCCAATTAATTCCAGAAAACCCGTAAATTGCAAAAATCATAACTTATGTTTAAAAACTCCAAAACCATAATAATTTACATCAAAATAAACTAGATTAAATAAGGAAATTATGGTTAAAATTTCAAGTCAAAATACCTCCGGGAAGGCCATTAACTAAAATCAACAAGTAGAGCTAAATTCTGAAATTTTATAAACTTATAACAATTCTTTAATAACACGATCTAATCTCGGCCGTCCAATCTTTTAAAACAAGATCGGACGGCCCCTGAACACCGAGTTCATCAGCGAGGCTTTACACAATGTCGAGTACTAAATCGATGATTTCTCCTAATCCACAGAACGAAATTGAGTGATTCTTGTTCTTATGGTTTCGAAATCGAATTCCGGTTCTAATGACACCGATTTCCCCAATTATAATGCAGTATTCCGAAAAATAGATTCTGGGTTCTATTCAACTAGGGTTCTAAGTTATTCAATCTTGCAAAATTCTACACATACAAAGCATAATAAACTCAATTGGTGGTTGGGTTAGGTCGGAAACACGACAAGGTTTGACAAAAACGGAGCAATTGATCGGAAACTTACCGGAGTTGTGCGAATTGAGTGAATTTGAATTCGAAAATCTGGAAAAGTTCAAACTTTCGAGCAGTTCACAAGGCCGACTTTGAGGATCTATAACTTGCAGCACAGATCGAGTTAGGCTATATGTAAGGGCTTAATCGAAAGAGTAAAATTATCTCTACATATTGATAACAAGAACTAATCCTAACTCGCAACACACAGAAAGAAATCGAAGCTAGAAGTTGCGAGTTTACCTTGCGTTTTCTGGAAAGAAAACTGTGATTTTATATGGTGGCAAAACTGAAACTTTAGACACCTTGTTCTACCAAACGGTTGGGAATTGGCTTAGGTCATCAACATGAAAGTTTTAGAGGGATTAGATCTCTTCAAAACGAGCTAAAGAACATGAAATTTGGATGCGAAACGAAGAAATATGGCTTATGGCTAGAGGAAGTTACCTGATTCGAAGGGAAAAACTGAAACTACTGTTACGGTTTTTGCAGGGTGGCTACTTTGATTCGATTTTCCGGTTGATTCAGAACGAGTTAGGGTTTGTGTGAGTTATGGTTGTTTAGAGGGAATGTAGGAGAAGACAACAAAGAAGACGGAACTCAAAAATTCCTTAAGATGAGAAAGTTATGAAGGTCACAAGATAGGGCAAAACCTGAATTCTGTTACCGGAAATATAGGGGATAAAATGACTAAGTGTTGGGGCGCGATTACCGAGGCGTGCGATGAGTCAGCAAAACGTGCCACGTCAGCTTTTTTTCAAAATTTTGGCTCTAAACTTCATTTGATCATAACTTTGGCTAGGATGATCCGTTTTTGACGTTCTTTTTATCGATCTTCATGGTTTTCCATAACCTATTTATTGGTATAGGTTTCATGGCCTGGTTTGACCATTCTCAAAAAGTCAACCCTAGCAAGGCTTAATAAGCTTTAAGGTTTCTAGAATTTTATATTGACTTTTATGTTTCAAAACAATGTTCCAACACTTCCTAAAATCTTTATAATATAGTTGGAGTGTTTAGAAATTTTTCCAAGATTTATTGACTTATAAATCTTATTATTAAATTCATAATAATATATAATAATATATAATGATTAGGGTTAAATTGTATTCTTTAGAGTTAAATAGGAGGAACCCCCTAAATTAATTTCCATAATTCCATATAATATTAATACTCATAATTCCATACGATAATTTAATATTCATAATTTCTTATACTAATTTAATACTTAATAGTATTATTAAAGGTTTAATAAAAGAAATCCCCTAAATTAATTTAGGGGTATTTCAACAGGGGTTAGCCAAATTACGCATTCGGGTTAATCGAAATGCAATTTACTCTTTTACTCATTACACATTACTTACTCTTACTTTACTTACTTACTTTACCATACTTGTTTACTCATTCTTACTTACTTACTTTTACTCATGTTAAGTCGGTATGACCTCTGGCCTGGGGACTACACCGTCCCACCACCGGGATTTACTTGACTCACCAATCTGGGATGCTACCCATTTAAGGGGTTTAGGCCGCGGACCAGTTAAAGAGTCAGGAATTGGAGCCAACCTCTTGTGACTCCGCATCCTCACGCGTGGCCGAAACTATATCGAACTTCTACTCATTCCAATTTAATTACCAATTTGAGTTAGATTGGTTAGCTTGTTAGGAATCAGTTAGAAGTCCAATCACAATCACATTCGGTCACAATACCATTTATCATACATACACACACTCATATTCATCCATAGATTTCATGAATTATACAAACTATGATTTAAAGAAGATATGCAAACAAGGAACAATCCCATGATATTCACAAGTAAGCATAATATATCCGATTCGTGCGTTTATCTTATTTGGTGACCAATTAGCACACTACACACAAATCAGAGTAACCAAGGTAGCATACGGGGCATGAGGAGTTCATACCGTTCACCGTTGTACTTGTATCCGACGTTCCTCCGGTGTTCACAATCCAAGTCCTAACATATACATACAATTGGGTGGTAATTACCCTTACTTAACCTTGCTAATTACTTTACTAACATTTCTTGGTTTATACTTACTAATTCATTGTTATTCCATTACATGTGCTTAGTTTACTTACTTAAATTATTTTCTAAGCTTGTTTATAGCCTTAATGACCTTTAAACATCATTAATTATGTCTTAAGTATCTTATAATATCATTACTCATCCTTACCCATCCTTAGTTTAGCTTTAAAACATGTTCTGTACAAGTTTCGGGTTGGTCCGGGTTGTTGTCCGGGTTTACATACCCAGACCAACATGCTGGGCAACTCCTCCGGTAAGTTTATCGACTGGTCGGGGTTTATACCCTACTATACAAATCCGGACCACTTATTCTCAAAAGCTACGGGTATGTTTTTGTATGGTCCGGGTTTGTGTACTCCTTTGCAAACCCGGACCACTTGTTTTAGGAAGTTACGGGTATGTTTTGGGGTGGTTCGGGTTAGTGTCCTAGTTTGTAAACCCGGACCACTCCTTTTGTATAAGTTTCTGTCGAGTTTTAATGCTGGTCCGGGTTTGTGTACTGGTTTGCAAACCCGGACTAGTTACAGTTTTGCAATTTATTTATGTTTTTGAACTTGTTTCAACCCCAAACTTCTACCAATCTCTTCCCTAATATTTCTGCATATAATCTAGCATGTTTTTGCATTGATCAAGCAATTTAAACTAGCCTAATCCCACTCTCTAAAAATGTTACATTAACACACTCACACTGTTAATTTCTCTCCTGTTACAATTTTCCTTCTCCAACAAAGGCTACAGCCCATTCTTATTCCCACTAGCTAAATGACTATACGACTAACCTGACTTAGTTTGACAATGCACACTACACCATTTCCAACTTCACTCAACTACATCTCTCCTCTATTACAAAACAAAATGAACATCTCACTCTTTTCTTCTCTGCACAACCTATCTGTTCTTTCTTTTCTAACAGCAACCAAGTCTCCAAATTCCTAACCAAATTTTGACATAGGTTCCCTACATTTCTAAGTGTTCTCACCACATAATTTTGCCACTCAATATAGTTCACAACCTGTTCAACATGTACATTATTCTCACACATTCTAAATACCACTGCACACTTACTACTTACACTTAACAATTCATTTACTTGTTTTCAAAAGCTTCAAACCACAAATTCGATTAACATTAACATACTCCATTCCTTTCCTACGGTTACAGTGGTTTAGTTCATTGCTAAAACAATATACCTATACATACACAAACATTAAAACTGTACAGAGACATTTCCTTACCTTGTGTTCTTGTTTCTTTTTCCTTTCTCTCCTTCTCCTTTCTTGCTCCTCTTTCCTTCTTTGTTTCCTTGATTTATTAAAGCCAAGCTACACCATGTAACAAGGCACACACATACACACCAAAACTAGTAAATTTTATACGTAGGTGCAGACGTTATATCGTGAGTGGTTAAACTGGTGTAAAATTAGAAGAAAAGAAATTAAAAACTCAAAATATACGTCGGGCTGCAATAAATCCCGGTCGTGGTAGTATAGTGAATTGTAAGCGACCGGATGTCGAACCGTGGGACTAATATATATATTATAGTACCTAAGAGTGTCACAGGAGGGGGGATTAATTGACTTGTAATAAAAATAAAAAGAAAAGATAAAATAAACTAAGTTGACAGATAAATTAAATGGAACTCTGGGTCAGGTTATTATAATCTGCATAATTAAGCTATCTCTACTGGTTTAATAATTTGGCAAGGTTCCTGTAATTATCTTAAGGACTAAGTCATAGCCTCATAAGAACTCGTTCACCTGTAATGCAAGGTTCTAATCAAGGTTCAAGCAAAAGCCTGCGAACGGCAGAGGAGTATTGAGGAATTACATTTGCAACTGAATACTAACTTTATTAAATCATAACAAGTTTCCTTCAGTTTTACGTCTTAATTAACCTATCTATTTATCACCGGTCTGATCAAAATAGATTTAGTAAAGCAGTTTAATAAACTCATGACATTTATTAAAAAGGTGCGAGATAACCTTTAAGCGTAACAAACTGTATATAAATAAACCAGTAGAAATATTGCATAATTAATACAAACACATAATAACCGTTCCCAGAGCGTACGTAAACTAGCCTAACATATTAAATAGATTGACAGAGACAAGAGTAATAGAAATCATCCGTAATCACTCCGGCTCACTCTGCTATTTTGTATAGTAGGGCTAGAGGTGGATTTTGTGGAATGTGGAAATAAATAAAATGGAGAAGGCGGGAGAAGAGAAATGAGATGGCGTGAGGTGTGGTGAAGTGGTCGTGGATGGATTGAATGGGTGGTGGATCTATGTCCATTTTGAGCAGAAGGCTCGTTGGTTTATATAGGGAAAGGAAGAAGGCAGCAAATAAGGGATAACAGACGCGTGAGGATTTGATTGAGGCGGTGGAAGAGGTTGGATAAGATTTGTAGACTGATTGATCATTTATTGCAGGGGACAGAACGTGTGCAGAGTAGATGGATAATTGCAGACAGTGGACGCGTGGACGAGTTGCAGAAGTCGGCGAAGGCAAGTTGCAGACGGCGCGCGAAGAAGACAACTGGTCGCGTCTCGATTTTTACAAGCGTCCGCCTCTGCGTCCGCTTAAGTCCCGCGCGGACGTCTCTGTTGTCCTCTCTCGCGTCCGCTCAGCAACCTCACCCACGTCCGCCTGGTTTTCATGCGGACGTCTCTGTTTCTTCTCCGTTCCTCTGTCCGCCAAGCGTCCGCCTGGTTTTCACGCGGACGTCTCTGTTTCTTCTCCATTCCTCTATCCGCCAAGCGTCCGCCTGCTTATTAGGCGGTTCTTCATGTCTCACGTCCGCCTGCTTATTAGGCGGTTGCTTAGGTGGTTGACAGTGACCTATTTTCCTTCAAACTTCGATCGGCTCTAGATTCTTCGTTTGGACCCCGTTTTCTGAGCTGTTTGCGTCTATGCGTTCGTCTCTTCGTCTACTTTATTCCCAGCTTGGTTTTCCTCATGTTAAAACAATAAATTTGTGAGATAACAATAAAACATAAACTAGAGGAAAACTAACCGAAGTGGAGAAATGAGCAAGAAAAGTGCTAATATTATATATGAAATACACCTATAAATCATGCTCATTTGGACACTTATCACACCCCCACACTTATCTTTTTGCTTGTCCTCAAGCAAAACCACGTACCCAAGTAAGTAGGGAATGCTCAATACTAACAAATATTATTATGAAGGGTAGGATAAACATGATCTTTAAACTTATTGAGGAGTGTGAAAAATTAACTGCTGGTGGCATAGGTGTGCTCAGGGAAAAAATAAAATATAGAGTTTCGGGGTATGATCTAAGGTACTTCAATGTTTCTTTTGTGTGACTCTGAGAACTTTTACCATGGCCAACTTCTCTCAAGAATGGGCATTTGAGGAGAAAACAAAAGGAAAAATAGATTCATGCATTTGTTTCACTTTTGCATAAGGGATGAGAAAATGTAGGTATTACGCCTTTGTATTTAAGAACACTCAACTCTCTTTGTTGGTTACCAATGGTGTCTCGTAAGTCCCTTATTATTTTTGTATTTTTTCTTTCTTCTTTTTTTTTAACAGTGAAGCACCCCTTAGCAATCCCTAAGAGAGAAAACAGAAAGAAACCCTGAGCAATAAAATCCAACCATTTGCAGATTATTTGGTCACACCGCATATAAAATGCTCCTCAAAAGTAATCAAAATTTTTAAAATTGTACAATTTATCCCACAATTCATAACAATATTTATCCTTAAAGAGAACAACCCACATATAAAGGGTCCATAATATTGAATTGGAATAAACGCAAGATAAGCAGAGAGATTAAACATTAAACACAAAATGTCACCGAAAAGGGCACACTCCCCCACACTTAAATTGAACAATGTCCTCATTGTTCACCAGAAAAAAAAACAAGGGAAGGTTTCAGAAGACCTTTTCGGTAAGTAGATAAAATAGAGATAACACAAAGATCACAAATAAACATTTAAGCACATAAACGCTCCTCTGCGGTTTTATTTAAAATAAAACCATAATTAAAGAAACTGGTACTCCCCTGATATTATTTTTGCTATTTGCTAAAGGAGTTCCCCCACACTTGAACTTCAGCCTCAAGTAGCGTAGCTTGGTTGCGGTGTAGATATGAAGGTGCACCTGCATAAGACACTAGAAGCAACCATACTCTAAACGGGGTTAAAAGTTTAGCAAAAATAAAATTAAAGAGAACCTGAAAATTAAAAGAAAACATAAAGCAAAATAAAATAAAAGTACACACCCGGGTTGCCTCCCGGGAAGCTGCCCTTCTTTAACGTCTTTGGCTAGACGCCTGCTTCGTTATCCTGGATCAAAACAAAACGTTACCTCGGCATATAAAATAAGAAAATTAATACTCCACAAAATCTGGTGTTTGAGGAGGTACTGCCGGGAACGTAGTTCTAACAGAAGACCCGGTGGTGACGATTTTCTTCCTCAAATTGGAGGATGTAAAATCATCCTTTTGTAGGCGAGGCTCGTAGAAAGAACGCTGTTTGATATCATTTTCAGAGAAAGTTAATTCTTCGAAGGTGATAGTGACGTTCTGTTTGGATATATTGGCGGGAGGTGATGGCAATTCCTTCTCTTCATTTTCGAGGATGTAAATATCCTCATCTTCTGGATAGAGCACAGAGAAGGATGGAAACTGGCGGTAGGCGATTGTAGAGGGAAGAGAATAACTTACATCCGTAGTGGGGTGTTCTACCTCATGAATTACTTCGCTCTTTGGTTGCTGTTCTGGTTGAGCGAGTTTCTCCAGGTAATCTGGTTGATCTTCTAACCAGAGTTGTTCTTGCAATATGAGACAATCTGCATAATCATGAGCTCCTCCACATACAGAGCAGTATAAATACTGAGAATAACAAACCCCTGTTCGAACACCTGTTCCATTTCCATTTTTTTTGTGTTTTTTTGTATATAAAACAAAGCTACTGAACAGATTAGAAAATAAAATAATTAGAAACAAACATAATAATAATATAAACAAAATATAAAAGATAATTAATATAAACAACAAACAAAATAATATAGACAAAATATTCTAATATAACAAGTGAATAATCCGGGGCTTAGGGACTAGAATAAACTAGTCCCCGGCAACGGCGCCATTTTGCAGACGTTATATCGTGAGTGGTTAAACTGGTGTAAAATTAGAAGAAAAGAAATTAGAAACTCAAAATATACGTCGGGCTGCAAACAAATCCCGGTCGTGGTAGTATAGTGAATTGTAAGCGACCGGATGTCGAACCGTGGGACTAATATATATATTATAGTACCTAAGCGTGTCACAGGAGGGGGGATTAATTGACTTGTAATAAAAATAAAAAGAAAAGATAAAATAAACTAAGTTGACAGATAAATTAAATGGAACTCTGGGTCAGGTTATTATAATCTGCATAATTAAGCTATCTCTACTGGTTTAATAATTTGGCAAGGTTCCTGTAATTATCTTAAGGACTAAGTCATAGCCTCATAAGAACTCGTTCACCTGTAATGCAAGGTTCTAATCAAGGTTCAAGCAAAAGCCTGCGAACGGCAGAGGAGTATTGAGGAATTACATTTGCAACTGAATACTAACTTTATTAAATCATAACAAGTTTCCTTCAGTTTTACGTCTTAATTAACCTATCTATTTATCACCGGTCTGATCAAAATAGATTTAGTAAAGCAGTTTAATAAACTCATGACATTTATTAAAAAGGTGTGAGATAACCTTTAAGCGTAACAAACTGTATATAAATAAACCAGTAGAAATATTGCATAATTAATACAAACACATAATAACCGTTCCCAGAGCGTACGTAAACTAGCCTAACATATTAAATAGATAGACAGAGACAAGAGTAATAGAAATCATCCGTAATCACTCCGGCTCACTCTGCTATTTTGTATACGTAGGGCTAGAGGTGGATTTTGTGGAATGTGGAAATAAATAAAATGGAGAAGGAGGGAGAAGAGAAATGAGATGGCGTGAGGTGTGGTGAAGTGGTCGTGGTGGATGATGAATGGGTGGTGGATCTATGTCCATTTTGAGCAGAAGGCTCGTTGGTTTATATAGGGAAAGGAAGAAGGCAGCAAATAAGGGATAACAGACGCGTGAGGATTTGATTGAGGCGGTGGAAGAGGTTGGATAAGATTTGCAGACTGATTGATCATTTATTGCAGGGGACAGAACGTGTGCAGAGTAGATGGATAATTGCAGACAGTGGACGCGTGGACGAGTTGCAGAAGTCGGCGAAGGCATGTTGCAGACGGCGCGCGAAGAAGACAACTGGTCGCGTCTCGATTTTTACAAGCGTCCGCCTCTGCGTCCGCTTAAGTCCCGCGCGGACGTCTCTGTTGTCCTCTCTCGCGTCCGCTCAGCAACCTCACCCACGTCCGCCTGGTTTTCATGCGGACGTCTTGTTTCTTCTCCGTTCCTCTGTCCGCCAAGCGGCCGCCTGGTTTTCACGCGGACGTCTCTGTTTCTTCTCCGTTCCTCTGTCCGCCAAGCGTCCGCCTGCTTATTAGGCGGTTCTTCATGTCTCACGTCCGCCTGCTTATTAGGCGGTTGCTTAGGTGGTTGACCGTGACCTATTTTCCTTCAAACTTCGACGGCTCTAGATTCTTCGTTTGGACCCCGTTTTCTGAGCCGTTTGCGTCTATGCGTTCGTCTCTTCGTCTACTTTATTCCCAGCTTGGTTTTCCTCATGTTCAAACAATAAATTTGTGAGATAACAATAAAACATAGACTAGAGGAAAACTAACCGAAGTGGAGAAATGAGCAAGAAAAGTGCTAATATTATATATGAAATACACCTATAAATCATGCTCATTTGGACACTTATCAGTAGGTTTTAAACCCTAGATTATGAGAAACCATTTAAACTCTTAGGAGACCTTACCTTGAGCTTCTAATGGAGTTTTTGAGTAGAAAATGACAAGGCTTCAGCTCTCACAGTGGCATGCCAAAATCGGCTGACAATGGGATAGTGTTGCTCACGTGAGTTTTGGATTTTGCAAGGAAAAACTAGAAAAGAAGAGAGCTTTGGTCTTTTTCCTACCTTAGGAC
This sequence comes from Limonium bicolor, assembly GCA_023374045.1. Taxonomy (NCBI): domain Eukaryota; kingdom Viridiplantae; phylum Streptophyta; class Magnoliopsida; order Caryophyllales; family Plumbaginaceae; genus Limonium; species Limonium bicolor. The sequence goes on from CM041779.1 coordinate 339,367,722, forward strand.
ATGAAGAAGAATATGGAGCTTCAAATGGTGCCCCTCAAGCTCTAAAACGATGATACCCTCAAAATAAAGTTGGAGGTTTTAGATTTTTGAAGGGTGTAGAATGATCTCCAAACCGATACGAATTCAACGGTATAATTTTGTAGCATTTGGTGGTGGTTTGGGGTTTCAAAGATGAAGAAGAAGAGGCTCTATATGTGGGTTCTCAAATTGCCATGGTTGTAACCAGAGAGGAAGAAGAGAGAGTGCTGGGCAAAATAAAAACGTGAGAGAGTAGCGTGTGAGGAGAGAGAGTGTTTACTTTTTGCTTTTTATTTGTTTTGTTTGTTAGCACATAAGGAGGGAACTAAGAGAGGGGTGTGAGAGAGGGCAGTAAATCGGCCCATACAGCACACACACACTTTACATTTTTATTTTAAAAGTGGACACACTAACTTACTTTAATTACACTCTCACCCCACAACTTCCCGTTTTTGACAGTTTTTTACTATTTCTCGTTTTATTGTTTTTATTGGCTCTAGGCCTTCACTAATGTTCATTAATGACTATTTAGTCGACCACAATTATTACGAGTCTATTCGACCCGCTTAAGTCACGTTTTCCTGGTTTCCTCGAAAAACGTGCTTTAAGGTTCGTTAGTGTTTTTAATCCGTTTTAAGGATCCTTTTCTTCGGGATTTGTTCCCTTGTGATTATTTTAACATAATTAATCTTTTAAATTACTTATTAGCCTAATTAATCACTATTTTTAACGGGGTATTTCAATTTTGAATTTTTATGAATTTTAGTGAACTTTTTAACACTTAGGGGCATATTGTCAATTTAAAAGTACTTTGTTAACTAGTAGGGGTATTTTTGTCTTTTTTACTTCTAGTTAATCACATAGTGGCATTTCATGGACTTTTGCAAAAATATAGTGGCATTTCGTGTAACACCCCTCTCATTTATCTCGTATTAATAACACTTTTAGCATAATCAAAAACGCGTTGCAGCGGAAAGTAAAGTATAATCATCCTCACTCGAGTGCTACATGCCATTACTCACCCTTGTGAGTAAGAAGCCATCACTTACTACAATAATTAAACCGATAACCGTTGTGATGATCCAAGATATTCTATTACTAACATATACATAAGTAAATCCAAAATCAGAATACAAAAGACCAACGAGCATCTAAATCGATTCCAAAGTTTACATCCATAGTACAGTAATACAACCCAAGTATGGAAAGTGCGATATCAAAAACAAAATTCCTCTACCCGTGGTCCCGCACTCCGTCTTCACAACGATCAAGTCCCTGTAATGGGTTGTAGGCTCAGCAAAACGCTGAATATGCTAAAGTGTAATCCTAGACCCTTTACGTCACTTAGGTCATTTAGCCATCTTAACATGAGATTCATTCATATTGTTCCGGTTTACTAGTATATATTAAAACAGTAAGTTCTGCAAGTAAACACTCAGCAACCATCCAATATAATCACAACAACACACAAGTTTACATTCGCATAATCGAAACAATAAACGAATAAATGCGATAAAACGAGAGTCGCTTATTGTGAACGGTACTGTTGTTTGGCCTTCATGGTCTGAGTTTGTTATCCATTTACAAGGGTTATTTGAGTCTCGTGTTAGTGATTATGTCATGTCAAAGTTCTGTTTATTTAATTTTAATCATGGACAGTCGTCGTGTTAGAAGACGACATGTCCTTAGCCAATTGTTTACTTCTTACCCCTATTGATGGCGGGTCACCAAGGGCCGTAGCCGTCCCCAACAGTAGAGCTTTTGATTCCTCCTTGTTCCCTATTAGATGGCTGGTTACCAAGGGCCGAAGTCATCCCCAACAGTAGGGCATCTGTCCAACGATCTATCCAATCTATTGAAATAACTTATGAGTGGACCTGTAACAGTCATCCGCTCTATATGCGCAACCAGTTAGTCCGAGACTACCTCGGATTTTCTCCTGATATACCAATTCTTCACCATGTGATTAAGTGACTTAATCTATTTACCTAAGATCTATTCTTAGGTTATGGAGAATGCATTTTATTTAGTTGACATATAGGTCTTACACAATACTAGAAGTCATCTAGGTCATGTTCATGTTCGAGATCAAAGCTCTAGAGATCGGTATTACCGAATCTCATTCCTAAGTTTTTTACTTAGGTTAATTAGGGATATATATATATATATATTCGTTGCACTTTAATAAGTAACGACGTCTCCTAATTAATCTTACTCGTGTATAGGTCGAGTGATAGTCGGTATCATTTTAGTCCAAAGGACGTTCACGCACAATTTAAATAACGCGCAAAAGATGAGCAATTTAAAACAGATAATTGCATGCACATTATAGCACACATATCGCTCTTAGGCAATTAAATCACATAACGTCTGAACCCAAGGAAACCCTCAGGATGTTCAGACCACACAATTAACATATCGTGCACCGTAATATACACTAGCGTGAAGTCTCACGCTCGCCTCGTAATCCTTGTAGTCCTAAGATCTGGAATAGATATGTAACACTACGTGTTAATTCCTTCAGACTTCAACTTAATTCTATATTTCTGAATAAACGCAAACTCCCGTTACTTAACCCCCTTAATCAGTTAGTTAAGGTTGCTTGGGTTTTCGAATGGTGTTCGGGATTAGTTTAGTGCATCAGTTTGTTACGTTACACGTAACTTGTAGTATATTCTACTACTTAGGATTTAATCCTTATTATTTTATGTGGATCTTTACTCTTATACTAGTTCCCACTTTAATGACATTAATACTTTATAATTAATGCATTACTTATATCATTCCCAACCATGTTATAAAACTCATTCCTAACCCCATTATAATTCGCAACAGCCCTACATTTCTATTAGAGTAAATTACTCAGAACCCCCTTGAGGATTGGGATATTACAGTTAACCCCCTTGTGTTTATCATAATTACTGGTAACACCTCAAGGTTAAGGTATCTTTGACTACGAGCCCCCAAAAATAATCTTTGTTATTAGGAAGTTAACTACGTGTTGACCTATCAGCTTCATCACATTAATAATGTCAAACTGGACAAAACACACTACTTAATATGTGTTTTTATTTCCTAAAAATGTCAACCTTGCCTCGAAAATGCATCAAAAGTGGATGAGAGATAGTTAGTTGATGTTGATTAAGCCGTTTTGTTGTCCAGCATGGTATTATTTATGTGATTAAGTTGATAGATCAACACGTAGTTAACTTCTAATAACAAAGTTATAGTTTGGGGGCTCGTAGTCAAAGATACCTTAACCTTGAGGTGGTTACCAATAATTATGATAAACACAAGGGGGTTACTGTAATATCCTAAATCCTCAAGGGGGTTCTGAGTAATTTACTCTTTCTATTAATTTCAATCTTACCACATCAAATTATATTATGTTACCATTACATCCTTATATCATATAATTTGACATTTCCACTATTATAATATAATTAACCTATGGTTCCACCATTTTTATTAATACCGAACAGACCCCTACTGTCTAGGTTTATTTCTCAACTTCCACACTTTTCTTAATTACAAATTGACCCCATTTATTTCCTAAATTACATTGTCATCTGTAAACTATATATTATACACCTTAGTTAATTTAACTCCAATAAATCTTCAAGAATTCCCAAAAATTCCCAAACAGACCCTAGTCTATTCCAATCACCATTTCACCCAAGAATTTTAAAAATTACTTTTTAAGCCCAATTGTTTTATAACTTTTACGTTTAACTTGCAAACTTAATTTAAAGTCATAATTAAGTTATTCTACACATTCAATTTGGTCAACACCTACAATATGGTCAAGGTTGACCTCCATAATACTGCATTGACCAATACTTTCCAGCATTTATGGTTTTACCCCCAAACTTCCTTGAATTTACAATTTATCCCTCAACTTTATAAAATTTATGATTTTCATTTAAACCTCATTTTAACTCCAACTTTCAGCTATATTCCTTTTAGCCCCCTAAATTTTGTTTATTTACACTTACCCCCAAACTTATCCACTAGAATATTCTTTTTTAATTAATTTTAAACTCATATATGTCATAAAACTCAACTTAAATATTCTAAATTCGTAGGTACTTTACTCTTAACATTTTTAGGTGACTAAAACTCACTAAACAGTCTCTTACTACCAAATTTTCTCACCAAAATTTATACTAACTAAATGCTTAACTTTTAAGGCATAAAAAGCATTAAATAACATGTTAAAGTGGCCTAGATGCATGGCCTCATTACATCCCTCAAATACAACATCAAAATGACATAAAATCCTTCTAATAACATTATAGTTCACGGTTTTTACTGTTATACCCAGAGAAACTTATAATTTGCATTTTCACCCTTTTAACTTATATTCATGACATTATAAGTCATCATACACCTAGATAACTTAGCTAAATGTGTTACCAAAAAATTTTAGGTCAAATTAACCCAATGATACCCACCATGTTCTTAGCCGTAATTACTTGAACAAGATAAATTTATCTTAAAGCTTAAAAAGGTGCTTTAAGCAAACCTACAAGCTTTGATGCACCAAATACCACTTCCCCACAAGTCCTCCACGGTTCTAAGGTTAAGAATAAAGTTTAGATCAGTTTATGCACAAATTAAAAGCTTAAACCATGTTCAAGAAGTTTTTAAAGCTTGATTTAATTACTTACCCTCCAAAGGTTAATTTTTCAAGCTTGTCTCCACCTCCCTGGTCAAGGTCACTCCTATGGTTCCCAAGGACCATTCGGTCCAGGTTCTGACCAGAATAAAAGATCAAGTTAGTGTCTTTTAATGAGCTTGACAAAATAAGGAGTTTTAAGGCATTACCATGAGCTTAAGAGGACTAGGTTTTACCTTTGTGTTCTAAGAGTGATTTCACCCTCAAATTCTCGGATATTAAGAGTGGAATGAGAGAAGATTCAGCCCTCTCGAAGATCTAGAATAAAAGGTGATTTAAGCACAAAAAGAGGTCATTTTCAAGACTTTACCTTAGGTTGTTTTCCTCTTGATTTTTGGCCCTTCTTGAAGGTGGTGTGAGCCTCGATTTTAAACCCTTATCCTATGTTGATTAAATTGATTAGGATCTAACCGGGTTTTAGGTCCACTTATAACCTAAGATTAATAACTATGTCATATAACAATAATTATTAAAACCTAAGCTAGCTCACTAGAATCTACTATGAGTCGCCACCTAATTTTAACCTCGAGTAAATTAGGAAAGGTAGAGTTCGGGTTCGGGGGGTTGGTATTCGACTTGTTTAGGGTTCAATTACTTTCATTACCCCTAGAAGTCGTTTTTCCTCTACTTAGTTCAATTACGGCTTATTACGAGTCATTTTAACCTAAGTGCGCGAGCTTCTGTTTTTTTTTGTATTTTTTAGCATTTTTTGACAGAAAATAAAAGTGGAAACTGAAAATACCTAAACTAGGGTTTTGGAGGCAGAATTAGGTCAAATTTTATTTACGTCCGTTGCCACGGACCCCAGGTCCGAGACCACGGACCCCAGTTAACCTAATTATACAGAAAAGTCAAAATTTAGAAAAAATGAAATTTTGAAATTTTAAAATCTCGCCGCCGTCCGTGGGTGTCCGTGGCCACGAACAACCCGTCTGTGGTCTCGGACCATAGGTCCAAGGTCCCGGACCACCCACGGATAGGGGTTTTCAGGTGGTTCCCGACGATGTATTCGGCTCAAATTTTTTGGGTATGTAGCCTGAAAGATTATAAACACGTTAGTAATTAAAAAACTCAATTTGAAATCAAAATTAACACGAAACTTAGCAAACAAGTAATAAGGCAGTAGCTAAAACAATTAGTGATACAGAAGCCAAAAAGAGTTAGTTTGAACCCAAATTTTGAGGCAAGACTGATAAAGTCGTAGGGAGTTAGGAAAGTGGAATTTATACCTGTTTTACCTTCGGATTTACAATGATTCTTCACACCGGGATTCGTCAAGTGCCCCATTGATGGCAGACCCGAAAGATTTTCGAACCAAGCTTCTGGTTGTTGGTTGTTCTTGTTGTTCTTCACATTTTGGGGGTGTTTATGTTGGGTTTTGATGATTATTGGTGCTTTGGGGATTGGAAAACGAGTTTAGATGGTGATTTCGGGGGATTTTCGGTATGATTCGAGTGGCTGGGTGTTGAAAAACGTGAGAGAGAGAGAGAGGAGGTTGTGTTTTATGACTTCTAAGGGTTCTTGAGCTTATGAGATTCTGATTTTATCAAAAGACCTATCCTTTATATAGACTTCCTTAAAGATAAAGAAAATCTAGTAAAAGTAAGATTTTTTGGCATTCTAATTAAATGACTTCCCAAAGGAATTTTTGTTGTGAAATTTTAACCACGTGTCAAGGATGGCAATTATGTCTAAAGTGGAATCGATTTTTTAAATGTTGGAATATTTTTAAATTCAATTTCTCGTCAGATTCAAACAGAAATTGCTAGAAAATTATTGGAAATTCGAAAATCAAAATTCCAACACCATTATGCTTAAATGTCATCCTCTATCATGGGTTAAATCGCAAAGCATTTCAAGCTGATTTGGGCATCTTTGGAGGAGAGAGAAAGCCTATAGGAGGTCTCGGGAGCCTTAAAAATTATGAAAACGCCCCTGACAGTAACGAAACTGCTCCCCATGCCCCGGAATGCACTGATTGACCCGGAATCTCTTATTACCTGATTGGAATGCCTCTCACAACACCAAAACCTCATAGACCCTAACCAGGGGGGTCAAAATTTTGGGTATAACAGATTGCCCCCCATCAACTAGACTTTGTAATGGATGTGAAAAGTCTGGTTGATGCTTGAGTGATGCCCCAAAATTTTGGATTTCGCAAAATCCTCCATGTTGTCCGAAACCGCGTTGACTACGTCCAGCTATTCGGAGGTCCTGACTACCTAAGCAATAAAACGTTGTCGAGCTATTCTAAGGCGCTGACTACCTATAAAAGAAAATGTGTCAAGCTATTCTAAGGCGCTGACTACCTAGGTGATGAAAATGAAGTAATGTTAAGCGATTCTAAGGCGTTGACTACCTAGGATGTGAAAACTGGGTGGTATGCAAATGCAAGAATGCTGAAATGCTAGCGATGCTAATGATGATGATCTTGATGATAATGCTGATGATGATGATGATGATGATGTTGATGATGCTGATGATGCTCGGATGCTTCTAGGGACCGAAACCCGTGCCAATGCTCCTGGCTGGCCCCAATGTGGACTTATTGCCATCGCCCCCCAAGCCGGTGTGCAGGGATAACTCCTGGTAAAACCCTGGGGACTTATTGCCTTTGCCCACCATTCGTTGTTGCCAAAGTAAGATGGCATAACACATAAGGATTTATTGCCATCACCTCGCCAACTTTTCTGTCGCCAGGTCTTGTGACGCGCCTGGATAATGCAACTAGGTCTTATGACGAGCCTATATGAATGACATGAATGCAATGTGTTTGATGAGAGTGGGTAAGCTAAAGGGTCTTACTACGAGCCTAAAAGAATGCAACTAGGTCTTATGACGAGCCTAAAGGATGGTTCTAGGTCTTATGACGAGCCTTTAGGTGGATCTAGGTCTTATGACGAGCCTAAGGATGGGATCTAGGTCTTATGATGAGCCTAAGGATGGATCTAGGTCTTATGACGAGCCTAAGGATGGATCTAGGTCTTATGACGAGCCTAAGGATGGATCTAGGTCTTATGCGAGCCTAAGGATGGGATCTAGGTCTTATGACGAGCCTAAGGATGGATCTAGGTCTTATGACGAGCCTAAGGATAGATCTAGGTCTTATGACGAGCCTAAGGATGGGATCTAGGTCTTATGACTAGCCTAAGGATGGATCTAGGTCTTATGATGAGCCTAAGGATGGATCTAGGTCTTATGACAAGACTAAGGATGGATCTAGGTCTTATGACGAGCTTAAAGATGGTTCTAGGTCTTATGACGAGCCTAAGGATGTTTGAATGTGAAGGAAGTGCTTAGGACGGGCCTGTGGATGTTTGAATGTGAAGGAAGTGCTTAGGACGGGCCTGTGGATGTTTGAATGTGAAGAAAGGGCTTAGGACGGGCCTGAGGGAGTTTGATGTGGAGGTAGGGCTTAGGACGGGCCTGAGGATGTTTGATTGTGGAGGAAGGGATTAGGACGGGCCTGAGTGATATGAGAGGGCTTTAAAACCTTTGGGTTTTGGGTTTTTGGGCCTCTATCAGTGTCGTTGTTGCAATTGTCCAGTATTTTTCCTTGAGGCGATCTAAGTTTTTAGGATTTTATGGCAGTCGAAAGGAATGATCGATTGTCCCCAGTATTTTCTTTGATTAATTGCGCAAAAACAAGTCTCACTTTCACAAGGTCAGGGTTTATTTAGATGTGGTGCTTTCTATCCTACACTCAAAGTGTTTAATGCTTGCAGTCGTGCTCTCCTTTTGGTCAAGACATCTCAACCATTGAATTTGACATTTGTTAGATTTACGCGTTCAACCTGTTACCTTCACGTGACTGGATACACAACTACTAAGTTGGAAGTCTTTTAAGCTTATAACGTGGCTATGGGGTGTAATGAATGACAACAGGGCAATGGAGGAATGTTTAGGATATGTGGAGCTATAAGGGTGACAAAAGCTGTAACTTGCACCTTCTCCCGGACTTGCCTTCTTTGTCTTGAAGTCGTTTGGCTACTTCGTGATGACTTCGCTTATGAGCTTGGAACTTGGGATTTTTGAGTTGTTCCTTGCACCTTCTCTCTTTTTTCCAATTTTGGATTTCTTCGAGGCTTTTCAGGTTTGCCTTTCTTTGAATCTCTTTTCCCTCGGGGTTCTTGTGTTTCCCAGTTTTGAACTTTGAGAGCTGTCTTTGAGGTTAGCTCATGTGGATCCTGTGTCACTTTGGGACCATTTACGGATTGTTTCATCATGCCGGTAGCAGTTTCGCTTCTTTGGACTTGTGAAGTTGCTGCTCGGAAGTCGGGCTCCTTGCTTCCTTTGGTCACCGGGTCGGTTGTTCATCATTGGCTGACTTGTTTTATGGAGTTTGTAGCATTGTAAAAGAGGACATATGCGAAAAGCTCAACGGGGGTGCCTAGGGTTTAATGTCTGGGTTCACAAGCTTTTTCCCTGTGTGGTGCTGTACCTAGGTGCTTCGTCATCCCTAATAGTTGTGTATCCGTTCTTTGTTACTTTTCATAGGTTTAAAGCGTAAATTTACAAATTATCTCCTTCGATCGGAGTCATGCCATTTGCCTTACCTTCGAATGTGACCTCTCTGGAGTCGTGTAAAAATGACGCGCTCTTTCGCTCTTGGTTTTACCGCTCAAGGCACTCTCGCAAAATGTACACTCAGGGACTGTTTGCACATTTAAACAAAATAAATAAAAATTATTGTTCCTTAACTCAGATTGCCCCCCAGTATTGCTGTGGGGTCTGTTGGCAAGCCTTTTGAATACCCAGGTCATTTGTGGAGGATGGTTGTGTGTGTAATGGTGAGTGGTGATGAGGTGATCCTGTGGAGGGGTGATGGGTGATTTTGTGACAACAAATTTTGGCTTTATGTATTTGGTGAAATGTTTGAGAAAATGGAGTGGTGAGACACATGGGATGTATATGATGAAGGTGGTGTTTGTATGAGGAGATGATTGTTGAATGATTCATCTTTTCCTTTTGTGGCAGAAATTTTTGGTTTAAGCTTTGGTGAAGTGGTGGAAAGGTGAATTGGTAAAACACATATGAGGGCTATGATGAGGGTGGGTGGAATGATGAGATGACTTATCTCTGACCTGACTGTTTTGACAACAAAGATGCATACCTAACTTGTAACAGCAGACAATGATTTTCTACATGCAAGAGATTTCTTAAATAACACTAAACGAAACATGCAGCAAATGTCAAAGCATGAAAACATCGAAAGAGAACTCATGTCTGACGACACAAATGAACAAAAGGACATGAAGTACATAGAGAAAATATAAAACCTTAAAACTATTGCTCTAGAGGAGGTGGACGTGGGAAGACCGAATACATATGAGTCATAAAATCGTCCATACGGCCCTCCATGCGTATCTGCCTACGCTCCATGCGACCCTGAGTAATGTGAAGAGATCTGATATCCCTCTGCAAGCTCTCAAGCGTAGCCGGCTGCGGTCGTGGAGCTGGTAGGGCGTACTAGGAGGAAAGTGGTGTAGGGTACTCAGTGCCAATGTAGCTCGACCCCTCACCCCGGTAGGTGTATCCTCCTGACGGGTCCTCGTGGTGTGGGACGTCCTCGGGCTCCGGTGCCTGCTGTCTCTGCCTGGGCGGGACTGGTCTCTGAGAAAAGACTCTGGCCTGCTGTGGGAAGGCCCAACCCTGATCGGCTGAGTAGCCAAGGGACCTCAGCATCTTCATGGTGTAGGTAGGATATAGAGGCTCTCAATCATCATTCCCCATCGGGACCCGCGCACACTTGCATAGCCACTGAATGAAACTCGGGTAAACTAAGGCATGGCAACCGGCCCAGGCTGCTACCATCAGGTGGTCTCTCATCAAGACCGACAACGGGATCAAGCCCTCCTCTGAGTCAGGTGGATGCTGAATGTACCTCATAAGGAAGCAGTAGCGAGCGCAGACGTCGTTACGCGCTTTCGGTAGCACGTTACGGGACAAGACCTCCAGTAACACCCTGTCAAGAGCAGTAGGTAAAGCGGAGGGGAGGATCACCTGCTTCCTTGGCTGATCCCTTGTGGAGGAACGAACACACTCTGACAGAGTAGAGTGCTGTAGATAGAACTGGCGTGCCTCGCTCTCCAAGGCTGCAATCGCCTCTAGTCCTCTGTGCTCAGGGTCACTAGGATGCAAGCCGTAAAAATGCACAAAATCATCTAGGCCCACAGTAATGGGCTGACCATGTACATAGGATACCACAGCCCCAGTATCGTCCTGGTCCAAGTTAGCATAGAACTCTATGACTAACTCTCTAACATAGCTCTTCGGGCAAGCAAGCAACCCCACCCAATGAAGGTGCTGAAACAGGTGATCGAGGTCGAAAGTGACGATCACTCATCGCTGAAGAGACGCTCCTGTTGGATGGGAATATCCTGATTCTCATAAAAGCAGCGCTCCTGCTGAGCTCCTCTTAAACGGGTATAGTCATAGGTAGGGGATGTCTCTCTGCGGCGCCTGTGACGTGGCTAAGAGCCTGATGCCCCAGCCTCAGCTACCCTACGGAAACTCCTACGACCCTCCATGATATGCCTAAGGATTCAACAAAATAAAAGACATATAATTCTGCAGGAATTTTGACAGGGTTCCCCTAAATTTTCATGAATCCCGTGCTTTCAAATGCACTCCACACCATATAATCAGTCTTGGGATCTACCATTCATGCAAATTTCAAACATTCCACGAGCTAGAAACGCAAGGAACCTCATTTTGCACTTAAAACGCACTAAACCGAAATGGGCGATTCTTGGCAATTACAAACAGTTTTAACTTTCCAAATAATCTTTTCATGTTTTATGATGTATTTTAAAGCTATTTGGCCATTTAAAACATAAAAAATCAAACTTCAAAAATTTGACCCGAGAACCACCATTGTCGTCTTCTTCCTAGCTCCAAATTTCGTTTCTTCGTTTCTTCACCAAAATGGACAAATGAGTAGTCAAAATGTAGATAAAACTTACCCAAACACAATGGTGGTGAAAGATTTTGGGTTGGAAATCGGGAAAGTGCCAAAAAATGAGCCGAAACAGTCTGCCCCGGACTTGACTTCAGACGTAACTTTCTGCCCCCGTAAGTGCTCGAAATGAGGAGATCTTGGTATGGAAATGCTCATAATTGAAAGAGGAATGTTTTGTGAGCAAAATGGCGGTAGAACGGAGTGATTTGGTCAAGAAACGAGTGAGATATGGAGGAGAGAAGTTAGGGTTTTGGAAATGGTGAGTGCTGGAATGAAAATAGGGATTTTGGGACGAATTCCCGATTTGAATCGGCTGGGGGAGGACACTAAGTGGAACGGCGTCGTTTGGAGGTCAAACGGGCACGTCTGAGTCAACGTCCGGGGTCACGGACGCCCATTTTTTTTTAGAGTTATTTGCTTGTCTTGGAAATTAACTAATTAATTGAAATAATACGAAGATTTAAAAGAAAACTAAGTGAAACAAAATATTCTCTTTATTCATCTCGAAATTAAAAGAGGAACAATTTAGTTAAGAAGTAAAAAAATTAATCAGTTACGAAGGGATAAGAATGAACATAATTATCTTGGAGAGAGATAAGGATAACTATTTTAGAAAGAGATAAAAAAGTAAAATTGGATGATTAATTCTAGAAGAAGATAAAGATGATCGTAATCACCTAGATAGAAGATACAAATAAAAATAATAAATAATTTAGGAAAGAGGGTAAAATAATTAATTTCACTTCCCTGGTCCAATGATTACATGATTCCTAAAACTAGTTAAATTACATCACCAACATTATTCCAATAACCTCCCATTTACTAATGCTACGACATAAAATATATAAAATATGATTGCAACTCATCTATATAATATATTTCCCCATAGTTAAGTAAAATAATTATTTAGCTCTATTCCGATCCCAACTGAATTAGTAAAAACTATAACCAATTGCATATAATAATAATAATAACAATTAATTCCTATAATATATCTAGCTTAATTTGTACGGGTATTTCACACAGGCCGAGACTTCAAATATGCGGAAACAATAGTGTCTGAACATACATGTTTGGAGACATGTTGAACTTCAAAAAATAAACCAGAGACATGTCCGAACATGCTTCTGAACATACATGTTCGGACACATGCCGAACTGAAATCAGGAAGAGGTTACAAGGTGTGTCCGGACATACAAGACTGTCCGAGACTTGTAGTCCAGAGCCGTCCTCACACTCTGTCCGAGCATACATGTTCGGACAAATGTTCAAACACGCACAGAACTTCAAAACTCAAGGCACCCAAATGCTGTCCGAACATACTTGTTCGGACAGACGTTCAGACGTCACAAAAATCATAACGCATAAGCGACGGAACAGGGGGAAAACTTGCACAAATCACCAACATAATTGCCAATCACACACAAATCCAGAGCACAAAACACATGAATTCATGGGGTTTTAGCCATCAAAACACATAAAAAACAAGGCAAAACATTACTTGAAATCACACACAATTCAGGAATTAGAACCATTGCCATTCAACAACCCCCATGGGTGAACTTCCACACCAAATCATTATTACCACCTACCTCGAATCAACGCAAAGAAGTCCCAAATCTGAAGTAGAAGCAGCCTCACAGCCACTGAATGAACAATGTACAAACCTCAAAATCAGCAAGGGAAGAAGAAAACAATATTCCAAAATCAGCCTACAATCCTCGAATCAAACTCGAATCCAGAAACGGAGTGCACAGCAGAGAAGAAATCCGGCAAACGCACAATACGGAGCAGTAGCAACAATCCCAAAACCAGCAAATGAACTTGGACAGGAGAAGCGAGAAAACTGTCGCTCAACACCACTAGAGAACTGACGATATAAAAACAACGAGCAAAGGATTAAGGAAATACTTTTCCTTATTTATGCCTTACCAAATAAAAGAAGAGGAAAAAGACCCTCTTAACCTCCTCTTCTGCACAAATGCCCACGACGTCCTAAATGTCACAATATAACCCAACTCAAGACAAAGAAAGCATACCAACTTAATGATAACGAAAGAAAATAAAACCCGTGTTATAACACGCTATACCAGCTATCTATATAATATAAGTTGTATCCATATGTCTAACATTGTATGATCCCAGATACATGGTTCATGATCACGAACACTTAAAATTTTTAACTAATGAAGTTCTTATTTTTGCCGCGTGAATCCTAATATGTCAGTGATCACGAACAAAAGCTAAAACCAACCAAAACTTGCAATTTTAAACCAAACCTGACTTAGTTAATTAATAACTCATTTGACTCAAATAATATGCTAAAAACGTAAAAGATAAAAGCTACTTTGTCTTAAAGAGTAAAATCAACATTAACTTAAAGCTTAGAAAACATTAGTAAATGGATATTAGCTTTAACTAGACCTGATCATTCCGGCGGGCAGGGCGTGTTCGGGCCGGGCCAAGAACTTTTATTTGGTCTGTCGAGCCTGAAAATAGAATTCAAACCTGTTTTTTTATTTTTTGGACCAAACCGAGTTACGCCTAGACTTTATTAGTTTTACAAGTGCCTGACCACCGGCTCAATTTTTAAATTTTGTCTAATTATTAAATTAAAAATTATATGTATTATATATAATTTAAATAAAAAAAAGTTATATATATTATTAGAAATTACATAAAGTTTATATATTACATCTTAAACATATATAAATAATATTTTATAAAAATTCAATTAAATTAAATAAATAATTTTAATTTTAAAAGTTATACTCCCTCCGCTCAATAATATCTGTCATTTTAGAAACTTGCTCACTTATTAAAGAAAGGTGAAAAATGACACATGTACCCTACTTTTTACTTTTTCGTCTAGATAATAATTACTTTTGTGCTGAATAGTAGGGTTAAAAGTGGAAAAAATGTGTCACAAAGCTATAATGACACATATTTTTGAACAAGAACCACTTCTTAAAACGACAAATATTAATTAATGGATGGAGTATAATATATATATAATTTATAAATTCGGGTCGAGCTAGGCTTGCCACGGGTTAACAAATTTGCTGGAGCCTCATCCAGTATTTTTTGGACTTGATATTTTGTCCAAGCCCTCCAGAATTTATTTGAACCAGACTTGTCAGGTTTTTTTCCAAGGTCAAGTGGGCCATTCCAAACTAATATTGATAAGCTATAGCTTTGTTGAATAATGAAAGTATTTGGACCCTTGAAACCTTAATACAAGCCCCACAAACCTAAATCTCTACAATTTCCTAGTTTAATAGGTTAAAACTTGGTAATGACTCTAATAAATTCGTGTGAGCTAACTTAGGTTAAAATGTTTAGATTATACAACTTAGCTTAAAGATGATAATTAAATAAAAGAAATTATTTGAGTGTCAATGAAGTGACTTGTCGGCTGCCAATGGGTCAGGTTTGGGACGGATGAAGCTTCACCCGCACCCGTCACCCGTTTCTACCCACTTCACCCGAACCTGACCCGCCACCCGCTAAGGCTCACCGAAACCCGAATCCGAATATACCCGCGGGTGAAAAAGGTCCTAAATAGATGAAATAATTTTTTATTTTTTATTTACAAAAGCATAAAAATATTTAAATCTTCATGACATGAAAACACAAGAATATTTTAGGTTTCCATGTAAATTTAGGGGGCATTTGTGGAGATAATCAGGAACGGGAATCGGAATGATTCTGTTTCCTGATATATGTTTAGTAGTGTTTCTTTTTAGTAAAGAGGAAGGGAATGTGAGTTCCCTAACTCCCTATAATGTGATTTCTCACTCCCCCCCCCCCCTACTAGGGAATATAATTCCAAGTCATTTTGATTGGTAACATATGGTCATTGATCAATGGCCAACAACCATTGACTGGAGACCGGTGGATGTTGATAGACAATTGATTACCGTTAGCCGACAGACGACCGTTGTCCTTGACTGATTATTCATTTTCACTACACTTGCATAAACAAACAACTAGGATAATCAAAGGAAATTTTTTTCATTGCTCTTCATTCCCTAAAGCATGTTTGATGATACATATATATATATAGGTGATGGGTCACATTCTACGGATGATAGGTGAAAATTTATCACCAAGCCCCGATCTGAATTACACGGTTTTCATCTGTTTATAACGGATTCTTTGTTAGGCTGTATTTTAGGCTTATGTAGAATATGACCGTTGTTAGCCTTCCTATATATACTCTTGTATACTTAGCTCTCTGTATAGTGGATACTTACATATCAATAATACCATATATTTTAGTAATACTCTCTGTTTCTCACATGGTATCAAATAGTGTCTGAGAAACTCATACCCACACAAAAAAATAAACCCTATCTCTTCTTTCTTTTCCAGCTCCACCGCGACACGCTTCTTTCTCCTCTGCGATTTCTCTCCTTCTTTCTTCTCTTGACAATGTCCACTCCAGTCGAAAAAGAAACAACACCAGAAAGCCCCAAATCTACACCTAAAAAAGAGAATCCTGCTGTCACCGATGAACTTTATATCCATGCCTCTGACCAACCCAGAATGCAGCTTGCGTACAAATTTAACGGGAAAGGATTCTTCGATTGGAAGCAAAATTTATTGTCGGTCTAATTTTGAAGTCTAAACTCGGTTTCATTGATGGCACGATAAAGAAAGAGAATTATCAGGGGGCATGACTGAAGGCCTGGGAGAAAGCGAATGGCATGGTGATGGGTTGGCTCTTCACCAGCCTCGAAGATTCAATTCGCAAGTCCGTTATCTACCTCCCCTCTGCGGAACATATCTGGAAAAATTTATGCCGACGTTTCGACACACCAGTGGAACCCGTCTCTACGCTCTTCGTCAAGAAGCTCGTAATCTAGTTCAAGACTCAGATGATTTGAACACATACTACACTAAGTAGGTTCGATTGTGGACAGAAGAAGACCAGATTCTCGACTTCCGGTATGTTCTTGTGGCGCATCTTCCAAACTAAACACTATAACCTCTAATGCTCAAGTTATTGAATTTATGATGGGCTTGAATCCTTCCTTCAAAAATCTTTGCACCAATATTTTAATGACCTCTCCTTTACCCAACATTGAACAAGTCTACGCCATGGCCAATCAAGAAGAGGATCATGAAAATACATAACCTAGTGCTCCGATTCGAATGAAACCCTAACTTTTCAATCCTCCAGTTCCTCTGTTCCCACAAACCCTAACAACCCAATGAACCCAAATCCACTTCCAAAAATTCAAAACCGACAATAAAAAGACTCAATGCCCTAAATGCAAGAAAATAGGGCACACTTATGGGTCAAAGGCATATTTCCTAGCAATTGGAAGCATCAGAAGGAAAAAATTATATGGAGGGATTATTTCCGAAGTCGACCATTCTGGCGAAACTCCTTCTTCCGTTCCTGGATTTACCCAGCAACAACTCGATGGAATCAAGAATTTTCTTCAAAATCAAAACAAAAAAGTTCCTGGAGTCTCAAAGCATCAATTGACTGGGCTCATGACATACCTCCAGAATGACGAAGACTTCCAAAGTTCAACTCGAACTGAATTGTATGATCAGTTCGCTGGTATGATTCATTTCCTTCCCTATTATTGGCAATTAAATTCTCATCTACAACATTTAAATCATATGGATATTGAAGCTCGTTGGATAATTGATACTGGTGCCACAGATCATGTATGTGGCAATATTGATTTATTTGATATGAATACATATAGAAACTGTAACTACAAAGTTACAATGCTTGATGGGCATCCAGGATTAATTCATGGCATAGGAAACATTAAGTTATCTACTAACTTTACTTTATTAAATGTGTTTCATGTCTCCTCTTTCAAATTTAACTTGTTGTCTGCTAGAAAACTAATCTCACATTACCTTTTCTGTTAATTCATGTTACATTCAAGACCTTGAGACATGTGCCTATGTGATGATTGGAAAAGCTAGCAAAAATCTGCACTTTCTTGATATATGTTCTTTGGACAGATTTGTACATTCTAGAGCAACAATGAAACATAATGTTGCCTCTGATGTTAGTTCTATACCCACAATTAGTTCACATTTTTTGCAACACGGTTAGTCTTTGGCATAACCGTCTAGGACATGCCCCTGTTCATACTTTGTACAGAATTAGTGTCATTAATAAGAATAGTGTTTCTAGTGATTTTGTTTGTCATCCATGTCATCTTGCAAAAGATCACCGACTCCCTTTCCCAAATTCCTTCATAAAAACTAATGACATATTTGAACTCATACATTTAGACATATGTGGTCCCTTTAGAAGTAAAACATACAATGACCACAAATACTTTCTAAGCATTGTTGATGATTACTCTCGTGCCCTCTGGGTCAAACTTTTAAAACACAAAACAGAAGCCTTCACTTTCATAAAAGACTTCATAATTATGGCAGAAAGACAATTTCAAAAGAAAATCAAAACTGTTAGATCCGACAATGCTTATGAACTAGGAACCTCTAATGAAGGAAAAATGTTTTACAAATCTTTAGGGATCATACATCAAACATCTTGTGCTTACACTCCACAACAAAATGGTGTTGTAGAGCGTAAGCATAGATATCTAGCAGAAACTGCTAGGGCATTATATTACACATCTAAAATACCTATAGAATATTGGGGGGAATGTATTCTCACAGCAACTCAAATTATAAATAGGTTACCTTCTTCTGCTTTACAAGGAAAAACTCCATATGAAATTGTCTATGGTCATTTCCCTGATTATTCTAGAATGAAAACCTTCGGATGTTTATCTTATGAAACTATATTAAACAAAAATAAGGGAAATTTGATCCCAGATCAGAAGCATGTGTTTACTTAAGCTTAGCAGAAAATCAGAAGGGCTACAAACTCCTTAGACTAAGGGACATGCAAATCATTACATCTAGGGATGTCACGTTTCATGAAACCACCTTCCCCTTTCATAACGTAGTTCAGTACAATACCCATTCTCCCACTTCTTCTTTGTTTGATCAACAACTCCAGTTCTTTCCTCATCTAGAAGACACTGCACATACAGATCCCCCTTCAACCACCATAAACCCCACACCAACACCACACCCCACCACCAACCAGAACCAGTTCTTCCACCTGAACCACAAATTCCTTCCCCACCCCCACACAAACCTCCCACACCTCTGATCTTCGAAGATCAACCAGAACCACAACCATACCCACATACCTACAGGACTACTACACCAACATGTTCCATACAGACCTTTTTCCACCATACTCTCTACTAGAATCCAACAGTCTTCCACCACATCAGAAACACCTCAAAAATTAGACCTTTTTTCTCTAACAGATGCCTCCCCTTTATACACTCTTTCTGCCCAACCCACAACCACCCTG
This sequence comes from Limonium bicolor, assembly GCA_023374045.1. Taxonomy (NCBI): domain Eukaryota; kingdom Viridiplantae; phylum Streptophyta; class Magnoliopsida; order Caryophyllales; family Plumbaginaceae; genus Limonium; species Limonium bicolor. The sequence goes on from CM041779.1 coordinate 339,386,754, forward strand.
AGCAAAACACTAAGTACATCTGATCCACTTAGTTATGAGGAAGCATCCCAACACCAATGTTGGATAGATGCTATAAATAAAGAACTCACTGCCCTTATTGATAATGACACATGGGAATTAGTAAAACTCCCAAAACATAAAAAAACAGTAGGGTGCAAGTGGGTCTTTAAAACAAAGTTAAGAGCTGATGGAGAAGTTGAAAGACACAAGGCTAGACTAGTGGCAAGAGGTTTCAGTCAAAAATGGGATCGATTACACAGAAACTTTCTCACTGTCATTAGGATGTCCACTCTTAGAGTTCTCCTTGTTGTTGCTGTTAAAAACCATTGGATAATTGATCAATTAGATGTGAACAATGCCTTTATACAAGGAGACCTCCTTGAAGACATATACATGCAAGTCCCCAAAGGTCTCCAAGTTGATAAAGGCATAACAGCTTGTAAACTTAAAAAATCACTATATGGTTTAAAATAGTCTTCAAGACAGTGGTCTCTAAGTTAAGTGAATTCCTTATCAAATTAAACTTTACAAAATCAGAAAATGACTACTCTCTCTTCTACAAACACACCACTTCTGTGTCACATACCTAGCCATTTATGTAGATGACATTCTTTCTGTGGTAATTCCTCTAATCACACAAAATTAAAAGCTTGCGCTAGGCAGTAAGTTTAAAATAAAAGATCTCGGTACAATACATTACTTCTTAGGGATGGAATTTATCCATCATTCTCAAGGATTAACCATCACCCAAAGAAAGTATTGTACATAAATTCTAAAAGAATATGATATACTCCACACATCTTCCGCTTCTGCACCTCTTCAGTTTGGTTTAAAATTGAAATCAGATATAGGTACTCCTCTTCCAAAACCGACACAGTATAGAAGTTTAATAGGTAAACTCACTTATTTGGTTCACACCAGACCTGACATAGGTTTCACAGTCCAATTGTTAAGTCAATTTCTAAAAGAACCAATAGATAATCATTATGAAGTTGCCTTGTATACTCTTCGTTACTTAAAAGGTACTTTATCTTATGGCTTGTTACTGAATAATACTAACGACTATACTTTGCAAGCTTACTGTGATAGTGATTGGGCAGCGTGCCCAAACACTAGAAAATCTGTCTCTGGTTTCTATATTTTTCTAGGTGGAAGTCCCATTTCTTGGAAATCCAAGAAACAAGCCAGCGTTTCTCTTTCGTCTGCTGAAGCAGAGTACAGAGCAATGCGAACTGTCACAGCTGAACTGGTGTGGCTCAGCAGGGTAATTCATGAACTGGGCGTCTCCAGTGTCACACCTATACCGGTGAAATGTGACAACAAATCTGTTGTCTACATTGCTCAGAATCCAGTCCAACATCAGAGGACCAAACATATAGAGATTGATGTTCACTACGTCAGTCAACAAATTTCCAGAGGCATCATCAGAGTGGAACACATATCGAATAACAAACAGCTAGTTAACTTTATGACTAAGTCACTGCCAGGCAAAGATTACAGAGAGCTTTTACATAGTATCGGCTTACATTTGCTCCAAAATCAAACTGCTGCGACATCTTGTTTTGAGGGGGGTGTTAGGCTATATTTTAGGCTTATGTAGAATATGACCGTTGTTAGCCTTCCTATATACTCTTGTATACTTAGCTCTCTGTATAGTGGATACTTACATATCAATAATACCATATGTTTTTAGTAATACTCTCTGTTTCTCACATTCTTATCCATTTTTACACGGGTGAAGGGTTTTCCAGATAGTACTCATCGGGTATTGCCACCTTTACATACGAATGAAATATGAGATCAAAAAATTCAATTAGTTTTGTATAATAAATTTTAAAATAATAACACATGTATGGCTGTTATAGTATGCTAAAAATCAGGTACATAAATACATGAACCCGAAGGCCCCATAGTAACAGAGCGACAACCTGCTCCATCACCGTTGCAAAAGCCAAAATACGTGAAAATGTTCCTCAAACTCAATTGCTTCCAAGAACTGTGGTGGTCAATCTAAACTAGAAAGAGCTATATCGAGTTCTGGAAAAACACAGCATCATGAAATTGGTATCAGGGCGAGGACAACAATGTCGATCACTTTCCTACATCAATTATACCATACCACGCGGCAGTATTTACCCACAAAATTACCTATAGCTTGTTGCGCTACCCCAAGCAACTCGCTGATTTACAAGAAAGCGATCAAAGTTTTTTACAACAGTTTATAGTTAAAACGCTGTAAACAGAAATTTATAAATGAAAAATTATCTATGTGCATTGAACCACAGTGATGAAGAAAGGACGACCAGAACACACACCAGAAGTTTCTTCTCCTTTGTAATTCCTCCATTCAGATTGTACCAAGTTCCACTGTAGTTGATAGCTCGAAATATCATAAATACCAGGCGTGAACACACAAATCTGCATTGGTAACTCAACAGCAGAAGATGGTCCCAACTCAACTTTTGTCGAACTAATCCCAGTCCAAATGAAAGAAGGGGCACTCTCAGATAGAGCGTGCTTTACTGATGAAGGGGTCCCAGAACCATCAGACAATACTTTTTTCTCCTTGTCCAAAGAGACACAGTGCCAGCCAATTTCATTTTCTGAAGAAACTGCTGCGGAATCCCCAGTCTGATCAAGGTTTGAATTATCATGAGTATTAATGTTCACAGACAAGCAGGTGTTCAGTGAATTGTATATGCTCATCTTCAAGTTTATTTCACAAAATGCTGATGTAAAATCGTGGTATATGGTCTTGGGCCCATCCACAAGCCAATACAGTGGGCCTGTACTTGCCAAACTGCACTTGTATAAAAATGAGACAACTCTTATTAGTTAAAATGTAAATGGAGTGTCCAAACCAAAATAGAGACCAAAGTGCTTGCCTGCAGTGACATGCATGATGGGAGAAGAGACGAGACTGAGCTGATAGTTGCTGCTCGTTCGTTTCTGGTTGAGAAATTAATATGAATTCTACTGACTCACTTGGTCCCTCCTGTGATGCCAAACAGGTCAAAGACCACCGTTTTATGAGCAAGTACAAGAGTGGATGTACTTTTTTAATCAGCAACCACAGTTGTACACAACATATATTTTACCATAAAGGCCTCAGAAAAAAGATATTACTCGAACAGAGAATAAGCTTAATCTAACCACTCGTATAGATTATATAGATTACAAGAAGTAGCTCATCAATTCATTATTTAAAAAACATGAATACTGACTTAAAACTGACCTGTTCAGGTTGTTCTTGCTGCAATCTCTCATGATGGTGAAAGTCAGCTAATGGTGACTTCAGTACGTTATAAACAGCCTTGTTATTGACCTCAACACCCAACCTTACATGGCTACCCCAGTCATTGTCATCAGAGGAGATCTTGTTCTCAGAGCCTACTACTCTCTTTGTTGAATTCTGAATCAGAAATAAAGTAAACTGACGAGAAACCTTAAAAGGGCACAAAATGGAACTGGATAACACGTAAGAAGATAAGTTACACTTAAACCATCAAATACGGTCAAACTCCCTTTATGTTTACAATCAAGTAAACCATTCACTCTCAAACAGAAACACTTAAACGAAATTAATGTAATGCCATCCAATTAAACAGAAAACTGCCCCGGTATGGACAACTAATTTCTGGAACAGCTAAAAATGGACAATTCTACAAGAGGGTGTCATCCTGACCTTAAGCCTGAAGAACAATGATAATGCCTGTCCTGGTGCTATCTGATGCCATGGGATGTCAAATGGCTGAAGCATCATAATCCCCCACTGACTTCCAACAGCCGACAACTGACAAACCTGAAATGTCTCTGAACTCGTTTTGTTTATAGCATCCATGCAAACAAAAACTTCTTGAGATCTAGAAGGACAACGGCTAATTTTGAAGGAGACCTCCAAGGACGGCAGGACCTATGAAGCCAGAAAAGTATTTTCCATCATTTTAAACGAAATTGAGAGCAGGGTCAAAATTCAGCAGTATCTAATGTCACAACCATGGTACACACATACTTATTATCCTAAGATAAATAAGGAAACCTCTGCTCAAGAGAAAGTGGAAAACAGAAACCATGTCCAAAACTACTCTCCTTATCCTAAAAGTACTGAAAAGTGTTGAGAAGAGTTGGCATCAAACATTAATAAAAAAAAGGGAAAATTCACGATATGCCCCTGTTTTCTTTCGTAATTCACAATATACCCCTGTGATTTTTGGAATTCAACTTTAAACATGCATAAATGTTGTCCAAAATTGATGAAACTTTACATGGACGATGCTAAAGCGTTATATTTTGGTCCAATATCAAATTTGAAGCTTTTTAAGCTCACATGTGACCTGTGGGACCCAATGAATATGCGACTGTTCATTGGGTCCCACAGGTCACATGTGAGCTTAAAAAACTTCAAATTTGATATTGGACCAAATATAATACTTTAGCATCGTCCATGTAAAGTTTCATCAATTTTGGACAATATTTAAGCATGTTTAAAGTTAAATTACTAAAATCACAGGGGTATATTGTGAATTACGAAAGAAAACAGGGGTATCTCGTGAATTTTCCCTAAAAAAAAGTACCTCTAAGTTATAGCTCATACGCAGAGTCCTGTATCTGATGATGCTTGATGCATCACCAACCTCATAATACACTATTATTTGCAATGAAAGAGGTCCAGGTATAGCCGCATGCAGCCACAGAGGAGAGGTAAATGGTTTTCCATGAATGACCACATCCTGAAATGGAGTAGAGAGGGAGAATTCACAAACAAACCGAGGTATTGGAATAAACAAATTGTAAACCATAGTATTTACCGTAGGGAATACCTCTGGGAACTGGAACAAAGAATTCACTTCTTGACCTTTACTTGCAGTAGCATCTTCACGAGAACTCTCATCAGTGAGGCAAGCAGGAAATTCTGAGTTCATTGCATCAGGATTTGCCACGAGAAGAAATCTAGGATGGCTTATCTTCAGTTTTACATTCTGTTAGTAGCAACTATACTCAGCAACGTGGTAGGCTTGTACCAACAGGTAACCCAAAGCAATTATCATATTTGTCATATGCAGGAACTTATAGATTTAAGCACAAATACAAATCTGACGTTTAACAAGAGAGCAAAGTTTTTGACCATCAGTCAAACTTCAAATATCATGTCAAATAATGCTACTAACCGCACCTTCACAACAGAGTCAGATTGGTTTCTCAACTCCAGAACAAGACGATACAGTTCACCATGATAAGATCTTTTCGGAAAGTGCCTAATGGACCCCTCCAACCGAGGTAAAGGCTGCAAAGTGAATCATAAATAGAAACAAATCAGCACCGTGATAGAGAAGTAGATTTACCCAATGAGAGAACAGCATAACATTGAGAAGTACCTTTATCACCAGAAACTTGAGCTCACATCCAGGAGAACGTTTTGACTTCCTTCTTCCTTTAGCATTTCTTTTCTTGATGTCACTGAATTCGAAGTTTTGAAAACCAACCACAGAGCCGGATAATTTCCAACGTACCCCTACTATCTTCAGTATCCCTTCTTCTCTGGGGGTCGCAGTCAATTGTACCTGCACAAATAACAAAGATCAACAGGGAAGACGTGCAACATTTTGGTAAATGATTCCATTCTGCAATCAGACGCATAGAATATAATCATAGTACTCAAAGTTATCGACACCACCGCTAGCTATGGCTTCAAGAGAAAGAAGAAAACCAAAAGTGGTATACTTTAATTCACAAAACTACCTTAGAAGTTTCTGGCCCTGCCACATAGACAAAGTATCTATAGAGAATAAAACACATGCACAACCCCAAAACAGACAAAGAAACCCATTTACAAATTAGGATATCCAAGTATTAGAACAAAATCAAGGCAGATCCTATTGCAGATATCTAGTTGAAATAAAATATCTTCTGAAGGATGGTTGAGACTTGGGCGATGGGTGAGCTTGGGTGAGCTTGAACTAACTAGAACAGCAAACGATTTCAGCAAGCACTCAAGGGCCTTGGGCAATCCCAAATTATGACATTCATGCCTCAACAGCTCAGAGGACTTCTGAAAGTTCAATGACTATCAAGATATTCGGAGAAATCATTGACATCTCCATCAACACTGGAGAGGTTCGAAGAAGAAGGCTTTGCAACGGTTAAGCTTAATTGAGTATCAAAATGATGGTATGCTGTGCCTGAGTAAGTTGGTTCATGTTGATTGCATTTCTTTTCTTTCAGCTGATGAGCACTATGGATTCAAATCGTTAGGTGCAGATGACTGTTACATTTCTTTTGGTTAGGATTTATGTTGACTGAAAAGGGGGTCATCATCAGCACATTTTTAATCATTGAGTTGCTTATATCCAGCTCTGCCAGGCAGTGATTACTACCAGAAAAACGAACTTCTGGTAACCCCATTGTAACGCTCACAGGGGCATGACCAACATGTGGCGGATCAAGGTGATATAGAAGCCCTTCCAATCCTGAAGTAACCATGCCTAGGTCTTTGCTCATGCCTTTTCCCGCTGTTGTCCAATTCCAGAGCTGTCACCATGTTTTCTTCCCTTGTCAGGGAGAAGCTTACAAAGTTCCTCACAATAGTTGGGGACATAATCTGTGCGTTGATAGAGGGTCATGAGTCTGATCATTAGCAGTGGGTTATCTTATAGGTCACCCACTCCTTGTGGTCTATGAAATGCAGAACCTTCAATTTCTTGAAGGTCCACACCCGAGACAAGTTTCTGGGAGATTTTACTAGTTCTAATCCAGAAATAAGGATGAACGTACCTCCTTGGATGCAGAATTTATGTGTAGCCTAGGTAAGCCAGGTTAAAGGTGGTTCTCACTGGCCGTAGGAAGCTCCACCTTCCTCATTAAGATCACCATCTAAGAACCACTTTCTTCAAAACTCCTCAATACTTGTTCCACCTCTACAAGTTTTTGGGTTCCCTATAAGAGTAGACCTCTTATCTCCACCACTACCTGTGTTGGAAGCAGGAGCTTCCAGTGGTCCTTCACTCTTCAGTGATATTATACCCAGAACATGATGCTCACCAACCGATTTCCAGCAATTGTCTTCAGGGATGAGATAATCCCTCTCATTGAGGAGGGAGCCTCCCATAATCAAACCAGGATCAAATCCTTCTGGTCTCCCGCAGGCATCTAACCCCCTCTCGTTTTTTAATAGATATGATGGTCCACCCCAAGACTGTGCTCTTCCAAGAGGAGACCACAATCTAGGCAGGCCACCATCACTAGCAATGTCATAAGAAAAGCTACAGGTAATAAGGGCTGCCTAATTCAAGATACGATACGAGGACAGCCGGGACAGCCTTGGATCAAATGAGTGCAATATCATAAAAGAAAAGCTACAGGTAATAAGGGCTGCCTAATAGCTCCTACTATCTTTCCTTAAACAGCCGTTGATAGCCAGTTAAAAGCCATTGACCACCTGTCAACAGGCACCAGTTGCTGGTTAACATCCACCAGGTAAAGGTCGTTAGTCACCGGTCAAAGTGTGTTGTGGAAAGGGGATCTCATTCCCTACTAGGATGTGGGAAATAAAGTTAACAAGGAAAAGTGCCTAAACAAGCAAAAGGAAATAGAATCATTTCGATTACCTTTCCTGATTCCCCCAAAATAGACGCCCCCTAAACAATTTGATAAAGGGCCATCACTAGGTATTCCTTAGACAATCAAACAACCCCTTGGCCCAGACTGTTACTAGGCCCAAACTGTTACTAGGCCCGAACAGCCAATTTACCCATACACCCTTTGAGCGAAACTTGGGTCTCATCACACGGTCAATGAGATCGAAGAGAGCACTCAAGATATGCAGTTGAATCAACAGGTTTTCGGATTATAGGGAGCCCATTTTCAAAGACAGGAGGAGTTGAAAGGATGCAAGTGATTACATGTATTTGAGAATACACATGTAGTGACCATGAGAGGGGAGAGGGAAGATGAAAATAGCCTATGTGATACAGATTTCCTAAGGATTAAGAAGGAAAGTTTTATCACAGTGACCAGATGCTACAGCTCATTCTAAGTCAGCATCAAACATCAAAGCCTTGTGTCAAATGTGAACAATGTCATAAAAGATAAGCTATAGGTAATAAGGGCTGCCTGATCCAAGATAAGATGCAAGGATAGCCTTTATAGCTTTGTATCAAGACTGATATCTACCCCAACTGAGAGATGCAGACATTAAGACGTGTTGATTTGGAAGCAAGGAGAAGGCAGGCTGAAATGCTCACTTGAAAGTAAGACCATACAAAAGTAACAAAAGTAACAAAAGCAGCAGCAATATGAGTGCCAAGCAGCAGCCAAAAACTTACCAAAAGTGTTTCACCTCCATTGAGTGAAAAGTCCACCTCGGACAATGTAACAAAAGAATTTGACTGACAAGATTCACTGTATATCCAACAAAGAGGGTGCAATGAGCAAGCAAGCAGGGCTCTATTATAAGGGTTATTGTTGGGACAGGGGAGTTTATGTTAGAGAAAGCACAATTTGTTGAAGGCATACTTGCTGGCTATAAATTGCCTGAGGTCCTCATTATCATGAGCGCCAGTAGCAGTGCTGCTTGCATCTGAAGCATTGTAAAAGCTCAGAGATTAGCAAATGATTGCATCAAGAGGGTGACTTTAAGAAAAGAAAAACAGACCGCCGAATAAGATATGAGAAAAGACAACTAGCAATGTGAATAACGTCATAGGTGCTTACCCTCTCCTATTTCATCATCTAGTACCAAATGTTTACATACTAGAGAAACATTGGAGATGGAAATTGGAATCTGGAGAGGATTTTTGAATCCAATATCAACCTTTACTGCCTCTGCAAAAACAAATCATTTAAACATTATAGCAACATAGCATAGCTCCACATAAATTTAATTTCAAATTAAAATAAAAGGCATTTTCAGAGCGATAACATCAAGGCAGAATCCAAAGATCATTTCCTGATTTGAAGGCCTACCTGCTGAAGACCTTAAACAACTCAGGAGATGAATGAGCATTGTACTCACTGCCTTACCTAGGTTCTGGATACGAACCATACTGTGCAGTGATAAAAAGAGCAGCCTGCTCAGAGACATATTTCTAATGCCACAGAATACGCTATACAATTACTTAGCCTCACAAGTGACTCGAGAATGGAAAAGTCACATCGCCATCATGCCCATAATAACAAATGCTTAGGTACAGAATCCTCAAATTCATCTCATAAAGGACTGTTTTCATCTACGGAACAAAGGTAATCTAGATTTTAATACGCAACTGTTTTGCAGTCCCATCCTACTCTTGGTGGATATATACCAAACCCCTTAAAAGAAGGATCCCCTTCCACTCACAAAGACCACAAGGAAAGATCAATGAAGATTACAATAGGAACAATTGTTTTCATCAGATAATTCTTTTCTTGAATACATCCACCAAATCGAGAAATAGAACTGACTAATCCTATGGCAAGGGGTTGAGAAACTCAACGCCAGGAAGCTTCAGTATATATCAAATGTAAATACGTTATAATCAACCAGGGATGAGAAACCTTAAGTAGTCATCAGCTTCAGTATACATCAAATGTAATTATATGCACACAGAGAGAATTATATACCTCCAGCCACGCAGATATTCGATTCTTTGTAATCCTTGGGAACTAGCTTCGTGTGTAACTCCAACCAATTAACCTTCGCATTAGCTAATGGAGGGACCACATTTTCCTCTAAAGACTGCCACACACTCTCTCGTACTCCAACCTAATGTTCAAACAAGTATTAATCCTGTGAAAAGTAAATTCTTGGGCCACAGCAATGGACCTGAATGAAAAACCACCCACTCATTCTTTATCTAGAACAAGTCAAAAACTACTCACAGCTGCAGGAGATGCATACGTTCGTTGATCTTCAAAAACAACTCTAAGCGAAGGGAGCCTGACAATGGGCAGTTGAAGTCTACATACTTCAAATGTTTTCCCTGTTTTCTGGATTTCATCAACCAGTGAGAATTAAGAGTTCGACTTATTAACATACCAAAACAAAAAATAAAAGTTCACTACAAAATATAAAAATAGTGCACATCAAACTTTTGAGTGCCACTTAGACTTAGCATTTAAGCACCTTACATCCCATGAACTACAACAAATATATCGAAAGGGTCATGAAGATTAAATCTGGATAGTTTACCTGGACCAGCTGAAGAAAATCATGCAGGAACAATTCCTGTGCAGTTTTTGATTGATGTGTACATGCAAGAATTTCCAGCATGTGGTTGATTGCAATATCAAGCATCCCCAGAGATGCAAACCATCTTATTAGATGCAAACCATCTTATTAGATGCAGAAGTATCACTTCTCAAAAGAGAAGGAGAGGAAACAGTATATAGCATAAAAAGCTAGCAACAAACATGAAACTGTTGTCCAATAGTCAAACTTACTTCCCAAGTTGAAAACGTATGTGATCTTTGATCAGACTCCATGTTGTGCTTTCAAAGACGGACAAAGCAGTTTTATATGCACGGATTGCATGCCTTGTCTGATGATAGATCAAGAAATCAGGGCAACTTATCACATTCTATTCTTCCATTTAGCAATAAATGACGTACATACCTGTTTACATCTATCATATGAGTCCCCAGACAACACAAGATGAAATCCATATTTGCGAGGCATAGACGGAACAGAATACAAGTAGCAATATGAAGCTTGCTCAAGCATTATAGCCGACTGCAAGGGGTCCTATAATTGATAAAAGGATGTAAGCAGCTAGATATCACCTTCCATAAGAATTAGAATACAGAGGCATCATTACCTCGCCAGAAATGCGGAAATAAACACTGGCAGCATCCTTGTGTTGTTCCCATGCTTTTAGCAATTCAACCCACCACAGCCCGCACCTAACAGCATTCTGCTGACACTGAGTTCCAAGTTTCTGCAACAACATGGTAGGACTTATAGAGATAACAAAAGAAGTAGTCATTGGTAGTCTCGCAAAGGGCATCATGACAGTAATTTAACTCACATCATTCTATAATAATACTCGATAATAGGTATGTCACAAGTCCTAATAATCTAACCTGGAGCACTAAGTGATCAGCAAAATACCCAGCTGATAAGCCATTACTTGGTGTGCCAAAAAATATTCACATATTTATCAACAGTATTAACTTAAACCTTACTCCCTCCATTCAAACATATAAGTCATTTTAGCATTCAAATTTTGTTCTAAAATATAAGTCATTCTAGCTTTTTCACATACTATTTTCCATATTTGACCCTAACATTTAATGCAGAAATGATTATAATTTAGATAGAAAAGTAAAAAGTATGGGTACATGTGTCATTTTTTAACTTTTCTTAATATATGTGCACATTTCTAAAACGACTTGTATTTTTGAACTGAGGGAGTAGTATTTTGGCATTGTGCATTCAAGCGCAGTGAAAAAGAGAGAAAGACAACCTCAACAAAATCCAGGGGTGTTGCACAAAAAAATATAGATTAACAAAACAAATACGAATGATGCAGGTTCTATCCTAAGACATATCTTAGAAGAGTTAAACAAATACCATATCACTCAAAGAAGGTGACATGAACATGAACAAAATACTAGGCAGCTGATAAGAATGTTATGGTGATGAACACCTTAACAAGGAGAAGAGGTTAATCCAATAGTTACAACAGAGTTTATCTACTACAAACAAAGACAAGCTTGAAAACAAAGTACGCTAATTGGATAAGAGACCTTGTGCCCGCCTAATAGATCAAGGCCATTATGATACTATTGTAAGCTTTAAATAAAGGAAACTTTAAGAGGGGGGGGGGGGAGCGGCAGATGAAAAAGCAGAATAAAAAATACATACTAAATATGTGGTAAATGCAGTTTCCATGCAGTATTCTGCTTCCTTTCTTGATTGATCCAGCATGAAGTATGTCAGTCCCATCAACTCCTGTATCAAGTAAACCATCATTTACTCGACATTAAGAACTATATTCAATGTGATGGTAAAGGACAAGCATACATAATTGTTCAGAGTAATTTGGTGGCAGAGAAAAGAATCAACACCCTAAACCAGAAAAGGGATATTAACGAAAAATATACATATATCGAATAAGTAATAAGAATAAGGCCATGCGCAACCCAGCCTAAGAGGTATGGCCTGCCCTACCATGCCAGTAGCCTGGCCTAGTTTGTTGATGGCGTGTGTGGCTAGGCTTCCCAAACTAAGTGATGACAACTTTTTTATGAGTCAGATTGGTTAACACTCCGGCAAAGTCAGTTGCTAATACTATTAGCATTTCTGGTCAAAGCATAATTTCAGAAGTACAACTAAAAAACGCATGCAACAAGAACTAAGACAACATTTCTAAATAGCAGTCAGGGACGCAAACAATGAAGTTCTTAGAATCTCAATGCATGGCAATATTCACCTCACTTGTCCCTATATACCAAAACACATACTTTACAAACACCAGCGGATAAGCAACATGGAAAGTGATATGAAGCATTTGAAGAACCATGCATGCTGAGTTGTGAAGATGTCAACGCAAAAAGAACAAAACAAGATATTATTAGCACATTATGAATTAGTTCACTTGAAAATCACAGTTAAGATCTCCTAAAAGGGAAACCAGACAAAATAAATATTATTTAAAAATACCATTTGTTTAACAGAGGTTAATCCTACCTGTACCCCAGCATAGCGCTGCCAGGCTTTGTCAAGCTTGTAATCAGTAGAGATAAGACGATAATTGGATAGTGCAAGCTCATAATCTTGTAACATGAAGGCATAATCACCCAGAACTCTAATTTGAGATTCAATGGAGGTGTATGTATAGCTGCGATCAAATACCATAAGCTATGTTAGCCCAGGGTCAAATTAGCAAAAAATAAGAATTGAGCAAAATTTTTTTACGTAGCCTACGTTGGGCCAGTTGGGGTATCGGATGAATCATCTTTCCCTTTCCTCCACCAGAGATTTTTTATTTGGTTTCTAAAGCCTTTCCTCGTAGCAGAAACCTGACCACAGCATAACACCATAAGTGGAGAACTAGCGGATAAATAAAATAATGGGAATTTCATGAAATGCCATTATATTTTTGGCTAATTCATGAAATGACACCAAAAAAAAAGAAAATCACAAAATGTCACTACATTTTTGCAAAGGTCTATGAAATATCACTATAGTCATTGACGAGAAGGAAAAAAAACAAAAATATATATACAAGTTACCAAAATACTTTTAAATTTCACAATATACCCCTAAGTATTAAAAATTCACAAAAAAAAAAATTATAAAAAATATAGATAACTATAAAAAAATGTATATAAAATTATAAAAATTATAGAAAAATTGAAAAATAAAAAAATATATTAGAATATCATAATATATTGAAAAAAAGTAAATATTTCATAGAATTTTTTTAAATTATTCAGTAGCATAAAAAGTATAGAATTTAAACACATAATTTATACCAATTAAATACCATAACTTTACCATACATTTTCTAAATTTTTTTCTACCAATTTAAATTATTTATTCAAAACAAATTATTTTATATTTTAAACAAATATTTAGAAATATTTATTTTTAAAAAAGTGTATTCTATTTTGCCGATAACTTTATGACAAAATTTTCTGTTATCTACAAAATATTGTGTCATAAAGTTATCTACAAAATAAAATATAATTTTTAAATTAATTTTTCTAAATATTTGATAAAAACATAATAAAGTAATTTGTTTTTAATAAATAATTTAAATTGATAGAAAAAAATTAGAAAATGTATGGTAAAAATTATTGTATTTCATTGGTATAAATTGATAGAAAAGTTAGTATAAAATATGTGTTTAACACTCTATATCATTTTTTTATGGTACTGAATAATTTGAAAAATTAAAATATAAATTTTAAATCTCAGGCTTTGTTGATAACAAAATTATTATGTCAAGAATTGTTTTTTCAAATTAAGTTTTCTAAATATTACTTAAAAAATATAAAATAACTTATTTTGAATAAAAAATTTAAATTGGTAGAAAAAAATAATTAAAATGTATGTTAAGAACTATGGTACTTAATTGGTACTCACCCCTATTCAAAATATCTGTCGATTTAGAGATGAATCCGGACATATTTAAGTCTAGATTCATCTCTAAAATGACAGATATTTTGAATAGGAGGGAGTATAAATATGGTACTTAATTGGTATAAAAATTAGCATAAATTATGCGTTTAAAACACTATATTCTTTTTATGATCCTAAATAATTTTAAAAAACTCTAAGAAATGTTTTTTTTTCAATGTTTATGATAATTTAATATATTTTTATATTTTTCTTTCAATTTTATAATATATTCATGGGATACCACTAGTAATTTTGTTAATTCACAAAATGCCACAGTTTTTAAAAAAGTTTTCCAAATACAATAAAAAATATATATTTAATTAACCAAATACCACAAATTACTAACCGAAAACTTTTTAAGACAAAAATACCCCTACTTATTAATAAACATAGTTCACAATATACCACATATATAATTTTAGTTCACAAAATCTATTAAAATGAATTAAAAACATTAAAAAAAATTAAAATTTATAGGTTTAATAATATATAGGTTGAAATTTTATAAAAAAAATACCAATTATATAATTATGAATTACTAAAAATATAAAAATTTAAAAATATCAAATAGTTAAGAGAATGATTATCCAAAATTTTATGATATTTTTACGCTAATAACTTTAATAATAAAAAAGTTATTATAAAAAATTTAAAATTTATATGAAGTAAGATTATAAAAAATTAAATTATCACTCTCTTTATCATTTTTGTTAGTTTTTAATCAAATTTGTGGCTTCTCTAATATAATTATTCCTTTTATTATTTTTCATATTTTTAGAGTTTTTATTATTATATACAGATGGTTTTTTTTATTTTTTCAAGTTTAACCCATATATAAGAAAAGTTAACTTTTGCTACTTATCTTTTATAAAATATATTTAAAAAATTTTGTTGTATTTTTGAATTAAATATATATAAAGTGATATTATATAAAAATATTAAATATTATATCAAAGCTAAATAATTTGACAAAAAAACAATAGTTAAAGAGTATTATAATCTAATATTTGTTTATAATATCATTTCATATTTACTTCAAAAACAAAAATTAATAACATATGTTGAAAAAGTAACTAGTAAAATTTAATGTTCTTATTGGTAAATTGAAAAAATAAAAAATACCATATATAATTATAAAATCTCTAAAGAATTATAAAAAGTATAATACATTAGAGAAGCCACAAATTTGATTAAAAATAGACAAAAACAGTAAAAAGATTTAGAATAAATTACTGAGAACCCCCTCGAGGTTTTGAGATAATACAGTTAACCCCCTTGTGTTTATCATAATTATTGGTAACCACCTTGAGGTTAAGGTATCTTTGACTACGAGCCCCCGAACTATAACTCTGTTATCAGGAAGTTAACTACGTGTTGACCTGTCAGCTTTAATCACATTAATAATATCATGTTGGACAATAAAACTGCTTAATCAACATCGTCTAACTCTCCCTCATCCCACTTCAGATGCATTTTCGAGGTAGGGTTGACGCTTTAGGAGAAGAGCAATGTCAATTAAGTAGTGTTTTTTGTCCAGTCTGTTATTTTTATTGTGATTAAGTTGATGGGTCAACACGCAGTTAACATTATGATAACAGAGCTATAGTTCGGGGGCTCGTAATCAAAGATACCGTAACTTCAAAGTGGTTACCAATAATTATGATAAACACAAGGGGGTTAACAGTATTATCCCAAATCCTCAATGGGGTTTGGAGTAATTTACTCAAAGATTTATAATTTAATTTTTTCTAATTTATTTTATATAAATTTAATTTTTTTATAATACTAGTTTACATTACTAAAGATACTTTGAGTAAAAATATTATAAAACATTTGAATTATAATCTCTCTCTTAACTATTTTTTATTTTTAATTAAGTTTTTTAACTTTTAAATGATATATAGTATTTTTTAATATTTTTTTAAAAAAATTAATTATATATGTGTTTTTTTATTTTATAAAATTTTACCCAATAAAATAATAAACTTAATATTTATTATTTTTTACTACTTTTAATATATATTTTATTAAGTTTTGTGGCATACCGTGAACTATATTTATTAACAAGTAGAGGTATTTTGGTCTCAAAACATTTTGGGTTAGTAATTTGTGGTATCTGATGAATTAAATTTTTTTTGTGGTATCCGAAAAACTTTCTTAAAAACTGTGGTATTTTGTGGATTAACAAACTTTTTAGTGGTATTCCATGAATTTTCCCTATAATATTATATAGTAATCTATATTTTTATAGTATTTTGAATTTTTGGTGAATTTATGTGAATTTTTTAACATTTAGGGGCATATTGTGAACTTTAAAAGTACTTTGTTAACTAGTAGGGTATTTTTGTCTTTTTTTCCTTCTGGTCAATAACTATAATGGCATTCTATGGACTTTCGCAAAAATGTAGTGCCATTTAGTGACTTTCTTTTTTTTTGATTGCATGATGTAGCCAAAAATATAGTGCCATTTCATGAAATTTCCCTAAAACAATTAACTAATTCATTCAATACTATACAAAATAATACTGCAAGAATGGAAATATGATGACTTTGTTGTTTCATTCCAACCCTTTCTCAAAACTGTTATCAGAAATGGCCTCTAACAAAGAGTCTTTATGTCAACAAACCGAACAGGGGAATTAGATATTCCAGGGTAAATAATTTCCTCGTAATCCAAATTCTATACCTGGATTATTACAGTAAATAAACATGATACTAGAAGATTAGCAAGCGTCACTAGGACAGATTGTTCACAAAGACTATTCGCAAATTTATCAGAGTTGTATCAAGCACTTAAAACTGTAAAAATGATTTACACCAGGAGATCAATACAAATGGTGTACCTGCAGATTGAGAACTCGGATCTTTTGCTCCATATGTGGAATAACGTGCTTAGTTGACAAAGCGTGCATGAAAACCTTCATCTGTATATTTAAGTCATAAACAACCCAAAACATCCCCCCCCCCCCCCCCCCCCCAACCAAATAAAAAAAGAAGGCAACATCAAAGAATCAGTATTTAAAGTGCATCATCAAGAAGAAAACCACCAGATGTCACAGGGCTGCAAAATGAATTTACCTCATTAATGTCATCTAAACTTAGAAGACAACCAAGATTGTCTGAGAATGAAACTTTCATTCTTTGCTGCAAGAAAAGACAATGAAACAAGAAAGTATTTTTCAACTAATTCATAGGAATTTGATGAGAGCGAAATTCTTTAGTATATGCTTACATAAGAAGCCCAAGGCCAATCTCGACCCCCTGAAGAACCATCTTGTGAGGAGTTGATGCACAGTAATTGACAGTCACTTGATCCAAACATGCTTTTCATATCTGACAGAACTTTTGACGCACTGAAAGAAAACAATGTAAAATAAGTGAATATATGCAAAAGACTGATGGAATTTGAGCACCACATAGTCAATGTAACAATGAAAATGTCCACTCCAAAATGAGGGAAACTCAGAAAATCAAAAATCACTGAAATTCGTCTAGAAAATAAATCTATAGAAATTCATGCAAGGGATGTTGTTCCTCAAAGTGAAAAAATGTTATCCTGAAGAAACAATAAAGCATTACAATACCACTGAAAAGGTTCAGTGAAAATCCTCATTTATACAGTCAAACAGGACTGCCACCCCAAAGAACTGAGATTCATCCATACAAATGTCCCAATAGTTCAAAACCAGGCCTATGCATGAGTTATACCAAGGGAACAAAGAACACAGCAATGCAGGCCATCTTAAGGACTTCAAAGAACCTTCACTCAATTTCTCATATGCCGCAACATCTCCATTGACTCTTAATTTCAATCAATCATTCACAGTACATCTACCTTATCTATTTCATTCACAGTACCTCTACCTTATCTATTTCATTCTCAGAATTTTCTTGAGCATTATAGGACCTTCAATATAACAACTGCATATTCACAAAAGACTTCCTCTGATGCCTTTATTCAGTGCCGTGTGCTAGTTGTGTTGTTTGAGCACTATATTTTGTGTAAAATCAATATCTCAGATGACAAAGACATGTTGGAAATCACTATACTTGAACAGTCAGAGACTACTGCCACAGACAGGATCAGATTTGACAGTTCTCAAGCAGTCCCTAACCTTCAATTAATATACCAACAATGAGTCACAGAGTAAAGGCCGAACAAAGAAAGGATACTTAAGATTTGCATACTTCTCTGGAGGACCATCTTGATTATCATGCAACAGGAGAAAATGCTTGAGAATTTGAGGATCCATGGCACCATCATTAAGAATAGAGGGCAGTTGATTTGTGTTGAAAAGGTCAACAAATTTATTGATTGGATCGTCATCTTTCGAGGAAACAACTAAAAGACCTGCAGGTATATATGACCGATCAAATTAACTTTTGTTAGTCAGACCATATCCTCAAATTAAGGTGATACTCATCCTAATTGTTAATGAAAATCTAGTAAACTACATAAGGTCACATGACAAGGCAAAGCATCATTACGTAATTGACGGACAAGAGCTAGACATGTACTCATAAGAATATATTAGCTGAAAAAATATTAGCACCCAAAAGAAGCTTACAAGCAACAGGGTGGTCAAAAGCCTCATGATCAGAAAATGAAGAGGCACGGATGAGCTCCTTATTGACAACTTCAAACCATGATGGCAATGAATATGCCTTGGATGCTGAAGAAATATTGCACAAATGGTAAATCATCATTTCCTATGAGGAGCTTTAAAGATCTCAAGATTAAAAAAACCACTGAACTTTTGTAAAACACAGAGTTTATCTATCTGGAGTTTACATAAATGCAAATATGAGTACATGCACGCAATCACGACATGCTGCAGAATATACAGCAAAGAGGCATATATGTCGGATTGAGAGAAAAAGGTCCCAAATCACTCCAAGAGTTTGATTACACACCATCTGTTAGAGAGAATCAGAACAATGAGGTCCCCATGAAACTTTATCATTCAGTAAGTTTGTGCCAATTGCTTTCCCCTAGGATCTGGATATTTTAGCTTCACCCCATCTTTTGCCTTCTCTTTATATTCAGAGGCACAACATAAGGCATCAGTGCGCGGAGGGTGGCTTCACAATTCAACTTTTCATTCAGATTTCGACATGTCTTGAAACATCTCTTGGCTTATTCAATTACTGAATTTTTTTTTCAAGGAAACTTGATGTTTCCATACAAGATCAAACATTACAACAACTCTAAGCAGTGGGAAAACATGTTCTAGTTCATTCTGCATGTGGGTCTTTCCCATATGCAACCCCTCTTATTTATCAAAAACTTACATGTTATGTATATTCGAAAGTGCAAAACAATATTTAAAAGAAACTAGTAGGATATAAAACCGCAATGTAAACATGAGAAGTTAGTCAATATAGGACTCACTAGAAACTTCCTGTTTAGTGTCAGTAAGCTCGGAAGACAAATATGATGTGTCTCGCTCTGCCGCTTCTGTTATCACCTTGTTCAATCTCTCTCTTGCTGCCTAGTCAAAGACAATCTCATTCAGGGAAATGTCCAACAGATATATTTAAAACTCTACATCTTCTAAAGAGGCATCCTACAATATCTTTCGCTTTTGTGCATGAATAATACCTCACCCAAAAATGGTCTTCTAGACCCTTAATATCAATATCAAATGATTGATCTTTCAGCTGATAAAAAATTAGAATAGAGGATGAAGGCATCCCTAACAGTGTGTTTGGATTGAGGTTAAAAGTTCAATTACTCTAGTTTGGGAACAAAAATTTGGTAGTTAATGAGATTAATCTTTAACCTCATTTCACCTTGTTTTATTAACCTCCAATTCAGGGGTTAAGCGAAAATGGACGAGATTAATGAAAATTTTAACCACACCCCAAACCGGATATGCTCTTGAATGTTCACGTATGTCAAATTAGAATTCTAAGACATTCACATCAATTCATGTCATAAGCTAGCCAAACAGCATTTGAGACTTTCACCTCGTTTAACAAAACCTAGGTGGCCTTCACCTCATTTAACCTTAATCCAAACACCCTGTAATGGTAGAAGCGAATTTCAAATCTTATCTTCTCCTTATTTCAATGGAAAGATAGGATTAGGAAAGGTCACAACTTTGGCTTCCTGAGATAATAATTAATAGTCAAATGTGGGTCATAGATTACAGAATCCAACACACCACTAATGCAATGATTATAATAGATGCAGAAAGCATAAGTTGTATCCGCATATATCCACCACATCATATCCAGCCCTAATACTAGATCATGAGACTGCTTGCTTAATCATCTTCAAAACTCAGCAGTTACTGATAAAGCTAGATCTTACACTCAATACACTATAGATAGTCCCTACCTTCAGAATGAGCTGTTTGTCAATTTGTGTGTATCTAAATAGCTAACAGTTTCTATAGATGATGTTTCAACTGTTGCAGTTAAAAAAAAGTGTGGGGGTTCATCAATAAACTGAAAATATTTGTTGATTCATCCTGTATTTCATTAAAAGATAGATAGAGAGACAACTGATCTTGCTCATTTGGAAGAGAAACAAAATTTAAGTAAAAAAACTTTTACCTCAAAAGGTGGTTTTTGTATATCAGAAGCGTAACAGAGACGTAACTTGAACTGCTGCAGCCTGTAAGATTGGTCACTAGCTGTGCGTACAGGAACTGTAGCCGGAGATGATCAGTAAAAGAAACAAGGTGAAGCATCAACAAATATAGCATCGGCATGAAGACTAGCAAACAGCCAAATCAAGATATTAGCATCTCAGATCCAGTGGATAATTTACCATGTATCGATTAGTATTATACAAGAAACTCAAATTGCAGAAGCATCTTTTACACTTTGTAGATAACCAAAAGTAGATCTCAGAATGCGACATCGCTCTTCGCCCTTTTAAAATTCATCAAACTACTTTGTTCTGCGAATTTTTGTATTGATTCCAGCACATATTTAATCACAAAGATTTTTCGTGATCAATTAATATTCAGACTTCAATGTAAAGCCACAATCTTATGTTGAAGCTCGTCTTCAGTTCCAGAAGTGGGTCTAATGTATCACAGATTACAAAGCATCGACTAATTACTTAATTCAATAACATAGTACTAGTAACAACGTTTAACAATTCCTAGTTGCCAGTAGAGTTCAAACTGAGCACTCCAGAACATAGTTACACCACAACTGGACGTGAAGAAACCAACTCACAATGCTTGTAGCCAGCAGGCACTCAACTAATAAACAATGCACACAACCTCCACTTATCTACAAGCATAATACTAAAGCATGTGAACTCCACAAGTCAACAACTTGACCATGGTTATTTTTGGCCACAGATTAAGGGGGCGTTTGTTTCAAGCGGAAGAAACGGAATGGAATCGTGAAAGAGAATGAAGAGGAATGGAAAAGAATTCCCTTTAATTTTCCGAGTTGTTTGTTTAAGCTGAGGGAAATGAAATAAATAACTGGTCAACGGCCGCTAGTCAATGGTCAACGACTTCCGGATGCCGGTCAACAGTCATTAATTGTCAGTCAACATTCACCGGTCACCGATCAATGGTCATTAGTCATCGGTCAATGGTCATATATCGCCGGTCAAAGTGTACTGGGGAAAGGGAATCTCATGCTCTAGTAGAGGATGGGGAATCAAGATAGAGGGTTTTGGAGTAAACTCATTCCCTTTCCCTTTCCCTTTCCCTTTCCTAAAAATAGGAAAAATTGACAAAACAAACAGCAATCCTGATTACCCCAAAACAAACGCCCCCTAAATAGATTTGACCAGTATTAAACTGATTGTGTACTAGGTCCCTTCAATATCCCTCACCATGTCTCAACTTTGCTCGCAAGTTTCCACCTTTGTATTAGAATCCCTCCCAATTTTCTCTCTACATGGTAGACCACCTAATTTAACTTTAGCTGCCACAGCCTTCTAGAGCATACCCTCTCTTTGTCCTTAAAGTGTAGCCATATGTTAACAGGTTCACAAGATTCTGCACTATACTTCAAAAAAAACAGCTTCGTCTTTTCCATCCAATACAAGTTAACATCCTCAACAAATTCACCAGGGCCCCAAACCACTTAGCATGAATACTTCAGATTCATTTTCATTAACTACATCATACCGAATGCATTCGCCACAGACATTTGACAACGCAATTGGAACTTAAGTGTCCAGCACACAGGTCATAGCATAGGGCCTCGACTTAAAGGAGCTTTATCCATCCTAGCCTGAGCCTAAAAGAATCCAGTATAGGGCCTCGACTTGAAGGAGCTTCATCCATCCTAGCCTGAGCCTAAAAGAATCCAGTATATCAGCTCTAAATCCTTAACATCCAGCACCCAATCCCAATCAGACTCATAAAAACTGCTGCGATCAAATGCTATGAAGGTATGGACCATCGAAGTAATCAACTGCAATCCCCGGGTTAAATGTCCATCAAGATGGAGCATTTTACAAGAAAAACTCACACTGCAATTACAGCAGTCCACAGCTCTCTAGTCATATCAATCAGAGTTAAGCGTAAACAAACAAGTGCACGGAGACAGCAGCTACCGTCTATGTTGTCGAAGATGGCAAATGGAGAGAGCATGTCAACGAAACTGAGCCCGTTCTTCTGACAAGCTTCTTCGACAAGAGGGGTTCGGAGGACCATTACCACCGGCGTAATCTCATCAGTCAACATCCTCCCCAGCACTGTCTTCGCCGGATCAGCCATCTCTCGCCTTCCCTTCTCCCCTCTCTATCCCCCTCGCTCTCAGGTCACTGGGATTGTTTTGTCGTGTTGACCAGATTGAGCTCGGTGCCTTCGGTTATTTCAAGCTTCCCAGATCCATGTCAGGTGGAGCGTCCTAAACGAGTCATGGGTCCGGCTATACCAAACCAAGCCGGTTTGTATAATTTAATGAAAAAAATCGAAATAATCCGGTTATTTTTTTTATAGTGAAACTAATTTTGAAAATAACATTTTTGGAGAAATTCTCTTCAAAAACCGATTTCATTAATTTCAGAAGTTGAAAGACAATTTCACTTAAATCTGCCAGATAATCGCAAGTCAGCGAATGGGAATAAGACAAAGTTCGTCTTTTGGAAAAAATGAGTTAGAAAATCATTTTCCTAAGAGACGATTTCAGTGTACATGGTGCGCTTATGATTGGTGAAGTTGTCTCTTAAAGAGACAATTTCACATGAAGATCGTCGCATAACGCTCTTCAATCCTATGTGTACTACCAGTCACTGAGAGTCCGTCTATAGGCAACTTAGGTAACAAAGTTATGTTTTCTAGTGTGTTTGTGGTCTCTCGTGATGGCATATGGAATGCGTATCTCTCTGCGCCACCTCTCTACAAGAGTTGTGATTAGATGTCAATGTTGTACAAATGTTATTACTTTGTATTCTACTCTGTAATTAATTAATAGTTGTTCCTTTTCGGGATTAGGTGCTATTATTATTAAGTGTTATTATTGTTAGTGGGTATTGTTATTATTAGTGGGTGTTATTAATTAGTGTTTGTCCAGACCTTGTATATTGTACGGGGTGAACCTCACGGCAAGTGTACCGGTCAATTCTATCAAGTTTTCCTCGAAAGTATCCCTTAAAGTTATTGAACCAAAGGGAGTGGTGTATAGTTTCAGTTTTTATCTAACATCTAACTAATAAACTTAAGAAGTCAAATAATAGGAAAATTGAGGTTTTGTTTGCAGAAAATAAATATAAACTAAAATAAAAGCAATAAAAAGGTTGGACTTTTAACGAACTAAACAGAGGAATCCAGATTTACTACTTCTCCCTAGTTCTTCAATTCTCATTCCTATGTGTTTTTTTTTTAATTTAGACTGCAACCTTATATCTAAACTAACCTAAAACCCGGCATCCCACAAGATAGATTCTTATTAGCAATTACTAAATTCTAATTCTTGTTACGAATTTACTAATTAACTAATAGCGTGAAGGTCTCATCTTTGGTATAGTCAGTTAATACCAAGGGATTACCGTCTCAAGTTTCACTGGTAATATTCACGTAGTCTATTGCACATCACAGCTCTCACTAACAAACTAAATCTCTCTAACAATTGTATTAGAAAAATATAAACAAAGCAAGGAATAAAACTAAAATCTTTATAGAATTAAACTTTGGCACACAAGGAAGAGGAAAACATAAGCTAAAGTTCCATAATAAACCGAGATTCAAACTAATTAGTCAGACATGAAGAACAAAGAAATAATAACAATGATAAAGAGAAGAGGAAACACCATCTTCCGTGTTGTAGAACTGATGACGAAACCGGTCTCTATCTTCTGCTCCAGTCTTCAATCTACTCTCTACGACTCTTTGTTGTCTCTGTCCAAGTATGGCTCGGGTTTCGAATTGTTTCGTATCGTGTCTTTATAATCCCCATATTCTGTTTTGTGGGAAAATTTTCATAAAAATGCTGATCTCAGGAAAAAATTACATGTGGTGGTCTTTTTTTCAAAAAATTACTGGGATGTACCAACCGGATGCAAAGAAGCAGCCCCGAGGGTGAGGCAGCTTGCCAGAAACTGCCCCCGGGTGTGGAGAGGTTTCTTTTTTTCCTGGAAACTGCCCTGGGACCGGGGCGGCTTGCAGCAAACCGCCCTGTGGGTGGGGCGGTTTCTTTGCAACCTATTGGAGTTAGTTGTATCTAGGATTATATTCTGTAATATGCTATAGAATGTAATTAGGTACAACTTTGTAATATGTCTCCCTGTGTCACTGTTTTAAAACGGTGGCGTTTTGTCAAATAGTCAGGAGGCAGATATAATAGTTTAGCTTTAGGTTTTCTTTTCCTTAACTTGTCTCTTCGATGATACCCTGGTTAGGGTTCTTCTTCTCTCTGTAAAAGGATTCAAGAAACCTCATTTCAATTCTATACAGGAGCATATTTTCATTGTTGAAAGTCTCGAGTTCTGCCTAAAATTGTCATGGTATCAGAGCGCGGGATTATCTTCCCACAAAGATGAGCGCAGAAAAACCAGATAATGAGCCGGAGAACAGCTCACACGACAAGACGAAGTCAGAAAATTCTTCAACGACGATCGATCAAAGTGATCCTCTGTACGTCCATGTGACGGAGCAGCCAGGGCAACCGCTAACTACAAAATTCACCGGAGTCGGTTTTCAAAATTGGAAATGGGGAATGCGACGTGCTCTACAGGCGAAAAACAAATTGGGTTTTGTTGAAGGCACCATAAAGTGTCCAAGTGAAGAAGAACCGATTCGCCGGCAGCATGGGAGAGAGCAAACTCCCTCGTGTGTTCTTGGATAGTCTAGTCGTTGGCGCCCAACATAGGTCATAGTATTATGTACTCCGACGACCCTAAGGAGGTCTGGCGATGGCTCTGCAACAGATTTGAGAAAAAGAACGTGACGACATTACACAACATCAAAACGCAAATATCTGGGCTTAAGCAAGGAGATCAGTCTGTTACAGACTACTTCATGCGACTGCGCGAAACCTGGGCTGAGTACGAGCTTGCTCTTCCAATCGAAGAATGCACTTGTTGCGGGTCCTGCAAGGCGAAGGAGATTCAAAGAAAACGGAAGGAGGAAGAGGAATTAATTCACTTCTTGATGGGGTTAGACAAGAGCTACACACATCTGAAGGGGCAAATCCTGGCCATGAAGAAGACCCCAGCCCTCGAAGAAGCCTTCGCCCTTGTCATCCAATAAGAAGAACAACGGGCCACCCCAGAAGAGAAAGATCGCGAGGAATAAACCGTTGCCCTAATTTCAAAAGGTAATGGTCAAGGATTCACTCAAACGAAGCCGAGACAAAATTACACCCCTGGAAACCCTAGAAGCACGAAGAAAGTCATCAATAAATTCGACAGTCCCAACAAGAAAGACATACCCAAGTGCACAAACTGCGGAAAAATGGGACATTCGAAGGGAGATTGCTGGTGGATAGCTGGGTTCACTGGGGATGAAAACAAGAAAACTAGAGAGGCATGGGTTGGATCAGTTGTAGAAGATGAGAAGAAGGAGGCTCAACCAAGAAGTCGCGCTAATCCCACATCTCCAGTCCAAGGTTTCAGCACTAAACAACTCGAGGAGCTAGTCAACTATCTTCAACAGTAGAAGATTACCAAGAATCAGACAGACTTTGGTGATTTTTTAGGTATAACTCAAACCCAAGTTAATTGATTGCCATGCTTAATGTCTGAAACTGATTATGTGTTAGAAAAGTTGAAAGATTCGTGGATTCTTGACTCTGGGGCAACTGAGCATGTTAGCGGAATGAAACTTTACTTGAAAATTTTGAGACCTTAAATCCAACCAGAGAAATAACCCTACCTGATGGTCATAAGAAATTAGTCAACAATATTGCAAGTTTTACTGTGGAAGGTGTGAAATGCTTGGAAAACGTTATGTATGTGCCTTCTTTCAGGTTTAACTTGGTTTCCATAAACAGGCTGATAAAATCTTTGGGTGTCTCAATAGTCTTTTGTGCAAATTTTTGTTCTCTACAGGATTCTGAAAAGTTTTTACTCCAAAGAATTGGAGAACAAGTTTCTGGTCTTTATTTTCTCAATGTACATGCTTTGAAGGATTTTATAGCTAGAAGGAAAAATATTGCTACTGTTCGTGTTAATTCGTGTACAAGAGTAGATTGACTTGAAAAAATAGCTTTATGGCACAATAGACTAGGACACATATCTTTGAAGAAGATGTGTAAAATTCCTAGCTTGATTGTGAAAGGGGTTTCTAGTAATGATGCAAATCTGTTTCCTTGTGTTGTGTGTTTTAAGGCTAAAAACAAAAGACCCAAATTCCCCACATCCACAATTAAGACCACTAAACCCTTTGAAATGATCCATTTAGATATCTACGGTCCAATGAGAACACAAACAAAGGGGGGCACAAATACTTCCTCACCATTGTAGACGATTTCACCAGGGGAAGATGAGTCAAATTATTAAAATGAAAATCTGAGGGAATGCAACAGATTAAAGACTTCATAGTGCTCATTGAAAATCAGATGAATAAACATGTAAAAGTCATTAGAAGTGACAATGCCAAAGAACTAGGCAAGTCTCTTGAAGGAATAGATTTCTTTTCTAAGAAGGGCATCATACATCAAACTACCTGTCCCCACGCCCCACAACAAAACGGGGTGGTGGAAAGGAAACAAGGTCATATAATGGAGGTTGCTAGGGCTCTTTTATTTCAGTCAGGCTTAGACAAAACCTTTTGGGATTATTGTGTAGAGCAAGCCACATACATAATAAATAGAATTCCTAGTAAAGCCTTAAACGACCTTACACCTTTCGAAAAATTGTATAACATGAAGCCTGATTACAATGAACTAAGATGTTTTGGTTGCCTCTGCTATATCACAAACATAAACCCAAATAGGAGTAAACTTGACTCTAGAGCATTCCTTTGTGTCTACCTAGGAAACTGTAAGAATACAAAAGGGGTCAAAGTCCTATCCCTGGAGGATAATACCATTAAAGTTAGTAGAGATATAACCCTTTTTGAGCACATTTACCCTCTTAAGGAAACATAATGGAAAGATATGTTCAAGAACAGAAATGGAAACAAACATGAAGCCAATGATCACTCCTTCCATTGTCCCTCTTATTACTCAGAAGATGATGACCTTATAACCCAGCACAGTGAGGAAACAATAGACATTCTCAAAAACAACCAGACAGTTTCTAATGATCAATATACAGAGGAACCAGTAGAAGATCCTGAAAACAACTAGAAAGCTCCCAATAACCAATCACCTGATATGGAAACCAACACAACACTGACACCAACCTTAGAAGATCCACTAGGATCCATAAACCACCCTCAAGATTTGATGATTACGTTTGTTCCTCAACCCTAGGACACACAGACCTCTTTTCCACCATCGTGGCTGAAAGATTAGATCAAAGGAATCCAAACAATTCCACACATTCTATCCTAGAAAGTCTGACCCAATACACACCAAACATACCATCTTCTCTTGCTCTCTCCACCAAAATGCCAGCAATTTCCTTGACAAATTGAACAGCCTTGATGAACCCAAAAATTACAAAAGTGCCAACCAAGACCCAAGGTGGGTCAAGGCTATGAATGATGAATTCGAAGCACTAAAACAAAACAAAACCTGGTCTATTGTGAATCTTCCTAAGGGAAAGAAACCTATCAGCTGTAAATGGGTGTATAAAACAAAGTTCAAGGCTGATGGCAACCTAGAGAGATTTAAAGCCAGATTAGTAGTGAGGGGTTTCACCCAAAAACAAGGGCTAGATTATGAAGAAACTTTCTCCCATGTCAATAAGCACACAACACTAAGAGCTTTAATTATAACAACCATTAAAAAAGGATGGGTCTTAAACCAGTTAGATGTTAATAACGCATTCCTTCATGGAGATCTCCATGAGGATTTGTATATGAGCATACCAGAGGGTCTTAGAGTCCAGGGAACAGACAAAGTTTGTAAGTTACATAAGTCAATATATGGTCTTAAGCAGGCCTCTCGACAGTGGTATGAAAGACTAGGAAATTTCCTAAAAAGGATAGGATTCCACCACTCTCAGAATGATCACTCTTTATTTATAAAAACCAACAGAAACAAAACTACTCTTTTGGGAATTTATGTCGATGACATACTGGTAGTAGGAAATGATACCAAGGAAATCAAACTACTAAAAACTCTTCTAGAAAAATAATTTAAGATTAAAGACCTAGGAAGACTTAACTACTTCCTTGGCATGGAATTCATTGAAACCAACCAGGGACTAATAATGTCCCAACAGAAATATGCAAAAAAGATAATTAAAGATTTTGACATGCAGGAAGCTAGAGCAATAGCTTCACCTCTGCTTGTTAATCTAAAATTATATCCTGACACAGGTCAAAAACTTGAAAACCCCACGATATACAGGTGCTTAGTTGGAAAACTGAATTACCTTACTAACACAAGACCAGATATTGCATATGCAGTGCAATATCTGAGTCAGTTTCTACAGTTTCCAACTAATGAACACTTGAAAGCTGCACATCATACATTGCGATACATAAAAGGGACAACAGGTTATGGTTTATTTTTTAACAACAAAGACATTTTTGATTTAATAGCATATTGTGACTCTGATTGGGCTTCATGCCCAATCACCCGCAAATCAGTGTCTAGATACTATGTGCAGTTAGGTGGTTCTCCATTAAGTTGGAAGTCAAAGAAATAGGTATCAGTCTCATTGTCCTCTGCAGAAGTAGAGTACAAAGCAATGAGACAGGTAACCAGTGAGCTCAGTTGGGTGAGCAGATTACTTTATGAGATAGGAATCCAAGGTATAACACCAATCCCACTGAACTGCGATAACCTGGCCGCTGTCCACATTGTAAAGAACCCAATTTCTCATGAACACACGAAGCACATCGAACTCGATTGTCACTTCATGCGTGAGAAACTGGAAGAAGGACTGATACACGTGAGACACGTTTCCAGTACACATCAGCTGGCTGATGTGATGACTAAAACGTTAACAGGTAAGAATTATCAGAACTTGTTTAACTCTATTGGATTGCAGGCACATGGTGACCATGGATGATCCAGTGGCACAAAAGGCACAATTTCACTGGAGTACAAATTGTACTTTTTGAGGGGGGGGGGGTTTATTGGAGTTAGTTTGTATCTAGGATTATATTCTGTAATATGCTATAGAATGTAATTAGGTACAACTTTGTAATATGTCCCCCTCTGTCACTGTTTTAAAACGGTGGCGTTTTGTCAAATAGTCAGGAGGCAGATATAATAGTTTAGCTTTAGGTTTTCTTTTCCTTATCTTGTCTCTTCGATGATACCCTGGTTAGGGTTCTTCCTCTCTCTGTAAAAGGATTCAAGAAACCTCATTTCAATTCAATACATGAGCGTATTTTCATTGTTGAAATTCTCGAGCTCTGCCTAAAATTGTCACAACCTGATCCCTTATCCGGAAATCCCGAGCGCGAATCCTGGCCGTCGATCCGAGATTTCCCCCAGATCTCGTGGATAAGATTATCCACTGAATTTGCATTGAAGCCGCCCTAGGCATGGGGCGGTTTCTAGTAGCTAGTTTTTATTATAACCCCCACCCCCAATCTTCCCCAATCTCCTCACAATTCTACATTCTCCCAAACTCTTTATTTTCTCTCATTCTATCTGAATTGCTTCAAGTTAGTTCCCAATTTTTTTTCATTTTTTGAGTTGTTTATTTATTCCTAATAACTATGTTTATTATACTAGTTTATTTTTTTTGTTTTGTTTATTTGTTGTTAAACTTCTAATTACTTCTTCTACCTCTAATTATTTCTTATAATTTTTCTTTAGTTTATAACCATGTCTCCTAAAATAGGGTATGGTTAATTAATGTTCAAATGTTAGTAAATTGAATTTTAATTTATTTTTCTTTACATTGATATTATTGTTTCATTTAAGTTAAATTCGTAATTAATTAATTGTTTTAATTTACAAGTTGCACAATCACCAATTTGGTGGTTATATCCCTTAATTTATTATGCTAATGTTGTTATATTATTTTATAATTTGTTGCATTCATATTGTTGTTTAAATTGAGTTAAATTTGTAATTAATTATTTTAATTTACAAGTTGCACAATCACCAATTTGGTGGTTATATCCTTTAATTTATTATTCTGATGTTGTTATATTATTTTACAATTTTTTTACATTCATATTGTTGTTTAAATTGAGTTAAATTCATAAATAATTTATTGAATTAATGTACAAGTTGCACAATCACCAATTTAGTGGTTATATGACTTAATTTATTATGCTACTGTTGTTATATTGTTTTGTAATTTTTTTTACATTCATATTGTTGTTTCAATTGACTTAAATTTGTAATTAATTAATTGAATTAATGTACAAGTTGCACAATCACCAATTTGGTGTTTATATGCCTTAATTTATTGTTTACATGTTGTTATATTGTTTTGCATTTTTTTACATTTATATTGTTGTCTAACCATATTTAAATTCATAATTATTAATTTATTTAATCTATGAGTTGCACATTCACCAATTTGGTGTTTATATGCCTTAAATTATTGTCTTAACTTCCACTAACTAGCGAAGGTTAGTTTCTCTTACTTGTTTCAAAAATAAAAATTAACCTAGTCGTTCTTGTTATGAATTCCTAATACATAAGTGTTACAATTTTACCACTTATTATCTCTCTGAATTGTTTATGTATTATTACTTGTGTAGATGGCCCATCAATTTCAGTAGCTCTTTTTTCAGATGATCCGGTACGTAGATAAGACGTCGAACTTTAGTACATTGTATTCAATATTTATTTAGGATCATAACATTAAATTGTCTAACCATAGCATGTAGGTAATACAAAACCCGAAATACACCAAGAGAAAACTGTGATCCCGAAATTTGGAAGTTGAGCTCCCTCGCTATGCCCTGCATGAATACATTAGGGAAGCTGGTTTTTTGGAGCCTGCATTCTTTAGAATCAAGGCTGACAATTCCATCGTCAGTGCACTTGTTGAAAGGTGGAGACGAGAGACTCACACATTCATGTTGCATTTTGGTGAGGCAACTATTATTCTGGAGGATGTTCATCATTTATTTGGGTTGAAGGTGGATGAAGATGCCATAGTGGTGCAGATGAACAAGCCTGTGGCAAATCTGTTTGAAGAACTGCTAGGTCAAAGACCGGGATCTGATCAAATAAGAGGATACAAGATTTCACTGTTATGGTTGCACACGATGTTCAAGATTAGCAGGGATGAGAAGAATGCATTCAACAGGCGGCCAGATATGGTCCACCAACGCCACGCACGAGCATGGATCATGCGGATGATCGGCAGAATGTTGTTGCCAAGCTATGACAGTCACATCATTGACTGTGGGTATTTGGAGTTGTTGAGAGATATTTCTGAGTGCAGTCAGTACAGTTGGGGGGCGGCACTGTTAGCGCACACCTTCCGTGGGTTGTGCAACGCCACCCAATTTGACTCTACACACATCACTGCGTTCACCGGGTTGATTACATTGTAGGCATATGCCAGACTTCCTACCTTTTTTCGAGTTCCAAGAAATGATATTACAATAGAAGCCATAATCGGTTACAGGTAAGTGCAAAAAGTCATATATCAAATTTAATTTAATAACTTCACTACACTTCTTATCATTATGTTTTAATAAGCTTTTTATGTATTCACTTGTAGTTGGGATAATACAAGAGTTACTATTAGTAAGTTGTGGGATGCTCGTGCCGTCCTTGATTCTATCCCGGTTCCACCCACTACTGATCACGTAAGTACTCTTGTATTATAAACTTATCAACAAATTTTTACTTCCCAACATTAAAAACTTAAATATTTGCTGAATATAATTTTTCAGTGGGCCTGGCAACCATACGGTGATACCCCACTAGAAACAGCCGCTATAGTTGTACCACTAATCCTGAACAACATTGTCGAGGGGCATCAACCCGATCGGGTGATGAAAACAATTTGGACGTGATCAGCCGATCCAGTATTGCCGCTGGATTATGATAAGCTGCACAATCAGAAGCAGATGGATCGGGTGGAGGTGGACTGGGGCGTTGTGAACGCTAGGTACATTAAGCTATGGAATGACAAAATATATAGACGGATAAGGCTCGAGGATTACTCGTTCGCCGTTCTGTTGACATTCACCTACGAGTACATGCAGTGGTATCATAGAAACAACTTAAAGTGGTACACCAGCGAGGCATGAAGACAAGCCATATTGGTAAGCATATTATTTGTTTAGTGATATGCTCATTATTTCAACTAAACTTACAAGGTTGAACTAATTTTTCAAACGCTATGATTATGTTTGTAGGCTGATGGCTTAGATTAGATCCGACATTATGACCCTACTGTAGGTGACTACGCCGGTTATTTATCACAACATACAGGCGTATCATACCACCAGCGCCAGTCATTCCCAAACTCTTGATGATCGTCGTGCCCCACCTCTTGTGGTCGTGTACCAGCCTCATTTTTCGTGCAACAATAATCCAAGTAGAAGGGCAGAACGAAGAAGACCAAGAAGTGAAGTGTGTCAGCCTCCACAAGCGCTAGTACCTGATCCCTTACCGGAGGTTGTTCATCAGTCAAGTTGGATGTATCCCGCCCAACCATCGTTCCTAGTTGACCAAAGCATAGAGGATTACGAGCAAAGTGCGTGGGAACGTATCGCATACCGGACTCAGCCCAGCATATGGGATCTTCACAATGGGGTGTTAGACAACCCAGGCGACACAATGGGGGGCCAAACGACCCAACAAACAGACTGACATGGACAGACAGGCCAGTATGATGCCAGTAAGTTTGTGGTTGTGAGCACTTACGCTGACCAGACAAAGGTTGCCCCATAGAGTACGATTAGCCTTTGGGACATCCTATATAGCAGTGGCTCCTGTGCATGGGGTACGCAGACAAATGCCAGCTGGGATCAGGGTCCATATATGTCCACATACTCGGATCCCTACAGTAATCTGGCAGCAGGTTACGGGCAGGACACACAATATCCTACACAGATTGCTTTACCTATAGGGGAAGGGTCCTCACGGTCTAGCCGTAGACAAGTGCTGACCACACAGGCCGAGAGATCAGCACATATGAACACTAGCTTTGCCAACCTAAACGTGTTTGGTGATGATTCAGACGACGAGGCGAGGATGCAGTTCGATCTGTGGAGGCAATCCAACACATCCACCCCTCAACCACCTGCAAGATCGTGGGACATGACTCTCAGGGGGCCTGAATCGATGAACCTGCCACAAAGATACACACCAAGCGAGTATGAGCAGGCCATAAGAGGTAAGAGGGGCAACGGAGCTGGTAGAGAAAGAAGAGCTGGTGGTGACGAGCCATGTTAGTGTTTAACTATTTTGTTCAAAAATTAGATTTGGTTGTATATTTTAACAAATGGTATGTCCCTTTGGGAGTATTAATAATAGTATTAAGCATTATCAAACATTAATTATGTATAATCCTCCTCTCGTGCCGAAGTCAGTATTGTTTAAGATATATAAGATACCCATACATCTAGCTGCAGTAGTTAGTGAAATTAGAACAAGTTCAAAACTTTTATTTCCACACTTCGACACATACTTGAATACTACATTGAACGTTTTTTTGTGCTTGCTTAAGGCACAACCTAACATTGTAGGAGCTACATATTGTATTAAAGAAAAATTATAATAAAAGAAAATTTAATAAAACCAGTTTTGATCGTAGTTGCTAGAACCCTGAAGCCATTACACTTGTGTGCGATCATCTTCGTGGTGTCTCCGATGTCATCTGAAGAAGTACTTGAGTATGCGTTGGAAGACGCTTCTTCATTGGCGATTAGGTCATCATCCCCTGCTTGTCTAAAGACAACATAGTCATCTAAAAGTCGGTAAGAGCATGGGTACCCTCATACAATTTAGCAGATGAGGAATCACTACTAATGAGGATAATCTCAGGGATGTTATTCCTCATTTCTGATTCTGCATCCGACATTAAAGCTTTGGTTTCATTTTGAGTGGTGCGGGAATATCTAGTTGGTGTAGCCCTTATATGGGTTTTGGTGCAAGAGTTTTTGGAGGATGGGGCTTTGGATGCCGAAGTTTTTGGTGTCGTACAAACTTGTTTGCCCTTGTTTGTTTTTGTTGCTCCGATTGAGAGTTCTTTTTTGGGAGCCATGGTGTTCAGGGATTATATGGAAAGTGGAAAGAGTTTTAGAGTATGAAATGTCGGATGAATGAGTAGAGGAACACAAACTCTCTTATATACTGTTCGTGCCAATGGATAGCTCTGAGTGCATTATAGTCTGCATTATTAAAGCTTTCTTTACAGACTGTTCTGAATGCAATATTGCCTGTTACTTATTATATTTCTCTACAAATTAATCTCAGCTTTTTCTTTTTGAAAGGAGACTGTGTGGAGGGTGATTTTTTGGTATGAGGGGGGGGGGGGTTCTATCTAAATATGGTATGACTAAAAAGTTGAGATCCTAGAAATTGCCATTCTATGGAGGGTGAAAACCCGTTATTCTGGCATCCCTCAAATACCTACTAAATCATCTGTCTTTCCCAGAAAGCATAAATGGGAGTGCAAGTGTGCACTACACCCGCTCTCGATGGGCTCCACGCAGACTTATGCCCTAAGGGCGGAAATTGACTAGAGTTGCCACCTATTTTGACCTATGATAACTAGGAAGGAAGATCGGGTTCTAAGAACCGTTAACTGACTCTG
The DNA here is from genome assembly GCA_023374045.1 of Limonium bicolor. Taxonomy (NCBI): domain Eukaryota; kingdom Viridiplantae; phylum Streptophyta; class Magnoliopsida; order Caryophyllales; family Plumbaginaceae; genus Limonium; species Limonium bicolor. The sequence continues at coordinate 339,422,087 of CM041779.1, forward strand.
AGATTGTTGCCTATGGATAGGACTTATCTGGTCATTTCAGAGATTCTATGTGAGTTCGCACTAGGTTACACCCCTTAGAAGTGGTGATGACCACGACTTCGGATTGGTGCCCGAGGAAACCTCGGTCTCCAATTGTTGGGATTACCTTCTTTCAAAACCTTTTTAGAGAGATTCATTTCAAGGGGCCACGAGGATAGGATTAGGACAGGAAGAGAGAAAGATAGTGGATGAGGTGAGCTTTTTTGCCAAGCTAGCGCCAAGATGAGAAATTAGTGAATTCGAATGAGTATAAAATGAAGATTTGGGAAAAATATGAGCTCGAGTGAATAGACAAGACTTAGAGTTCGATGGTTTGAAGTTTGTGGGAGCCGAAGAAGGTTTAAGCATTTTGAGATATATGAGAGCCACCTTAGAGGGGGAAAGGGGTTTTTTGTTTGGAATGGGGTCACACCCTAGATGGGCTGCCTACGTACTCAACTCCAAGTTGAGATCAGACCTTACGTAGTTCATGGCTTTTGGGTTTTGGGAGTTTTGATGTTTGTGGAGTTTGAAGATATTTGAGGTGTTTGAGATTGAGAACGGTTCAGAGTTTCGAGATGTTTCGGGTTTGGGATACTGGTCTGTGAGACGCTCGGGTCTGTGAAACGTTTGAAACCTTGAGATGTCGAAGTCTGTGAGACGCTTGAGTCTGTGAGACGCTCAGGTCTGTGAGACGCTCCAGTTTGTGAGACGCTCAGGTCTGTGAGACGCTCAAGTCTGTTAGACGCTCAGGTTTGTGAGACATTCGAATCATTGGAATGACAAAGTCAGTGAGACGCTCGAGTCTGTGAGACATTTAAAATCTCGAGATGGCAGAGTTTATGAGACGCTCGGGTCTTTAGGACAATCAAGGCTTGAAAGGGTTATGAAATTTGAAGGTGTTTGGATTTGAGAAGCTGAGGGTTTTTGAGGTGTTTGAGTTTGCTGAGTCTATTGAGACATTCGAGTCTGTTGAGCTGTTGAGACTTTTGAGTATGTTGAGCTGTTGAGACTTTCGAGTCTGTTGAGCTGTTAAGACGTTCGAGTCTGTTGAGTTGTTGAGACATTCGAGTCTGTTGAGCTGTTGAGACTTTCGAGTCTGTTGAGTTGTTGAGACGTTTAGAGATTCAAGATGCCTGAGTTCTTCAGAGTTTGGAGTTTCAAGGAGTTTGAAGTTTTAAGGAATTTGAGATTTATGATGTTTGGAATTATTTGGGATTGAAATGAATTTGAACTGAATTAGGAATGAAAAGAATTTTGAATTGAATTGGTTGAGATGAATTTTGAATTGAATTGGAATTGCAATGAATTTTGAATTGAATTGGAATTTATAAGTTGGGTTGAATTTGGGCTGAATTGATTTGGGCTAATTTGAATTTGAGCCAGGTTTGAGAGTGGGCCAGATTGGGCCTTGAATTATGGGCCAGAGTTGGCCTTGGAATATGGGTTGGATTGGGCCTTGAAATATGGGCCAGAGCGGGCCTTGGAAATTGGGTCAAATTGGGCCTCAAAAATTGGGTCGAAGTGGGCCTTGAGAATGGGCCGAATTTAGGCTTTGAAAAATGGGCAAGATTTGGGCTCTACAAAATGGGCCAGATTGGGCCTTGGTTTAGGCTTAATTTTTGGATCAGATATGGGCTAGAGATTTGGACCAGAATGGGTCTCGTGATTTGGGTCTGATTTAGGATTTGAAAATTAGGCCGAATTGGGCCTTTTGATTTGGTCCCCGCATTGGGCTTCAAATTGGGCCTCGATTGAATTTGATTATTGGGCCTATGATTGTTGGGCCTCAAATTGGATGATTTGAAGTTGGGATTGACATTGAATTGGAATGAATTTTGAATTGTATATGAAGAGTGTTTGATGAGTGAGTGTGAGGAGGATTGCTTTTGAAATGTGTTTGATGTTGGAGCATGAGAAAGATTGGATTTGAAGGGTGTTCGATGAGTGAGTAAGGGGAGGGTTGATTTTGAAGTATGATTGGTGCTAGGGTATAAGAGAAATTGATTTTGAAGAGTGTTCGATGAGAGAGTATGAGAAAGATTGATTTTGCAGGGTGTATGATGTTGGTATATGAGAGGGATTAGATTTGAAGAAAGTATGAAAGTGTTTAATGTTACAGTATGAGAACAATTGATTTTGAAGAGAGTGTATGATGTTTGGAGTATGAGAGAGTGGATTTGAAGAGTGTATGATGTGTGTATGAAAGTAGTTGTTTTGAATTTGAAGTGTGAATTTTCTCAAGTCTTAGATCTTAGTAATTAGGGATGGTTTGGAAAATGTTATGAAGGAAGGACATTCCCCACCGACCAGACTCTACGGCCCGTTTGAGTGAGGAACATCCCCGAACCTAGAAGCTTTTCCAAAATGGACTCAAAGCGTCCAGAAATAAGTGGGCAAACCTAAAGGCTATTCTATGGCCACCTGTGCTAAGCCAATCTATCAATTTATAAGACGATACTGACAAATAAAACGTCCAATGTATAATAGAACCGAATATGTATAAACAAGCACTCAAAGAATATGTATGAAAGATAGACAGAATAAAAATAATCAAGCTGACAAATACACAAAATTATGAAATCCAAGACTATAATAGGTAGCACAACTAATACACAAATTACAACTCATGATAAGAATTAAAGTGCTGAATTAAAGAGAGCTGCTATGGGGGTCGCATCGACACCGCCTCACTCGAGCTGAAGGGGATCCGAAGAGATACACCAACCATTTTGTGTTTGAAGGGAGAGCCCCGAGTCCTAGCCAAGTTCCAGCTCCTTAGTCCTTGAACAGTTTCCCGTCTCTCAAGTAATATGTATATGCCATAGAACAAAGACAAAGAAACATGAAATTAGTTAGTAATGAATAAGAGGGTTGGGGGTGTGCAATGGGATCATACGGCCCCTCTCAATGGGAGGAAAGGGGCAATTTAATCATCTCCCACACCCCAACCTAGAACATAGAAAAGAGTTTCAAGCTACCAACAAATGCTAGGGATTGTAAGATAAATCAAACATTGGGGTTGCTACTCAAATTAATTTTTCATCTTAGATTATGACTTAAACCGAAGTGTAGTATCAAAGAGGTAAAGTTGTGAGTCATGTGGGATCATATCTAGAAGGGTTTATATCATTTCCCTCTAAGATGCGGAATTAATGAGAAACCGCAACTGATGAGTGATTTATCTAACAATTATAGCATAGGGCAACTATCTCTTGATCTATGTTCGTATCTAAGAGCGAGGGACAATCACATGTTATGTAACGCCCCTACTTAACATAATTACAGCGGAAATAAAATACTAAAGGCGTACAGATCATCGGGTTCCAAACACCCGGCACCAAACCTCACCAATTTACAACTTACAAACCACAAAAGCTACGGTCTGAACTCGAGAAAAACTTAACACAACATAATAGAAATTAAACATATTCTCTCTCCACAAAACCTAGTCCCATCCCAAACGCTCATTCTCTTCGTGGCCACCTGTAAATCAATTCGTACCTGCAAGATGAAACCAAGCAGCCCACCCCAAAAGGGGCGGGTCAGTTCCCTGGAATGGAACTGGTACAATTCTCCAAAACAACTTATAAAACATAACTCTTCAAAATAAAGTAACATGAAAACCAACTCTTAAAAGTAAAACAGAGATAAAGCACTTCAAAACAATCAAGTTAAAGAGAAAAGAAAACAAGACAAAGATAGAGATAGAGAACTTCCAAAACAAGTCATCCACTTAAGTAGTCACACCACATAGTTAGTAAAATCCATTGTTGATGTTAGAACCAATTCCCGTTCGGAGTATAAAGACTCAGATAGTCACAAAGGACTAGGAATAATAAGATAGATCCAAGAACCAATAACTCAAGAGTGGAATTATTCAATTGGGAGAGATGGCCCCCACCGCCAGATATCAATGTCCATATGGACGAGGGATATACAGCCCCCTGCTGTCAGATTTAAATGTCCTGATGGACAAGGGATATACCGCCCCCTACTGTTAAATATCAATGCCCCTATGGGCGAGGGATATACAGCCCCCTGCTGTTAAATTAAAAATGTCCTGATGGACGAGGGATATACAACCCCCTGCTGTTAAATATCAATGCCCCTATGGGCGAGGGATATACAACCCCCTGCTGTTAAATTAAAAATGTCCTGATGGACGAGGGATATACAGCCCCTGCTGTTAAATATCAATGCCCCTATGGGCGAGGGATATACAGCCCCCTGCTGTTACCATTGAAGACGCGCGCACGTCGAAGAAAGATTTCCAAGATTGACCTTGTTCCAAATTCCCACTAGATCACCAACTACCCAGAGCAATACCAAGACACTCAGTCCTACAGAGTGCAGAAGCGTAAACCCTAAGTAGTCAATGTCTAATGGAACAACCAAATAGAAGGAACCAATACCCATGTAAGTTTCACATCCAAGGCTCAGTTAGTCACACAAGCTGAGTTAGTCACACAACCATTTCCTTTTTAGAAATTCCTCTTAAAGTCAGTTAGCGTTTTCCAAAACATTCCACAAGTCAATCAGCAAAAATATCGGAGTACGAGAAATCGTACAAAACATTCCATAGAGTCCAAAACACAACAAGCTGAGTACGTGAAATCGTACAAAACATTCCATAGAGTCCAAAACACAACAAGCTGAGTACGAGAAATCATACCTGGGTAACGTTGTAGCAGTTCTAATCTACTTGCGCAAACAATCAACAGTACTCTGAAGAATATTAAAGGTAGTCTATCATCAATCACTTGTAGCCCACGTTAAACTTAAATAAACTCCTCACTGTTATTTCTAAATCTCAATTGTCTTTTAAGCCCTCACTTAAATGCTATGAATAACCTTTGACTTGTCTTAGAATGTTGTATAACTCAAGGTTGTAAGACCAAGGAATGTATTTTATTAACACTTGTTAATTGTTCCACCCTTATCCACTTTACCCATACCTAACCATAATTCTCACATTAAAGACCTTTATAACATAAGTGCATTATACGTTATTCAATCAATCTTAGAATTTCAATAACAATTCTTAAGCTCAATACTTTATTCTTACTTTAGGACATACATCGTGTTATGACCAATGATGGGTTTATCTTAGAATACTATACTATTATTTCACAATTTATTGACTATGTATCTTATCAATATCTACTAGATAATCCATTATAACTAAGTCTTCCCCCTTAACTTAATTAAGATCTACATCCCGTATACTGAAATCGTAGTGTTGTAGATGCATTTTAGTACAACTTATTTGAGCTACTAAACTCAATTATCTTATCTTTAGCTCAGAATGGCCTTTAATTACAACCATCTATTAATCTTGTCATAAGTTGTTAAATTACTTTTCATCTTGAAATAACCATATTATAGTTAACTCAAACTTATCGAACTCTCACATTTAGTATCCACAAGGTATATTATTTACTTAACCATAACTTTATAATAAGGTGTCTTAAGATAACCTTTTATGTATCCTTACTTACATTTAATTCCCTAACTGTTTTTACTTTTACACACATTCTCTCTATAGACCATGTATAATCCTTTATATTAAACTTCGTTAAACTCAAGTCTTAAATGCATTTTATATTGTTTACAAAACCTAAAGTTTCAAAAGAATAACTTAATAAATCAATTCCCTTTATTGTATTTAGGATGGACATTATATCTTAGCATGAGGTAGAATTTATCAAAGAATTAAATTCTGGTTCGTAAGTGAAATTGTCAATTACTTAATAAGATAATATATTCTGAACAATCTCCATACCTTATATTCAAATGACACATTAATATTTCCAGTGTCAAAAGGTAAATCAATATAATCTCTTATGTAACCTAATTTCATCTAATTAAAGGTTTAAAGATTTTAAGTATCTAATTTCTATTTACAAACCTCCTTATAAATTCTAACTACTAAATACATTACTTAACTATAAACTCACATCCTGAATATTGGTGTTAAATGTATTTATATGGCTTAACTAGTTGTAAGAAACTTAAGGATTATTATTTAGATTAAATTCCTAATCATAGTTTAATGTAGTTTTATATCATAATCCCTTCTAATGATTTTATCTTAAAATATTAAGTTATTACTCAATACTATAAATATTAAGAAAAAATTAAATCTAGACTTATTTATCCTCTTCACATTTAGATGTAAAAGTAACTCATTTATTTTATTATGTTTATATAATAAGAACATTTAAATGTAAAAGTATTTCATTCATTTTATTATTAATTATATAATAAGATCTATTTGTGTAACGCTTTATGTAAACCAATTCCAAATATTCCTAAATTTCAACTTATTAATTTCTTAACCAAATTATAGATTTACATTGTGGTCATCGACTAAATATATACGTGTGCTTAAATACGGTTTATATAAATCTTAGAAACTCAAAGATAACTAAAAACTCAACCTATAAATTAATACCACCTCATATAATATTCTTTTTAGTATCATGTAGAGGTTTAGTTTAACTCATTAATTCCTTCATATATATTTTCTATAAGGTATTTTATTCCTTTATTATTTATATTTATATATATATATTATATATATATATATCCTTCCTATTATATTTCTCACAAGGAATGTTATTTCCTTACTATTTTATCTTTATATCTTATATATATATATTTATATATATATATATATATATATATATATATATATATATATATCCACATATATCCAGATTTATCCAGAACATTCTTTAAGAAATTCTATTGTATTTAATTATATTTAATATCTTTTAGACATATCCACAACTGATTTATGGTTTATAAAATAGAGTATTTCCCTTAGTTTTAGTTAAACATATTAGCTTCCATATTATATATAATAAATAAAATGTAGTTTAGTTAAATTCCTTGATTTAATATAAGTTTCTATTTATTTCTCTAAATATATATATAAATATATGTAACAACTCTTACTTCACTTAAAGTTAATACCCAAAATATTTATAAACATACTGTATTAAATGTTAATTAGTCTTATTATATTTTCCCCAACCTATAAAGTTCATTAATCAACTATACTTTAATTTTTGATCACATTAAAAACCTTATATATAGGTTATTCTTATGAAAACCTCATAAACACAATTTTAAAGCCCTTTACCATTGCCCAAAAATTCCCAAATTTAGTATACAGTAACTATAACATTTTAGACATATTATAAAATTTTCATTTCATAAAAATATCTTTTTAATTTAGCCAAATAATTCCAGAAAACCCGTAACTTGTAAAAATCATAACTTATGTTTAAAAACTCGAAAACCATAATAATTTACATCAAAATAAACTAGATAAAATAAGGAATCTATGGTTAAAATTTCAAGTCAAAATACATTCGGGAAGATATTTAAATTAACCCAACAAGTTAGGACTATTTACTGGAATTTTATAAACTTATAATAATTATTTAATAGCACGATCTAATCTCGGCCGTCCAATCTTTTAAAGCGAGATCGGACGGCCCCTGAACCTCTAGTTCATCAGCGCAGAACTCAGCCATGTCGAGTACTAATCTCTCGATTTCTCTCAACTCATAGAACGAAATCGAGTGATTCTTGTTTCTATGGTTTCGAAATCAAATTTCGGTTCTAATGATACCGATTTCCCCAATTATAATGCAGTTTTCAATGGATTTCGAATTCTGTTCGAGGTTTAGGGTTCCAAGTACGAATCGAAACTTAATTTGACAAATTCTCCTAATCTAGCGCGTAATTGACTAAATTGAGACATGGGTTAGACCGGTAACTTGATTTCGAATGACAATAACGGAGCAATTGATCGGAAACTTACCGGAGTTGTGCGAATTGAGTGAAATCGAATCCAAAAATATGGAAAAATTCGAACTTTGAGCAGTTCACGAGGCCAACTTTGAGGATCTATAACTAGCAGTACAAATCGAGTTAGGCTATGTGTAAGGGCTCATTCGAAATAGCAAACTTAGATATACGTATTGATAGCAAGAACTCACTCTAACTCACAACTCACAAGAAGAAATCAAATCCGAAAGTTACGAGTTTACCTTCTCGTTTCTGGAAAAATTCTGGGCAAAACGCGACCAGATCGGGGTCGGAACTCTAGATGCCTATATCATCCATATGATTAAGAATTAGATTTTGTCATCAACATGAAAGTTGTAGAGGGATTAGCGCTCTTTAAAACGAGCTAAAGAACACGAAATTTGGATGAGAAACGAAGAAGTTATGGTTAGTCGAAGTTACCTGATTCGAAAGGAAAAACTGGAATCTGCAGTTTCGGTTTTGCAAGGTGCCTACTTTGGATCGAATTTCCGGATGATGTATAATGAATTAGGGTATGTGTGAGTAATGGTTGGAAAGAGGATTCAAAGGAGAAGAGAATGCAAAAGACGGCATTGAAAAATATTGAGAGATGAGTGAGATACAGCCGTCCAAAGTTAGGGCAAAATCATGAATTCTGTTACCGAAATTCAAGGGATAAATTGGCTAAGTGTTGGCGACCCGTGACAGAGTGACACGTGGCATCTTTCAAATTTTTGACTCAAAACTTCAATCTAGCATAACTTTGGCTAGGATGATCCGTTTTTGACGTTCTTTTTATCGATCTTCATGGTTTTCCATAACCTATTTATTGGTATAGGTTTCATGGCCTGGTTTGACCATTCTCAAAAAGTCAACTCTAGCAAGGCTTAATAAGCTTTAAGGTTTCTAGAATTTTATATTGACTTTTATGTTTCAAAACAATGTTCCAACACTTCCTAAAATCTTTATAATATAGTTGGAGTGTTTAGAAATTTTCCCAAGATTTATGGACTTATAAATCTTATTATTAAATTCATAATACTATACAATATATATAATAATTAGGGTTAAATAGGAGAAAACCCCTAAATAAATTTCACAACCCCATAAATAATTTAATATTCATAATTCCATATAATAATTTAATACTTAATAGTATTATTAAAGGTTTAATAAAAGAAATCCCCTAAATTAATTTAAATTAATTTAGGGGTATTTCAGCATATCCCCCTTAAAAGAAACTTCGCCTCGAAGTTTAAAAATCAACTAATAAGCACTCACACCGCTTCGGGTGTGCTGAGACAATAAAAGTTCCAATGAAATTCCATACCAAACCAATCCTTTATTTCCATCCATTTCCATAACAACATTCCACTCAAGATTACTCAAATCAAACTGAATCAGGATATACCAAGATATAACATGATGAAAATCAAAAGTCACATACTGAGTCATAATGCAAAAACCAACACATACAAACACCTCTCATTCTGCTAATACTGTTCTCCCTTTGCTAATAATGCAACGAGGCATAATCCGGATGAGATAACGAAGGAGGAGTATGCCAGCATATCCCCCTTAAAGAGCTAAGGTACGCCCTCGTACCGCTACTAATGGCACATTCAAAGAATTCAACACCTTATTAACCAGGTTTGTTGTAAATTTTACTGCACCGTTGATTTTATCTATGATCGTTACATATATCTGTATCTCTTGATTGTTATGTATTTGTATTTCCTTGGTGATTATAAAATTTTATCTTATGATTATTATCCATTCGTTTAATGTCTGATACAAATTTATATGTCCTATATGATCATTTATCATATCAATTGTATTAACAAGCTATAAACCAGGTGTAACGTATTTGAGTAGTTTATAATAATATTTCAGATCATTTAATAATCTTCCAAAATTATCTTCAAGGGTTTATAGCCAACCATATGTTAAAATTCTATAAAAAATATTTTCTGTGACTTCTCAAGTTTCAATTGTTTTTATAAGTAACTATAGTATTTTAGACGAACCATTAAGTATTTACTTCATAAAATTTACTTGTTATATATTTGCACAATTTCACACAAGGCAGAGTTTTAGAAAGTTCATATTAATTATAATGTAGCTCCAAAATCTGATTTCTTTATCTTAAAATTATTTTTCAAGGTAGGGACTCTATATATAAACTTTAAGTCAAATGAATTAGTCTAGTGAAAGTTCACTCACTCTTGATAATTATTTTTCTTAGGGTTTATTCTATGTAAGTATTACTCTGACCATTAAATCTTAGTACTCTCTTAGATAATGCTGGCTTTGGTAAATATCACCCTTAGTGTGACTTCTAAAATTTTATACATGATAATGTTAAACTTCCAAGTAAACATGAGAATTTCCAATCTTTAAGTAACTCTCAATTCTCACTAGATCCTCAATATTCTGAGTATTTAAGGATCAATGATATTTAGTTTAGTATTACTCTTTCTTCACTCAATCTTTAAGTAACTTCTTTTATTGATTTGATTTTTTTTTTATATTCAACCAGGGGTGGATGTTGTATCTTGGAGCACCCAAACTTAATCCCCTTCCTCCATATATAGGTTTTTTCACCAAAGATTTAACTCAATAATCCCTTTACATTTATGAGTTTTAATACCGGATCTTAAGATACAAATTTTGATTTGTTCATTGTGGTTAGCAATGAAATATGCCTAGCTCAAGATTTCATGATGGTAACGTCTTACCACCACTTCCCCTCAAGTTCAACACAATCCATCACCTGCGTGGAGGATTATATACGGTTAGATGACAAGGCTTGTCTAGCCCCTAAACTTCTAGAAGTGGGTGTGCACCCCACCACTTTCAGCTAGAAGTTCGTCGCACCAGGGACTTCCCGTAGGGTGTTAGGTTTATGTGTTTTTTTCTAAAGTTAACATAGAGTTTTAATGTGTTTTACAGGTTCAGATGTTGATCTTTTCTAATACGCTACTAGTTCTTGTTAGCTTAATAACTTTCTAGACTTAAGATTTATCTTAAACATTATCTTTAGGTAATAAATTGATACCAAGTAGTTCATGAGATTTATTTTCAAACTTTAAAGGAGTTGAAGTACTTTCACATAATATCAATACTAATTTAATTATGTAAAGTTCTATTTGTATACTGTTTTCAACCAAAAGTATTCTTTACAATTCCAGGAATTTGTGTACTAGCTTTTAAAGGATTGCATTTTTTTAGCAATGTATTCTCCATGAGCATGCTTTTGAAAAATAGCTTAATATTTGGTTTATCTCAACCAAAATCTTATCGTACTTAATATAGGATGTTCCAAACTTATATATATATGTATATATATATTTTCTGTAGTTTATTGTTGGGACGGTATAACAACACATCACACTCAACAGACATTCACAAAGAAAAGTGTGTAAAGGAATCGTTCACAATTCCAAAAAGGGTTAGGAGTCGTGCCTTACTGGAGTCCTCACTTCCCAATTCTACCCCAGTTCCCTAGTTTTAAGTGCACCTATAATCTAAGTATTTCACTCGGCTTGTTTTCTCGGGTTCAGAGCGTAACTACGCTCTGATACCACTTTCTGTAACGCCCCTACTTAAATACCATCGGAAATAAAATACTAAAGGCGTACAGATCATCGGGTTCCAAACACCCGGCACCAAACCTCACCAATTTACAACTTACAAACCACAAAAGCTACGGTCTGAACTCGAGAAAAACTTAACACAACATAATAGAAATTAAACATATTCTCTCTCCACAAAACCTAGTCCCATCCCAAACGCTCATTCTCTTCGTGGCCACCTGTAAATCAATTCGTACCTGCAAGATGAAACCAAGCAGCCCACCCCAAAAGGGGCGGGTCAGTTCCCTGGAATGGAACTGGTACAATTCTCCAAAAACAACTTATAAAACATAACTCTTCAAAATAAACAGTAACATGAAAACCAACTCTTAAAAGTAAAACAGAGATAAAGCACTTCAAAACAATCAAGTTAAAGAGAAAAGAAAACAAGACAAAGATAGAGATAGAGAACTTCCAAAACAAGTCATCCACTTAAGTAGTCACACCACATAGTTAGTAAACATCCATTGTTGATGTTAGAACCAATTCCCGTTCGGAGTATAAAGACTCAGATAGTCACAAAGGACTAGGAATAATAAGATAGATCCAAGAACCAATAACTCAAGAGTGGAATTATTCAATTGGGAGAGATGGCCCCCACCGCCAGATATCAATGTCCATATGGACGAGGGATATACAGCCCCCTGCTGTCAGATTTAAATGTCCTGATGGACGAGGGATATACAGCCCCCTGCTGTTAAATATCAATGCCCCTATGGGCGAGGGATATACAGCCCCCTGCTGTTAAATTAAAAATGTCTTGATGGACGAGGGATATACAGCCCCCTGCTGTTAAATATCAATGCCCTATGGGCGAGGGATATACAGCCCCTGCTGTTAAATTAAAAATGTCCTGATGGACGAGGGATATACAGCCCCTGCTGTTAAATATCAATGCCCCTATGGGCGAAGGATATACAGCCCCCTGCTGTTACCATTGAAGACGCGCGCACGTCGAAAGAAGATTTCCAAGATTGACCTTGTTCCAAATTCCCACTAGATCACCAACTACCCAGAGCAATACCAAGACACTCAGTCCTACAGAGTGCAGAAGCGTAAACCCTAAGTAGTCAATGTCTAATGGAACAACCAAATAGAAGGAACCAATACCCATGTAAGTTTCACATCCAAGGCTCAGTTAGTCACACAAGTGAGTTAGTCACACAACCATTTCCTTTTTAGAAATTCCTCTTAAAGTCAGTTAGCGTTTTCCAAAACATTCCACAAGTCAATCAGCAAAATATCGAGTACGAGAAATCGTACAAAACATTCCATAGAGTCCAAAACACAACAAGCTGAGTACGTGAAATCGTACAAAACATTCCATAGAGTCCAAAACACAACAAGCTGAGTACGAGAAATCGTACCTGGGTAACGCTGTAGCAGTTCTAATCTACTTGCGCAAACAATCAACAGTACTCTGAAGAATATTAAAGGTAGTCTATCATCAATCACTTGTAGCCCACGTTAAACTTAAATAAACTCCTCACTGTTATTTCTAAATCTCAATTGTCTTTAAGCCCTCACTTAAATGCTATGAATAACCTTTGACTTGTCTTAGAATGTTGTATAACTCAAGGGTTGTAAGACCAAGGAATGTATTTATTAACACTTGTTAATTGTTCCACCCTTATCCACTTTACCCATACCTAACCATAATTCTCACATTAAAGACCTTTATAACATAAGTGCATTATACGTTATTCAATCTTAGAATTTCAATAACAATTCTTAAGCTCAATACTTTATTCTTACTTTAGGACATACATCGTGTTATGACCAATGATGGGTTTATTAGAATACTATACTATTATTTCACAATTTATTGACTATGTATCTTTATCAATATCTACTAGATAATCCATATAACTAAGTCTTCCCCCTTAACTTAATTAAGATCTACATCCGTATACTGAAATCGTAGTGTTGTAGATGCATTTTAGTACAACTTATTTGAGCTACTAAACTCAATTATCTTATCTTTAGCTCAGAATGGCCTTTAATTACAATCATCTATTAATCTTGTCATAAGTTGTTAAATTACTTTTCATCTTGAAATAACCATATTATAGTTAACTCAAACTTATCGAACTCTCACATTTAGTATCCACAAGGTATATTATTTACTTAACCATAACTTTATAATAGGTGTCTTAAGATAACCTTTTATGGTATCCTTACTTACATTTAATTCCCTAACTGTTTTTATTTACACACATTCTCTCTATAGACCATGTATAATCCTTTTATATTAAACTTCGTTAAACTCAAGTCTTAAATACATTTTATATTGTTTACAAAACCTAAGTTTCAAAAGAATAACTTAATAAATCAATTCCCTTTATTGTATTTAGGATGGACATTATATCTTAGCATGAGGTAGAATTTATCAAAGAATTAAATTCTGGTTCGTAAGTGAAATTGTCAATTACTTAATAAGATAATATATTCTGAACAATCTCCATACCTTATATTCAAATGACACATTAATATTCCAGTGTCAAAGGTAAATCAATATAATCTCTTATGTAACCATTTCATCTAATTAAAGGTTTAAAGATTTTAAGTATCTAATTTCTATTTACAAACCTCCTTATAAATTCTAACTACTAAATACATTACTTAACTATAACTCACATCCTGAATATTGGTGTTAAATGTATTTATATGGCTTAACTAGTTGTAAGAAACTTAAGGATTATTATTTAGATTAAATTCCTAATCATAGTTTAATGTAGTTTTATATCATAATCCCTTCTAATGATTTTATCTTAAAATATTAAGTATTACTCAATACTATAAATATAAGAAAAAATTAAATCTAGACTTATTTATCCTCTTCACATTTAGATGTAAAAGTAACTCATTTATTATTATTGTTATATAATAAGAACATTTAAATGTAAAAGTATTTCATTCATTTTATTATTAATTATATAATAAGATCTATTTGTGTAACGCTTTATGTAAACCAATTCCAAATATTCCTAAATTTCAACTTATTAATTTCTTAACCAAATTATAGATTTACATTGGGTCATCGACTAAATATATACGTGTGCTAAATACGGTTTTATATAATCTTAGAAACTCAAAGATAACTAAAACTCAACCAAATAAATTAATCACCTCATATAATATTCTTTTATAGTATCATGTAGGGTTTAGTTTAACTCATTAATTCCTTCATATATTTCTATAAGGTATTTATTCCTTTATTATTATTTATCATATTATATATATATATATATATATATATATATATATATATATATATTATATATCCTTCCTATTATATTTCTCACAGGAATGTATTTCCTTATCTATTTTTATTGTATTATATAATATATATATATATATCCACATATATCCAAGATTTATCCAGAACATTTTTAAGAAATTCTATTGTATTTAATTATATTTAATACTTTTAGACATATCCCAACTGATTTATGGTTATAAAATAGAGTATTTCCCTTAGTTTTAGTTAAACATATTAGCTTCCATATTATATATAATAATAAAATGTAGTTAGTTAAATTCCTTGATTTAATATAAGTTTCTATTTATTTCTCTCATATAATATTATATAAATATGTAACAACTCTTACTTCACTTAAAGTTAATACCCAAAATATTTTAAACATACTGTATAAATGTAATTAGTCTTATTAATTTTCCCCAACCTATAAAGTTCATTAATCAACTATACTTTAATTTTGATCACATTAAAAAACCTTATATTATAGGTTATTCTTATGAAAACCTCATAAACACAATTTTAAAGCCCTTTACCATTGCCCAAAAATTCCCAAATTTAGTATACAGTAACTATAACATTTTAGACATATTATAAAATTTTCATTTCATAAAAATATCTTTTTAATTTAGCCAAATAATTCCAGAAAACCCGTAACTTGTAAAAATCATAACTTATGTTTAAAAACTCCAAAACCATAATAATTTACATCAAAATAAACTAGATAAAATAAGGAATCTATGGTTAAAATTTCAAGTCAAAATAATTCGGGAAGATATTTAAATTAACCCAACAAGTTAGGACTATTTACTGGAATTTTATAAACTTATAATAATTATTTAATAGCACGATCTAATCTCGGCCGTCCAATCTTTTAAAGCGAGATCGGACGGCCCTGAACCTCTAGTTCATCAGCGCAGAACTCAGCCATGTCGAGTACTAATCTCTCGATTTCTCTCAACTCACAAAACGAAATCGAGTGATTCTTGTTTCTATGGTTTCGAAATCAAATTTCGGTTCTAATGATACCGATTTCCCCAATTATAATGCAGTTTTCAATGGATTTCGAATTCTGTTCGAGGTTTAGGGTTCCAAGTACGAATCGAAACTTAATTTGACAAATTCTCCTAATCTAGCGCGTAATTGACTAAATTGAGACATGGGTTAGACCGGTAACTTGATTTCGAATGACAATAACGGAGCAATTGATCGGAAACTTACCGGAGTTGTGCGAATTGAGTGAAATCGAATCCAAAAATCTGGAAAAATTCGAACTTTGAGCAGTTCACGAGGCCAACTTTGAGGATCTATAACTAGTAGTACAAATCGAGTTAGGCTATGTGTAAGGGCTCATTCGAAATAGCAAACTTAGATATACGTATTGATAGCAAGAACTCACTCTAACTCACAACTCACAAGAAGAAATCAAACCCGAAAGTTACGAGTTTACCTTCTCGTTTCTGGAAAAATTCTGGGCAAAACGCGACCAGATCGGGGTCGGAACTCTAGACGCCTATATCTTCCATATGATTAAGAATTAGATTTTGTCATCAACATGAAAGTTGTAGAGGGATTAGCGCTCTTTAAAACGAGCTAAAGAACACGAAATTTGGATGAGAAACGAAGAAGTTATGGTTAGTCGAAGTTACCTGATTCGAAAGGAAAAACTGGAATCTGCAGTTTCGGTTTTGCAAGGTGCCTACTTTGGATCGAATTTCCGGATGATGTATAATGAATTAGGGTATGTGTGAGTAATGGTTGGAAAGAGGATTCAAAGGAGAAGAGAATGAAAAAGACGGCATTGAAAAATATTGAGAGATGAGTGAGATACAGCCGTCCAAAGTTAGGGCAAAATCATGAATTCTGTTACCGAAATTCAAGGAATAAATTGGCTAAGTGTTGGCGACCCGTGACAGAGTGACACGTGGCATCTTTCAAATTTTTGACTCAAAACTTCAATCTAGCATAACTTTGGCTAGGATGATCCGTTTTTGACGTTCTTTTTATCGATCTTCATGGTTTTCCATAACCTATTTATTGGTATAGGTTTCATGGCCTGGTTTGACCATTCTCAAAAAGTCAACTCTAGCAAGGCTTAATAAGCTTTAAGGTTTCTAGAATTTTATATTGACTTTTATGTTTCAAAACAATGTTCCAACACTTCCTAAAATCTTTATAATATAGTTGGAGTGTTTAGAAATTTTCCCAAGATTTATGGACTTATAAATCTTATTATTAAATTCATAATACTATACAATAATATATAATAATTAGGGTTAAATAGGAGAAAACCCCTAAATAAATTTCACAACCCCATATAATAATTTAATATTCATAATTCCATATAATAATTTAATACTTAATAGTATTATTAAAGGTTTAATAAAAGAAATCCCCTAAATTAATTTAAATTAATTTAGGGGTATTTCATGTTAGTTTCAAACTTAAATTCCAAACCCCCGTATTAATGCGCAAGGGGAAATTAGCCAACATAATTAAATAGCAGTTAAGAAAGGTTGAGCAATAACATTTCCAAACCCATGAGGATTTACCGAACCCAAGGTGCATCGGTGCAACCAATTAGCGTGATCCAAAGTATAAATCCAGCAAGTGCAGCCTATGCCAAGGAAGCCCATGTATACCTCGGTTAAAATGAGAAATCAGATAATAAGTAAACAAATCGAAGTAAATGATTAATGCCAGAACAACGTCAGCCAAGGGATCAACCAAACCCAAACTCTCCGGGCAAAGAGAGATACATGGGCCTCAATTCACCAAAAGGCCGGAAAAGGTGTAGGGGCCCAAACCAAAAGTAGCATAAATCAACATGTAAACTATAAATGGTCCCAAACCACACTAGTCTGGACCAAATGACTCTCATCAGAAATTAAACCCAAGCCTGATCAATGTGGGCTAAGTCTCATACACCAGCGGCCCATGTACCCGAATCAACAAATTGAAAACCGACGAGTTTTGCAATCGATCATATTTGACAGTAATACAGGAATTCTCCTATATTAATCTCTTAACCAAAACTGCTGCATACAAGACCTTCCGTGAATCTAGAGCTGACACCAACAAATTTTAAATGAACTTAACCCGGTAGACTAATGACCAAAGGCAACTAAGGATAATTTATTCTTAACGCAAGTCACCGACAACTCAAACAATAATCACATATCTTACGGATTCGTCTAAATTCTCCAAACATAGTGAGCAAAAATCAGACTCTTACTTCATAACAAGGTGGTGCGACCATGAGCGCAAGCTGATCATTAAGGCTCGGTCACAACTGGGAGATCAAGACAGAAGTACATTGCATCAAACACTCAACATAAGAGGGCAAGTGAAATTTAGCTTCGACCACAAAATGGAACCAGTAAACTCGCAATTTGTCACTGAACGTAGAAGAATCAAAGCTGGACAAACTCGAGGCCAAACATAAACGCAGGGGTTTCTTCTCAACACAAAATTAATAAATCAGGTCAAATCAAATAACCAGTACAGGGTGATAAAACCCAGCTCAAATCCTAAGCAATAAACGGATTTCAAACAAAACTCTCTGTCCAAGTCCCACCTTTCACACAACACAAAATCGGTAGTGGAAGTAGATCTGGAATCGATTCACTTGTTAAACAAAAGAAAGCTTACAACCAGAGTAAGGTACCCATGAAGTGGAGACGACACGACCCCAAGGCCGGAAGGGGCTAGTCGTCCCTTCAGCAAGATCCAGCTCTCCTACCAAGGACTCAACCAGTGTTAGTCCAGGTATTTCCTGATTCCCAACGTGAAAACAAGAGATACACAGATTAGGATTCCCAAATCAAACTCAAATGTGATCAAAATCAGAGGAAGAAGAGAGGGGGAAATATCGGGTTCGAAATGAGATCGAACAGTGTCACATGATCGCATTGCAGCGACGGAGAGACTCTTAAATGGCCGTGGTGGATTATCCTTCACAATCGGTGAAGAAATCGGGACAGGAGCGAAGTTGGGTGATAAAATCGACTGGACTAGGGTTCATTTCAAAAGAAAATGAGAGAGAGTGGTGGGGTATATGGTGTTTCGATCGTGGTGTAGTGAGGAGGAAGGAGATGGTAGCTGCCTTCAGCTGAATCGGGAAATTCTTTTTTGTTGATTCGCCATGACCGTAGAGCAGGAGTGGATCTTCTTTCGGTCAATAATATTTTGTGTTAAAGATCAGAATAAGGAAGATGGAGGAAGGAAAGCTGTCGGGTTTTGTTTTTGTTTCAACTCAGAATGAGACCTCCGATTTTTTCTTCTAAAAAGAGCTGTCAGCTACCGTTCTCGGCTTACTAAGGTTTTGTAGGTCTTGGGTCAGGTTTGACCCGTAGTTAAATGGATTTTGGGCTGGTTTGGTCAATAAGGGTTTGACCGACCAAAATCTAAATAAACAAAAGACCCTTATGTTTAGGTTAAGGTTTGAACCCCTAACCTCTCGCTGCTGCTATTTAGTTACTAACCAACTGTGCTAATGACAGAACTTGTCACATGAATGTGAGAAATAATCCTAGAGTTCTCATTTGAACTAAGCGAATTCTCTAAAAAAACACTAGTGTTCTAAATAGGAATTTACAAAAGACAAAAGGGTTCCATCTAATAAGTGGTTTTCTTTTTAAGGGTCATGAAATAAAAGAATGTAAATAACGAAATACCAAACATAATAATAGATGAAATACGAATAACACAATACTGAGTACATGAAATAATAATAAAAAAGTAAGAGTACGATTGAAGTAAAATACAAGTGAATGCCATAACAATGGAAATTGAATTAGCTATATACGAATAACAATAAATAAGGTAGAAAAAGGGGGTAACAAAATAAAATGAGATGAAAGTGAGTTAAATCGAATTGGTGACATAACAAAATATGTACATAAAATGATGAAAATGATTTTAAAAGTAATAATGATAAAGGAAAAATAAAAGCAAGTACTGATAGAGAAAATACAAGTAAAGTATCAATAAAATGAAATGAAATAAAATAAACTGGTAACGAAATAGCATGAACCAAAACAAAACGAATAGGCAAATAAATAAATTAATAAAACCGAGCTGACTAACATGAAAT
This sequence comes from Limonium bicolor, assembly GCA_023374045.1. Lineage (NCBI taxonomy): Eukaryota > Viridiplantae > Streptophyta > Magnoliopsida > Caryophyllales > Plumbaginaceae > Limonium > Limonium bicolor. The sequence goes on from CM041779.1 coordinate 339,441,918, forward strand.
AATAAAATAAAATAAAATGGTAAAGAAGAAAATAACAAAAGGGATGGGTTGGAAAACGGATGTTTTGAAAACTGATTTAGAAAATTTTGTCATAAAATGACAGTTTCATTTTGGTACGCACATGAATAAGTTTCGAAAAGAAAGGCGACGACCCTCTTATTTTATTTATTTTTTGAATTTTTCTTTTTGTGGGGTGAGAATTTTTGGTGTCTACAGACTGAAGAATACTTTAATTCAAATCTCTACCCCATGTGAGGTACTTTCAGAGTAAAACAAATGTCTTCTAGTGGGCAGCATTATTAGGATGTTTGATTTGGGTTACGATGTCTCAAATGTTTGATTTGGGTTTATGTCATTAGGATGTTGATTCCTCTTTCAATCTGTGTGAACCATGTAACCACAACTACTCAGTTTGGGGGACGGTTTGTACGAGGTCCGGGTTGGGCCGTGATCGATGCAGACATTCAATATCCAAGAAGCGTTAACCATCTTAAATTATTGTTAAACCACGTTGTGTGATCACATTTTGATAACATTCAGCTGCATGTCTATTCGATCATCTACCTTAAGATGGACCAAGATGCATATAACTACTCGCTTGCCAACAAACGAACCGATGCAGATGTACGCCTAATGATCCATAACTACATAGACCTTGAAGAAATCATGGAAAAATTAAGATTCTCATCTATTACGAGGATGACTCAGACTTCGAAGACCCCACCGTGATACGAAGCAGGGCACAGGCGATGAGACGACGTCACTAGAACTAAGTTTTACGCCCATAGGCTCTATTATTGTATTGAAATGTTGTTGTAATGGTAATAAATATTAGTGGTAATGACTTTATTACAAGTCTTATATCTCTGCCCCATGTAGTACACTTTATGACTCAGACATCTATCTTCTAGTGGGCAGCATTATTATCTCTGTTCCACTACCCACGGATTATTCCCAACCATTCCTTTTTGAAAGGAGTCTGAATAACACTTTAATTCAAATCTCTGCCCCGTGTAGTACATTTTATGACTCAAACATCTGTCTTCTAGTGGGCAGCATTATTATTTCTGCCATACTACCCACACATTAATCCTGGCCATTCCTTTTTTGAAAGGACTCGGAATAACAATTTAATTCAAATCTCTGCCCCATGTAGTACACTTTATGACTCAAACATCTATCTTTTATTGGGCAACATTATTATCTCTGCCCATTTACCCATGGATTATTCCTAGCCATTCCTTTTTAACAGGAGTCTGAATAATACTTTAATTCAAATCTCTACCTCATGTAGTACACATTATGACTCAGGCATCTATCTTCTAGTGGGTAGCATTATTATCTATGCCCCACTACCCACGAATTAATCCCAGCCATTCCTTTTTGGAAGGAGTCTGAATAACACTTTAATTCAAATCTCTACCCCATGTAGTACACTTTATGACTTAGACATTTGTCTTCTAGTGGGCAGCATTATTATCTCTGCCCCACTACCCATGGATTAATTCTAGCCATTCCTTTTTAAAAGGAGTCTGAATGACATATTAATTCAAATCTCTGCACCATGTAGTACACTTTATGACTCAGACATATGTCTTCTAGTGGGCAGCATTATTATCTCTACCCCACTACCCACGGATTATTCCCAGCCATTCCTTTTTGAAAGGAGTCTGAATAACACTTTAATTCAAATCTCTGCCCCATGTAGTACACTTTATGACTTAGACATCTATCTTCGAATGGGCAACATTATTATCTCTGCCCCACTACCCACAGATTAATCCCAACCATTCCTTTTTGAAAAGGAGTCTGAATAACACTTTAATTCAAATCTCTACCCAGGTAGTACACTTTATGACTCAAGCATCTATCTTCTAGTGGGCAGCATTATTATCTCTGCCCCTTTACCAACGGATTATTCCCAGCCATTCCTTTTTTAAAGGAGTTTGAATAACACTTTAATTCAAATCTCTGCCCCCATGTAGTACACTTTATGACCCAGACATCTATCTTCTAGTGGCCAGCATTATTATCTATGCCCCACTACCTACGGATTAATCCCAGCTATTCCTTTTTGAAAGAAGTATGAATAACACTTTAATTCAAATCTCTGCCCCATGTAGTACACTTTATGACTCAGATATCTATCTTCTAGTGGGCAGCATTATTATCTCTGTCCCACTACCCACAGATTAATCCCAACCATTCCTTTTTGAAAGGAGTCTGAATAACACTTTAATTCAAATCTCTGCCCCTTGTAGTACCCTTTATGACTCAAACATCTATCTTCTTGTGGGCAGCATTATTATCTCTACCCCTTTATCCACGGATTATTCCCAGCCATTTCTTTTTGAAAGGAGTCTGAATAACACTTTAATTCAAATCTCTGCTCCATGTACACTTTATGACTCAGACATCTGTCTTCTAGTGGGCAGCATTATTATCTATGCCCCACTACCTATGGATTAATCCCAGCCATTCCTTTTTAAAAGGAGTCTGATAACACTTTAATTCAAATCTTTGCCCCATATAGTACACTTTATGACTCTGACATCTGTCTTCTAGTGGGCAGCATTATTATCTCTGCCCCACTACCCACAGATTAATCCTAGCCTTTCCTTTTTGAAATGAGTCTGAATAACACTTTAATTCAAATCTCTGCACCATGTAGTACACTTTATGACTCAGACACCTATCTTCTAGTGGGCAGCATTATTATCTCTGCCCTACTACCCACGAATTATTCTCAACCATTCCTCTTTGAAAGAAGTCTGAATAACACTTTAATTCAAATCTCTGCCCCATGTAGTACACTTTATGACTCAGACATCTGTTTTCTAGTGGGCAACATTATTATCTCTGCCCCACTACCCACGGATTTATCCCAGCCATTCCTTTTTGATATGAGTCTGAATAACACTTTAATTCAAATCTTTGCCCCATGTGGTTGTGGCAAAATTTTCAGTATATAGAGGTGGTTATGGCAAACTTCAATTGCACCCCTTCTCAGCATATACCTCTCTCTCTCTCTCTCTCTCTCTCTCTCTCTCTCTCTCTCTCTTTGATCTATTACAAACTTTGTATCTCCTCTAAAATTCACATTCTTAAGCCCTCATAACCGCCTGATTTCTTTGAAACAGTTGACAAACAAATGGCGTATCCTTGCCTAATTTTCGTTAATGCTAACCTTTTTTACATTCCACATGGGAGCCTCTACTTCTGTTGGAGCCAGCACACTAAGACCTTCCATCTTAGGGTTACCAATGAATTCACCTTCGAAATGCTAAAACAATCTGTCACAGAGGCCATTCGTCAATTGGATTACGGTTACGATGTCATAAGGATGACTTATTGAAATTTGTTTTCAAGGAATCCAATAGTGTTCTCGGCGCTTCAGCTGAACACTGATAGAGATGTTCAATCAATGCTTGAAAACTACAAGTGTAGTTGGGACCTCTCTCAGAGCATAGAGATTCATGTGGAAATGGATGCCGATGATGATGAAGACGATGACCTTTACGAGCTCGAGGATGATGATAATCTAACATCGCATGATGAAGTGGAGCTAATACCAGAAGAATTTCTTCATCAACCAGATGCCGATGAAGGCAGCATTCAACAAGCCCCTGATGTGCCGTTCTATCATCATGTGGATTGGAATGCCATTTACGCAATGAGTATTGATGTTAAACAACGGTGTATTCCGAACTAGTAGTCTGGAGGAAATTTTGACGTCCACTAGGAGTTCAATGACAAGGAAAGTCTGGTCAGTGCTGTTAAAGACTTTCACATTCAAAATAATCTTGATTTTTGTGTTATAAAGAGCTCGAGCAGAGCGTACATTATCCAATGTGCCAGTGGGGAATAATGCGGGTTTTACATAAGAGGGGTGTTATTGTCTGGCAAGACAGAATGAAAGACAACGATAGATAGGCCACACTCCTGCGCTCCTTAAGCCGATGGACAAGATCACCGACAAATGAATTATCATTTCATTGCAGAGGCCATTCTTCCCCATATTAGCTGTAACCCTGGCATGAGTGTTCGAGATGTAATAGAACAAGTCTGTGGCCAGTACAATAGGACTGTTTCATACCGGAAAGCTTGGCTGGCGAGGTGCGAAACAATAGAAAAGATGTACAGAGATTGGGTCGAATCATATGCCCAACCGCCAAGGTTATTCATGGCAATCAAACATAACATACCAGTTCGATTGTTAATCTAAAGTCAGTTCTAGGTTATGAGGATGACACTCAAACAACAGAAGTCAAATTCTTCCAACGATGCTCCTGGGCGTTTGGACCATGCATCTCAGCTTTCAAGCACTTCAAACCCATGCTGCAAATAGGTGAGACACATCTATATGGTAAGTTCAAAGGTAAACTTTTGATAGCAGCAACACAAGTTGGGAACAATAAAATTATACCACTTGCATTCACTATTGTTAAGTATAAAGATTTGGTTTCTTGGAAGTACTTCCTGGACAAGGTTAGATTGCATGTCATAGGTCAAAGGACCGATGTCTCAAAAATTACAGATCGTGCACCTGCTATCATAAGCATCATGGAGTCAGAAGATTACTGGAGACCCCCAATGGCTCATAATTTCTACTGCATAAGACATGTTGCATCGAATTTTAACTCACGGTTCCATAACAAAAAGTTGAAGAAGTATCTGATCAACACATGTATCCTAATTTATCCATTAATATGCTTTACTAATTTAATTGAGTTTTTTCAAAGTTTAACATTGAGTTATAATCACGTATTTACGGTACGAATTTAGAAGGCATCATGTCCAGAGAAGATATAATCACCTTCTATCATAGAATACCGACATCGAACGTTTCTTCAATGACCTACCATTTGAGAAGTGGTCCAGGGCATATGATGAAGGAATGAGGTGGGGGCACTTGACAACAACCCGGTCGAGTGCATAAATGGAGTGCTAAAAAGTGTCCGAACTCTGCCGATCACCGTCATCGTCACCAGCACGTTGTACAAGTTGGTAACTTATTTTAACGACAACCTTGACATATACTATGGCCAGCAAATAGCGGGTTCAACATTGTATATAGACCATGCAACTTCCAAGATAGAAGAAAACCGTAGACTATCTAATAGTCACAATGTAACTCACTATAATGAGGTCGACCCAGTGTATGAAGTCAAAGATTTTGGGTCAATGGCTATGAGAAGAAACAAAGGGAAGTACAAGGTTGATTTCGATGACATGAGTTGTGAATGCCGGGAGTGGCAAGCGTTTAAGTACCCATGCTCTCATGTGATGGCTATGTGTTGCAGAACCGACATGCTGTGGGAAAATTACGTGCATCCAGTGTACAAGCTGGAAACAGTGATTGAGACATATGGTGTGACCCTTTCACACCGCTAGGTAATAAAAACAACTGGCCAACATATACAGGGGCGAAGGTGGTACCACAACCAGATGCTATTCGAACTATTAGGGGAAGACCAAGGTATTCCAGGATTCAGAATGAAATGGATGACAACAACGAACCGACTACAGAACGTAGACTTTGCCGTCATTGTTTGAAAACAAGTCATAACAGGAAGAACTGCCCTAATAGAGGAAACAATTGATTGTAGTTTTTAGGTGTTGAATGATTAACCGTGCTCCTGCATAGACAGGTAGTGCCTTTAGCAAGCACAAAAAAAAATGTATATTTTTTCTAAAGAGAATGAAGTGTGTTTTATGTTTAGTGTATAATAAATGTGTACTTTTATTTTAAGAATTACTTACAATCTATACAATGCTTAGGTTAAAGCAGCTATACCAAAGACATAGGACAAAAGTATGGGTGTTTGACTGTCGTCTTACAAAATTTCGTTTGTTTTGAAGATCATTTAATTATCGAGGAAGCTCACAAAACATTGGAAAAAAAGCTAACTCTAGTGGGCAACTTAATGAAGTCGTCTTGGTCCCGTATGAAGTTTAGAGGCTGCGAATGTATCATAGGACATGAATATAAGTGCAAAAATGGTTAATAACACAAAATATAACCTTACCGGAAATTTTGAAAACCGAGAAAACGCTAACTCTGGTGCCATTTAAATGAACTCATGTGGGTCCCATATGGTCCCGAAACTCTAGAAAAATAACTAAGGTCCAAAGTATAACGGTTCAACTATAATCTTACAAAATTTGATCAAGTTCGGGAACCGTTTAAGCATCGCACGAACGGTGCAAACATTGAAAAAAAAGTTTATGGACTGGAATGCAAAGAAGCCGCCCCGGGGTTAGGGCTGCTTCCTGAAGCCGCTCCGCCCCAAAGAGGTATTTTGACAAAAATAGCCGGAAACTTACTCGGTCCCAAGGCGGTTTCGAGCAAAAACAATAAGAAACCTCTTCACACCCGGGGCAGTTTTTGCAAGCTACCCCACATCCGAGGCTGCTTCTTTACATCCGGTTGGTACATCCACGTATTGTTTTGGAAAAAAACCACCGCATGTAATTTTTCCTGAGATCAACATTTTTACGAAAATTTTCCCTGTGTTGTGCTGTACGACTCGGTCAAAGGACCTGTCGTCTCCCCCTCGTATTCACGTGCAGCCCAGTGAAAGTAAAAACAAAAAACCCCATGTCAATGGTGAAGGCCCTCGTTCATGTGCATGGTCCACTTTTCAATACAAATCAATTTATCTCTGTCAGAGGCGTGAGAAATATATTGCAACCGTCCATATTATATGCTCATCATGGATCATGGCCAGAATTTCCTATCCCACCTGCGTGCTGCCTTCCACTCATGTAGAAAATCAGTCTAAAAGATGTCAGTTAAAGCTCACTGCAGCACACTGCATGCGGATGTTCAATCCATTTGTGTTCGTATGAAAATGGGCCAACATCATCCACGTGCAGCCCTCCATACAATGCGCCTCCATTTCTTCTAAAGACGTCCGAGAGTTTGTTAGCAAGAGAAACCCGGACACATATGCACTTATATCCATGCGAGATAAATTGTGCCTGGTTCGAGTCTGTTTTTCGGCACAGATACCCAGATCGGGTGTAAAAATAGGCAGCAGGTTCATATCGGGGTTGGTCTGGCTCTATAAATCTGGACAAAGACTTGGACCAACTCTGAAATGCATAAAAAACACAGTTTGACTCCCGTTCGGTCCCGTCTTGATCGTTAAGTTCTTGACATGCATTCCTAGACCTTTTCTTCAGCGTTTTAACCTGTTTTAGCATAAAACCACAAGTAAGAGGAGTTCTTTACATATAACATAAATTAACACATAAGTAAGGGAATTTATCATATAATCTAATAAAATAACAATATAGTTAAACATAGAAATATAGATAAATTCTACACTTATTGTATATTCCCTAGGCAGTTAGTCTCTAGGCATCTCTCTGCAGATAGATTAACCTTTCTCATTCCCCTCTCTATAAATATGTATAGATTTCCCTACAAAATGAATAAGATAATTTTTCTGCATTCTTTCTTCACTATATTCTTTCAACATGGTATCAGAGCTAGCAGTGCTCTAAGCCCTTAATCATCTCAGCCACTACACTCCATTGATGTCCAGTTCCTTCACAAAATTTAACAGCCTTCATTACTATTTTTTTCTCAACAATCCAGCCTTCATTGCTGTTAAATCTCTTTCTCTCATCTCCTCTTTCTTCTCCAGATCATGTCAACTGACTCCACCACCAGCAACATTACACCTCCTACTTCTTCCAACCCCTATAAAGGAGAATTTCAAAATGTTCAAACCTGCTACAAGCTTACTGGACAGAATTATCTTTTGTGGACTTAGGTTATCAAAAAATACCTAAAAGGTAAAGGAAAACTGAGCCATCTTACCAATGATCCTCCTTCGTAGACTGATTCCAAGTACTTAACATCGGAGGAAACTGATTCCATGATAGTCTCGTGGCTTTGGGATGCCATGAATCCCAAAATAAGTGTCAATTGCATCTTTCTTAATACTGGTAAGGAGGTGTGGAATTTCCTTCAAAGATCCTACTCAAAAAGGGATGATGAGGCAACCACCTATGAGCTGACTGTTTGAGCTTTCAACACTAAACAAAATACTCAGTCTATTCTAGAGTATGCCACTACCCTGTAGAATATTTGGCAGGAACTAGACCAGTGTCAATCTCTGGTGATGAAGTGCTCCAAAGATGCCCAAAAGGTCAAGGAGTTTGTGGGAAAAAGGGAGGATCTATGTCTTCCTTGCAGGCCTAATTCATGAGTATGATCAAGTTAGAGTCCAAGTCTTTGGACAAAAGAAGAACACCCTTGATGAAACTATTGCTATTGTTAAGGCTGAAGAGAAGAGGAGATCAGTCATGCTTGATATCAAAAGCATAGAAAAACCTGGAAATTCTACTTCTAACTTTGCTGTTGGAGTTGTAGGGACTGTTGGTCAAAAGTAGAAGGACTCTAAGAATAATCGATGGTGCTCCCACTGCAAGAAATTTGGCCACACTCATGAAAGATGTTGGAAGAAACATGGGAAACCGTCATTCAAGGACATCATGAAGTAACTGACTCACACTCAAGCTCATCTTATGACCAAATATCCAAAGGAAGCTGAAGATACCAACCTTGAGTTAAGTGCTGCATATCTAAAGAAACTTAAAGCCTTCATGAAGACTCTTGAAAAGAACTCTAATGGTAACTCATCTAGTCAGTCTCATGCTTTCTCAAGTAATCCTTCTATCTTCTTTTGTTGCAGTGTTTCACACTCAACACCTACCAAATATTGGATACTTGATTCGGGTGCCACTGATCACATGACCTTTTCTAAAGAATTTCTTTCACTTCTATCTACCCACCACAAAACAAATCCTAACTGCCAATAGCTCCCTAGTTGTTGCTGCAGGACAAGGTTCCATCCATATTTCAAACAACCTGAACTTGACATCAGCCTTACATGCTCCTAGATTATCAGTTAATTAGATGTCTATTTCAAAACTTACTAAGGATTTTAATTGCTATGCTATTTTCTCTCCTTTTGATTGTGTTCTATAGACTTCACCTCAGAGAGGAATATTGAACATACTAAGGAAAGGAATGGATTGCATTTTACGGAGCAAATAAAGGAAATAAGTCAAAAGCAAACCACTCCCAAATTTTGTCCACTACCACCACTAAAAAACCATCTAGCTGCTCCACCATAGATTAGGTCGCTCTCCTTTTTACCTTTAGAAACTCAAGTATCTTGATCTGTTTCAAGGAGAAAATGTCACCAATTTCTTTGTGAAGTGTGTGCAAAAGCTAAACACGCTAGATCCTTTTTTTCCTTTGAGTAATACAAGAAGTACTGCTCCATTACAGATTATTCATAGTAACATTTGGGGACTTGCCTCAGTTGCAACATTTCTAGTGCAAGATGGTTTCTTACCTTTATTGATGATTGCACTAGAATAACTTGGGCTTACCTTTTAAAAAACAAATTCGAAGTCAGTGATTGTATTCCCTTATGATCGACAATCAGTTCAACACTAAAATCCATAAATTCAGAACTGATAATGCAAAGGATTATTTCAATAACACCTTAACTCATTTCTTTAATACTCAAGGAATTATTCATGAATCATCTTGTCTCTACACTCCCCAGCAAAATGGGGTGGCTGAAAGGAAAAACAGACACTTCCTTGAAGTTGCCCCTTCCCTTTTGTTTTAGGCTAATACACCTAAACAATGTCGGGGAGAAGCTGTTTTGGTAGCCACTTTCGTAATTAATAGACTGCCTTCTCATGTCATAAACTACAAATGTCCCCATAGCTCTTCTTAAATAATTTTATCCCCATTTATGTTCAACACATGGGCTAGAACCCAAAGTCTTTGGAAGTACCACTTTTGTACATGTCCACAAACCTCAAAAAGGGAAACTTGATCCTTGCTCTATTAAGTGTATCTTTCTCAATTACTCTACAACCTAAAAAGGCTACAAATGCTATCATCCTATCATAAGAAAAATTTATGTCACCTTTGATGAGTCAAAACCTTTCTTTTGTGGCTCTGCTTATACTGAACATACACCACATCATCCATCGCATCCAACCTTTGATCTAGCCCTCAGAAGACACACCTCTACCACCTGTTCAATCAACTAACACACCAGTTGAAACTACACATCCACCCTTTTTCTTTCTTATGACGTATCACAAAAAGAAGCACCTTACTGACCAGCAGCATGACCAACTTACCTCCCTGCAGGATAGTTATAAAGATGCAACATCAGAAAATTGGGTAAGCAGTCTCTCATCTCCTTCTCCCTCACCTAACACTTATGAGATAGACATTCATATACCCGTGGCCCTAAGAAAAAGCACTCATGAATGCACAAAAAGGCCTTTGTACCCATTAGCTAAATACACTTCCACTCACAAACTTTCTTCTGCACATAAATCTTTTCTCAGCAAGATCCAAGAACTTTATATACTCAAACATGTGTCTGAAGCATTTTAGTACAAGGAATGAAGGGAAACCATAAAAGAAGAGATAGCTGCTCTAAAGGGAAACCATACTTGGGAAATTGTAGATAAACCTTCTAGAAAGAATGTGGTGGACTACAAGTGGGTCTATACTCTCAAATATAAAGCTGATGGCAGTTTAGAGAGATATAAGGCCCATCTTGTGGCCAAAGGTTTTACTCAAGCCTATGGTATAAATTATGTTGAGACATTTTCCCCTGTTGCTAAAATGAATACTGTGAGAATTATTTTATCTCTCGTTGCTCACTTTGATTGGAGTTTGTCACAGTTTAATGTGAAGAATGCTTTCCTTCACGAGGATCTTCAAGAGCAAATATATATGAAGATTCCACCAGATTTCACTCCACCATCAGCAAACAAAGTATGTAGGTTGAAAAAGGCCCTTTATGGTCTTAAACAATCCCTTCGTACCTGGTTTGGTAGATTTACTAGTGTCATGAGGAAGGAAGGTTACAAACAGAGCCAAGGAGACCACACTTTGTTTTTAAAGCACTCTCCTTCAGGAAAGGTAACCATATTTCTAGCTTATGTAGCTGACATCATTGTAACAGAAGATGATATGGAGGAAAGAGAGCAACTATATAGGAAATTGAAAGCTTAACTTGAAATTAAAACTCTGGGCAAGCTGAAATACTTTCTAAGAATTGAGGTGGCTCGCTCATCCCAAGGAATATTTATCTCTCGAAAAAAATATATAATTGACCTGTTAAAAGAAACAGGTAAGAGTGGATGCAAACCAGCTCGAACACCCATTGACCCTAAGCATAAGCTGAGAGCCGCTCTTGATGATCCTGTTGTGGATAAGGAAATGTATCAACAACTGTGTGGGAAACTGATCAACTTATCCCATACAAGACCAGACATTGCTTACCTAGTTTCAATAATTAGTCAGTTCATGCATGATCCAAGGGAATCCCATCTCACTACAACCTACAAAATTTTGCACTATCTTAAAGGTTGTCCAGGGAAAGGGATCATATTCAAACTTGACAATGACCTAAATCTAGATGCCTTCACAGACACAGACTATGCAGGATCCGTGACATAAAAAAGATCTACTTTAGGATATTGTGTTTTTTGGTATGAAATTTGTGATATGGAGAAGCAAGAAACAAAGCGTAGTCGGTAGAACATCAGCAAAGTCCGAGTTCCGCTCTCTTGCATATGGTTGTGTGAGTTACTATGGTGCCAAATTATTTTGAATGAATTGAAGCTGAAGTGTGGAGGATCGATGAGGTTAAGATGTGATAACCAGTCAGCTATCAAGATTGTGAAGAACCCAGTCCACCATGACAAGACCAAACACATTGAGATCGACAAACACTTCATTCGAGAAAAACTTGATCAGGGAATGATTGATTTGTCATATATCTCTTCAGAGAAACAAGTAGCGGACATGCTCACAAAAGGACTTCATAGAACTCGGTTTCATCATCTAATTTCCAATCTTGGAATGGATGATATTCACCATTCAGCTTGAGGGGGAGTGTTGAGTAGATGTTATTACTTTGTATTCTGCTTTGTAATTAATTAATAGTTGTCCTTCTTTAGGATTAGGTGCTATTATTATTAGTGGATGCTATTATTTTCAGTGGGTGCTGTTATTATTAATCAGTGTTATTAATTAGTGTCTGTCCTGACCTCGTATATTCCCTTGGCAGTTACTCCCCAGGCATCTCTTTGCAGATATATTAACCTTTTCCATTCCCCTCTCTATAAATATCTACTAATTTCCCTACAGAATGAATAAGAGAGTTTTTCTGCATTCTTTCTTCACTATATTCTTTCTACAATCAATCGAGCGAAATGAATGTCAGACTAACAACACCAAAAAACCAGATGTCTTCAAATACGGCTGCAACAGTGAAATGAACGCGTGTGTTTCATTTCAGTGTAAACTAACCTCGAACCGACGACAATGTAATATGTCGTACTCATTCCCATTCCACACCGTCGTTGATCTATTACTACGTTGATATCTAAGAATAGAGCCTGTGGAGGATCGGGATCCTTGGTGATTGAACTTTTGATAACAAGTGTTAGTTTCAGTTTCAATCCACTACTCTTTTATAAAGAGTTTATTTTCAATATTATACTAACCATTCATAATACCTAAAAATACTAAGTTTACTACTGACCACAAAATCATGCATTTGAAAGTACTCAATAATAGTACAAAATGTGCATATCTAACAAAAATATCAAATCACACATTTCCAAGAATTATTTATTTTACACTTATTTTTTAATTTATGCTATCAATTGCTAATATCTAAAATAAATAACATAGATCAACATTTACAAGCACATGATCAGTTTTAAATTATACCACACCTAATCTTTAATTTGAAAAACCCTTAATTCTAACCTAAATTAACTAATGTGGTAATATAATGTTTACCTTGTCCTTTACAGATATCGGTGGTGGTCGCGACGATTGATTGGGGCAGCAACTCTGGCGGCGTCCTTTAGCTTCAGTGGCAGCGTGGATGTGTGGTGGGAGGCATCTCTCAATCGCAAAGGGAATGTTCTCTGTTCGACTGTACCGGGAATGAAAAAAAGCAATGAGTAGGTGAGAGGAGAAAAGAATTGTGAAGTAAAAAGCCCGTGAAATCGTCTCTTCATGAATTCAATTTTTGTATCTAAAGAAGTTATCTCTTGAAAAGACGATTTCAAGAGTAATAGGCACGACCTTTTGATCATTTCCCCAAAACTCATCATTTTAGAAGATGATTTTTCAAATCTTCTTCTCAATAGACAATTTTGTTCTCTATTTTTAGTGCTAACAAGAACACTGAGGTGGCACATCGTATAACTGAATTTGTCTTTTGAAAAGACAATTTCAAGTTACTGTATTAATGAAATCATCTCTTCAAATGATGATTTATACATAGAGTGTTAGTTTAATAATTTTTTTCATATTTGTGTTAATACACAAATTATTTTTCCAAAAAGGGTCATTTAAAAAATCTATTTTGGTGGATGAAAAACATTCCTAAGTAACAATTTTTAGGGGGTCAATAAATGCAATCAGGTTTCCACTTCTTGCAGTAAAAAAATGATCTTCTTGCCCTTCTGATAAGTGGTGAAATAATGTAATTATAAGGTCTTTATTTACCTTAAATTCATGCAACTATTGACCTATTTCACCAGTTTTTTTTGGGGGGGGGGGGGGGGGTTTATAAGCAGTGCGTGTATAGGTGCTTATACAATTTGGTAGTAAATTAGGTAAAAGCTCACTTGAGCATGATTTTGGAGACTCTCAAGGCACTGTGCCAAGCTTATCGCCATGAGTGTGCCAAGAACAATGGGTCAATGGGGATGATTTCGGTGAAAAAAACCGTTTCTGGTGAAGACCTACCCAGCCGACCGCCCCTGTAGGTTGGTCGAATGTTGAAGTTTTGCCTCTGGTCTGGACCACCCCTGTGGGGCGGTCAGAATGGAATTTTGCCCAGAATCTAGTTTTAAAATCGGGAAACCTAGGACACATTGACTCATTTTTCATTCCACACTTCCACACTCGAGCCACAAAAAACCGTAGCCACACCCACCCCACCCGAAAGATTGTCACCTCAAACAACCCCCATCCTACCCACTTCTGACACTGTAACCAAATCACTCCTCTCACGAGCCTATTCAGTTTGGCTCTCTAGCAACCAATCTACCCAAAACCACTGAAAATTAAGAGACCATTTCCCCAACATTTGAAGCTTTAAACCTCTTCAAAAATCCTAACCCTGAAATCACTACTGCTCGTGAGCAATCCCCACCTCCGAAAAAATCACCCGTTGTGCTAAGGCCTCAGCTCTTCGTCCCATTGTTTCCTCTAGAAATCTTAGACCCCGTGGAAGAGCGTTGATGTTGTCCTTCACCTTCACTCCAACTGTCACTATTCCCCCACCCATCCAACCCGCGGTCAATGCATCAAAACCTGACGAGAAGAGAAGTGGCACCAACTGGTCAAACCAGGGGGACTCTGACACTGGGATCACCTCCCCTAGAAAGAGACTACGTCCTCGATATGAATCTGTTCCACCACCACCACCACCAGACAAGGATTAATTGACATTCACGGTTCTATCTATACACTTCCTATTGACGACTCGGCCGAATCGTGAAATCTAGTAAAAAGGCAAACTCCTTGATCTCGAATGGCTCAATTCCATGGGTTTTACAATGTTTGAAGAAATGATACTTTTTCAAAACTAGATTCATCTATGTTACGACATTCAAACTTACCATGACTGAGGTGCACGGTACTACTTTAATTCTGGATTCTAGGACTATAACCACTCATTTAGCAATTCCTACATCTGGCCTAGATTTCTATGACCGTGCTGGTTTCCCTCAGTTAGATTTTGTAGATGCACAGGAAGTATACGATTTTTTCTTGCCAAATAGTCGAGTTGGTCACTCTCTGGACCGACCCACTCTATCAAATATGCATCAAATGCTTCACACTCTTGTTATAAAAAATCTTGTGCCTAAGAAAGAAGGGAATCGGTTTGTCCGTCCACTTGATTTAGCTATAATGTACTGTTTGATCAACCACAAAAGAATCAACCTACCCCAGCTGATGCTCAACCACATATCCTCATCCTTGTCTTCCTCTCATCACTCCTTAGGATACATCTTTTGGATTCCAAAACTACTCCAATACTGCAACATCACACTTGACCCCTCCAAAGTCAATCATATAACAGACACTGACATACTGGGTCAAACGTTATACAACAAAACACCATCCTTCCAGATTAAAACCATTGTCAAACCTGCTACCTCCTCCAAAAAACCTCCTGCTCTCAAACCTACTCAGTCTCCAGACTCATAATCCCTGTCTGAAAGAATCAAGAACCTAGAGGATACCATGTCGTCCTTAGTAAAAAAGGTTGATCTTCTTATTGATGTTCTGAAGGACAATCATACCAAGACGATGAACATATTTAAAGGCATATTCAAGCATCTGGTCAAGAATTCAGGGAGACCTTCTCAAACGCGGTTGTAGCTGCAGTTGTTTTGGGAGTGTAGAGACTGCGGGGGAAGAAGGTATGGCAGCATATGAAAAAGGAGAGGACCACGAGGATGACTAACTTCCTCTACTCCTCTATACCAGTAGTTGTTAGATTAGTTTTGGTTTATGATGTGGTTAAGACTCTCTTTGCTTTGTTGCTCTTTTAAGACACTTGTGCTGGTTTTAAGACATTATTTTTGCCCTTCCCTGAAGTTGGCAAACGGGGGAAGTGGTGTATCCCGCGGATGGTTTGTGCAGGTCAATCAGTTGGAACAATGAGTGCCTCTAAAGGCCTTGTCAGGATTTGGATTGGTTTACTGTTTCTGCGCGGTAGATTATTAGTGGATAACTGCTCTAGCTTATCAATATCTTTTATTCTTGCATTTATTCAGGGGGAATCTGTGTTTAAGGGGGAACAACCAGTGAGTTATTGTCCCAAAAAATATTTGCTTTGTTTTCTATAACATTTTTTCAGGTACATCCGCTGGACACACTGAGTTTGCCATCACCAGGATATCATGTCTTGTCAATATATAAAAGCTTCTGTATTACTTCTTTGGAAATACTCTTTTTCTAGCAGAGTTTGTCTAAGACTAACGCCTCAGACCTACTCGGTCAACACCCCGATCCTTTCAGCTTGTTATAATGGTCTCTACTCTTGTGGTAGCTGATGCTGGTTTTTCATTTTGCTATATCATTGTCTATAATTTGTAGATGCAGAAGAACAAGTAACCATCATATCTCAAGTTTCAAAATAGATGCGAGTTTTCTTGACAACAAACCTAAGTATGCAACTCATAGCTTTATTTGTTTATACACTACCTTAAGAATCACCTATCTTCTTGTATGTATTATTAGTAACCGTGTGTATGAGTTAAGATATGAAATTCAATGGTGCTTCTAATATGGTCATATTTACCTGTTGTTCTCTTTGAGTACACCTGATGCTCTCTTCAAGGGATTTAGCTAATCCAAAAAAAACAATAACTAATCCCTTTTTTTGATGCGTTTTTTTATACTTGTCAAAAAGGTTCTAAACAATAAAACTGGGATGTCTGGAAAAGAATACAAAGGGAAAGAAAAAAAGTAAAAGGAAAAGAATTCTAAGCTATTAACATGTTAATAAACTGACTCCCTTATTTTGTTGCCTTTTTTTACTTATCTAATAAGCTCTCGCTAATGAAAACCTTGCTGGCAAAATCTTCTTCAAAACTGGAATACGCAACAACTTGCAACACAAATACGCACACGGTTACTATCTGAGGAATTACATGGATTCTTGCTCATTGACTATACACTGGAAACGTACCGTGACCGTGAGCATGAAGAACGAGAGAAGTTTCGTTCATTGTTCGTCGGCTGGGTTGACAAGGATGGAAGAGATAGAGCAGGTATGCTACTTGTTCGTCAGATGTTGAGAAAAAAGGAGGCTAGGAGCTCGTGTGCTTCTTACTTGCCAGTTGAAGAGAACGAAGAACTCCAGGGCTTGCGTGCTCCTTGTATGCTCCTTGCCTTACTGCCAGTTGGGTTGCAAACTTCCGTGAGTGAGGAACAAAATGACGGCTCAGAGCATGTATGTTACCAGTTCGACCATTGAGTTGCAAAACGCTGTGAATGAAGAGAAGGAAAAGAAGAGGAGTACATGTGCTCCTCGCTTGTCTGCTGGGTGGCAAAATTACCAATCGTGAAAAGAGCACAGGGAAGGGGAGTAGAAGGGTTTATATTTGCCAGTCTTGGTTGTAAATTATCGTGAGCAGAGAAAATGGAAAGGGTGCAGTGTTTTTGTTTGTTGGCGAGTGAGAATGAAGGGCACGATGGTGAGGCGTGTATGCCTCCTTTTCGTCAGCTGGGTGAAAAGAAAGAAAGAGCAGAGCATGTACGTTATTATTTCGCCAGTCTGGGTTGTAAAAAAGAGTTTTAGTTTTCCTTGCTCTTTCAGTGAAAAAAATGGAGGCGCAGACTACTATGTCCCTTATATATTGGTGAGAAAATGAAGATGGTGTAGAGTTGTATGTCCTTTTTCACTAGCTTTGTTGCAAAATACCGTGAGTGAATAGAGGAAGAGATGCAATATCATGTAGTTGCTCTCGTTCGCCAGTGTGTAGCAAAACCATGAGTGTAGAAGAGAAGAGATGGAAAGCTTGTTGCTGTGACCCGAGGAGAAGGGGTGGAGTAACTATGCTCCCCATTTGCATGTACGTTCCTTATTGGAGTGAAGAGAAAGGAAAATGGGCAGCAGTATGTCTATGTTCTCTTGCCAGGGTGAAGAGAAAGGCAGATGTCCGATGATGAAGGAGATAGAAGTAGAGCTTGTTTGCCTCTTGTTCGCCAGTGGAGGAAAATGAAGGAGACCCAGAGCTTCTGTGATGCTGTTCGCGTGAGGAAGAGAATGAAAGGAAAGGTGCACAACTACTCCTTGCTTTGCCAGTTGGGTTACAAAGTTACCAAAGTGAAGAGAAGAAACATAGCGGTGGAGCATGTGTGCTCTTGGTTCACCATATGGGTTGCAAAATCACCGTGTTGAAGAGAATAAAGAGAGCAGAGCATATTGTTCTTTGTTCGCCAGGTACGTTGCAGAATTATCGTGTTGAAGGGAATGAAGATGAGATAGTGCATTTTTTTTAGATCCCGATGTTTCTAATTATTTTTTGGAAAATGCAATGAAGAGAATGAAATGTGGATAAGGGGGAGGAGCATGTCGGCTGCCCTGGTCTACTTCTTCTTTTATAGAGAAAGGAATAGGGATTTTGGTTAGCAGATGGTTGGGTAGGAGTGTCAAGATCGGGTTTCAAGTCGGGTTGAGCTCAACCCGAACCCGACATGAAAATAGTTTAGGCCAACCCGAACCCGGAGCGGTTATATTTCTTCAACCTGAATCCGGAGCGGGTTGACGCAAACCCGACCCGTTTTTTTTTAAAATTTATTTTATTTTTAAAATTTTAGATTCTTTAATAAATAAATATAATACTTTAATATTAATTAATTATTATGTACTATTTATAATCATAAGTTACTGATTAAATGATTATTTTAGTCATAAATTGATCATTAAACACTAATTTAAGTCACTAATATAACATATTTTCTATTTTTAATTAATTTTTTTCCGGGTTACGGGTTGGTGGGTTCAACCTGAACCCGAAGCGGGTTTCAATGACCCAATCCGACCCGAGAATCTTTCTGGGTCAAAAATCTCAACCCAAACTTGGCTTTTTACGGGTCGGTTTCGGGTTGGATTTCGAGTTCGGGTCAAGATTGACATCCTAGTGGGATTGGGTGGACAAAGACCCTGAATTGGACTGTGTTTAAGCAAATCTGATTGGGCTTCATTGGATTGGGTTGTGGATGTAAGTAGGAATATAAACAAACAAGAGGGGTAGGGCTGGGTTCAAACCCGCCACCTCTCGTTCTTCATAATAGGCATACACCAATTGATCAAGTGTTAATTGTTGATGAGTTTATGAAAATATAAAAGCGCTGCTCTAGACTTGCTTGTATTCAGAGTCGAACCCAAAACCATTTACATTCCTAATACTCATACTAACCAACTACACTGACTACAAAACTCAATGTAAAAATGTAAGAAATGATGCTAAACCTTTAACTCGAACTGAACGAATTCATTAAAACTGCTAGCGTTTTAAATGGAAACATAGAGTAAGACAAGAGGGTTTTATCAATAAAATGAATTGTTTTCTTTTGAATAGGCATGAAATGACAAAATGGAGTTGAAAGAGCATATAACATAAAATAATAAAAAAAAAATAATAACAACAATTATAATAAAACACGTAAAACGATAGGAATAATGCTAAAAATGATAATAAAAAAGGAAATCAAACACTAATAAATAAAAGACAAATAAAAACAACCATAAATGGGATAAAAATAAATGAGCAATGAATAAAATAATATAGAAATGGAAAGATGAATAAATAAGTAAAGCCAACTTGACTAGAATAAAAATAAAATAAATAAGTAGATAAGTAAATAAACAAAAGGGACGAGTTGGAAACCAGATTGTCGGTGAAATTCATTTTCAAAGAATTGTTTTTTTCTGAAATGCTTTGAAATTGATTTAAGAATTTGTCATAAAACGACGTTTCATTTTAGGAATTTAACAACCCCTCTTCTTTCATTTATTATTTCAGAATATGCTTTAAGGGGTGAGAATTTTTGGTGTCTACCCTCGTTAGTTGATTTCCTCCTTCAATAATGCTCCACTTATGTCCATGTGCTTATATAAGGTTTAATAACGTTCATGGACTTTGTATATTTATTTATATAAGTGTGCTAGGAGTTTTCATGGTTATTAATTCATTAAGGCTCATTAGCCTTTGTAATTCCATGATTTTTCTTTTAATTAGATTTATAAACCTTATGGGTATTTCACAAATAACATGAGTGATTTATGGAACATACTTTAAATAGCCATAATGAATAGTAAAGTATACCAATCACTTAAAAACACAAAGAAATACACCTTAGCACAAGGTAATCAAATTGGTTACAATCTAACACATGAAACAAGTCCTAATGTACAAACATATAAGCTCATAATGTTATAAGACACACTCTTATTTAATTAACTACTTAATTACCAAAGTAACCCCCTAAAATATCTCAAAAGAGACGTCCAATAATGAATAGTACTCTAAGATAAAGCCAACTTTACTTCTTTGGAAGGAGAATGCTTTATGACTCAAAAGCCTTACTTTGCTTCTTTCCACTTAAGTGACTTAAACAAATATCTCTTACACTCTTTATCCTCCTTCCCTGGCTGCTGATTTTTCTCATCTCATTCCTCCCTCACGTTTTCCTTTCTTGTTCCCATGGAAGAACAACAAAAATGGTAGACAAACTCTTCACCTGAACTCTTGCTCTTGCTCTTGAGTCATCTTCCTTTCTTCCTTAGCAAAGAAAGAACAACACAAGCTTCCTTACCAAATGATATAGGCCGAAAATATACAGATTCTTAAGGCTAAAAACCATGGATGAACCATGGAGAAAGTTAGCTAACTTCAACCAAGACTAAAGGTAAGAAATCTAAACTTCAAATCCTTCATATGATCTATAGATGGCCAAAAAATCCAGCCTTCATAACTCATTTGCTTCACCTATTGTCATACAAAACTCAAGATTCATCAAACTCCAAGTGTTGGCCAAAAATTCCAAGAACAACAAGCCAAAAACAAAGGTAGACTTTAAGCTAAAGGTGAGTCTTGAAACTAGATTTTTAATGCCTAAACTACCTCCTAAGTTCTAAATCTATACAAGATTTAACTTCTGACCTATTTCTTTAGTGTTGGCCGAAATTTGGAGATAGATCTCAACTTTGAGAGTTCTTAAAGTAAATCTCACTTTAGGCATTTTGTGTTTGACCTTAGTCCTTCCTTTTATTTTGTTTAGGTGCCTTAAGACCCTAAATTTACCTTTTTATTTCTCTTATAAAAATGTCTGGAAAGGGAGTTCTATAACACCTTGTGTGTTGGCCAAAAATCAAGGAGGAACAAGTGAGAGAAATCAATCTTAAGCAAGGGTGAGGTTTAGATCTGATTTATAGAGCAGAAAACCTTCTTATAACCCTTAGATATATACAAAGATCTCATTTACTCTTCATTATAACATAGGGCCGAAATTTGGTGAGCTTAAACTCTTTGGAGACCTTAAGGTTAATATTTAACCTTAATGCACATTTTAGTGTTTAAAGTTGTTTTTATGATAAGTATTGTTTATGGTCATGGTTAAGGGCAGAAAAATGGATTATAATGACCTAAGAATGAACCTAACACTATACTAACTTTTAAAGTTTTGTTAATTAATGATTTATAAGCTTAAAGTGTCATTTTGTTAAGTTAAAGTGGTTTTGTGGAAAGTCCCGAGAATGTCCTTGGAAAATCCCGATGTGGTGCATTTTGAGCATTTGCCCTTGCCTTCAAATTTTGGCACTAGGGCCCTTCCTAAGGTTCAAAATTTTGGGCATAACAGGTAAATAGTTGATTTACAAGTACTTCTACAATTCTGATTTTAGATTTTAATTCCGGATTGTTTCAAATTCTATTCATTGTGCTTTTCAAAAAAAATTGTGAGTTTATTTAATTGCTTTATGAATTCTATTTTGATCAGAATGCTGATAAATATAATTGTCTTATTAATTTGTTAGTATGTGCAAAAATTAGATCGAATTGATTAGATTTTCCCTTAGGTGCGAAGTAGTTCTTTAAGCTTAATCCATCTATGTGTGTTTCACTAGGTTCTGGAATAGACCTTGTGTATTCTTCTAGGTGAGCTATCCAGAGTTTATGATTTCATTCTAAAAAGATATTAAAGAACTAGTCATTTTGTATCTCTTATTGATTTGTAGAATTTTGCATAATCAGACTAGCGAAGAATAGACTGAACCCAGGGTTCCGCTCACCCATATCACTTTATCAGTTTATTTTGTTTGATGATTTATTTTTGTATTGCTTATTAAATTCCCAAAACAAGAACAACCCCCTGATTTTTGTTGCTTTTAGGGTTGGGTTTACTTTCTTCAAGTCCCGCAGATTTGATACCTGGATGCTACATTATCTATTTAGTCATTAATATGCCATTTTCTTGTTTGCAGTCTGTGAGCCCCGAGTTTTTCGAACCTTATCCTATGTTGATTAGGATTTGTATAGATTATAAGTCCACTAATAACCTAAGCTTAATAACTATGTCATAAAACTAGGGTTAGCCGACTAGAACCTATTGTGAGTTCCACCTAATTTTAACCTACAGTAAATTAGGAAAGGTTAGAGTTCGGGTTTGAGGGCTTGGTATATAACTTTTTTTGGTTCAAATTACTTTCACTACCCTTTTAAGTTTTTTCCTTTACTATGTCATTAACAACTTATTATAAAGTTGATTTGACCCAAGTGTTTTTGTATTTTTATATTTTTTGACTGAAATTGAACGTGAAAATTAAAATTACCTAAACTAGGTTTTCGGGGGCTGAATTAGGTCAAATTTTAAGATGTCTATGGCCACGGACCTAAAGTCTGTACCCACGGACCCTAATAAACTAAATTGATCAGGAAATTCAAAATTGCACAAAATTAGAATCTAAAGGGTCCGGGGCCATGATAAGTGTGAAACATATAAGGTTTTTAGGGTTTACTTACCTTATAATCTACAACAATTTAGGCAAATGTTTCCCATTTATTTTGCATTTTTCCTAAGAATGATGTTTTGATATGAATTGACGCATTTTATGTGTTAAATATAGGAAAACCCCATGGAAATGAAGATTTTACGTCATAAGGATTACCACGCAACAAACGGGGAACAAATCAGGAGAAGAGACGCAAATATTGGTCACGTCCGGGTCAAGATGGCCAGACGCAAATCCGGACGTCACATGTCCAAATCCCGCAAGCCGGACGTGACCCGAGATCCAGCTCCAAAAGTTATATGTCTTGTCCGGATCCGGACACAGATCCGGACGTAACCCGAGATTTAGATCTGAAAATTCTATCTCATGTCCGGATCCGGACACAGATCCGGATGTCACACAAAGACGAAAAATAAAATTGCAATCGCGCTAATAATCAGGCTTTCGGCGCAATTATCAGCCGAAAGCAAAAGTTAAGCCCATCCTCAATTTGTTTAGCCTACGCCCATGCTCTTACCTAACTCACCACTAACCGATGTTTTATTTCTGAAGCCTATATAAACTCTCCTTCAGCTTCCATTTCAAATCGTACCAGATGTTCTAGTCTAAGCACTACACTCTCCTCCTCTCCCTCCATATTATCTGCTCATCCACGATCAATCTTTCATCTTCATTCACAAATTTTCCTCCGTAACTCTTCTCCCTCACTCACAGACAGAAACCTGCTCACGGCGCTTCATTTAGCCGCGTCCGGATTGACGTCCGGATCCGGACAGACCCTGAAGATCGTGTCCGGATCGACGTCCGACCCCAGATAGCCGGACGTGACACAACAAGAGTGGAAACTACAGAATCGGCGACGACTTCTAAAATCTGTTTTTCTGCTAAATCCCTCTATCCTTATGCTGTTTATATTGAGCATTGTTATTTTGTCTATGGCTGAGTAGTCACTTTTAATTTCGGTTTACTATGTATTTTGTCTATGGTTGATTTGACCCAAGTGTTTCTGTATTTTTATATTTTATGACATTTTTTTACTGAAATTGAACGTGAAAATTAAAATTACCTAAACTAGGTTTTCGGGGGCTGAATTAGGTCAAATTTTAAGATGTCTATGGCCACGGACCTAAAGTCCGTACCCACGGACCCTAATAAACTAAATTGATCAGGAAATTCAAAATTGCACAAAATTAGAATCTAAAGGGTCCAGGGCCACGAACAAGAGAGTTCGTGGGCCCAAACACGTTCTCAAAACCCTAAATTTTGAAAAAAAGTGCGATACCACCACCGTTCGAGGACGTCCGTGGGTGTGGACATAGTGTCCGGGACCCCGGAAGTGGCGTCCATGGGTACGGACCACCCTCAGACGGCGGTGTTTGGGCATTTTCTGGTGATTTTTCTGGCTCAAATTATATGGGTATATCCCTTGGAGGATTCTAAACACGTTAATAATCAAAAGATTTCAATTTGAAGCCAAATTTAACACAAAACTTAGTCTACAAGTTATTAGGCAGAAACATAATTAAACCCTAATTGAAACGCCAAGAAATCTCGGTTTGATTAAAGTTCAAATAGACAACATATTAAGGTGATGGGAGTTAAAGAATTTGATTTCTAACCTATTTTGACCCCGAGAATTGGATGTTTCTTCACGTCGAGAATCTTCGATTGTTCTGTTGAAGGTCGTTCCGAAGGAATCTGAACCCGAGCTTCTGACTATGCGATCCGAATGGTGTTCTTCATGTCAGGATGTGATTTTTAGAAGTTTAGATGGCCAGATATCCTGTGGGAATGTAAAGACTTTGATTTTTGGAGTTTTCGGGAGTGTTTCGGTATGATTTTGGGGCTCGGGAGTGCAAAATCGTAGGAGATTGATTTGTGGCCGTGTTTACTGACTTCATAGGGTTTTGGAATATTTTTTAGTTAGTAGGAAGGGTTCCTTATATAAACAACAGATGAAATAAAAAAACCTCAGTAAAGAATTCAAGTTTACCGAAACTGGTCAGGTAACTTCTAAGGAGAATCTTATTATGAAAATTTACCAACATGTAAGAAGGATATTTCTGAATTTTCTAATGAAAAATTATTTTATTTTTCATAAAAGAATATTTTTCATCAAATCTTTTCAGAAATTAACAAAAAATTATTGGAAATTCAAAATTTCAAAACCGTTATGCTCTAAATGACATCCCTTATCATGTATAATATCATTTCATGACATTTCAAATTGTTTTGACACATTTTTGGAGAAGAGATAAATTACACAATGACTTGTGTTTTTCTTTAATTTTTGGGCTTCGGATTTCAAGTAAAAATTATTGGGCTTTTGGTCATAAATGGGCTTAATAACCAAATTAAAACTTTTATTTTAATGGTCGGAAACTATTTCTTTTAATTTTTGACAATTTGGGGCTTTTAATTATAGCTTAAAATATGTATTAAAAGCTATTTTTTCAGAATAAAAAATTTCCAAATATTATGAAAAATTTCCTTCTATGATGATGAAGCTTACAATACCGTTCTGAGGTGCGTGAATTAATCATGCAAGGATGATAATACTGAAAACGTCCTTAACAATTCATGACGCCATGTCTTTTGACCGTTTTATCCTTTTTTGCATCCGTGTCTAATGGGACTCCTTCTGAGGGTCAAAATTTTGGGTATAACACAATCGGCTTGCTGTAAGGTAGAGTAGAGAGCTTATCACGATATTCACTAGGATTGACTCCAACTCCATTTGCATCCGGATCGAGTCTAGTGGTAGTGCAATTGGGGGTTGTCATGCTTTTGGCATTTGAGATATTTCATTTGGCAAGGATTTCTTTGATGTAATTCTACTGATGAATCTTGATTCCATCTTCCTCTTATTGGATTTGAAGCCCTAAGAAAAACCGGAGCTCTCCTAACTCATTCATATAAGCTCATTCTTTATTAGTGTTGCAAATTGCTCAAAAAGTATCACTCGTGGAGCCATAAGTAATGTCATCTACATAGATTTGAACAAGGAGTAAATCATGTGATCTTCCATCTTGTCATGGTTGGTTTGTCAGGAAAACATAGCTCTGATACCACGTGTAGGATCGTAAAGCTGACTTAAAGTTCTACAGGGAGTGAGTCTGTGAAGTACTTTGACTCAATCAAGACTAAGAAACGGAAACAATCAATCGACACGAAGAAGTACACAATATAAGCTCTTTTATTACTTTTCAAAACAAAAGAACATACATTGCCCACTAGGTAGAAGGGATTTACTTAGTGGAACCTCACTTACTTATTCTACAGAATCTCTAATCAGTACTGTGACAAATGCAGTGCGTCTAGGAACTCCCTGGAATGACTCTGTCGATGAAGCGCTAACTAACTTAAGCTATTGTCTTAATGGAAGAGGCTGCCTTTTATAGTAACTCCATTTTGAGACGCTGTGGAAGTTGGTTTCCCATTTTTAGGCACAGACATTCATCTCCTTGAATTTAGGTCCTAATGTGTTGAGTTCATTGATCATTGTTAGCAGAAATATGTTATTATCTCTACCTAGGCAGTGTACCTATCGTTTTGCGGAATAGTGAATTGAGTGGGGTTGTCGATCTCAGGGACCTCGTTCAATTAATTGACAATTTATTTACTAACCGAGAATACTAAACTAAGAAAACAGGAAATGTCACTTTTTCAGGTTTTACTAATTTAAAAAAAAGAATGACTAAACAAACTAACATAAAATAATGAAACAGTAAAAAGATAAAAATAAACTAAATAAAGAAATAAAGATTGAATCTAAAGAAGCACCCCGGATTGTTCTGCAAACCTTTACTTTATTAATCTATCAATGAACTCTTCCCTAATTCTGCAATAAACTCAGGAATTATAAATAGTTCGTTGACCGGTCCCTGTACAACGAACCCTAACTAACTGAAATAACAAGCCGCAAGCCATGCCCAAGTTATCAAGTTAATAGCATTAAACACAATTCCTATTGGAGACAGATTAACCTATAGGCAAACCATGCTTCTAGTCGTTAATCCGGTTTAACTTCCTATGTCTTGTTAACTAATCTCAGCGCCACATTTTGATTAGAAAACTACAAATATTGCTTTAATAATTAGCTAGAAAATTAAAGCGCATGAAGAACGGGAATTAAACTACTGCACTTATAATCAGAGAAAAGATTACAAAATAAACGTAAAGATTCGGTTTGCTACCCCAACCCGGGGAGCTAAACTAACTACTCAAACATAATTATAAAAATAACAAAAACAACAAAGAAAGAACACATGGACAAATTAGATAAAAAAGGAAGAAGAAACTCTGTTAAGAAGATCTCTGCCCCGCCTTCCGTCTTCTTATGTCTGCATTAATTCTCTGTCAGAACTGTAGGGTGTAACAATGGTGATATGCGGTATGACATTGGTGTGGTGGTGTTGAACGAATGATAGTGGTGCTGGTGGTCGATGGAGGTGTTGTACGGTGGTGTAATGGTATGATAATGGTGAACAAGATGAATGGTGGCGGTAGTCTGATGTTGGTGTCGTTTGAATTGTGAAGGAAGAGAAGTCAGAGGCGCAGAGCGCCGTCCTCTCATTGGGGACCTTTCCTCGAGTAGTACCACTTGGGTAATATATAGATGCCTCTTTTATCTTCGCGGTGGTAAAGATAAACAGAAAGAAAAAATTGTTTTAACTTTTCCTGGGCGGCCGTGATTCTTAATTGATCCTGTAAAGATAAAAATAAGTGCAGCGTCAATTCTTCCGTGGTGTAACCGTCATCCTTTCTTCAATTCTGATCCTTTGTAAAGTTGGATCACTGATTGTCAATCTTTTCCATGCAGCCCATTTGATATTGATTATTTTATAATCAATGATAACTTATATAAAAACAATGTCGTGCTGTTATCCACTAGTATATATTCGCCATGGGTGAGCCACGATTATGGTGATATATATATATATATATATATTAACCGTTTTATGCATTTAACAAATAAAATATATCAGTTCACATCAAAATATAAATCTAAGAAAAAGTATATGATACGTGAGAAATATGACATGAATTGTTATGAAAATAGGAAGAATTAAAGTCCTAAAAGTATATGTATTTCGCACTTATCAAACTTCCTCACACTTAGCTTTTGCTTGTCCTCAAGCAAATAGAGAATAAAACTATCTCTAAGGCCGTAGTACCGAACCTCAAGATCAAGCAGATGCAAAACAGAAAGCAAGCAAAGTGACAATCAAAAGAATAGTTCTGCTCTCGGTTGTAGGTTTTCGCAATCAGTGAAAAGGAATGATTTTAAATGCATGGAGAAGTTAGACTATAAAATCTGAATATAGATTAACTTGGGATCTTCCACCATTTCTTTCCTCTAACCTTTGGATGAGAAGGGGTGTGAAGTAACGTCTTATTCCGCGATACCTTTCAACACCACGTACTCATGATCAAAAACAAAAATTAAACTGCAATTTACTTTTTTCGGATGCAAAAACATTCTCCTTCAAGAAATATATACAAAACAAACGAATAGTTACGAATTGCAGAGTCATTCCATAACCCAGACTTTTCTCTCTATCCATGTAACGGTGTTGGGCCAACTATCCCAGATCCCGAGACCTTAGGTAGATAGGTGTTAAGGCACCCCTAGGACTTAATAACCGGATAGACGAGGCCTGCTTTAGTTAGGAAATTTTTTGATCAGCGGAGTACCTTGCCTTATCCTTTCATTCCAAACTTTCACATCATTTACAAAATCCCAAGCTAAACTTATTCAGTTTTCACAATCAACTAATCCATCAAATTTCAGTGAAAACTGATTCATTTGAATAAAACTATATATACAAACAACCTAAAGCAGAAAGATTCTTGAGGTGGTCACTACGCTTGATTTCAAAATTTGTGCAAAAATATTTCACCCAAGAATTCAATATTTATAAGCACTCAGAGAAGTGATTCTCTCAAAGCAAGAAGACAATAAAAAACAAGTGTGGCATTTAAGCATAACTGGCATATTTTCAGGGAAAGGTCTCTACTTCCTCACACTTAAGAGGAGCAATGTCCTCATTGTTCAAAAATAAAAATCAAGAAAAGACCTTTCAAAATATGCCAGACTCATGAAGAATTTCATTCAGGACCATAAGGACTGACTTAAAAATAAACTTGAGGCATAAAAGTCATAATTGGCTGAACATAAACATTAAAAATAAGGAGAAACTGAAACTCCCCTGATATAGTAGATTGAGGAAGGTTCCCTCCTCACACTTAAGCTCGAACATTGGGGTAGTAACTTTCCTCACACTTGCGTTCAAGCAAGTGTCTAGCCTTGGGGGTACATCAAACACCATAAAAATTTCACCTGCACACACTCAAAACTACCACAACAACGCTGAAAAGCGTTGCATTAAAAGCACAGGCACCACTGCCACTTCCGAGTGAAAGGAAAAACAAAAATAAAACTAAGAAAATAAAAACAAAAATAAAATATAAATTTAACAACTGGGTTGCCTCCCAGTAAGCTGCCCGTCTTTATAGTCTTTGGCTAGACTCCCGCTTCGTTATCCTGGATCAAAAATAAAAGTAGACAACAACTTTGCCAGGAAAACGAAGTAGACAATAATTAAAAGCAAACCACCTGGATCAAAACAAAACGTTATCTTGGCAAATAAAATAGGAAAGTAAATACTCCACAAAACCTGGTGTTTGAGGAGATATTGAGCTCGTTTGGGGAACAGCTTCCAGCAGCAGACAACTTCTCAATTTCTAAAATCAGCAGGCTTCCACCAAACACCCAAAACCAGTGGCTGACAGCTTCTGCAAAATCATCAGCAGGCAGCTTCTCAATTTTCAGCAGCAGGACCTAACAATTGTCTCTGCTTTTTAAAACCATCAGCAGACGTTCCACCAAACACTAAAACTAACAGCTGACAGCTTCTGCAAAACCATCAGCAGACAGCTTCTCAATTTCCAACAGCAGGACCCAACAGCAGCCCTCAGCAGCTGTCCCCAAATGAACCCATTGCCGGTTACGTTGTTCCATCAGAAGACCAAGTGTGAGTGGCTCTTCTTCCTCAAATTCGAGGACGTAAACATCCTCGTCCTGTTGGTGAGGCTCCTTGGAATGATTGTGGAGTTGATGACTAGTTGGAGGTGGCTCTTCCTTCTGAACTTTGAGGGTGCAGAAATCTTCCTCAAGTGTTAAAGGCTCTATGGAAGATTCTTGTTGGCAGACAATTGCAGAGAAAGCTTCAATTTCTTCAACCTCTCTGAAATAAACTACCTCTGGTATCTCTACTGGTTCGCAGACTGGATTGGAAAAGATATCTCAATCACTGGGTAGTCGGGTTGAGTCGAGGTTAGGGAGGGAGGGCAATAGAATTCTTCAGCACGTCCCTTAACCTCTTCATCAGGCTCCTCTTCAGCTTCAAAAATAATAGGCTTGGAATGATCTTCACCCATCAAAGTCTCTGCATGAGATTGGTCCACTAGGTCCGAATAACTTTGGCTATGGGAGAATTCCACTTGCTCCTGTGCTAGCTTCTCTGCAAGCTGGCTCATCTGTCTCTCCAAATTATGATTAATGGAGGCCTGATCAGCATATCTGGCTGTCTGCTCTGCAAACTTAGTATCATACCTAGATTCAATTTCAGCCAATTTAGCATTAGTGGCTTTTCTTTGCTCCAGGAGCTCCTCCAGCATACTCTCTATCCTGCTCGTATCCTCCTTAGGAGGTCTGATAGGCGTAGAATTTCTCGTCCTCCATCTGCATTATAGTCTGCTCACCTTCCCACCAATGAGGTTGTCGAATAGACAATTGTTGCGGTTGGTAATAATTCTGTCGCCGGTTCTGGTTGTAACATTGAGTACCCGACTGATTATACCTGTTCAAATTCTGTTCTATATTCATTATCGCAACCGTCGTTTCCAACTGTGTCAACACTCTCCTCAACTCATACATATTATCCTCCATCTTTGCCTACAAAAACAAAAATAAAAATAAGAGAATGGCTAAAAAAATAAAAAAATAAAACAAAAATAAAATAAAAATGAAATAATTAACAAAATTAAAAACGAAAATAAAATATCAAAGATAAATAAAAAGAATAAAAGATAAAAAATAACTAAAAAAAACTAAAATGAAATCAATTCCTACGTAATGTCAAAATAAAGAGAAAAGTAACCCAGAAAAGAATTTTGTAACGACAAAACATAGAAACCTACGTACTATCAACTATAGAATCAAATTCGAAAGCAGGACTAGAGTACTAGTAGAGGGAAATCGAACTCGACAATTCAAAAACTTATGTACTGTAACCGAAAGCAAAATAAAATAAAAGAAGAAAGGATATCAAATTTGAAAGGAAAATTTTGTATACGTAATAAGTCAA
Source organism: Limonium bicolor (assembly GCA_023374045.1). Classification (NCBI taxonomy): domain Eukaryota; kingdom Viridiplantae; phylum Streptophyta; class Magnoliopsida; order Caryophyllales; family Plumbaginaceae; genus Limonium; species Limonium bicolor. Next base: position 339,472,912 of record CM041779.1, read on the forward strand.
CTAAAAAAAATAGAAATCAACTAAAATAATCTGAAAATAAAAGAAGAAAAATTAGAATAAAATCTCAATCAAATAAATAAAAATGTCAATTAACCGTGCCAGAGGTCCCCGACAACGGCGCCAAAAACTTGTTAGCAGAAATATGTTACTATCTCTACCTAGGCAGTGTACCTATCGTTTTGCGGAATAGTGAATTGAGTGGGGTTGTCGATCTCAGGGACCTCGTTCAATTAATTGACAATTTATTTACTAACCGAGAAAACTAAACTAAGAAAACAGGAAATGTCACTTTTTCAGGTTTTACTTAATTTAAAAAAAAGAATGACTAAACAAACTAACGTAAAATAATGAAACAGTAAAAAGATAAAAATAAACTAAATAAAGAAATAAAGATTGAATCTAAAGAAGCACCCCGGATTGTTCTGCAAACCTTCACTTTATTAATCTATCAATAAACTCTTCCCTAATTCTGCAATAAACTCAGGAATTATAAATAGTTCGTTGACCGGTCCCTGTACAACGAACCCTAACTAACTGAAATAACAAGCCGCAAGCCATGCCCAAGTTATCAAGTTAATAGCATTAAACACAATTCCTATTGGAGACAGATTAACCTATAGGCAAACCATGCTTCTAGTCGTTAATCCGGTTTAACTTCCTATGTCTTGTTAACTAATCTCAGCCGATCTCAGGGACCTCGTTCAATTAACTGACAATTTATTAATCTAACTGAGAAACTAAACTAAGAAAACAGGAAATGTCACTTTTTCAGGTTTTACTTAATTTAATAAAAAGAATAACACAACGAACTAAGATAAAATAATAAAACATTAAAAATAAACTAAATAAAGAAATAAAGATTGAAACTCTTAAATCTAAAGAAGCACCCCAGATTGTTGTGCAAACCTTCACTTTATTAATCTATTTATAAACTCTTCCCTAATTCTGCAATAAACTCAGGAATCTTAATTAATTCGTTGACCGGTCCCTGTACAACAAATCCTAACTGGTAGAAATAACAAGCCGCAAACCATGCCCAAGTCAATTCTAACCAATCGCATTATTAACAATTCCTATTGGAGACAGATTAACCTATAGGCAAACCATGCTTCTAGTCGTTAATCCGGTTTAACTTCCTATGTCTTGTTAACTAATCTCAGCGCCGCATTTTGATTAGAAAACTACAAATATTGCTTTAATAATTAGCCAGAGAATTAAAGCGCATGAAAAACTGGAATTAAACTATTGCATTATTGAATTCGAGAAAAGATTACAAAATAAATGTAAAGATCCGGTTTGCTACCCCAATCCGGGGAGCTAAACTAACTACTCAAACATAACTCTAAAAATAACAAAAATAACAAAGGAAGAACACATTGACAGTTTAGATAAAAAGGAAAGAAGAAACTCTGTTAAAAAGATCCTCGTTCCGCCTTCTGTCGTCACGTGTCTCTGCATTAATCCTCTGTCAGAAGTGTGGTGGGCTAACAATGGTGGACTTATGTGGATGTGGAAGAGTGGAGATGGAGGCATAAGCTTCTGTGGAGGCGCGGCGTTGGTGAAGGGATGATGATGGTGATGAATCTGGAGCATATGAGAATTAAAGAGAGGCGGTATGTCCAATGGCAACCCTATTCTCTTTGTTTATATAGCAGCCACGGAGGTCAGATAAATCGTGAATCTCCTGTGATACCGTTAAAAGATTGAAAATTAATTTATCATTAGTGAATATCCTGCAACATGTACGTGGCATGAAGAATTTATGCATCGAACGAACTTCTCGCTACAGCCCTTCGCTTTAGGAATTTTTTCCAATCTTCAATATCAAACCGACATGCTCCTCGCGTACAATGGTATGCAACCTCCATTTATTGGTGTGCCACGTGAGATTGATTAATTCAATCATGAGTGCATTGCTGTTGTCAATTATATCATGGGTGCATCATGATATATGAATTGTGAATGAATAGTAGTGCTCTCGTTAATAATATATTCGTGATGTCCCTGCAACGTTGATATGCTGAAATCGATATATTTTTTTTGATTGGTAATGGTTGGCGCCAGGCCTTTTATTTGATGAATGAGTTACAGAATTTTAGTATAACAAGCATAGCAGTACAGCAGTACACTATCAATACACCCAATATCACTCTGTTACACCTAGCTTACATTCCACCAGTAAGCCAATACTAAATCCCACCCCAGCCACTGTTTCCACACTTTCCACAACAACAAAAAACCGGTTAATGAGCAGATTATTGCGTCCAGCGAAGTAATTTCCATCTTTGCAGTAGGCCTTGGTCATGTATAAATGCATGCATTTCCATCGGTGGGTTGATCCCGTTGATGAAGATCCATCTCCAAGTCCTCACTTTCAATATCTCCAGTGCATCAGCTATCGATCTTTCTTGCTGTTGGAATATAGTCCTATTTCTTATCTCCCAAGCCAGGATCAATAATATGCGCAATGTTGCTCGCCAAGCCCATCGTTCTTCTTTCCCCTTCACCGCGAACTCCCATTGATGAATTATATCGGTAATATCCAGCGGCATGGTGAAGAACACCCCCCACCATTGGATTGCACCGCACCACAGTCCATGAATCTGTCTACACCAGACCAGCGCATGGCTAGAGGACTCCATTCCACGTTGGCATCGGGGGCATATGCTATCAGAAATGCTCACCAGTCCTCTCGAGAATAGCAGGTCTCTGGTACACAGTTTCTCCCAGACCAGCATATATATCATAATCTTCGCTCTAGGTGGTGACCCTCTCCACCAGATTACTCCTTCTGCTGGCCATCTAGTACTTGCCGTCTGCTGCATGGCACGGGTGCCCATCCTCACCGAATATTTTCTATCACCGCTTACCTCCCATGTGAGAGTGTCATGCATGGATGGGTTTACACGGGTCTGTTGCAAACTACCCATAAGAGCAGCAAGCATTTCTTGCTCATAATTAAATAATCTCCTTCTCCATTCAAACAGCCAAGTCACCGTCCCATGTTCACAGCTGAACATATCATTTACTCTAGCCTCCTTTGTTTCCGATAGTTGGAATAATCTTGGGAATGATTCTTTAATCACCATTCCACCCAGCCACGCATCATGCCAAAATTTTAAACTCCTACCATCCCCCACCATCCATATCACTTCTCATTAATATTATTATCCTTCACAATCTTCCACTCAAATATATTACAAATTTCTTTCCAAATACCGCCCCCTTTATATGTTCCCATGCTCTGCCTGTCGATAATATCATTGGGATTCTGTTTATATATTGCGCATACCAATTCCTTCCAAAGACTTCGTTGTTCATTGTGGTATCGAAACCACCATTTGAGGAGCATAGCAGCGTTCTTACATTCCAGACTTACCAATCCTAATCCACCACATTCTTTCGGTTGTACCAACTTCCTCCATGCTATAATGGCCATCTTCTTGCGATCCACCCCACCCCAAAAGAAGTTGCGTTGTAGAGCTTCTATCTGCTTAATGACTTTCTTCGGTATTCGGAAGAGGCTCATGTAGTATGTTGGTATTGTTTCGAGAACCGTCTTAATAAGGATTAACCTCCCTGCTCTGGATAAACATCTAACCTTCCATCCACCTAACCTGCTTCTTATCTTGTCAATCACCGGCTGCCATGTTGCGCATTTCCTCGGGTTGGCACCCAATGGACACCCCAGATATCTGCATGGAAGTGCTCCTTCCTCTATGTCCAGCCATCGGCAAAATACCTCCTTCTCATCATCCTCCAGGTTGATGCAGAAGACTTTCGATTTTTCCCAATTAATATGCAGCCCGGACATTTCAGCAAAGAGAACGACCAACCCTTTGGTTACTATTATTTCCTCTACCGATGCCTCACAAAATATCAACGTATCATCCGCAAATTGTAAATGGGATATGACTTTCCTTTCGCTTCCAACCACCATTCCTTTCCTAACGTTCATCGCCTGACCCTCAGCCAGAAGCCAATTCAGTGCTTCTACAACCATAACAAACAACAAGGGGGATAGAGGATCACCTTGTCGGAGCCCCCTTCTTGTTCTGAAAGGGTTGGAAGGAACACCATTAATGAGAACCGACATGCTCACCGAGCTAATGCACTCCATTATCCATCCTCTCCATTTGGATTGGAACCCCATTAGTCTGCCCATGCAGTCCACAAACTCCCATGCAACCGAGTCGTATGCCTTCCTAAAATCAATTTTGAGGATAACACCTTTCCGCTTGTTCTTCTTGTACCACCGGATTACCTCATTCGCAATCAGAGGACCATCAAGAATGTTTCTCCCTTTAACAAAGGCAGTTTGGGATTCACCAATTAGCTTGGGTAGCACTTTTTTCAACCGTTGGGCCAGCACTTTGGATATCACCTTATACACACACCCCACCATACTAATCGGCCTGAAATCATTCAAGTTAGAGGCCCCACATTTCTTGGGGATAATAGTGATCCACGTCATGTTACACCCCACCGGAATTCTGTTCGAGGTAAAGAAGGATGTTACCTCATCCACAAAGTCATTACCAATAATGTTCCACATCTTCTGGATGAAGTTGAAGTTGAATCCGTCGAAGCCGGGGGCTTTGTTACCGTTGCACTGCATAACAATGTCCGTAATCTCGGCTGCTGTTGGAGGGCATTCCAGAGCTGCTGCTTCCTCCATCGTAAGTTTAGGTCGCCCCACATGGGGTGGCTCTATGTGTGACGTTGGACGAAATGCGAACTGGCTACGGAACTCACCCACTATTGCTCTTTTGATCCGATTCGGTTCTTCCACCCAAGTCCCATGGATATTCCACCTTGAAATATTACAAAACCTTCTATTGATCGACGCACGGATGTGGAAATATTTTGTGTTCTGATCCCCCATACTCAAGTGTTTATCTCTAGCCATTTGCTTCCAAAACCTCTCCTGTAGCAACCATGCATGTAGTAGATTATTATGCGCCTCCCTTCTTTGAGATAATTGGGACGTTGATAATTCCCCTCTGATAGCCAAAGTATCAAGCTCCTTAATTATATTTTCCAGCCCCTCGACTATGTTCTCGATCCTCCCAAAAATATCCTTATTCCACTGCTTAATTACCACTTTAATTGCTTTCAGCCTGCATGAGAAACTGCCACTCCCACTCGCCCACTGGGAGTCGATCAAGGCCAAGAATTTTTTATCCTCAAGCCAAATATCGAGCGACCGAAAGGGGCGCTTTCCCCATGATCTTGGTTGTTCTGTAAGGGCTATTAGCATGCGATGATCAGATATGTTCCATGGTCGAACATCAAGCCTTAAGTGATCGAATTCTGCACACCAGCCCCCACTTATGAATGCTCTGTCCAACCAACTCATTCTATTATTCCTTTTCCACGTGAACTCCACCCCTTGGCAGTATAACTCAACCAGCCCCATGTTCTGGATCCATCCCTCAAACCTTCTCATACCAGCCGAAGTCGATCTTTGTGACACCTGGCCTGCACTATATCGCTGATCTGGTTGTCTAACTTCATTAAAATCACCCAAGCATAATAATTCCCCACCTTCATCACGTCGCCATGCTAACGTTTCCTCATAGACAGTTCTCCTGGCTGTTTCCTGAGTTGGACTATACACTAAAAGAAAACTAACAAAATCATTCTCCACCAGTTTGCTTTAACTGCTATCCACCGATCATTCCTCCATTCCTGGAGCACTTCCACCTGGCTATCATCCCACAGTAGAATTAATCCCCCAGACCTCCCCACCGCCAAAGTTTCAATACACCCTTGACTTCTACCGCCGCCCCACAAGCCGCTCAGTCTATTGTCCACCGATGCAGACAGCTGAGTTTCTACTACTGCCAACATTGCTATCCTCATCTCCTTTACTTCCTTCTTTATTTTCCATATTTTCCCTTTCCTCCCTAATCCTCCCACATTTAACAGAGCCACCCGCACCATCCTGCCCTTCACCTTGCTTTTCCGCCAGTCTTCTTGACCGTCTTGAGGAATTACATTTCAATATTGAATGAATATTGTTAAATGTGGTCTCTGGGTTAGGAACGTTGCAATTGACTACTTTCGAAAGGTCCACATAAAGCTGGGCTTCCTTTTCTATATGAAGAATGACATTCGACTGTACTTTCCCACTAGACCCGAATGTGTCCTCCACCTGGCACATCCTATTATCTTTTCCGTCCCCATCCTCTCCCCCAGGCATCCCTGCATCCGACTGCAGTACCAACTCTTTGTCCCCACTGCCCTCAAGCTCCGTACTAGTATCAGTAAGCCGCACCCCTACTTCCCCCCCAGCCTCTTCACACCTACTCACCTCCAACCTGTCAACGGGCGTTTGTACCAACGCCCCCTCCTCACCTTTATCATGAGAATGGTTATTCTCACATACTCCAACGTCTCCTCTTACACCACATCCATCTGTTTGACTTACTTCTTCCGCCACCAGCACATCAGTGTTCAGGATTCTGGACACATCAGATATTTCACCCTGCAATATACTAGCAACATCATTACTCTTTTCTTGAGCCTCACACTCCTCATTTTTCCCACCATCAGAAGCTTCCTCCTGTCTGACGCAACTAGGATTATCTCTATCCCCTGACAGATCCTTTGACGTTACATCAGGGCCCAATCTCCTCTTATCCAGCCTGTCCTCCACCTCAGTTTCCATATCCACGTCAATCTGCTCAATGCCGATGGTCGGGCTCACCATGTGCGCAGTTGAAGTTGACTGGGTGTTAATGGCGTATGGGAGTCTAGGATTTGTGGGGTGGAACACTGGGGAACCAGGCCAATCCTCCCCATCGATCTCACATATGGAGACCCACTTGATTGTGTCATCGACATGAATTCTTCTCTTTACTTGGATCGGCACGAGGCTTACTGTCTCTACCCAAGCGCACACCTCACCAAATCTCATGAGTCTTTCTTCATCATCAGTCACAGATAAGACGGTTCCTACAGAGCTTGCCACTGATTCGAAATTCTCATACCCCCATCCTTGCAACGGAACACCCCGAATAAGAACCTTGGCTGTCCTAGATTCCACTTGTGTATCCGAAGACCATGGATAAACTGTCGCTACGACCAGGCTGTTCCCAATACGCTCCTTCCATTCAGACGGGTCTCCATTCTCCTGGAGAAGCAGGACACACTTTGTCTGGCTGATACGAACCATTCCGGCTGCCCAGGAGATATCAGACAGTAGGTTTTGTTCCATTTCCAGGACTGTTTTGCTCACAGCCCACTCTACCACCAATGCATTCTTCAACATGTTCATGAAGGGGGTGGTAGGTAACCAGATGGCTTGGGAGTCGGGCTTAGGGGCATATTGCGCACCTGGGTAGGTGCCAGCTTTAGTATTATCCAAGCTTTGTTTCCCCTGCCCAGCCGCACCTGGAAATCTCGCCCACTGAGCACGGATAGGAAGTCTGCCAAGCACCACCCCGTCCAGCTCCACAATTGCATTCTTAGCCTCAACGTTGCTCTCGAACCCGACGAAAGCAAACTCCCCTTTCCCGAACTTCCTTACCCCAAGAAATATCCTTGCTACAGACCCAAATGGTGAAGAAATTTTCCATATAGTTTCCAACAGAATTCCCTTCTGCAGGTTCCCTAAGAATATCGTATGTATGGATTTCCCTTCCGCCTCCCTGTAACTCCTTAGCCCCTCCTTCCTCCACTCACGCTGCAGTCGACCCAGAGATGGCGCAGGCCTGGCTCTGGTTTTGATTTCGTGGATGCATCTCTTCGTTGGGTTCCTTTCATGTTTCTCCAGCATGCCCTCTTCAAATCGCCTCGTATCGCCCTTTCAAATCGCCTCGAATCGCCCTCTCTCCTCTCACCTCTCTCCTATTGCTATAGATTTGGTTAGGTGCTGAAATCGATATATATATATATAATATATATTTGTAATTTTTCTGCATTTGACACATAAAATGTATTAGTTCACATCAAAACATAAATATAAGAAAAAACATATGATAAGTGAGAAATATAACATGAAATGTTGTGAAAATAGAAAGAATTAAAACCGTGAAAATATATATATTTCGCACTTATCAATCATCCTTAGGGTTATGAGAATTTTGGCCCAAGAATGTTGACCAATGCCCGTTGTTGCATGATGGCTAAAGCTCCATTATTTTCACAACAAGTCGATCGACTCAATTGTCACATCATTCATGTTTGACTTCTTCGGTGGCTATCTTTCATTGTTGCACTCATTTGTTCATCGGACAACCTTGGTTTGTAAATGGACTCTATCTTCAGCAACACTTCTTGTTTCAACATTGACCGGTTTGTCAAAATTTAATTTGACTTTGGACCACCCACAATACTGCCCTAATGGGTCAGTCGGGCTTAAATTTTGCATTCCACTTTGGACCAACCCACTGGGTCGGTCACCCTTAAGCTCCGCATGTGGTTTTGTCTTCCAGGGCAGACTGACCCACTTGGACCGCCCTAGTGGGTCGGTCAGACGAAACTTCTGCCCATACTTTGTGCTTTAAAATTCAAATCTTGGCATTTCACTTTCCCAACTTTGAAGGGCCGAGAATGGAAGAGAAATGAAATCTTTGGAGCTAGAAGAAGAAGCGAAGAAACTTCTCTACCAATGAAGCTATTCTTCAACCTCTCCCATGGCTATTTCTTTTTTCTATCTATTATTTATGCTTTAATGGAGGAATAGCCTCCTTGTACCTACGGATGAGGATTTTGCCCCAAAATTCCTAAAACCCCCATTGTAGATTCTTGAACTTTGCTATGGTTTTATTTTAGTTCTTGTTGTTAATGAGTGATGACGTTGAACTTTTATGGCTCTTAAGCTTCTTAACATGTGACTCTGAGATTTGCTTTAGGGTTTGCTCAATTTCTGATTTTGTGTTGGATTTGGTTGGTTTCACTCTTAATCTGTTAACATGTGATTCTGAGATAGATTATAGGGTTCCAATTATTCTAACGTTTATGTGGGTTTCTATCAACATGAGATTATGTGATAAAAACGTAGACAAGGGGAGCTTAATCAATGTAATTTATCAACATGTAATTTTGAGGTAGATTTAATTAAAACTTAAAGGGAATTAAGCTTAATGCTATCAGTTGACCAGGTACTTGAATGATCTGTCGGGTTCTGCCTCAATTGGTTTGAGTTAATATGATCATGATTTGCCTATTCCCGCTGTTTAGCATTGAGTTCAAAAATCCACATATATTGGTTAAGGGTGAAAGGGGCAAAGATACATCCCGGGGTACACTTAGCTTAGCTAGATATCTAAATTTTACCGCTTTATGTTATTTCCTTTTTATCTTCCTAAACAAACAAATTCAAAATTTTACATCACTTGCACCTTTTATATATATATGTAGACATTACTTATCTAGTAATTAGCTAGATAAACTCCAAGTCCTGGTGGAATGGCAGAACCCAGTGACCTGCGAATTACATAATAATTCTTTCTATCAGAATGCGGAAATAAGTGCAAGGTCAAAGTGACCATGTGAGATATCAGTGAGATGCCCAAGCCTCGTCATCTCTACCATATCCCGAGATTCCTCATGTCTAAGATGGGATGAAGACCGTGAATCTAGCATCTTAGCCCTAGACTTGAATCTAATTACCCCACTTATCCTGCTCTATTTTTTAATTTTGTGAATTAGCATTATATGAAATTTTCTAAGCAAACTTAAGTAACGTAGAATTAAAAACAAGAACATACCAAACTCTATCACATGCCAAGCGTGACGTGACCTTCAAAACTAAGGATCATGCTGAAAACATGAGGACCACCAGGCACAGGAATGCCATCGAGAAATCAATCAATAGAGATCTTTACCTCCGGCTAGTTCTCCAGCCTGCCACTTGGCCTCAATCTGTACTGACTCCCTGACGCTGCCTCATCTGAATCATCATTGTCATCGTTGTCTAACTGGGTGGCTGACCTGGGCGCCATGTGACTCAATCCTATGGGTGCCCATGATTCCCCACCCCCTGTAGTGGACTTCACCATATTCCCACTACCAACCACCGAATTAGCATGCTGGTTGTGTGATTCCTGCAGCTGCTCAAGCTGCTTTTGTCTAAGTGTCTCGTGAGCTACAGCCCGCATCTCCTTAGTACGACGCCTCCTAGTTGAGGCATTGATGTGCCACTATTGTAACGATCCCAAAACCACCCGGGTTCTGAGACCGTCACACACCGCGCGCTTGTTACCTAAGACACGCAAGGCTACATTAACGATTCCCAACACAGATACAAAATACTCATATATTAACACGTAAAGTTACAACATGTCTTTCAAATTACAAGCGGAAGCCAAATTCTTAAAACACATAACAAATGACAAAATACAGAAGGGCCTCAAAGCCAACATTACAGAATACAAAACCAAAAGTAAAAGCAAAAGTCCTCGACCACATGCTAAAACCTGCAAATCAGACGGATGATAGGGGTTAGCCAAACTACAACTCAGCAGGTGATAAACTTCATCAGCTAATCATGCTCAATCAGATACTGAACATATATATAGATACTTATACGAAAGCTTGGTGAAATCAGAATCAGAGACCTTAGCGAAAGAAGATAGAAGCAGAGGCTTTATAAATTAGAAGCTTTCAGAAGATGGAAAGCACACAGCAGACCATCGAAATCCAAACACAGACTGAGCAGACAAAGCAGATCACTTGCAAAACAGAGGCAAGAACCTAGTCACAGCACACACATACAGAAAGGGAAAATACCTAAGGATCAAAAGATCCATCGACAACGCAGAAATGGTCAAAAGATCAATGGGCCCGTCATCCCCATAATTGAAATGGCCCGAACACCAAAGAACCCGTCGGTCCCACGGAAATAAAATGACGTCTACCAAGCTTGCTACGGAATAGCTCGACCCAGCCATCCACGACTCAGAATGCATAGAAACTAGGTTCTAAAATAGAAGCTTAACAAATCAGAACGAAGGTGTTGCAAAACACAAACACCTAAGCACAAAGTCTCAATACACAACAAAACCAGAATCAATGTAGAAATAGAAGTTTTAAACCAAGACCAACAAAACACGGAAGGTCAAACCGAAATCAGAAGCCGAAACACGCTTTCAGAGCAAATCAGAGGTTAGAAGCATAACAAACGCTTTCAAAACAAAATACTCATGAACACATGCTAAAACATGTCAAAACATATAGTACACAGTGAGAGGAACACAACGCCGCAAATAGAGATCAAAACGGAGCTCAAACGAAGAAGTTACACAAAAATAGAGAGCTGTCTGGACATGTGTCTGGACTTTCAAGTCCGGCGCACGCCGAACTGCAGAAATACAAACGTCCGGACATACGTTCGGGTCACAAGTCCGAACGCATGTCTGATTTGAAAATTAAGAAACGTCCAGACATCTGTCCGGACTTACATGTCCGGACAAAGTCTGAAAAAGGTTACGAGGTGTTCAGACTTGTGTCCGGGATTGCAAGTTCAGACACAAGTCGAACTGCAATCCCAGGACTCGTCCTACCACCCCATCCGGACTTACATGTCCGGACAACACACAAAACAAAGGGAAACAAAGGCGTTTGAAGCTACGTCCGGACTTGCGTCCGGACACTACGAAAACTACAAAATCCATAGCGTAAACAAAGACAAAATTAGAGGATAAATCATCATAGCCATAGTGCCAATTACCATAACAAAATACAAAATCCAAAGCACTTTCCACGGGGTTTTAAATGAATCAAAAATATGAATCGAAAACAAGTCAGAAGTGCCATAAGACAAAAAATCCCATAAATATATACGACAACCAAATCCTTATACCACCTACCTCACATCCGAAGCAATGTAAATCTCTACGAACACTACGAAATGCTCTCCTCGAATCTCCACATGGACGAAGAACACTCGATAAACTTTGAAGGAAGACCGAAACCAAAATACGGAGCGAAGACAGCAACCAAAACTAGGTAACCCAACTCAAGATCTATGGACTTGGACAACGAACCACCAAAGCTAGATCACCCAAACAACGAAGCACCAGATCAATTGAATTGTAAAGAGAAGGGAATTGAAGAAGAGAAGAAAAGGGAGGGAGAAGTTGTGCAGAGTGGAAGTTACTTCGTGAATAGCAGAGCGGGAGAGATGAGGGAAAATAGAAATGAAGGAAGGAGAAACAAATAACGTGAAATAGAAAAGTAGGAAATAATAAAAGAGGGAATGAGTTTCCTAACACATTAATAAATAACAAAACAACAAGGACATATTTAACCCTTCTTCCTTCTAACTTAGGATAGTATGCCACAAATGACATAATTCCACTAATATATGATCGGATTAACATTAAGCTCCCTTTGCGAATTAGAAACAAAAGAAAAAAATCTAGGGCATAACAGCTATTGTGTAAAATATGTAATTTAATGTAAATTATGGGCAAGTGCACCCAATCAATGTAGTACAAAAACAGTCGTATCAACAAGGACTTCGAAACTATTAAGCTAATTACTGGTTTAGTCTTGTACCTACAAATATATATACAAAAAGTGCAATAATGTAAATTTTAGGGTTTTTGTGGTTCGGATTGATAAACATGAATGAAATAAAACAATAAAACTAAACTAACTAGCTAGGATAGATGTACCACGGGATAGATCTTTGCCCCTTTAACCCTTTACCACCGATTGTCAATTCATGAACTTAAAGCTAAATAACGGGAAAACTGTTGGGTAAAATCTACACATTATTATATATAGATTTATAGCAAACTAATAGGCAAGTGCACCTAGTCAGAGTAGTACAACAAGTGTCGTATCTTCAGTGAAATTGTACAATTTTCCTAGTTCCGGTATTTAAAAAACAGTAAATAAAAAGGGGTTTAGCCAGTGGCAATCTTGGTGTTTTTGAGTTGGACAGATAAAAACAATTTAAAAGCTTAAATAAAACAGTTGTGTATCAAATGGGTGGAAAATGTGCTAAGGAAGGTGAAATCGCCCAAATATACTTCAGACATTAATTATAATCCTAATTTGCTCTATTTGTCTGTTTAAGAATTTTATCTTGTGGCCTCCCTAAATCATAGATAAGGACAACTCTTAATTAATTCAATAGACTTTTTACAATAAGAAAAAGTCTAAAATCATTAATTAGCATTAAGCAAGAATTCTTTTAATAACAGCGATGGATTTTATCTGCTAATCAAGGAGATAATATCTAATGTTTGTCTCTCTTTGTGGTCTATTCTCAGATTTACAAAATCATTGAAATAAGAGAAACCGTAAATACGTAAAAATATCAGTTCTTAAGCATTTAATAATTTAGAGAGACAAAACAAATATTTATAAGCAAACTCGGTATTATAAATAAGTCTGAATTATTTGGGGTTAAACACCCATCCTAAGCACAAATATAAATTACTCAGACATTGATAGAAATAAAAATAAAGTAACGATAGAAATAGTCATTATATCGGAAACTGCTTGAGAAGAACGGGTCTGCACTCGCTCTCACTCCTGCTGCCTCTTTTCTCTCCTTTTAAAATACTGCTTCCGCTGAGTACGTGAGTGAGTGTGGTGGAGTGGTGAAATAAATAAAAGATGGAGTGTTATGGTGTTACGGGAGAAAATGAATGGAAGAGAATGGTGGAGTGTGGTGAACGATCGTTTGTGTTTTCTACAATCTCCCGCGTATGTTTTATCGTAGAAGGACTGGGTTTATATAGAAGCAGAGGAGAAGGTTGATTGGAGACAGAGCTGGAGCACGCATGAGGAATTTAAGGAGAGCGCCGGCGCCTGATACTGCTGATCGGGTAGATAGATATGTTTCCAGGCGCCGCAAAAATAACGGGGAAGACGGTCGGATCTGGGTTACCTCTATTTGTTGTCCGCTCATTTTTTATCGGACATGTTTATCTCTTGTCCGGCCATTTTTGAGCGGACATATTGTGTCTTTGTTTTCTGCCCGGCCAAATATCCACGGACAGCTTATGTCTTGTCCGCCCTTGTGTCCTGCCTTTTTTCCACGGACAGGGGTTCAATTTGATGCGTCCGAACGATCTGGTTCGGACGGTTCGATTTTGTCTGCCCTTTTCTCCGCGGACGCGCCACGGACACGCCTCTTGTCCGGCCAAATTTACCCGGACATGCCACAGACGGGTTTTTGTTGTGTCCAAACCACTGTCCGGACCACCCTGGTTCGGACGAAAATTGGTTTGCTCCTAAAATATTCGTTTTAGCTCTGATTTAAGATCCGTCTGCGCCTATGCGTTCGTCTCTTCGTCTATTTGCTCCTAGCTTGGTTTTCCTCATGTTTAACCAATAAATTTGTGAGATAATCAATAAAACATAAACTAGAGGAAAACTAAGAGAAGTGGAGAAATGAGCAAGAAAAGTGCTAATATAATATATGAAATACACCCATAAAACAAGCTCATTTGGACACTTATCACACCCCCACACTTACCTTTTTGCTTGTCCTCAAGCAAAACCATGTACCCAAGTAAGTAGGGAATGCTCAATACTAACAAATATTATTATGAAGGGTAGGATAAAGAGGTGAAGAGCTCATGATCTCAAACTTTTCGAGGAGTGCGATCCATCAACTACTGGTGGCACAGGTATGCTCAGGTTAAAAATAAAATATAGAGTTTCGGGGTATGATCCAGAGTGCTTCATTGCTTGAAGATTAGGTAACTTCGAGAACTTTTACCACTGCCAACTTCTCTCAAGAATGGGCATTGAGGAGAAAACAAAAGGAAAAATAGATTATGCATTTGTTTCACTTTTGCATAAAAGATGAGAAGATAATATGTAGGCATCAAGCCTTTGTATTTAAGAACACTCAATTCTCTTTGTTGGTTACCAATGGTGTCTCGCAAGTCCCTTGTTGTTGTTTTTTTTATTTTTTACAGAGAAGCACCCCTTAGCAATCCCTAAGAGAGAAGACAGAAAGAACCCCTGAGCAATAAAATCCAACCATTGCAGATCATTTGGTCACACCGCATAAAAAATGCTCCTCAAAAGCAATCAAAATTTTTAAAATGTTTGTACCATTTATCCCATAATTCATAACAGTATTTGTTCTTAAAGAGAACAAACCACATCAGCAGGGTCCATAATTTAAATTTTGGACAAACGCAAGATAAGCCCAGAGATTAAACATTTTAGCACAAAATTTCACCGAAAAGGGCACTCCCCCACACTTAAATTGAACAATGTCCTCATTGTTCACCAGAAAAACAAGGGAAAGTTTCAGAAGACCTTTTCGGTAAGTAGATAAAATAGAGAAAAACATAAAGGTCCCAAATAATCATTTTAGCACAGAAACTCTCCACAGCAGAATTTAGCAAAATAAAAGCAAAATTAAAGAAACTGGTACTCCCCTGAGATTATTTTTGCTAGCGTTATAGGAGTTCCCCCATACTTGAGCTTCAGCCTCAAGTAGCGTAGCTTGGTTGCGGTGTAGACATAAAGTTGCACCTGATAAGACACTAGAAGCAACCATACTACGAACGGGGTTAAGAGTAAGCAAAAACAAAATTTAAAGAGAGAACCTGAAAATTAAAAGAGCATAAAAGCAAATAAAAGAAAAGTTCATCCGGGTAGCCTCCCGGAAAGCCCCTTCTTAACGTCTTGCTAGGACGCTTTGAAGTAGCGTATCAAATCTGAGGATCTTGTAGATTTATTGTACGAGCATCAACTTTCTCGAGATTACCACCCTGGTAATGCTTTAGTCTAGATCCATTGACCCATGAAAGTTTTGTCTTTTAGAATCTACCAACTCAACTGATCCATATGGGGTGACCTTAGAGACAGTAAATGGTCCAGCCCAATAGGATTTTAGTTTACCAGGAAACAGCTTCAACCTGGAATTGTACAGTAGAACCAAATCTCCCTTATGGAACTCCCGTTTAAGGATCATCTTGTCGTGCCACTTCTTGGTTTTCTCTTTGTAGATTCGGTTATTTTCGTAGGCATCCTCTCGAAACTCTTCTAACTCAGTAAGCTGAAATTTCCGTTTGTCACCTGCTCTTAGTAGATCAAAGTTTAGGGCTTTCATGGCCCAGAATGATTTGTGCACGAGCTCGACCGGTAAATGACAAGCTTTGCCGAAGACCAACCGATATGGGGACATTCCGATAGGTGTCTTGTAGGCTGTTCTATATGCCCAGAGTGCATCATCCAGCTTCAGGGACCAGTCTTTTCTTGAAGAATTAACTGTCTTTTGCAGGATCCACTTCAATTCTCGGTTAGAGACCTCAGCCTGGCCATTTGTTTGAGGGTGATAAGGTAGGGCTACCTTGTGTCTCACTCCGTATTTTGTCATTAAGGCCGTGAACTACTTATTGCAGAAGTGGGATCCTTGGTCACTGATTATAGCACGTGGGACTCCGAACCTTGTAAATATGTTCTTCTTCAAGAACTTAAGTACTACCTTCGCATCATTTGTGGGAGAGGCGATAGCTTCCACCCACTTAGTCACATAGTCGACTGCTACCAAGATGAAGAGGTTTGAGCAAGACGAAGGAAAGGGTCCCATGAAGTCAATGCCCTACACGTCGAAAGGTTCTACCTCTAGTATGATGTTGAGAGGCATCTCATGTTTTCTAGAGGTGTTCCCAAGTCTTTGGCACTCATCGCAGGAAGCTACAAAAGAATTACAGTCTCTATGTAAGGTTTTCCAGAAAAAACCTGATTGAAGTACCTTAGCTGTTGTTCGAGCTGGCCCATGATGTCCTCCGGCTTCAAGAGAGTGACAATGTCGTAGAATGCTTTGGATTTCATGTCGGGGCACACATCTTCTCACCATCCCGTCTGCACAGACCTTGAAAAGGAGAGGGTCCTCCCAGTAGTAATGCTTTATATCTGAAAAGAACTTCTTCTTTGTTGGTAGGTTAGCCCATGTGGTAGTACGCCTCGTGCTAGGTAGTTGGCTATGTCAGCGTACCATGGATCACTAGTGTCGCCAATCATAAAAATGCACTCATCCGGGAAGAACTCATTAATGGATGTGCCGTCACTGGGTGCCTCTATTGTGAGATAGGTGGTCTGCTACTACATTCTGTACTCCTGGCTTGTCTTTGATTTCAATCTCAAATTCTTGAAGTAGGAGTATCCACCGGAGGAGTCGGGGTTTGGCATCTTCTTTTGCAAATAGATACTTCAGAGCGGAGTGATCGGTGTGAATTATTACTTTGCTTCCCAAGAGATATGATCGGAATTTATCCAGAGCAAAGACTACTGCTAGAAGTTCCTTGTCAGTAGTTGAATAATTCTTCTGAGCATCGTTGAGGGTTCTACCTGCATAGTAGATGGTTCTCAAGATCTTCTCCTTCTTTTGACATAAAGCGGCACCCACTGCGTAATCGCTGGCGTCGCACATAATTTCGAATGGAAGGCTCCAGTCTGGTGATATCACAATGGGGGCGGAGATGAGGCAATCTTTCAGTGTGTTGAAGGCTTGTTGGCAGTTGTTAGTGACGTTGAACTTGACGTCTTTTGTCAGGAGATCACATAGTGGCTTCGAAATCTTGGAAAAATCCTTGATAAACCTTCTATAGAACCCAGCATGGCCAAGGAAGCTCCTGATGTCTTTCACCGTCGTAGGTGGTGGTAATTTTTCAATTACTTCGACCTTGGCTTTGTCAACTTCAATGCCTTTCGAAGATATTTTGTGCCCAAGAACTATTCCTTCTTTAACCATGAAATGGAATTTTTTCCAGTTAAGCACAAGGTTTGTTTCTTCACGCCGGGTGAGGATAGCGTCCAAATTGTTCAGACTGGATTCGAAAGTGAGACCAAAGACAGAGAAGTCGTCCATGAAGACTTCGATGCTCTTTTCAAGATAGTCGCTGAAGATTGACATCATGCATCTTTGAAATGTGGCAGGGGCATTGCATAGACCAAAAGGCATCCGATTATATGCAAATGTCCTGTATGGGCATGTGAATGTGGTTTTGTCTTGGTCTTCTAAGGCAATGGGTATTTGAAAATATCCTGAATAGCCGTCCAGGAAGCAGAGTAGTAATCTTGCCCAGCCAATCTTTCCAGCATTTGATCAATGAAAGGTAAAGGAAAGTGGTCCTTCCGCGTGGCGCTGTTCAGTTTCCTATAATCGATGCAGACTCTCCAGCCCGTTGTGGTTCTCTGGGGGATTAGATCACCCTTGTCGTTGGGGACCCAGTGAAACCTCCTTTTTTCGGGACAACTTGAACGGGGCTCACCCATTTGCTGTCAGAGGGGTAGATTATCCCAGCGTCAAGCAGTTTGAGCACCTCTTTCTTCACTACGTCTTTCATGTTGGGATTGAGCCTTCTCTGTGGTTGGACTAAAGGCTTATAGGTATCTTCCATGTATATGTGATGTGTGCAGAAATGGGGGTTGATACCTTTGATATCCGAGATGGACCAGCCTATCGCCTTCTTATGGTTCTGAAGGATCCTCACAAGACGTTCCTCCTGTGTACTTATTAGAGATGAAGAAATAATAACAGGTAGAGTACAAAGATCAGAAAGATAGACATACTTCAGGTGTGAAGGTAATGGTTTCATTTTTACGAGAGGGGGTTGTTCAATTGATGGTGGTATCTTTTGAGTAGAATGCTCTAATGGTTCTGGTGGTGGGTAGCGTGGTTTGGTATATAATTTTCTTTTATCCAGAGCTGCTACCGTTTTGATTGTGTCAGGGTGCATTGGTTGGTTATCACAGATTTCAGCTAAAGCATTTTCAAGAGCATCATTACGAATAATAGCAGATGAATTATCCTGCACAATAGAGTCGACAATGTCTATGGAAAAGGTGTCTTCAATATGAGCGGGTTTCTTTATGACTTTGGACATGTCGTATTCTAAAGTTTCGTTATGCAGTCTTAAAATGATTTTTCCTTTTTCAACGTCGATTAATGCTCTAGCAGTTCTCATGAAAGGTCGTCCTAAGATTAAGGGCACCCTAGTGTCTTCTTCCATGTCAATTACAATAAAATCAGCGGGGAACACAAAAGTTCCTACAGTAACAATCAAATCTTCTATTATCCCTTTTGGGAATACTAAAGATCTATCTGCTAATTGTAATTGAATAGATGTAGGTATGCATTCACCAATCTTAAGTTTGTTGAAAGTTGAGAGTGGCATTAAATTGATACTAGCTCCTAGATCACATAGCCCACTACCACAATCAATATTACAGAATACGAAACCAAAAGTAAAAGCAAAAGTCCTCGACCACATGCTAAAACCTGCAAATCAGACGGATGATAGGGGTTAGCCAAACTACAACTCAGTAGGTGATAAACTTCATCAGCTGATCATGCTCAATCAGATACTGAACATATATATAGATACTTATACGAAAGCTTGGTGAAATCAGAATCAGAGAGCTTAGCGAAAGAAGACAGAAGCAGAGGCTTTATAAATTAGAAGCTTTCAGAAGATGGAAAGCACACAGCAGACCATCGAAATCCAAACACAGACTGAGCAGACAAAGCAGATCACTTGCAAAACAGAGGCAAGAACCTAGTCACAGCACACACATACAGAAAGGGAAAATACCCAAGGATCAAAAGATCCATCGACAACACAGAAATGGTCAAAAGATCAATGGGCCCGTCATCCCCATAATTGAAATGGCCCGAACACCAAAGAACCCGTCGGTCCCACGGAAATAAAATGACGTCTACCAAGCATGCTACGGAATAGCTCGACCCAGCCATCCACGACTCAGAATGCATAGAAACTAGGTTCTAAAATAGAAGCTTAACAAATCAGAACAGAAGGTGTTGCAAAACACAAACACCTAAGCACAAAGTCTCAATACACAACAAAACCAGAATCAATGTAGAAACATAAGTTTTAAACCAAGACCAACAAAACACGAAAGGTCAAACCGAAATCAGAAGCCGAAACACGCTTTCAGAGCAAATCAGAGGTCAGAAGCATAACAAAAGCTTTCAAAACAAAATACTCATGAACACATGCTAAAACATGTCAAAACAGATAGTACACAGTGAGAAGAACACAACGCCGCAAATAGAGATCAAAACGGAGCTCAAACGAAGAAGTTACACAAAAATAGAGAGCTGTATGGACATGTGTCTGGACTTTCAAGTCCGGCGCACGCCGAACTGCAGAAATACAAACGTTCAGACATACGTTTGGGTCACAAGTCCGAACGCATGTCTGATTTGAACATTAAGAAACGTCCAGACATCTGTCCGGACTTACATGTCCGGACAAAATCCGAAAAAGGTTACGAGGTGTTCAGACTTGTGTCCGGGATTGCAAGTTCAGACACAAGTCGAACTGCAATCCCAGGACTCGTCCTACCACCCCGTCCGGACTTACATGTCCGGACAACACACACAACAAAGGGAAACAAAGGCGTCTGAAGCTACTTCCGGACTTGCGTCCGGACACTACGAAAACTACAAAATCCATAGCGTAAACAATGACAAAATTAGAGGATAAATCATCATAGCCATAGTGCCAATTACCATAACAAAATACAAAATCCAAAGCACTTTCCACGGGGTTTTAAATGAATCAAAAATATGAATCGAAAACAAGTCAGAAGTGCCATAAGACAAAAAATCCCATAAATATATACGACAACCAAATCCGTATACCACCTACCTCACATCCGAAGCAATGTAAATCTCTACGAACTCTACGAAATGCTCTCCTCGAATCTCCACATGGACGAAGAACACTCGAAAAACTTTGAAGGAAGACCGAAACCAAAATAGGGAGCGAAGACAACAACCAAAACTAGGAAACCCAACTCAAGATCTATGGACTTGGACAACGAACCACCAAAGCTAGATCACCCAAACAACGAAGCACCAGATCAATTGAATTGTAAAGAGAAGGGAATTGAAGAAGAGAAGAAAAGGGAGGGAGAAGTTGTGCAGAGTGGAAGTTACTTCGTGAATAGCAGAGCGGGTGAGATGAGTGAAAATAGAAATGAAGGAAGGAGAAACAAATAACGTGAAATAGAAAAGGAGGAAATAAAAGTTAGGAAATAATAAAAGAGGGAATTAGTTTCCTAACTCATTAATAAATAACAAAACAACAAGGACATATTTAACCCTTCTTCCTTCTAACTTAGGATAGCATGCCACAAATGACATAATTCCACTAATATATGATCGGATTAACATTAAGCTCCCTTTGTGAATTAGAAACAAAAGAAAAAAATCTAGAGCATAACAACTGTTGTGTAAAATATGTAATTTAATGTAAATTATGGGCAAGTGCACCCAATCAATGTAGTACAAAAACAGTCGTATCCACAAGGACTTCGAAACTATTAAGCTAATTACTGGTTTAGTCTTGTACCTACAAATATATATACAAAAAGTGTAATAATGTAAATTTTAGGGTTTTTGTGGTTCGGATTGATAAACAGGAATGAAATAAAACAATAAAACTAAACTAACTAGCTAGGATAGATGTACCGCGGGATAGATCTTTGCCCCTTTAACCCTTTACCACCGATTGTCAATTCATGAACTTAAAGCTAAGTAACGGGAAAACTGTTGGGTAAAATCTACACATTATTATATATAGATTTATAGCAAACTAATAGGCAAGTGCACCTAGTCAGAGCAGTACAACAAGTGTCGTATCTTCAGGGAAATTGTACAATTTTCCTAGTTCCGGTATTTAATAAACAGTAAATAAAAAGGGGTTTAGCCAGTGGCAATCTTGGTGTTTTTGAGTTGGACAGATAAAAACAATTTAAAAGCTTAAATAAAACAGTTGTGTATCAAATGGGTGGAAAATGTGCTAAGAAAGGTGAAATCGCCCAAATATACTTCAGACATTAATTATAATCCTAATTTGCTCTATTTGTCTGTTTAAGAATTTTATCTTGTGGCCTCCCTAAATCATAGATAAGGACAACTCTTAATTAATTCAATAGACTTTTTACAATAAGAAAAAGTCTAAAATCATTAATTATCATTAAGCAAGAATTCTTTTAATAATAGCGATGGATTTTATCTGCTAATCAAGGAGATAATATCTAACGTTTGTCTCTCTTTGTGGTCTATTCTCAGATTTACAAAATCATTGAAATAAGGGAAACCGTAAATGTGTAAAAATATCAGTTCTTAAGCATTTAATAATTTAGAGAGACAAAACAAATATTTATAAGCAAACTCGGTATTATAAATAGATCTGAATTATTTGGGGTTAAACACCCATCATAAGCACAAATATAAATTACTCAGACATTGACAGAAATAAAAATAAAGTAACGATAGAAATAGTCATTATATCGGAAACTGCTTGAGAAGAACGGGTCTGCACTCGCTCTCACTCCTGCTGCCTCTTTTCTCTCCTTTTAAAATACTTCTTCCGCTGAGTACGTGAGTGAATGTGGTGGAGTGGTGAAATAAATAAAAGATGGAGTGTTATGGTGTTACGGGAGAAAATGAATGGAAGAGAATGGTGGAGTGTGGTGAACGATCGTCTGTGTTTTCTACAATCTCCCGCGTATGTTTTATCGTAGAAGGACTGGGTTTATATAGAAGCAGAGGAGAAGGTTGATTGGAGACAGAGCTGGAGCACGCGTGAGGAATTTAAGGAGAGCGCCGGCGCCTGATATTGCTGATCGCGTAGATAGATATGTTTTCAGGCGCCGCAAGAAAAACGGGGAAGACGGTCGGATCTGGGTTGCCTCTATTTGTTGTCCGCTCATTTTTTTCGGACATGTTTATCTCTTGTCCGGCCATTTTTGAGCGGACATATTGTGTCTTTGTTTTCTGTCCGGCCAAATATCCACGGACAGCTTATGTCTTGTCCGCCCTTGTGTCCTGCCTTTTTTCCACGGACAGGGGTTCAATTTGATGCGTCCGGACCATCGTCCGGACCAACCTGGTTCAAATGGATCGATTTTGTCCGCCCTTTTCTCCGCGGACGCGCCACGGACACGCCTCTTGTCCGGCCAAATTTACCTGGACATGCCACGGACGGGTTTTTGTTGTGTCCGAACCACTGTCCGGACCACCCTGGTTCGGACGAAAATGGGTTTGCTCCTAAAATATTCGTTTTAGCTCCGATTTAAGATCCGTCTGCGCCCATGCGTTCGTCTCTTCGTCTACTTTGCTCCTAGCTTGGTTTTCCTCATGTTTAACCAATAAATTTGTGAGATAATCAATAAAACATAAACTAGAGGAAAACTAAGAGAAGTGGAGAAATGAGCAAGAAAAGTGCTAATATAATATATGAAATACACCCATAAAACATGCTCATTTGGACACTTATCACACCGCCACACTTACCTTTTTGCTTGTCATCAAGCAAAACCATGTACCCAAGTAAGTAGGGAATGCTCAATACTAACAAATATTATTATGAAGGGTAGGATAAAGAGGTAAAGAGCTCATGATCTCAAACTTTTCGAGGAGTGCGATCCATCAACTACTAGTGGCACAGGTGTGCTCAGGTTAAAAATAAAATATAGAGTTTCGGGGTATGATCCAGAGTGCTTCATTGCTTGAAGATTAGGTAACTTCGAGAACTTTTACCACGGCCAACTTCTCTCAAGAATGGGCATTGAGGAGAAAACAAAAGGAAAAACAGATTATGCATTTGTTTCACTTTTGCATAAGAGATGAGAAGATAATATGTAGGCATCAAGCCTTTGTATTTAAGAACACTCAATTCTCTTTGTTGGTTACCAATGGTGTCTCGCAAGTCCCTTGATTGTTATTTTTTTATTTTTTTACAGAGAAGCACCCCTTAGCAATCCCTAAGAGAGAAGACAGAAAGAACCCCTGAGCAATAAAATCCAACCATTGCAGATCATTTGGTCACACCGCATAAAAAATGCTCCTCAAAAGCAATCAAAATTTTTAAAATTTTTGTACCATTTATCCCATAATTCATAACAGTATTTGTTCTTAAAGAGAACAAACCACATCAGCAGGGTCCATAATTTAAATTTTGGACAAACGCAAGATAAGCCGAGAGATTAAACATTTTAGCACAAAATTTCACCGAAAAGGGCACTCCCCCACACTTAAATTGAACAATGTCCTCATTGTTTACCAGAAAAACAAGGGAAAGTTTCAGAAGACCTTTTCGGTAAGTAGATAAAATAGAGAAAAACACAAAGGTCCCAAATAATCATTTTAGGACAGAAACTCTCCACAGTAGAATTTAGCAAAATAAAAGAAACTGGTACTCCCCTGAGATTATTTTTGCTAGTGTTATAGGAGTTCCCCCATACTTGAGCTTCAGCCTCAAGTATTGTAGCTTGGTTGCGGTGTAGACATAAAGTTGCACCTGCATAAGACACTAGAAGCAACCATACTACGAACGGGGTTAAGAGTAAGCAAAAACAAAATTTAAAGAGAACCTGAAAATTAAAAGAGCATAAAAGCAAATAAAAGAAAAGTTCATCCGGGTTGCCTCCGGGAAAGCTGCCCTTCTTTAACGTCTTTGGCTAGATGCTTTGAAGCATACTCAAATCTGAGGATCTTGTAGATTTATTGTACGAGCATCAACTTTCTCGAGATTACTACCCTAGTAATGCTTTAGTCTAGATCCATTGACCATGAAAGTTTGTCTTTTAGAATCTACCAACTCAACTGATCCATATGGGGTGACCTTGGAGACAGTAAATGGTCCAGCCCAATAGGATTTTAGTTTACCAGGAAACAGCTTCAACCTGGAATTGTACAGTAGAACCAAATCTCCCTTATGGAACTCCCGTTTAAGGATCATCTTGTCGTGCCACTTCTTGGTTTTCTCTTTGTAGATTCGGTTATTTTCATAGGCATCCTCTCGAAACTCTTCTAACTCAGTAAGCTGAAATTTCCGTTTGTCACCTGCTCTTAGTAGATCAAAGTTTAGGGCTTTCATGGCCCAGAATGATTTGTGCACGAGCTCGACCGGTAAATGACAAGCTTTGTCGAAGACCAACCGATATGGGGACATTCCGATAGGTGTCTTGTAGGCTGTTCTATATGCCCAGAGTGCATCATCCAGCTTCAGGGACCAGTCTTTTCTTGAAGAATTAACTGTCTTTTGCAGGATCCACTTCAATTCTCGGTTAGAGACCTCAGCCTGGCCATTTGTTTGAGGGTGATAAGGTAGGGCTACCTTGTGTCTCACTCCGTATTTTGTCATTAAGGCCGTGAACTGCTTATTGCAGAAGTGGGATCCTTGGTCACTGATTATAGCACGTGGGACTTTGAACCTTGTAAATATGTTCTTCTTCAAGAACTTAAGTACTACCTTCGCATCATTTGTGGGAGAGGCGATAGCTTCCACCCACTTAGTCACATAGTCGATTGCTACCAAGATGAAGAGGTTTGAGCAAGACGAAGGAAAGGGTCCCATGAAGTCAATGCCCTACACGTCGAAAGGTTCTACCTCTAGTATGATGTTGAGAGGCATCTCATGTTTTCTGGAGGTGTTCCCAAGTCTTTGGCACTCATCGCAGGAAGCTACAAAGGAATGACAGTCTCTATGTAAGGTTTTCCAGAAAAAACCTGATTGAAGTACCTTAGCTGTTGTTCGAGCTGGCCCATGATGTCCTCCGGCTTCAAGAGAGTGACAATGTCGTAGAATGCTTTGGATTTCATGTCGGGGCATACATCTTCTCACCATCCCGTCTGCACAGACCTTGAAAAGGAGAGTGTCCTCCCAGTAGTAATGCTTTATATCTGAAAAGAACTTCTTCTTCTGTTGGTAGGTTATCCCATGTGGTAGTACTCCTCGTGCTAGGTAGTTGGCTATGTCAGCGTACCATGGATCACTAGTGTCGCCAATCATAAAAATGCACTCATCCGGGAAGAACTCATTAATGGATGTGCCGTCACTGGGTGCCTCTATGCGAGATAGGTGGTATGCTACTACATTCTGCACTCCTGGTTTGTCTTTGATTTCAATCTCAAATTCTTGTAGTAGGAGTATCCACCGGAGGAGTCGGGGTATGGCATCTTCTTTTGCAAAGAGATCTTCAGAGCAGAGTGATCGGTGTGAATTATTACTTTGCTTCCCAAGAGATATGATCAGAATTTATCCAGAGCAAAGACTACTGCTAGAAGTTCCTTCTCAGTAGTTGAATAATTCTTCTGAGCATCGTTGAGGGTTCTACCTGCATAGTAGATGGTTCTCAAGATCTTCTCCTTCTTTTGACATAAAGCGGCACCCACTGCGTAGTCGCTGGCGTCGCACAATTTCGAATGGAAGGCTCCAGTCTGGTGATATCACAATGGGGCAGAGATGAGGCAATTCAGTGTGTTGAAGCTTGTTGGCAGTTGGTAGTGACGTTGAACTTGACGTCTTTTGCCAGGAGATCACATAGAGGCTTCGAAATCTTGGAAAAATCCTTGATAAACCGTCTATAGAACCCAGCATGGCCAAGGAAGCTCTTGATGTCTTTCACCGTCATAGGTGGTGGTAATTTTTCAATTACTTCGACCTTGGCTTTGTCAACTTCAATGCCTTTCGAAGATATTTTGTGCCCAAGAACTATTCCTTCTTTAACCATGAAATGGCATTTTTCCCAGTTAAGCACAAGGTTTGTTTCTTCACGCCGGGTGAGGATAGCGTCCAAATTGTTCAGACAGGATTCGAAAGTGAGACCAAAGACAGAGAAGTCGTCCATGAAGACTT
Organism: Limonium bicolor; assembly: GCA_023374045.1. NCBI lineage: Eukaryota > Viridiplantae > Streptophyta > Magnoliopsida > Caryophyllales > Plumbaginaceae > Limonium > Limonium bicolor. The sequence continues at coordinate 339,499,521 of CM041779.1, forward strand.
CGATGCTCTTTTCAAGATAGTCGCTGAAGATTGACATCATGCATCTTTGAAATGTGGCTGGGGCATTGCATAAACCAAAAGGCATCCGATTATATGCAAATGTCCCGTATGGGCATGTGAATGTGGTTTTGTCTTGGTCTTCTAAGGCAATGGGTATTTGAAAATATCCTGAATAGCCGTCTAGGAAGCAGTAGTAATCTTGCCCAGCCAATCTTTCCAGCATTTGATCAATGAAAGGTAAAGGTTAGTGGTCCTTCCGCGTGGCGCTGTTTAGTTTCATGTAATCGATGCAGACTCTCCAGCCCGTTGTGGTTCTTTGGGGGATTAGATCACCCTTGTCGTTGGGGACCACAATGAAACCTCCTTTTTTCGGGACAACTTGAACGGGGCTCACCCATTTGCTGTTAGAGATGGGGTAGATTATCCCAGCGTCAAGCAGTTTGAGCACCTCTTTCTTCACTACGTCTTTCATGTTAGGATTGAGCCTTCTCTGTGGTTGGACTAAAGGCTTATAGGTATCTTCCATGTATATGTGATGTGTGCAGAAATGGGGGTTGATACCTTTGATATCCGAGATGGACCAGCCTATCGCCTTCTTATGGTTCTGAAGGATCCTCACAAGACGTTCCTCCTGTGTACTTGTTAGAGATGAAGAAATAATAACAGGTAGAGTACAAAGATCAGAAAGATAGACATACTTCAGGTGTGAAGGTAATGGTTTCATTTTTACGAGAGGGGGTTGTTCAATTGATGGTGGTATCTTTTGAGTAGAATGCTCTAATGGTTCTGGTGGTGGGTAGCGTGGTTTGGTATATAATTTTCTTTTATCCAGAGCTGCTATCGTTTTGATTGTGTCAGGGTGCATTGGTTGGTTATCACAGATTTCAGCTAAAGCATTTTCAAGAGCATCATTACGAAAAATAGCTGATGAATTATCCTGCACAATAGAGTCGACAATGTCTATGGAAAAGGTGTCTTCAATATGAGCGGGTTTCTTTATGACTTTGGACATGTCGTATTCTAAAGTTTCGTTATGCAGTCTTAAAATGATTTTTCCTTTTTCAACGTCGATTAATGCTCTAGCAGTTCTCATGAAAGGTCGTCCTAAGATTAAGGGCACCCTAGTGTCTTCTTCCATGTCAATTACAATAAAATCAGCGGGGAACACAAAAGTTCCTACAGTAATTGAATAGAAGTAGGCATGCATTCACCAATCTTAAGTTTGTTGAAAGTTGGGAGTGGCATTAAATTGATACTAGCTCCTAGATCACATAGCCCACTACCACAATCAACATTATCGATGGAACATGGAATAATTGGCAAACCTGGGTCTCCAAGTTTTGGAGGGAGGTTCTTTAGAAGCACTGTTGACACTTCCTGCGTAAGGTGCACAGTTTCCACTTCCTGCAATGATCTTTTGTTTGTGATGATATCCTTCATGAACTTTGCGTATATTGACATTTGTTTCAAAGCATCTGCAAAAGGAATGTTAATCGTCAGTTTCTTGAAGTGGGTTAGAAACTTTCCAAACTGTTCATCTAAGTTTTTCTTTCTTATTCTGTTTGGAAAAGGAAGTGGGGGAAGAATCTTAGTGAGAGAGGAAGGAGTAGATTCAGGAGGCTCATTCTCCTTGGAAATATTTTTCGGAGGAGGAGGGGCTCCTTCGACATCTTCTTGTTCTTCTTCTTGATCTTCTTGAGGCTCGTGAGCTTGCTGTTCTTGATTATCAATATCATCTCGGGGAAGGGATGAGTTGAGCGGCCTACTGTTGGGCAAAATAGTAGTTAAACTATCTTGCTAACTATGGGCAGTGAACCCAATCTTTGTAGTACAACAAGGTCGTATCCATAGAGACTTCGCAACTGTCTAATTAATTATCCAGTTTAGTAAATGTACAAAAAGATAAATTAAAGTGCATAAAATATAAATTGGGGTTTAGCCGGAGGCAAGCTTGATTTACAGAATTAGTACAGAAATAATAAAAACAGTAAAATACAATAAATGGATGGAAGAAGGTATCCTAGGATAGCGGGGGAATTTCCTAAATTACTTAAACAATTTTATAATCCTGTCTCAAATATTTATTGTCTATTAGAGTTAATAATTGTCAGTTACGAACTCCTAATAATAGCCTTAGTATTTTCCTGCTCAAACCGGAGTGTAAATACTAAGGTTAATTCCTTTGTGGTACTTTGACTATCTCAAAATCATATGTTGATAGTTACCAAATAAATGCAGTAGTTTGTCACGCTAAAGCATATAACAATATTTGCTGAAAGGAATTAAAACAAGTTTAATAAGTGAAACAGGTGATAAATATTTATTTAAGTGCAGAAAATAATTATAATCCTAATTTGCTCTTATTTGTCTGTTTAAGAATTTATCTTGTGGCCTTCCTAAATCATAGATAAGGACAACTCTTAATTAATTCAATAGACTCTTGCAATCAGAAGAAGTCTAAAATCATTAATTAGCTTTAAGCAAGAATTCTTTTTATAACAGCGATGGATTTTATCTGCTAATCAAGGAGAATAATATCTAACGTTTATCTCTCTTTGTGGTCTATTCTCAGATTTACAAAATCATTGAAATAAGAGAAACCGTAAATGCATAAAAATGATCAGTCGTTAAGCATTTAATAATTTAGAGAGATAAAACAAATATTTATAAGCAAACTTGGTATTAATAATAAGTCTGAATTATTTAGGATCAAATCCCATCCTAGGATACGAGTAAAATCACTCAGACATTAACAGTAATAAAAAGGAAACAGAAATAGCCATTAATTTGGAGACTACCGGCGGAGACTGGACTGCGATTCACTTCTCCAGCTCCCTTTTCTTCTGTTCTTCTTATCGTGTTTCTGCTTCGTGGTGGAATGAAGAATAAAACTAAAATGGAGAAGTGGGAGATAAGAGGATGGAATGGATCGTGGGAGTGAGCGATTATTTACTGGATGGGATGATACGGTGGTCTATGTGGTCTGCTTTGGATTGTGAGGAAGGGGGAATTTTTATTGAGCAGAGGGCGTGGGTTTATATAGAGGTTTGGATCCGTACGAATTTGATTGCAGATGAAGAAGAGCATTGATTGCTTCATTGATTGCGCAGGGGACAAAGCTCACGCGTGAGGAAATTAAGGTAGGCGGTGCGTAGTAGATAGATATGGCAGTGGACGAGTTGTGCGAGTTGCAGACGGCGAAGACGGGCGAAGAAAACTGGTCGCGACTGATAATTAGTCACGACCGCCGGTTCTGCTTGTGTCCGCCTGTTGGTACCGCCCAATAAGTGGCGGTCTCCTCTTGTTTGTCCGCCTGTACAACCGCAAGATAAGTGGCGGTTGTGTGTTCCTTGTCCGCCTCCTTCACCGCCCATTAAGAGGCGGTTGACTCAGCCTCGTCCGCCCGGCGGTTGCCCGTGTGACGTCCGCCACTGAGGGGGCGGTTGCACCAGTCCACCGCGTGACTCTCGCGTGCCTCTGTTTGACCGGCTCTACATTCTTCGTTATAAGTCCGTTTTCTAAGCCGTTTGCGTCTATGCGTTCGTCTCTTTATCTACTTTAGTCCCAGCTTGGTTTTCCTCATGTTAAACCAATAAATTGTGAGATAAACAAAAACATAAACTAGAGGAAAACTAACCGAAGTGGAGAAATGAGCAAGAAAAGTGCTAATATTATATATGAAATACACCTATAAAACATGCTCATTTAGACACTTATCACACCCCCACACTTATCTTTTTGCTTGTCCTCAAGCAAAACCAAGTACCCAAGTAAGTAGGGAATGCTCAATACTAACAAATATTATTATGAAGGGTAGGATAAACATGATCTCTCAACTTATTGAGGAGTGTGAAAAATTAACTGCTGGTGGCATAGGTGTGCTCAGGGTAAAAATAAAATATAGAGTTTCGGGGTATGATCCAGGGTACTTCAATGTTTCTTTTAGGTGACTTCCGAGAACTTTTACCATGGCCAGCTTCTCTCAAGAATGGGCATTTGAGGAGAAAACAAAAGGAAAAATAGATTTATGCATTTGTTTCACTTTTGCATAAGAGATGAGAAGATAATATGTAGGCATCAAGCCTTTGTATTTAAGAACACTCAACTCTCTTGTTGGTTACCAATGGTGTCTCGTAAGTCCCTTATTTATTATATTTTTTTCTTTCTTTTTTTAACAGAAAAGTACCCCTTAGCAATCCCTAAGAGAGAAGACAGAAAGAAACCCTGAAATAAAATCCAACCATTTGCAGATTATTTGGTCACACCGCATAAAAATGCTCCTCAAAAGTAATCAAAATTTTTTAAAATTTGTACCATTTATCCCACAATTCATAACAGTATTTATTCCTAAAGAGAACAACCCACATATAAAGGGTCCACAATATTGAATTGGACAAACGCAAGATAAGGAGAGAGAACATTTAAGCAAAAGTGTCATCGAAAAGGGCACACTCCCCCACACTTAAATTGAACAATGTCCTCATTGTTCACCAGAAAAACAAGGGAAAGTTTCAGAAGGCCTTTTCGGTAAGTAGATAAAATAGAGAGAACACGAAGCTCACGAATATTCATTTAAGCATATAAACTCCTCTGCAGATTTTATTTAAATAAAACATAAGTAAAGAAACTGGTACTCCCCTGATTTTATTTTTGCTAGCGTGTATTGGGCTTCCCCCACACTTGAGCTTAGCCTCAAGTAGCGTAGCTTGGTTGCGGTGTACATGAAATTGCACCTGCATAAGACACTAGAAGCAACCATACTATAAACGGGGTTAAAAGTTAGCAAAAATAAACTTTAAAGGGAACCTGATTATTAAAATAGCATAAAAGCATATAAAAGATAAGTTCGTCCGGGTTGCCTCCCGGAAAGCTGCCCTTCTTTAACGTCTTTGGCTAGACGCCTGCTTCGTTATCCTGGATCAAAAATATAAGTAGACAATAGCTCTGCCAGGAAAACGAGGTTGGCAGTAATTAAAAAAAACCACCTGGATCAAAACAAAACGTTACTTCGGCAAATATAATAGGAAAATGAATACTCCACAAAACCTGGTGTTTGAGGAGGTACTGCCGGTAGCGTAGTTCTAACAGAAGACCCGGCGGTGATGATTTTTCTTCCTCAAATTGGAGGATGTAAATATCCTCCTCTTGTAGGTGAGGCTTGTAGAAAGAACGCTTGATATCATCTTCAGAGAGAACTGATTCTTTGAAAGTGATAGTGGCGTTTTGTTTGGATATTTTGGTGGGAGGTGGTGGCAATTCCTTCTCTTCATTTTCGAGGATATAAATATCCTCATCTTCTGGATAGAGCACAGAGAAGGAGGGGAAATAGTAGTTGACTTCAGAGGGAGGAAACTCCATGAAGTCTATGGAGAAACTCTCTTCTGAGGGGTTGTCTTCATAATCAAGCTGATGGTTGTTTGGTGATGGATTCTCTAATTCGAATAGTGGAGGAGGTGGAGAGTAGCTTATGTCCTTAGCAGGTTGTTCCTCCTCATGAACCACTTCATTCAGTTGTTGAAACGGTTGTTCCATGCGTTCGATCTGATCTAGCGTTCTTTGCTGGATCCTTTCAAACCCTGAGGTAAAATCTGCCATCATCTCCCTTAAAATGGCGTTGTCTCTCTCTGTTGCAACCATAGGACATTGGGAACTTTCATGGTCTCCTCCACACTCTTGGCACACAAAGATGGGGATATGCTTGAGAGATGACTTGTAATCCTCCAAGAGAGCTCTCAATTCAGCATTTGGGTCTGAACATTGGGGGCTTTCATGGTACTCCCCGTACCTTTGACAGACACTCCATTGATTGTAGTCCTCTGCGCCATAGGGGTAACCATACCAATTTCCTGCTTGATCGTAGTGACCATCCATCAGAATTAAGTACCCTAAAAAAAGTAACAAAAATTTATACAAAAAGGCAAATAACCGGAATAAAAGAAAAACTAAACAGATAATAAACCAGATAGTTGGACCGAAGTCCCCGGCAACGGCGCCAAAAACTTGTTGGGCAAAATAGTAGTTAAACTATCTTGCTAACTATGGGCAGTGAACCCAATCTTTGTAGTACAACAAGGTCGTATCCACAGAGACTTCGCAACTGTCTAATTAATTATCCAGTTTAGTAAATGTACAAAAAGATAAATTAAAGTGCATAAAATATAAATTGGGGTTTAGCCGGAGGCAAGCTTGATTTACAGAATTAGTACAGAAATAATAAAAACAGTAAAATACAATAAATGGATGGAAGAAGGTATCCTAGGATAGCGGGGGAATTTCCTAAATTACTTAAACAATTTTATAATCCTGTCTCAAATATTTATTGTCTATTAGAGTTAATAATTGTCAGTTACGAACTCCTAATAATAGCCTTAGTATTTTCCTGCTCAAACCGGAGTGTAAATACTAAGGTTAATTCCTTTGTGGTACTTTGACTATCTCAAAATCATATGTTGATAGTTACCAAATAAATGCAGTAGTTTGTCACGCTAAAGCATATAACAATATTTGCTGAAAGGAATTAAAACAAGTTTAATAAGTGAAACAGGTGATAAATATTTATTTAAGTGCAGAAAATAATTATAATCCTAATTTGCTCTTATTTGTCTGTTTAAGAATTTATCTTGTGGCCTTCCTAAATCATAGATAAGGACAACTCTTAATTAATTCAATAGACTCTTGCAATCAGAAGAAGTCTAAAATCATTAATTAGCTTTAAGCAAGAATTCTTTTTATAACAGCGATGGATTTTATCTGCTAATCAAGGAGAATAATATCTAACGTTTATCTCTCTTTGTGGTCTATTCTCAGATTTACAAAATCATTGAAATAAGAGAAACCGTAAATGCATAAAAATGATCAGTCGTTAAGCATTTAATAATTTAGAGAGATAAAACAAATATTTATAAGCAAACTTGGTATTAATAATAAGTCTGAATTATTTAGGATCAAATCCCATCCTAGGATACGAGTAAAATCACTCAGACATTAACAGTAATAAAAAGGAAACAGAAATAGCCATTAATTTGGAGACTACCGGCGGAGACTGGACTGCGATTCGCTTCTGCTCCAGCTCCCTTTTCTTCTGTTCTTCTTATCGTGTTTCTGCTTCGTGGTGGAATGAAGAATAAAACTAAAATGGAGAAGTGGGAGATAAGAGGATGGAATGGATCGTGGGAGTGAGCGATTATTTACTGGATGGGATGATACGGTGGTCTATGTGGTCTGCTTTGGATTGTGAGGAAGGGAATTCTTTTATTGAGCAGAGGGCGTGGGTTTATATAGAGGTTTGGATCCGTACGAATTTGATTGCAGATGAAGAAGAGCATTGATTGCTTCATTGATTGCGCAGGGGACAAAGCTCACGCGTGAGGAAATTAAGGTAGGCGGTGCGTAGTAGATAGATATGGCAGTGGACGAGTTGTGCGAGTTGCAGACGGCGAAGACGGGCGAAGAAAACTGGTCGCGACTGATAATTAGTCACGACCGCCGGTTCTGCTTGTGTCCGCCTGTTGGTACCGCCCAATAAGTGGCGGTTCCTCTGTTTGTCCGCCTGTACAACCGCAAGATAAGTGGCGGTTGTGTGTTCCTTGTCCGCCTCCTTCACCGCCCATTAAGAGGCGGTTGACTCAGCCTCGTCCGCCCGGCGGTTGCCCGTGTGACGTCCGCCACTGAGGGGGCGGTTGCACCAGTCCACCGCGTGACTCTCGCGTGCCTCTGTTTGACCGGCTCTACATTCTTCGTTATAAGTCCGTTTTCTGAGCCGTTTGCGTCTATGCGTTCGTCTCTTTATCTACTTTAGTCCCAGCTTGGTTTTCCTCATGTTAAACCAATAAATTGTGAGATAAACAATAAAACATAAACTAGAGGAAAACTAACCGAAGTGGAGAAATGAGCAAGAAAAGTGCTAATATTATATATGAAATACACCTATAAAACATGCTCATTTAGACACTTATCACCTACCACTTCTTAAAGTCACTGCCTTGGCATGTTCTCTTGTATTTGGATTTGGCTGACTAGGGAAGGTACCAGGTGGCCTTTGTGCAAGCTGCTGGCTGATTTGCTCCAGCTGTTGGCTGGTTTGTTGTATCTGGGCTTCAACCCTTCTGTTAGTGGCTTCTTGATCCACGAGTCTGGTTTGGGTCGTAGTCACGAATCCCTTCATTAGGTTTCTGAATTCCTCATTTGGATCAGCACAGGATGAGGATGGTTGTTGTTGTTGGTGGAAACCTGGAGGGGCACCTTGTGCTCTATAACCCATATTAGAGTTTGGTTGGGGTCTATTTCCCTGATAGGTATTGGAATTGTTGATCTGCCCTCCTTGGTTCTGATCATTGTTTTTCCATGAGAAATTCGGGTGATTTCTCCATGGGTAGTTGTTGTTGATGTTATTGTTGTAGGAATTACCGGGGCGGTTTCCTATGAAGTGTACATCTTCGTACTCGCTTTTACCTTCGCATTGATGAGTTTCATGAGGACATCGCATATGACACATCCTTCTGCAGATGAACCTGGAGGTGAGGAAGCTATTGTTTTTACGATTTCTATTTGAGATGTTGTTAGCTTCTCCACCATCTTTGCAAGGGATGAGATCTGGGCTGATAAATGATCCGTAGGTTCAACATGGAGTAGGCCTACTGCTCGTGGCGTTCTTCCTTTGGATCTCGTCCACTGTCTTGTATTGCTCGTCATGGTTTCGAGAAGGTTCATCCCTTCTTGAAAAGATTTCATCTTGAAACTTCCTCCTGCAGAGGAATTTACGAGTAGTCGGTTTCCATCATCCAGGCCATTGAAGAATGACAGGCAGAGAGATTGATCGTCGAGACCATGGTGGGAACACTTCATCTGGATTTGCTCCACTAAACTTGCCTAAATCCCGGACGGCGGTGATGTAGTGGGTTTTGAAAGCCCATCGTCCGGTTTCTTGCGGTGTTAGTTCGGGGAGAACTATGGCTGATGCCCTTCCTTCAGTATCCGGTTGGTGGTAATTAGAGAGGGCACGGTGTTGTGGTTGATTTTCGTGGTCCATTTCATCTATGACTTGGTTTTCGGCCATGTCTTGATTTCTCCGGTTTCTTCTTGTGTTGAATAAAGTGCCCTCGGGTTCGGGTCTCGGACTGATAAGTGGAGAACCTCGGGTTCGAGTGTTTGGCATGCACAAGAGATAATTTGTGGTTTATGAGAAATTGCGAAATTAACAGTGATTAGATAAATAAAAGCAGAAATATTTAAATAGACTGATAAACTTTATCTAAACAAAGATTATATATTTTTTTTTATTATTTTTTATGACAAGAGTAAAAAGACCGAAAATAAGTGAACAAAAAGAAACAAAAATAAATGCAGTTTAAGTAAATAATAAAATTAAAATAAAGAAAAATGGCAGAATTAAATTGCGGGAATTTAAATGACAAGGGAATTTAAAGAACTGAATTTAAATGACAGTTAAATAAAGAACTGGAATTTAAATGACAGAAATTTAAATGACAGAATTTAAATGTTAGAAATTAGTTGACAGAATTTAAATGACAGAAATTTAAATGTTAGTAGTTAGAGTACTGAATTTAAATGACAGAAATTTAAATGACAGAATGTAAATGTTAGAAATTAGTTGATAGAATTTAAAGGACATAAATTTAAATGATAGAATGTAAATGTTAGGAATTAGATTACTGAATGTAAATGTCAGAAATTAGTGTACTGAAATTTAAATGACTGTATTTAATGCGATATTTAAATTGCTGGAAAAAGTAAATAACAGAAATTAATAGAAATAAAATAAACAAACAACAAAATAGTATAAACAGAATATTATAATATAGCAAGTGAATTACCGAAAACTAAGTGGAATCAATTTCCCTGGCAACGGCGCCAAAACTTGTTGGGTAAAATCTACACATTATTATATATAGATTTATAGCAAACTAATAGGCAAGTGCACCTAGTCAGAGTAGTACAACAAGTATTGTTCAATTTTCCTAGTTCCGGTATTTAATAAACAGTAAATAAAAAGAGGTTTAGCCAGTGGCAATCTTGGTGTTTTTGAGTTGGAAAGAAAAAACAATTTAAAAGCTTAAATAAAACAGTTGTGTATCAAATGGGTGGAAAATGTGCTAAGGAAGGTGAAATCGCCCAAATATACTTCAGACATTAATTATAATCCTAATTTGCTCTATTTGTCTGTTTAAGAATTTTATCTTGTGGCCTCCCTAAATCATAGATAAGGACAACTCTTAATTAATTCAATAGACTTTTTACAATCATAAAAAGTCTAAAATCATTAATTAGCATTAAGCAAGAATTCTTTTAATAACAGCGATGGATTTTATCTGCTTATCAAGGAGATAATATCTAACGTTTGTCTCTCTTTGTGGTCTATTCTCATATTTACAAAATCATTGAAATAAGAGAAACCGTAAATGCGTAAAAATGATCAGTTCTTAAGCATTTAATAATTTAGAGAGACAAAACAAATATTTATAAGCAAACTCGGTATTATAAATAAGTCTGAATTATTTGGAGTTAAACACCCATCCTAAGCACAAATATAAATTACTCAGACATTGACAGAAATAAAAATAAAATAACGATAGAAATAGTCATTATATCGGAAACTGCTTGAGAAGAACGGGTCTACACTCGCTCTCACTCCTGCTGCCTCTTTTCTCTCCTTTTAAAATACTGCTTCCGCTGAGTACGTGAGTGAGTGTGGTGGAGTGGTGAAATAAATAAAAGATGGAGTGTTATGGTGTTACGGGAGAAAATGAATGGAAGAGAATGGTGGAGTGTGGTGAATGATCGTCTGTGTTTTCTACAATCTCCCGCGTATGTTTTATCGTAAAAGGACTGGGTTTATATAGAAGCAGAGGAGAAGGTTGATTGGAGACAGAGCTGGAGCACGCGTGAGGAATTTAAGGAGAGCGCCGGCGCCTGATATTGCTGATCGGGTAGATAGATATGTTTGCTGGCGTAGCAAGAAAAACGGGGAAGACGGTCGGATCTGGGTTGCCTCTATTTGTTGTCCGCTCATTTTTTATCAGACATGTTTATCTCTTGTCCGACCATTTTTGAGCGGACATATTGTGTCTTTGTTTTCTGTCCGGCCAAATATCAACGGACAACTTATGTCTTGTCCGCCCTTGTGTCCAGCCTTTTTTCCACGGACAGGGGTTCAATTTGACGCGTCCAGACCATCGTCCGGACCAACCTGGTTCGGACGGTTCGATTTTGTCCGCCCTTTTCTCCGCGGACGCGCCACGGACATGCCTCTTGTCCGGCCAAATTTACCCGGACATGCCACGGACGGGTTTTTGTTGTGTCCGAACCACTGTCCGGACCACCCTGGTTCGAACGAAAATTGGTTTGCTCCTAAAATATTCGTTTTAGCTCCGATTTAAGATCCATTTGCGCCTATGCGTTCGTCTCTTCGTCTACTTTGCTCCTAGCTTGGTTTTCCTCATGTTTAACCAATAAGTTTATGAGATAAGCAATAAAACATAAACTAGAGGAAAACTAAGAAAAGTGGAGAAATGAGCAAGAAAAGTGCTAATATAATATATGAAATACACCCATAAAACATGCTCATTTGGACACTTATCAAAAACCAAACCAATTAATAGTCAAATGATGGTCTACCAATCCTAACCAATTTAGTTGGATCTCGAATGGTCATTCTAGTACATAATTCGAACAATAGCATTAAGCACAAGTTCCCCCTAAGTTGCAATGAAATCCACCTCAAAATACTAGGGAATCGATTACGTTGATTTAGTTCCTTGGTCTAGGTCTCTATCTCAGAAAATCCATATTAATGGAAACCCACACTAATGCTAGACTAATCAATAATCTTCAATCTATCTCAAGGCCTAATTTCGACATATTCAATGCAAACCAACCAATCCAACACATAGAAAACAATTGGAGTGAAACCCTAAGCAAATCACACAACTATATGTAAACAAGCTTAAGAGCCAAAAATATGCCATATCATCTTTCTCTAAGCATAAGAACTAAAATAAAGCTACAAAAAAAGTTTAAGAATAAACAATGGAGTCTTAGAGATTTTAGGGTGAAATCCTCATCCCTAGGTACAAGGACGCTATTCCTTCATTAGAGCATTAACTAGAATGAGAGAAGAAACGTTAGCCATGATAGAGGTCGAAGAAGAGCTTCAATGGATGGAAGGCTTCTCCTCTTCTTTCCCTTCCTCTCATTCTTCTTCTTTTCCACTTTCCTTCCTCTTCTTTTCTTGTTTTGTGTCACGCGGCTTTGGACTCCCTTTCTCTTCCTTCTTCTCTTAATTTTTCTTCTTCTTTTTGTTATGCCCCAGATTTTTTTTATTTTCTTTCTAATTCGCAAAGGGAGTTCTTATTAATTTCGCTCTTATAATAATGTTTTTATGACATTCTCCTAGTGTTATTATGTTGGCTTGATGAAGGAGGGCTAAAGATGTCCTTTTTGTTTTATTATAATTAAGGAGTTAGGAGCAGTTATTTATTATTATAATTATTTCCTTCCTCCTTCCTCAATTTTAAATCATGTTCATTCTTCCTCCTTCCACAACTGTATTCTCGCTCTACTATTCATGAGATAACTTCCGCTGCGTATATCTTCTTCCTCTCTTTGCTTCTCTTCTACAAAATTCTTCCTCTGTGCAATTCAATTGATTTGGTGCTTGGTGAATCTGAGTTCAGTTGCTATTCTCCATTCCAGTTCTTTGCTCTTCTTTCTGGTGTTGTTTTTCCTTTGATTGGTTCGAGCGTTCATGATTGCGAGTGGAGATTCGAGGAGTCTGATGTGTTGAGTCCTCTGAGATTGCTTTGCTTCGGATGTAAGGTAGGTGGTGTGTGAACTCGGTTGTGTGTGTTCGACCACGGGGATTTCTGATTTTGTTCGTTTTCCGTATATGTTTATGTGCTCCTCTGATTGTGATGTTTCTGGATTGATTTTGGTTGCTTTTCGATCTGTCAAAACCCCGTGGAAATGTGTTTTCGATTGGCTATTTTGCTACAATAAGTTATGTATGTTTTGTGGAGGATTTGTGGCTTGGTTCTGGCTGATTTCCGTAACTGATTTTGTATTTTTCGCTGTGTCCGAACATTGAAGTTCGGACATCATGCGCGGGCAAATTTTCCGACTCTCGGCTTACGTCTGAACATGCAAGGTCGGACGCATGTTCGGACCGGCCTTTATTTTCGCATAACGTCTTCATTTGAGCTCCATTTTGAGTGTCGTTTGTGGAGTTGGATTCCTCTTTTCGAGTACTAACTGTTTTTATATGTTTTAGAATATGTATTTGTGTATTTTGATTTGAAAGTCTTCAATAATCCTTTGAACTCTGATTTGCTTTAAAAGAGTGTTTGAGCTTCTACACTTCTGTTTGATTTTCGTGTTTGCTGGTCGGTATATGACTTTTGTATTGCTAAAGGCTTTTGATCCGTTTGATATGCTCCAGCCCTTCGTTCTGTTCTGATTAGGGCTTCTGTCTGTTTGATTAAGCTTTTGATTTTGGACCTAGTCTTCTTTTTGTCGAAGCCGTGGATGGCTGGGTCTAGCTATCCTGTAGCATGCTACGTAGGACGTCACTGGTGGAACGCGACCCATTAATTACGGTCCAAAACCGTGTATAATTACGGTTTTGGACCGTAATCTACGCGGGCGTCAATAAAGATGGCGTTTCTTTAATTACGGTTTAAAACCGTAATTAAAGTCCCTTTTCCGGCCCGCGTGTCATTGACTTTACATTACGGTTATTTGTAAAACCGTGATCTAAAGTCATTTGGCGCGCACGAACCAAAGGACTTTAGATCACGGTTTTACAAATAACCGTAATGTAAAGTCGACACTTTAGATGACGGTTTTGGCAATAACCGTCATCTAAAGTCTTTTGGCGCGCGCGCCCAAAGGACTTTAGATTACGGTTATTGTTAGAACCGTAATCTAAAGTGTAATTTTTTTTTTATTTTTTTTTTACAAATCTACACAATTGCAACAGAGACAGAATTGTAACAGATAAGCAACAGAGGGCAGAAACTGCACAATTGAACCACCTGAATCAAATACCAACAACACAAATTCATTCTCTGCGCACAATTGCAACAGAGATAACATCTAATAAAGCACCAGATCGAAAATCTGTAACATATTCAATCTGTTACACAATTGCAACAGAGATAACATCTAATAAAGCACCAGATCGAAAATCTGTAACATATTCAATCTGTTACACAATTGCAACAGAGATAACAATTGCAAATTCATTTCTGCGCACAATTGCAACAGAAACATTCAATACAATAGCTAGAATCTGTTACAGCAGCAGCTAGCATAATTCATTACAAACAGAATCAGAGCAACTAACAAAAAATATAATTTGTTACACAATATAATATGTTGCAGCAGCAACTAACAGAATCAGAGCAGCAACTAACAAAAAATATATGTTACAGCATCAGAGCTAGCTAGTCTACCACTCCATTCTCATAAACATGGCTGCCATGCTCTCTCTGACATGCAACAAGTCGGCAGGAGCATAAGTCTTGAATCTGGCATAATGCTCTTTAATCTACAACAAGAAAAGGAATGGAACACATAATGAGATTAAGATAACGACACAAAAAATCTGCCGAAAGAATTAAATACAAGACAGCGTTCGTATTACCTTGTCAATATCATTCTTAAAACTTGGGAAGTACCCGCAGAACTCGTACATATACCGCATCACGTAGTACCCGCAACTCTTAGAATCCTTTTGGGTAGGGCACTAAATCACCAAAATTCACAAATGTAAAACAATTGTACAAAGATAATAGCAGCACGAATGAAATACATGAATTACCAAACCTTGATGTAATTGACGGTCAAATCACCAAACTCTCCCTGAGGGGTTTTTTTGTAACAACTGTTACATATATTAACAAAAGCGTTTAGCAAAATGAACAAGTACATTAATTTTGGTTCAAAAAACTTACAAACAATTAAATAGTAATAAAAACTTACTCTTTGATTAAGTCTTCAGTGTTGAATTCTGTCCACTGCCCTAGTGGATCTAGAACGAGCAGAGTAGCGGTGGCAGCGCAGAATATAAACAAAGCCCAGTGGTGGCTACAATGTCAAATACAAAATGAAATGAGAAATGAAGGTAAAAAAGTTAGCTAATTAGTATGTAATTTTATATTAGAACTCACGTTTGGTGATACGGCATTAGAATGAATAATTTATTCTGTTGATCAACAACATTGAAGCAATGAATCATGTATTCACAAAACCTCCCCGGGTCCCTAGTGACTGAGTCGTACGATAAACGCTCCGGGCACACCGCAGTAATGGAGGTCATGTCCTTCTCAGCACATCTCTCAAGCAGACATCTATTATATCACATGTACTATAAAAAGTTAGCCAATGCAACTTCATAGATACTTATTCTATATGTTTTTACAGTATGAGGAAAGAACACTTACTTTAGATAAGCTTGAATAATGTTAATGTTCAGATAATCTCCACACATCATCTCTCTGATGTCCTCAAAGTTGATTGCCGTCATCATATCTTCTTCGTAGTGAAACATCGACTTTGGAAGCGTCATCATGAAGTTGTTAGTTTGAGATGACTTCAACATGATCTTGTCGTAGAGATTCATCTGCTTGGGCCCCAAAACATTAACAAGTTTTTGTGGCAGTGTGAGCTTATTTTTAGGCGCCTCAGAAGTCCTGGTGCGACCCCGGACGGGCGCTGGATTCTTACCTTTCGCACCCCGACTCACTGGATTCTTACCCTTCACACACAAACAGTAAAGCATCAATGTAAAGATAATTACTAATTGATTATTATAGTAACATTAAACAATTATCTAGAACATACCCTTGTACTTCTGACAGGATTCGCCGGCGCGCAGATCTCTTCTTCTCTGGGCCGGGATACGCGGCGAGGAAGCTCAGGGATCTCAGGATTCGCCGGCGCGCTGGTCTCTTCTAGTCTGGGCCGGGTTACGCGGCGAGGAAGCTCAGGGATCTATAATAGATTAGATTAGACACTTAATGCTAAATAATGCATTTTATTAGATACTAAATGGTTGTCAAACAGTCTTACCTCATCGGTGACAACAATATAACATGCTGGCCAGGGCAATATGTCTCCCTTCGCTTCGATCAGCGTGCATTTGTTGTCAAACGCCATCGGAAGGTATGCATGCTCAAATCCATCAACTATCAGGTCCAAGGTCACACGCGCGTAGAATGGGGGTAGACGTACGAAACTGATGAGCGTGAGTGGACCTGATGGCAACACCGTCCCGTAGGCCGCATCTACAGGGTGCCCGTCTAATGGTATTTGGAGACGACATTTTTTTTGCTCCTTTAATAAACAGAGATAATACGTGAAATAAATAAGTGAGTCCAATCTAATACTATTTAAATAACTTTATTTTAGGAGAAAAATAGTTAAACAAAGTTAACCTGGATGTTGGCAAACGGGTACGGGTCAGCGGCCGGAGCACAACTAGACGAGGAAGACAGTCGAGGAGGATCTAGCTGCTGCTGCTGAGTAGTCGCATGTGCAATCGCATTCAACGCTTCCTGCAGCCTCTCCTCGATAGCCCGGCGCTCAGCAGCCTGTTTCTCGTCATTAGCTTGGCGCTCAGCAGCGAACTTACGCTCTACCATCGCCTCGACTTCAGCAGCACTCATCTGACCCTTCCTAGCAGATGGCGGGAATACGTTCTTCTGACGTACTTCTCCCCCAAATCCTCTAACACGCCCCGGGTGATCCTTCTTCCCAAGCATTTGATTGAGCGCGTCGTCTTGAGAAGGAGGAGCGTGTAAGTCTACTTCTCCTCTCTGTGCCGCTTCGTACTGTCCAATTTTCAAAGAAGTTAACACTAAATTTAAGATCAACAAACACTTGAGTATATAAGTAAATTATTTAACAGCTACTTTCAAATACTTACAATTTGGTTAGCCAGTTGTTCCATCGCAGCATTAGGAAATATCCTCTGACCTTCGCTGGTCGTTTTCTGGCGTCCCAGTATGTACATCTGCACCCTCCTCGCCTCAGAGACATCCTCGATCGGGCATTCACTTCCATCCTCGTTCCTCCGTGTCAGCAAACCAGCTTCTTTCCATCCCTCGAGGCTGCCCACATATCCCCTTCGTCCCATGGTGTGGGGGTAGAGATTAGCTTCACGGTTTTGCCGTGCTTGTTCTTGTACTTGCTGTTAAGAAAGTACAACAGGAAATTAATTAGAAAATCAGGGATAAAGCATTATGAGCATTAATTAAGAAAAGAGTACACACAAACATACCCTGAACTCGGGGGTGGCGTGCCGCTCAACGAACTCCTTCCACTCCTCTTCAGTGATCATGCCGTTGTACACAACATACGGCGGAGGCTCACGTGGGGGCACCCTGTTGATCCAATGCTCAACCAAGTAGTGGCGGAATGATTTAGCTTTGCCGGCCACCAAAGAAAGAACGGTCTTCTTCACTTCTTCTGGGATCTTGTACCGTTCTTGCACCTTCTTCCAGATGGTCTCCTTTACTTCTTGCGGGACTTGTTTCCATGTGTGGTTGATGCAGCAATGTGATCTGGCCAGAGTCCCTAGCATACTACCGAACTCTGACCTGCTGCCCCCACCATACCTCCCATACTGGTCCCACAGAAGACTAATCTGATCCTCTTTCTGCAGTTTCAACCCACGGGTCGGACCTCTACCTCTGGGTCTCTGAGTAGCACTCGTAGAAGGTGCACTCATGGAAGGGCCAACAGTAGCAGCGGCAGATGTGGATGGGGCAACAGCAGCAGCGGCAGATGTAGATGGGACCGGTACCATTCGCTGCTCATTTTCCTCCTCCTCACGACAAAATAAATCGAACTCTGCATCAGCCATGTCCTGATCAGCCATGCCTGCAAGGATTGAAATACAATTTGAATTAAATTAAGCATTTCATAATGGTCATAAACAAGCAATAAATAAAAGAGTGGTAATTTCATATAAATTTTTATAGTAATAACTTACATACACCATTATCTCTCAACCCACATTCCCTCGTTATGGTCTGATCGTATATACTCACGATGACCTGTGACCTCAGCCTCTTCCAATGAAATAGGAACAGTTGGAGGTTCATCTTCTGCATCATACTCATCCTCATCAACCACACCATCCACACCAACTATTCCTCTTCTCCCTTTAAGCACAACAGACCATCTAGGATTACAGGGATCAGTTACATAAAATATCTGCTTAACCTTCGTCCCAACAACGAATGGCTCAACCGTGGGAGTAGCTCTAGACAGATCAACCAGTTTCATACCATGCTCCTCCTCACGGTAGCCATGAATGTTGTTAACCCAGTTACAGCGGAAAACACACATTTCGTAGCTGTTGTAGTCCAATACCCAGATGTCTTGTATAACACCGAAATATGATTGTTGTACTGAGACAGGACTATGACCCACGACACCGACGTCATATAAGTTTTGATAAGCTTCAAGCTCTACACCACTGTTTTGATTCGTTGACTTCTGATCCTGACGTTCTGTGAAAAAGGTGAATCCGTTGACATCGTACCCCTCATAAGAAATTACATCCAGATTTGGTCCAAATGCAACTACTTTAATCAGTTCAGGCACATTCGTGGACTGATCGGACAACACTCTCTCTTTGAACCATCGGACAAATGTCCTATTCTGCTCATTTTGTAGTCTGACGTCACTCATGTTTGGATATTGTGCTCTTAAAACACACAAGTGTTCATCAAAGTATGGTTCAACATCTTCAAGATGACTTAGCACAACTAAATGAGCTTTGTTAAGAGTGTCTATGTCAATTCTTTTCAGTTTCCTTCCAACCGTGCCAACACCCTTCAATCTGCCCTCGTGTCTAGAACGTGGAAGTCCAATGGTATCGACACCTTCTAGGTAATTGGTGCAGAAGTCTACAACTTCCTCTGTGATAGTGCCCTCTATAATACTACCCTCTGGGTGACGACGGTTCTTCATTTTCTTCTTCAGGACACCCATGTACCTTTCGAACGGATACATGTAGCGAAGGTACAAAGGACCACACATCAGAATCTCTCTTACAAGATGCACGAGGAGATGTATCATTATGTCGAAGAACGATGGAGGA
This sequence comes from Limonium bicolor, assembly GCA_023374045.1. Taxonomy (NCBI): domain Eukaryota; kingdom Viridiplantae; phylum Streptophyta; class Magnoliopsida; order Caryophyllales; family Plumbaginaceae; genus Limonium; species Limonium bicolor. Next base: position 339,518,647 of record CM041779.1, read on the forward strand.
AAATACATCTCCAGCTGGCACATTGTCACAATAAGATCCTTTTGTAATTTAGACAGAGTGTCCACATCAAGAACCTTAGACGAAATGGATTTGAGGAAGACACTGACGTTTGTGATTGTGTGTCTGACAGCATCCGGCAAGATCCCACGTAGTGCAATTGGCAAAAATTCTTGAAGTAGGACATGATAATCGTGAGATTTCATTCCTACTAATTTGAAATCTGTCATGGACACTAGGTTTCTTATGTTTGAGGAGTAACCTGATGGCACCTTGATGTTGTAAAGGGTACTGCATAGACTATGTTTCTCTTCTTTAGACAGAGTGTGACAGGCAGGAGGCAAGAATGTGCGTTTTCCACGTTCTTGCGGGCCAAGCTCTGTGCGTATGCCCAACTCAATTAAATCTTTTCTTCCTTTCAAATGATCCTTTGTCTTTCCTTTTATGTTCAAAAGGGTGCTAGTGATACTTTCACCCACGTTCTTCTCGACATGCATCCCATCGATACAATGTCTAACCTCCAGATGCTGCCAGTACTGTAGTTCCCAAAATATTGATTTCTTTTTCCAGACACTTTTTTCACCACTTTTGGTTGGCGGCCCGAAGTTGTTCACAATATTATCCAACTTTTTGTAAATCTCTGTACCTGTCAAAGGCAGGCGCGCCATGCTGTGATCAGTTTTCCCATCGAACTCTTTCGCCATCTTTCGATACTTATGTCCTTTTGGAAGCATTTTTCGGTGGCCCATATACACGGTTTTCCCACTATGTTTCAAGCGAATGCTACAAGTGTTTTCACCACAAATCGGACACGCCAACGCCCCCTTGATTGAATAGCCTGAAAGATTACCATAGGCGGGGAAATCATTGATTGTGCAGTACAACATAGCACGCAAATTGAAGTCCTCTTTACTGAATGAGTCGTAAACCGTAGCCCCTTCATTCCACAAGAGTTGTAGATCCTCTATCAAAGGTTGTAGGAATACGTCAATTTTGTTGCCCGGTTGCTTTGGACCAGATATTAACAAAGACAACAAGATGTGTCTTGGTTTCATGCATAACCACGGCGGTAGATTGTAAATAACCAAAAGCACAGGCCAGGTACTGTGTATGCTACTCAAAGTACCGTAAGGGTTCATCCCATCCGTGCACAAGCCTAGCCTTAGGTTTCTCGGTTCGTTACCAAACTCAGGAAATTTTACGTCTATGTTTCTCCACTGTGGTGCATCAGCGGGATGTCTCAATCTGCCATCCTTTTTCCTGTGAACTGAATGCCACCGAAGATTCTCTGCGTCTTTCTCAATGGAGAACAAACGTCTGAACCTTGGAATGATGGGCAGGTACCACAATACCTTAGCTGGTGAACCTTTCTTACTACCGCTGATGTGAGTTTGTTGTTTCTTATACCGTGACGCTCCACATGCTGAACAGCTTTCAGCAAATTCATCCGATTTCCAAAACAGCATGCAACCATTTGGACAAGCATGAATTTTCTGGTACCCCATACCCATTGGGCACATCATTTTTTTGGCTGAGTACGTAGTCGTTGGTAAAACGTTGTCCACCGGAAGAACGTATTTCAATAGTTCCAGGAGGTCAGTGAAACTTACGTCGCTCCAGCCATGTTTCGCTTTCAAGTTGAATAGCTTGAGGACGACACTCAACTTGCTTAACTTTGTAGGGTCACACCCGGGGTACAACGGTGTTTTGGATGAATCCAACAAATTTTCATGCTTGTCTGGCGTGTTAGAGTAATGTCGTTCCACATCTTCAAGCATAGTCTCAATGTCATCATCCCAGAAATCTGGCACAACGTTCGCTGTAACGTCTTCTGGATCACCAGCAACTGTATCATCTCCAAGTTCTGTTTCTGTGTTTGCCTGACCATTATCCCCTTCGTCAGGCTTAATAACATCGAACGCACTCTGACCATGCCATCGGATTATGTCTTGGAAATCTTTTGTAAAACCGCGGCGGATCAGATGTTCCTTAATTGTTTCAACGCCGCGATATCTCAGATTGTTTTGGCAGTCGATACACGGACAAAATATGTATCCCTTGTCTGTAGGTTTCAGATTGTTCGCCAACACCGTGCATAACTTATCAACTCCTTCTAAAAACTTGTCGTCCAAATTTCCGCTGTAAATCCACGAACGTTCCATCTCCTTCTAGCTATTTATATGAAGGCAGCCATTTCATACCGTCACCCGTGGCAGAGTCTTTACACTTTTGTATCTTATCAACCTAAATCCATCCATGAGTATTAAATCCCACCGGTGAACGTGTTTTTAATATGTAATTTATTGAAAATTTCGGCAGCATCTCCCTACAGTTCTTCAAATGCACGATATTATGATATTAATCATAATATATGCATTCGAAGAACAATAAAGAGATACTGCTGAAATAATCAATAAAGTACAATTAAAAACACATTCACACCCTAGGTGTGAGATTTAACAATCATGGACAGTCCCGACAGGGACTGCCGAAGATATACCTCTATTAGGTATATCTTGGGCGGATAACTATGTTTGGTAGTTTGTCAAATATTATATGTATATATGTAAATCTTACCTCTGGTAGACGATTAGCCGATGCTAAGACGGTTGAGGTCGGAAGCCAAAATAAAGTCGTAGTCCTGATGCATAAATGAAAAACGACAACATTAGAATTCATCAAAAAATCAAGGTTAAATGCTAGCTAAACCGCGGAAAAAAATCGACAGCATCTCCCCTATATTTCTAACGTCTCCAAATCAGTTTTATCAAAGTCAAATTTGCACGCACCATCTAGAACTAGTAACATACATAAACTTATCTTATTCTACTATATATGAAGTTTATTTATGACCTTCTCTGCAGTACTTCAGATTGAAGGACTGAAACTAGTCATTCTAGAACCATTAAAATACCGAAACTCATCTTATTCTTTCTGGTGGTTATAACAATAGCATTGTTGATTCCTGTCACAGATTGTGAATCAAACAGAGAGCATCTGGCATAGCAGATTGAGCAGTTGAAAATGAGCTATTTTCAGGAATCGGTAATATACTTGAACTTACTTTCTTTCCTGTGGCAGTTTTAAGTAGTAGCATTTTTAAAACTACACTATTATTTATTAATTGTAATACTAAATGCTAAGAATAAATAAATACAGTTTACAGTTTGCTTTGCAAAATTACCGTTACTAAGCACCGAAGTGGGCAAGTAGTGTAGAAATCAGCCCACGAACTAGGTTGCAATTAACTGTGAATCTGGGCACAAATATATGAACAAGGTTAGAACATTTGCCATTACACTCTCAGGATTCGATAGAAACGAGGTTAGAACTTGCAATCGAAATGCATGTATATGAACAAAGTTAGAAAAAAACGACAATCAATCGATCGCATACCCAATACGCGATAGAGAGGTCGACGGTGAGACCAGTGGTAGATGGGTGGTGACCGGCGGCGATGGGAGTGACAAAGGTGGTGGGAGCGACGGCGGCGATGGCCGTTAGCAAGGTGACGGGAGAGAGGAGGCGATTTCAGTGAGGAAGATAGCGCGAAAGAAGAGTTACTGTAAGTACAGTGTGCAGAGTAAACGGGCAAATGTTGTAGTTAAAAGGACTTTAGATTACGGTTTACATGAAAACCGTAATGTAAAGTCACACTTTAAATGACGGTTCCTAAAGAACCGTAATCTAAAGTGTAACGAAATAAAAAAAATAGCGCGAAAATTATTTGGCCTATGCTGGGTTTCGAACTCAAGATCGATGGTGTTGACTCATGTACCCACGGCCATTAAGCCATGAGTCTTATTCGATCAAACATATGTAACACATTAATATAAAGTTATTTTTAATCTAAAATACACTGATAAACGACGTCGTTAACTATAATTAAGATTACGCGCGGCGTCGAAAAAATCAAATAACACGGGAAATATTTGGCGTCAGGTGAAAACGACGTCGTTGACCATCAGTCGGAGGTAGGCGCGCCTTTTTTAGGACGGACTTTAGCTGACGGTTATTAGTAAACCGTAATCTAAAGTCCGTTGACCGTAAAGCGCGCGTCAACACGGGACTTTAGATTACGGTTTCACTGATAACCGTCATCTAAAGTCCGTCCTAAAAAAGGCGCGCCTACCTCCGATCGATTATTGCTTACGGTTAATTCAATAAACGTCGTTAATTAACTCCGGCCTTCATATTAATTACGGTTTTTGTTAAAGCCGTGATTAAACCACCGTCATTAAAGGCTTCCGTTCCACCAGTGCTCACGGGTGTCTCCCCCGTTCTGTTCACAGGTGTCTCACTTGTCCTATTCATGAGTGATGTTTCCTCGTTCTATTCACATATTTGCTCTATTCTGCTTGTATGCATTGATCACTAGTGTCCCACCTCTGTTCATATTCTATTATGCTTCTGTCTGTTCTCTCTGCTTCTGTATTTGACAGACTATTATGTGCTTTCTGTCCTTTGAACACCTCTGTTTGTTTTGCTCTACTCCCGTCTATTCTGTCTGTTTTCAAACTTTGGCAGACTGTTGTGTGCTTTTTGTCTTCTGGAACCCTTTGATTTTCTAAGTGCTTTGCTTCTCTTTGCTCTGACTGTTTTTGGTTCATGATGGACTGCTGTGTGCTCTATCATGGACATCTTGGTTTTGAAAAGTGCCCTGCTTCATCGGCTCTCTCTCTGTGTTTGGTTTTGGATGGGCTTGTGTGCTTTCCATCTTTGTAAGCCTTTGGTTTTGGTATACTTCTGATTCTGGTTAAGCTTCGGTGTTGTTATTCTTCTGATTCAGTTAAGCTCCCACCTTCAGTTTACCTTCTGCTATTACGTATCTGTTTTGACCACCGCTTAGCTCCTTCTATTTTAGACTTCTGTCTATTTGAAAGACTTCTGCTTTGTCTCTTATTTTGCTCTAGCTAAGCGCTTTCGTATATGTATAAATATATGTATGTTCAGTATCTGTTTTAAGCATGCTCAGCTGATGTAACACCCCAACCACTAATACCCTAATCACGGTCTAATCGTCTCATTAACATAGCTAATCACAGCTGAATTACTCTCGACTACGGAGGGTGATACAATACCGTAAGCCTTCCATAGCTAACAGTCCTAACTAAATACTGTCCCGGTCTGATAAATAGAAATACCATACTTACATTAACATAATTTACAACGCTTGATTACTGAGTACTAAGAGTATACATTACAACATGATCTCTCAAGTCTCACAAAAGAATATGAGTTTAACATTCCACTCGCCTTTTCAAGTATCTACTCTCAAAATACAACGGGTGTACCACATAGTAGACCGACTACTCTAGGGCTACAAGCCCTTGTACAACTCGGTACACCACTACTTACTACCAACTAGCAAAAGTATGACACCCTGTTTCACCTTGACCAATCAACCGTCTCGGGTACCTGTAAGATTAGAAAAACATCACCCCAAGGGGCTCAGCTAAAGCTGCATATGGTAATCGCATACCCCGCGTGCTAACGGGGGTACGCCGACCACTTGGTCGTATACATGGAGTTCATTGACATATGAGCAAGCAAGCAAATATAAATAGCAGTAGAACCATGTAGAAACAACACCCACACATAGAGCACATCACAGTAACGGAAATAACACCAGAAGTCCACACACATTGGTCATGGAGGCCTTGAGATTCTCTCCTCAAGTTCTAGCCTCTTCACATGTTAGCCAATTTCCCATCCGGTTTAGACGGATGTTCTTAATTCTTAGCTCATGATCATTTGTCTCGCACAAGGCATGAACCACACTTAACCAAAATTTACCTCTTGAAACAACTTACAGTTAAGTCGGGTGACCTCCGGGCAGAGATAAGGCATGCTCACCATAACTCACCACCGGGCTTTAGGTTTGGCTTACTTCCCCGGGTTGCGACCTTGCGGTTCGGAACCATGGTGGGAAGGTTAGGCCAGAACTCGGTAAGCAAACTCTCTTGCTCCCTCATTCTCACACGTGGCCGAAGCTATATCTGTCTCCTCTCAATATCAGTTACCCATTCTTAAGTTAGGTAAATCAATGATAAGTGTGAAACATATAGGCTTTTTAGGGTTTAAACACCTTATAATTTGTAACAATTCAGGCAATGTTTCCCACTTATTATGTGTTTTTCCTAAGATTGATGTTTTGATAAGAACTGATGTATTTTATATGCTAAATATAGGAAAAACCCAGGAAATGAAGATTTTACATCATAAGGATTATAGCACAACAAACCGGGAAAAAAATCAGGAGAAGAGACACAAAAATTGGTCACGTCTGGGTCATTTTGGCCGGACGCAAATCCGGACGTCTAATGTCCGGATCCGGACACGAACCGGACGTGACCTAAAAATCCAGATCCGAGAGTTCTCTGTCTTGTCCAGATTCGGACAGTGATCCGGACATATTCCGAGTTTCAGATCTAGAGGTTCTGTGTCACGTCCGGATCCGGACACAGATCCGGACGTCACACAGAGATGAAAAATAAAAATGCAATCGCCCTGATAATCGGGCTTTCGGCGCAATTATCAGCCGAAAGCAAGTTAAGCCCATCCTCAACATTAATTAAACACGCACCCATACTCAATATCTTATGCCTATGTCCATGCTCGTACCTAACTATCACTAACCTTTGTTTCATTTCTAAACCTATATAAACCCAGCTCCTGTTTCATTTCAATTCGTCCCAGACTTGCGAGTCTAACCCCTTCTCTCCCTCTCTACATATCCTCTCATCCACGATAATCCCTCATCTTCATTCATAAATCTCCTCCGTAACTCTTCACCCTCAACCACAAACCGAAAACTGCTCACAGGCTTCATTTACCCACGTCCGGACTGACGTCCAGATCCGGACACAACCAGGACAAGGCGTCCGGATCTGCGTCCGACCCAAGATAACCGGACGTGACACAGACGAGTGTGGACATTGCAGAATCGGCGACTGCTTCTAAAATCAGTTTTTCTGCTAAATCCCTCTATCCTTATGCTGTTTATATTGAGCATTGTTATTTTTTCTATGGCTGAGTAGTCGTTTTTAATTTCGGTTTACTATGTATCTCTAGAATAATTATTTCTGAACCTTTGTGATTTTCTGTAGTACAATAGAATAAAGTTCTTTTCCCTTATGAATTCCTAGACTTGTTAATCTGATCAATTAAATGAGTTTATCAGTTTTGTTAGCTTATAAGTGAGAACTGCGGCTATCAATTGACTACAGGGAAAGAACCAGTTAGTATAGAGATGGTAATTCCTCTAAACACTAGCTGACCATTAATCTAGACTACACTAAAGCAATTAGTAAACAGTGGATTCATAACGAGAGTTAGGATTCGGTCTTTGCTAATTAGAATTCGTGGAACGGGAGACCGAATACGAGTTATCCTTATTCTAGGGTTTTATTAGAATACTGTAGAAATCACTTAGGGGAAGAAATTACAAATCTAGAGAGAAGTAGTAAACCGGAATTTCCTTTATCAAACAAAACCAAAACAATCATTTACCTGTTATTTATTGCTTAGCGAACTCTTTTACAACATTCACCTTCACACACAAAAACCCCCAATTTCCTGTTATAGTTTTTCTTGTTTTGTGTGTAAGTAGAAATTAAACTAGCCACTGCCTCCTTGGATTCTATACTCAGGGAATACTCCGAGATTTAAACTTGCTATAATCGACCGGTACACTTGCCGTTAGGTTAAACCCCCAACAACAATTTACCGTTAGGTTTTACCCCAACAAGTTTTTGGCGCCGTTGCCGGGGAGGCACGGTTGCTTAGTTTAATTTTTATATTGGTATTATCCCATTTAATTTTGTTTTGTTTTTGATTTTTAGTCTAGTTTATTTTTGTTTTGTTTTATTTTATTTTATTTTGTTCATTTTTCTTAGCTTTGTGCAATTTGTTTCTTATTATTTGTTCTAGTTTATTTTGGTTTTACCCGATTGAGTTTACTTTTACAACTACATTACTGTCAGTTATCTGATTTTGTTTATGGTTTAAAACTCATTCTTACGGAAATCCTGATTTGAGCTAGAACATGAGATATAACGACTTACAAGAAGAGGTCGTCAGGGATTGGTACTGGAGCCTACAGTTGAACCCGAGGTGTTTCTCAAGGACTCACCAGGGGATACCTTTGTTTCCGAAGAAGAGTATCTTATGGACGGTATCAGCAGAGAAAGAAGGATGAACGACTACACTCGTCCGAACGTGGAGGGACTCACATCACCAATAGTAATCCCTGCACTACCGGAAGGGGTAGAATGGCAATTCAAGACTCATTATGTCACGATGGTCCTGAATGCTCCACAGTTCAGTGGAGTAGTCACTGAAGATCCAAATGTTCACCTTACATCCTTCATGCGATTGGTTGGAGCATGCTCAACACCAGCTTCTCAGGAGGTAGCCAGGCTAACTTTGTTTCCTTTTTCACTCAGGGACAGGGCTGCAGAGTGGTTGAACTCCCTATCTCCAAACAGTATCACTTCCTGGAGCGAACTAGCAAATGCGTTCCTAGCAAAATACTTTCCACCGTTCTGAATGCTGGCAATGAGAGGTGAGATCACGAACTTCAAACAATATAGCGGTGAAACTATTTCTGAAGCTTGGGAGCGATTCAAAGGAATTGTAAGAAGAGTACCACATCATGGCCTGGGAGAAGAAGTTGTATTGCAGTCACTTTACAAAGATCTAGACCCCCAGAGCCGTCTATTAGTTGATACCTGTGCAGGAGGAAGTCTTATGGAGCTTCCAATCACCAGGATAAAGGATTTGTTGGAAACTCTTTCCAATTCAGCTAACCAATGGGGAGGTGCTAGAGCTGCTACTGAGATCTTTCCAAAGAAAAATGCAGGAATTTATGAGGTAGACTCGAATACCCTCTTAGCGGCTAAGATGGATAGCATTCTAAGCAGTTCGAGAAGATGTGCACACTGATGAACCCAAAATCAAACGCATCAGCTATCACTGATTCATTCCCTCAATGTGAGTATTGTGGTAGAAGTTCTAACATGTGCCAGTGTGTTCCACCGCAAGAAGAGGTAGCAAACTATGTTGGTAACAGACCGGGTAATTATTTCAGAAATCAAAGCAACCCGGGCTACCATTCTCAGCAGCAGAATCGTTACCAAGCTGGCGGTAACAACAATTACAACCAAAGACCTCAGCAGCAATATAATTCCCCTTATCAGAAGCAGCCACTACAGAATCAGCAAGTACAGAATACAGGTGTTGGTGCGTCCTCTAGTATGGATGAAGTTCTGGCCAGAATGAATGATTTCATCACTGTCAACACCAAGAAATTTAATGAGCTAGAAGCTTTCAATCAAGAACAGAGGACCTTCAACAATGATCAAAGAACATTCAATAGGAACATCGAGACTCAGCTATCCCAGATATCGCAGCAGTTGGCTCAGCGTCCTTTGGGTTCTTTGCCCAGTCAGTCAGAGCATACACAGCTTGATCCAGTAATCCCTGAAGCTGAGCCCCCTCTTCCTAATGTTGAGCGAAATGAAGACACCACACCAGCAGGTTCTCAGGATGAACCAGTTGAAGAGGAGGTGGCAATTAGCAAGACTCCTAAGATTTCCCCACCCCCACGCCGCGCAGTTGATGAAGCGTCGGTTCCTTTTCCAAACCCGATGAAAAGAGACTTGGATGAGCAGTTTGGTAAGTTCTTAAGTATTTTTAAGAAACTAACCATTAACATTCTTTTTTCTGAAGCGTTGAAACAGATGCCGATATATGCGAAGTTCATGAAGGACATCCTGTCCAATAGACGGTCCTTAGTGGAGAAGGACACTGTGCAGCTTACTGAGAGCGTTTCAGCCGTCCTTTCGAAAAAGCTTCCGCCTAAGCTTGATGATCCAGGTACTCCGGTCATACCTTGCGCGATAGGTAATGTGAACTGTGGTAAGGGTTTATGTGACTTAGGTGCGAGTATTAATTTAATGCCCTTATCAATGTATTTGAAGCTTGGTTTAGGAGAATGTGAACCTACCCGAATTACTTTGCAATTAGCTGATAGGTCAATCATCCTACCTAAGGGGTGGTAAGGGATTTAATTTTTCAGTTGGTACTTTTGCTTTCCCTGCTGACTTTGTTATTTTAGACATGGAGGAGGACAAGGTAGTACCGCTTATCTTAGGTCAACCATTCATGCGTACAACAAGGACCTTCATTGATGTTGAAGGAGGGAAATTATACTTCAGTTACATGATGAACAGCTTGTATTTGATATGACCAAGGCTACTACCCACCCTTCTGATGTTCATGCTTGTTTCAGTTTAGATTGTATTGATACTTTAATGCAGGACTATTCTTACAGCCCCACGGAGTTGGATGCATTGGAGAAGTGCTTGGTAGAATCCATAGAAATAGTTCATGATGATTCTGAGGTGTCTGCTGCAGCATTTCAGCTTGCTGCTGGGAGACCATATAGGAAAACTACAGAATCGAAGAGGAACCGCTAGACCGAGTTCCAAAGACACTAGCTCCTTCTATGGGATCACCTCCTTCTCTTGAAATTAACCCTCTTCCTAGTCACCTTAAATATGCTTTCTTAGTTCCTCCATCTGATTTACCTGTCATTATTTCTAATAGCTTAACCAATGAACAGGAGGAAGCTTTGTTGCAGGTTCTAAAAAGAAACAAAGAGGCACTAGGGTGGTCCATTGCTGATATAAAAGGCATTGCCCCTACGTTCTGCACTCACCGCATTTACCTTAGGAGGATGACAAACCATCGAGACAGCCTCAACGAAGACTGAACCCGCACAAGAAAGAGGTGGTTAAGAAGGAGGTTATCAAGCTCTTGGATGCAGGTATCATCTACCCAATTTCTGACAGTGAATGGGTAAGTCCTACACAGGTCGTACCTAAGAAAGGAGGTTTAACTGTGGTGCCTAATGATAAAGGTGAATTCCTTCCTCATCGTACTATTACCGGGCATAGAGTTTGCATTGATTATAGGAAATTAAATGCCGCCACTAGGAAGGACCATTTTCCCCTTCCTTTTATTGACCAGATGCTGGAGTGGCTTGCAGGACAAGAATATTACTGTTTCTTAGATGGTTACTCCGGTTATTTTCAGATTCCAATTGCTAAGGAAGACCAAGAGAAAACCACTTTTACATGTCCGTATGGTACTTATGCTTATCGACGCATGCCCTTGGTTTGTGTAATGCACCAGCTACATTTCAAAGATGCATGACTGCTATCTTTGCTGATTTTATTGAGAAATGCATCGAAATCTTTATGGATGATTTTTTCTGTCTTTGGACCTACTTTTGATTCATGTTTGCGAGACTTGGATTTAATCTTAGCCAGATGCAAGGAAACTAACTTGGTGCTCAATTGGGAGAAGTGCCACTTTATGGTGCAGGAAGGCATCGTGCTCGGACATAAGATTTCTAAGAAAGGGATCGAGGTAGACAAATCAAAGATTGAAGTAATAGAGCAGTTGCCTCCACCATCATCGGTAAAAGATGTCCGGAGTTTTCTTGGTCACGCAGGTTTTTATAGGCGTTTTGTTAAGGATTTCTCCAAGATCTCTAAGCCTCTTTGTGATTTGTTAATTAAGGATGCTAAATTTGAGTTTACAAAAGAGTGCTTAGATGCTTTTAATTTGCTCAAGGCTAAATTGGTTTCTGCACCTATTATTGTTGCTCCTGATTGGTCATTACCTTTGAGATAATGTGTGATGCTAGTGATTACGCATTAGGAGCAGCTTTGGGTCAGAGGCATGGCAAGGTGTTCAGGATAGTCTACTATGCTAGTAAGACTATGAATGAGGCACAAAAGAACTACGAAACAACGGAGAAGGAGCTACTGGCAATTGTTCGACCATACATTATTGGCAGCAAAGTCATTGTGCATACTGACCATTCCGCTCTCAGGTATCTCTTTGGCAAGGTTGATGCTAAACCTCATTTGATCAGATGGATTTTACTTCTGCAGGAATTCAACATTGAGATTAAGGACAGACCTGGAGTGCAGAACGGAGTGGCAGATCACTTATCCCGTATGGAAGTTCCAGATGATGGCAGGCCGATTAACGAATATTTTCCTGATGAGTTTGTCTACATGATCAGTCGTTCTACAGACCCTTGGTATGCTGATATTGTGAACTTCCTAGCTAAGGGTATCATCCCCCCAGAATTGACATATCAACAGAAGAAGAAGTTTTCTCCAAGGTCAAGCATTACCTTTGGGACGAACCGTTTCTATTCAAGGTGTGTGCAGATGGTATGATTCGTCGGTGCGTTTCTGAGGAGGAAGCTAGAGACATCCTGTTACATTGTCACTCTAGAGAAGCAGGAGGTCATTTTGGTCCGGCTAGGACAGCAGCTAAGGTATTGGAGGCAGGTTTCTTTTGGAAAACACTACATAAAGACTGCCATGCATTTGTGTCCACATGTGATAGCTGTCAGCGCCAGGGTAACCTTTCACGTAAGCTTGAGATGCCTTTAAATTACATCTTGGAGGTCGAGCCATTTGATTTATGGGGGATTGACTTCATGGGGCCATTTCCTTCTTCACATTCGAACCTCTATATTTTGGTAGTTGTAGATTACGTGACTAAATGGGCTGAAGCAGTGGCTGTGCCTACTAATGATGCAAAGGTTGTGTTGAGATTTTTGAAGAAAAATATTTTCACTAGGTTTGGGGTACCACGGGCAATCATAAGTGATGGAGGATCTCACTTTTGTAACAAGCAGTTTGAAACCCTGTTGCAAAAGTATGGAGTGAGACATAAGGTATCCTTACCCTATCATCCACAGACCAATGGGCAGGCTGAGGTGACTAATAGGGAGATTAAGTGGATTCTACAAAAATCTGTTAGTTCATCCCGTAAGGACTGGTCTATGAAATTGGATGATGCCTTGTGGGCTTACCGGACAGCTTATAAGACACCTTTGGGAATGTCTCCTTACAAGTTGGCTTTTGGAAAGGCGTGTCATCTTCCGGTAGAATTGGAACATAAATCTTTGTAGGCACTTAAAGTTCTGAATTGTGATCTTCAGAAGGCCGGTGAGGAAAGGAAACTACAGCTGTGTGAACTGGATGAATTCAGAGAAGAGGCCTATGAAAATGCCAAGATGTACAAGGAACGGACTAAGAGATGGCATGATAATTGCTTGTGAAACGAGAGTTTCAAATTGGTGACCGAGTGCTAATGTTCAATTCAAGACTGAAACTATTTCCGGAAAGCTGAAATCTCGCTGGTCCGGTCCATTCACAGTTACAGATGTTTCCGGAGTCATTGGTGTGGTCAACGAGAAAGGGGAAGCATTCAAGGTTAATGGATCACAGCTGAAGTTGTACCAAGGGAGCGATGTTGATATGATTCATTCAACACTTAGGCTCCGGGATCCTAACTCTTCAAACTGATGCACCAAGGTCTAGCCAAAGACCGAAAAGACGGGCAGCTTGGTGGGAGGCAACCCACCAATAAAAAAAAATCTCCTCCCTACTTTCTTTTTACACTTTCCTATTACTTGATATAATTTCTTTTAATCGAATGAGAATTTTTACTATTTTATTGCACGAGCCCCGACTCCCCTATTTCAATAAATAACTCTGCCTGGTTCCACTTGAGTTCTTCTGGTTTTGCAGATTTAATCTTTAAGGTACTTCATTCTAATGCTAAACTGAACTCAAGTGTGAGGAAGTATCATGGCAGTGTTCATCACGGATCAGGGAGTCCTTTAACACTCTTGATATTTTAATTCTACATTTCTTGTGTTTGTTTTATGTTTGTTTGATTATTTTTTGGTAATGTTTCCTTTTAAAATTTTAATTTAAGTAAATGAGGTGTTTTAGATTAATGGTTTTTATTTAATTTAATATATAAAAAAGGAGTATTACAACGCGTCCGGCTAAACCCAGCCGGACACACAACCGGACTCACAAATCTAAACACGTCCGGATCCGGACGTCTAATCCGGACGTCACTAAAACAGACGCGGGGCGCGATTTTCTTTTCTTCTTTTTTCTTCTTCTTTCTTCTTTTTCTTTCTTTTCTTCGTTCTTTCTTCTTCCTCTTGACGAACTCAAAACCCAGAACTGCAACACATCCACACTCCCTCCTCCATTCTCGCCCACCACCAGAACACCACCACCGTTGCGCCCTGCCACTCCGCCACCGCGACGCTCTCACGCAAACACCACCACCATCCCGTCGCCGCATTTCCTCCCCCTCTCGAATTCGCAACCAACCCAACCCGAACTGCAACAGGTTTCTTAATTTTACAATTTCAAATTTGAATTATGGTACATTAGGTTGCTTTTGGGTAGTTTTTACTGTCAATCTGTTTTTGAAATGTGCATGCGTGAGGTTTGTTGTGAACCATGGTAATTTCCGCGTATATCTGTGGAGTTATCGACGCGGCAGTTCACGGCGCAATTATTTTTTAGGGTTACAGTGCGTCCGGATCTGCGTCCGGCTAAGTTGACCCGGATGTGGATCCGGACATGTTGAAATTTTCCAATTTTCTGCAATTGATTTCTAGGTTTATGTGGTACTGTTTAATGCTATTGTTTGCTACGTTTGGCTGTTTTAATGCATTGGTAATTGTAGATTAACTGTGTGCAAGAATGTGTTCAAATAGAACTTACTGCTCGATTGGTTTCGGGTATTTGTGTGCCTGTTGCTATTCCTTTACTGTTTTCTTGCTTTTTAGATTTCTTACTGCTTTTGGGTTATCGTTTAGATGGCTCGCACTAGAGGAGGTGCTACACGCACCGGTTCTTCTTCGAGGAACCCACGCCCCGACGACCAGTCTGAGCCAGCCGCTGCCCCACTACGCGATGATGGTTTCCGATCAGCTGCCACTCGGGCTTGGTATGATCAGGGCGGGGCCTTCGTCATTGAGAGGCGCATCAGCGACGAGGCATCAGCTGCCGCCGGGATCACAGACTTATTTGAGGGTATTGGCGCCAGCAGCATCTTGCGCATGGGCGTGCGTGTTTTCTCTCCAGAGCTGGTGCGAGAATTCTACGACAATTCTGTGGCGTCAGACACGACACACAACATTACCTCCTCCTACGTACGCCAGTTCCAGGTGGAGGTAACCCCTGACACTTTTGCTCTTCTCTTACGCCTCCCCGGACAACACGGACGCACATTTAGATTTTTCAGAGGATTCACTTAGGCAGAGTAAGTCTAGGTGGTTACAAGAGGTCGAGAGTACTACTCGCCGACGGGGTGAGGAAAATAAGACTGTGCTCCCCTATGCTATCCTCCCCTCCCTTCCCCAGAGGACCCTGGCAGAGATCCTCAGTCATCAGATCCGGCCTCATGCCGGAAATGATGCTTCTGACGAGGATTGTGTACTCCTAGACTACCTCCTGGCCTCACCACATCCACCAGCTCAGCAGCTCTCGCTCCCTTTCGTGATGTTTAGGCAGCTGCATAAGGTGGTGACCTATCTGTGGACGAAGAAGAAGAAGAAGATCACCCCTATCTTTCCCATTTTCATCCAGCATCTTCTTGTCTCTACCCTCCCGGGGAGATCTTCACTGATATGGTGGTGAGGGAGGGTGAGACACCCATCTCCCTTGGGACCTTCAGGAGATGGGGCTTCTTACGCCTCGATGACGACAGCTGGGTGAAGGGCAGCTCGGGCCTAGGATCCACAGGTACCTCTGCGAGCTCCAGCTCTACTCCGGCGGCCACTGCTACCATGGCACCCCCCATACCCCCAGTGATGAGCATCCCGCCAGAGATGCAGACCCTGATGGACTCCCTCCTCCAGCAGCAGCAGAGGATGGAGCAGCGCTTCGGGGGTATGGAGCAGCAGTTTGGGGATGTCCAGCAGCGTCAGGCACGCCTGGAGGGACACATAGATGACATCCGCCAGACACAGAGCACCTCCAAGCAGAGCAGACTTCTATCTGCGACACACAGACTACGCTCGCAGAGCGCTTGGAGCGCAGTGATGCTTTGCAGAGAGAGACAGCCGCTCATCAGGCCCAGACTACCCAGATCTTACAGATGCTCATGGCCCAGATAGGCGCGAGACCACCACCACCACCGCCTCAGTGACCGCCATCCTATCTTTACCGCTTTCTTTTATTTTATTTTTATTTATTTTTCTGTACTTTTTTTTTCTATTTTTCTGAATTGCTTTACTTTTGTTTCTGTTCAAACTAACGGTGCAACACGAGAATGACAGGTGAAGTGATGGTGTTTATATTTGGAAGTGATTAAATTTTGAATTGCTAAATTTCTTGTTTCTCTGAGCAGTACAGCATTCGTCACTGATTTATTTACATATCCCATCTACTGCGAAACGAATGGCTATAAATACAGGAACTGGAACTACACTACTTTTGAACGTCTAGTAAGCTTGCATTCTGGGAGTATTCTTTCTTTCACATTACTCATACACTTCAAATATTCCCTGTTGTTCAAGTTAATGCACTTCATTCTGTGGTCGTACTTGCCAGTGGAAAATTAGCAACTTTTACTCTGCACAACGCGCATAATGTCTGTGACTCATGAGGAATATCTCGACCCCTGCAAAACTTCAAGTGTGAGGAAGAACATCTTCCTCAATCTATAAACACCAGGGGAGTCTCAGATCCTAATTTAACTTATTAATGTTCCACCTTTGTTGCGTTACGGGCTAATTATTGCATATGCATCTATTATGAGTATAGCATGTTTTGAAAGCTCTTTTCACTACTTTTCTCTATGACCAATGAGGGCATTGCTCCTCTTAAGTGTGAGGAAGGAAAGACTTTTCCCTGAAAACATGCTAATTGTTCTTTAATGCCACGCTTGCTTTTTGCTGCTCTAATGCCTGTGCACACCGAGTGAAATTAAACCAAGTGAAAACCGTAGGAATCTTTTTGCTTGATGAGGTTTGTATAAATAATTTTATGTAAAAATACTCCTTTTTCACTAAAATATGGTAGATTGGCTAGTTTTGGAAACCAGATTATTTTAGCTTGGGATCTTGGAAATGAAGTGAATGTTTGGAATGAAAAGGATAAGGCAAGGTACTCCACTGATCAAAAACAATTTCCTAACAATAGCAGGCCTCGTCTATCCGGTTATTAAGTCTTAAGGGTGCCTTAACACCTATCTACCTAAGGTCTCGGGATCTGGGATAGTTGGCCCAACACCGTTACAAGGATAGAGAGAAAGTCTGGGTTACGGAATAACTCTGCAATTCACAATTATTCGTTTGTTTTGTATATAGTTCTTGGAAGAAGAATGTTTTTGCATGTGAAAGAAAAATTAATTGCAGTTTAATTTTTGTTTTTGATCACCAGTACGTGGGTTGAAAGGTATTGCGGAATAAGGCATTACTTCACACCCCTTGTCATCCAAAGGTTAGAGGAATGAAAATTGGTGGAAAGTCCCAAGCTAAGTTAACTTGTTTTCTACAATCTAGTTTCTCTATGCTTTTACAAAATTCTTCTTGCTTCACTGTTTGTGAAAACCTACCTCTAGAGAGCAAGATTAATTCTTTCATTTATCACTTTGTTTGATTTCGCCCTGCACTTGTTTATATTTGAGATTATTTGACGGTTTTAGAGATATTCTTATTCTTTATTTGCTTGAGGACAAGCAAAAGCTTAAGTGTGAGGAAGTTGATAAGTGTGAAACATATAGGCTTTTTAGGGTTTAAACACCTTATAATTTGTAACAATTCAGGCAATGTTTCCCACTTATTATGTGTTTTTCCTAAGATTGATGTTTTGATAAGAACTGATGTATTTTAAATGCTAAATATAGGAAAAACCCAGGAAATGAAGATTTTACATCATAAGGATTACAGCACAACAAACCGGGAACAAATCAGGAGAAGAGACACAAAAATTGGTCACGTCCGGGTCAACTTAGCCGGACGCAAATCCGGACGTCTAATGTCCGGATCCGGACACGAACCGGACGTGACCTAAAAATCCAGATCCGAGAGTTCTCTGTCTTGTCCGGATCCGGACAGCGATCCTGACATATTCCGAGTTTCAGATCTATAGGTTATGTGTCACGTCCGGATCCGGACACAGATCTGGACGTCACACAGAGATGAAAAATAAAAATGCAATCGCGCTGATAATCGGGCTTTCGGCGCAATTATCAGCCGAAAGCAAGTTAAGCCCATCCTCAACATTAATTAAACACGCACCCATACTCAATATCTTATGCCTATGTCCATGCTCGTACCTAACTATCACTAACCTTTGTTTCATTTCTAAACCTATATAAACCCAGCTCCTGTTTCATTTCAATTCGTCCCAGACTTGCGAGTCTAACCCCTTCTCTCCTCTCTACATATCCTCTCATCCACGATAATCCCTCATCTCCATTCATAAATCTCCTCCGTAACTCTTCACCCTCAACCACAGACAGAAAACTGCTCACGGGCTTCATTTACCCACGTCCGGACTGACATCCGGATCCGGACACAACCAGGACAAGGCGTCCGGATCTGCGTCCGACCCAAGATAGCCGGACGTGACACAGACGAGTGTGGACATTGCAGAATCGGTGACGGCTTCTAAAATCAGTTTTTCTGCTAAATCCCTCTATCCTTATGCTGTTTATATTGAGCATTGTTATTTTGTCTATGGCTGAGTAGTCATTTTTAATTTCGGTTTACTATGTATCTCTAGAATAATTATTTCTTAACCTTTATGATTTTCTGCAGTACAATAGAATAAAGTTCTTTTCCCTTATGAATTCCTAGACTTGTTAATCTGATCAATTAAATGAGTTTATCAGTTTTGTTAGCTTATAAGTGAGAACTGCGGCTATCAATTGACTACAGGGAAATAACCAGTTAGTGTAGAGATGGTAATTCCTCTAAACACTAGCTGACCATTAATCTAGACTACACTTAAAGCAATTAGTAAACAGTGGATTCATAACGAGAGTTAGGATTCGGTCTTTGCTAATTAGAATTCGTGGAACGGGAGACCGAATACGAGTTATCCTTATTCTAGGGTTTTATTCAGAATACTGTAGAAATCACTTAGGGGAAGAAATTACAAATCTAGAGAGAAGTAGTAAACCGGAATTTCCTTTATCAAACAAAACCAAAACAATCATTTACCTGTTATTTATTGCTTAGCGAACTCTTTTACAACATTCACCTTCACACACAAAAACCCTAAATTTCCTGTTATTTATAATTTTTCTTGTTTTGTGTGTAAGTAGAAATTAAATTAGCCATTGCCTCCTTGGATTCGATACTCAGGGAATACTCCGAGATTTAAACTTGCTATAATCGACCGGTACACTTGTCGTTAGGTTAAACCCCCAACAACAATTTACCGTTAGGTTTTACCCCAACAGTCAGAAGGTTAGAGTGTTAGAGAGAACGCCTCAACACACAAGATTTATCTCCATTCAAACATTTCATGAATTATACAAACTTGCCTTGCAAGGCATAGTTCAATCAAGTGCAAAGACAAGCACATTATAAGGAATCACAGTAAGTCATATTCATGCATTTTATCTTGATTAGGTGGTTGCAAGTAAGCAAGCAAACACACAAACCGGGGTAACCGGGTTAGAATACAGGGCATGAGAAAACCATACCGTTCACCGTCGTTGTTCGGTTCGCTAACTATCTCTCGGAGTCCAACTAATCGAATCCTATAACATACATTAGGTCGGGAGGTTAATTATCCATAACTAACTTGACCCGTTACTTCTCTAACGTTTACTCGCACTTTACTTACTCGGTCATTGTAGTACAAACTTAATTCATACAAGTTCTTACTTCTCATTTCCTCTTAATATTTCTGTAACACCCCTATTTAACGTATTTACAGCGGAATTAGAATACTAAGGCGATTACAGACCATCGGGTTCCAAACACCCGGTACCAACCTCACCAATTACAACCATTACAATTATCTAAGTTACGGTCTGAACTCAAGAAAACAACGTAAACAAAACTAAACGTAAAACAAAATAACTCTCCATAATTCCTAATTCCCATCCCAAACACTCATGCTCTTCGTGGCCACCTGTATAAATAATTCGTACCTGCAAGATGAAACCAAGCAGCCCACCCCGGGAGGGGTGAGTCAGTTCCCTGGAATGGAACTGGTACAATTCTCCAAAA
Organism: Limonium bicolor; assembly: GCA_023374045.1. Classification (NCBI taxonomy): domain Eukaryota; kingdom Viridiplantae; phylum Streptophyta; class Magnoliopsida; order Caryophyllales; family Plumbaginaceae; genus Limonium; species Limonium bicolor. The sequence continues at coordinate 339,538,742 of CM041779.1, forward strand.
CAATCTTTAAAACATAACTCTTCAAAATAAACAGTAACTTGAAATTAAACTCTTGAAAGTAAAACAGGGAAACAAGGCACTTTAAAATCACCAAGCCAAAGATAACAAGTTAAGGATAAAGATAAATAATAGAAAGGTAAAGTTAGACAATCCAAAAACCACACCATGAGTTAGTGAACATCCAATGCTCAAGTTAGAACCAATTCCAGTTAGGAGTAGAAAGACCCAAGTAGTCACAAGGACTAGGAATGGAAAGATAGATATCCAAGAACCAACAACTCAAGAGTGGAATAAAACCAATTGGGAGAGATGGCCCCCACCGCCAAGTACGTCCTTTTAGGACAGGGGATATACAGCCCCTCATTGTTTCTACGTCCCTTTTGGGACAGGGGATATACAGCCCCTCACTGTTTACTACGTCCCTTTTGGGACAGGGGATATACAGCCCCTCACTGTTGCCATTGAAGCACGCACGTCACAACAAAAGACTCAGCTCATGGATGAAACAATATCCAGAGTCAAAAGAAGAATTACCAAGATTGTCCTTTTCCATACTTCCACTAGATCACTAACTACGCTAGAGCAATACAAAACACTCAGTCCTACAGAGTGTAGACACCAAAAATTCTCACCCCATAAAGCAAATTCCGAAATAATAAGAGGGGTCGTTGCCTTTCTTTTTTCAAAAACATATTAGCGTGCGTGCTAAGACGAAACCATCATTTTATAATCTTTTTCAAAGCATTTCAGAAAAACACAATTCTTCGAAAATGAATTTCCATCGACAGTCCAGTTTCAAGGTCGTCCCTTTTTATTTATTCACTTATTTTACTATCTTATTTTGTTTTGTTTATATTCTATTTATTTATTTTTATTTTATTCATCTATACACATTTTCTTATATTTTATTTTATTCTACTATTAACATTGGTATTTTTATTATCATTGCAGTTCACTTCTATTTAGACACTTTTATTTTCATCTTACGAACCCAATCCACACTTAGTTGAACTCCGATCTAACCCAGACCTTTTCCAGCCCCTAGTACTGGACCTACCAAGCCCAAACAAAAACACAAAGCCCACTCATAAACCCTAGAACCCACCCCTTTCTCATAACAACAAGAAAACCCTACGGTAAAAGGGGGATTCCATGGGGCATTCCCGTATGATTCTCTTCACAGGTAGCCGCCTCATTTTTTCTTCTCCCTGGTGAGTCTTGACCCTCACTCCCATCGATCTCTCTCAGGGCAAGACCCTGAAAGCTTTTCTCTTCATCAAAAACTGTACCCGTCTCTCTTCATTTCTTTCTGCGCCATTGTTTCTGCTCTTGAGAGCTCAAAAACAACAAGAATAACCTGAACCAGAGAAGGAATCGGCACCATTCCATCATCAATCCTCAACCTGCTCTCTCCTCACTACCATAGATCTCCACCACTAAACCCAAACACGATTCGAGTTTGTTTCTCTCCAGATCAGTCGCATCGTTCATTTTCTCATATCCCCGCTGGATTCCTCGTCGAAAATCCCTAACCAGAGCCTCCACTACCCGCCTCGCTGCCGGACTTGCCAAGCGTTAGCTTCAGAAAACTCTAACCCAACACCCCTCAACCTGAAGAAAACGACAGCACCTGCTACTACTCTCCACTCGAAACTCATCTGACCACCACTCCACCGCTTCAACTCTCGATTTCTTACTCTGATTCGTTGTTTATTTGGATGGCTACGATCGATCATTCCTCTTTCTCCCTTTATCTCTCTGGATACTCTCGGTCCCCTTTTTGATCTTCGAAACTTCTCTTGAAGTAAACCAGAAATCCTGTCCTCTCTCGGGTTTGGGATGTGCCATGTTCGAATTTTCTCCCGATCCGATGACCGATTTTCGTCGCCCCCCTCTGCCGGCCTTGAGGGTGTGAGTGACAAATGACTTATTCGAGGCTAGAACCAGACATTTGCTGGCATATGAATGCGGTTTCACCTCAATTCGAAGCTCTCCTTACCTTTCTTTCCGTTCCCATACAGAGCTGGATTAATCACAGATACCTTGGTAATATCGTTCATGTCTCCTCTCTATTTTATGTGGGGACTCAGTTTTTTGGAACTTGGATGTTTTTTATTTCCCAGATTTGTCGTTACTATATGATTACGCCCATTTTGTTCGCATATCTGTTGATCCAGTCGCGAATCAATGTTGTTGACAGTCCTAATTCTTCGATTTTGCTTGTTGATCTGGTCTGAGCTGACCCGCTGTTATTCGTTGACGGTTTGATAAATTCATTGGTGGAGCTTCTGTGAGTTTAACCCTGTATGCTTGTTGATTCGGTGATTAATAGGGTTCACAAGTTGAATACCCTTGAGCCTTCGCTTAATTACCGGCATTTAATCTAATTGATTCTGAATTTGCAATGTTTAATGCGTATGCGCCTCTTTGGTAATATGGTGGGACGGAGTCCTACACGCTAAATTTCGGTCGCTTGTTATCAGCTTGGGAATTCATTTGACTGGTGAACTTATCCTGACTTAGCTTTTGTTTTGGGTTTGACTGAGGAACACACGCAATTAATTGGACATGGCTATGATGTTTGAACTGGCCTTGTGTGGTTTGAGTGATATTGGGCGTTGCATGTTATACGAGCTGGCAGCTTTGGGCTTCACGGCTACTCCTTGGGTTTGGAAATTTATACATCTCAGATACTCTTAGATAACTAATGGCCCCTTGCGCTTTATGTTGGTTGGAAATTATGTTGTTTACAACATTGTCACTTGCCCCTTGCGCTTTATGTTGGTTTGGAAATTATGTTACTCCAGCACTGCTTACTTTGCCCCTTTTGGCGCACTCATGTTGGTTTATGAATCACATTGCTTTTGGAAACCCAGCTGCTCCTTTATTCATAAAATGCCGATTGTGAATTTGATTCAAGAATCTGTTGATTATTGTCAGTTATTCGACTCAATTTGCTCACTACTTTGCTTATACGTTTGCTGAGGTACATACAAAACCGATGAGACTTGGATTGGCTTTGGAATTTGACCTTGGACCCTTGGCAAGTCGATCATGCGGGTGACTTTGGGCTGGTGCACTTCCTTTGTGACTTGGGTTGGACTGGACCGATTGACTTTGGGCTTTACGCTTTGGGCTTCATCAAAGCCTCTTAAGGGTTTGGAAATTCTATTCAGTTTCATATGCCTACGATTTGACCGTTTAATTGCCCTTTGCGCATGGATATTTGGTTTGGAATTGGTTATAGACTAGCATGCTTCTTGTCCCTTTTGCGCTTAGATAAGAACATAGAATCGAGTGATAGTTGCCCTGTGCTATAATTGTAGATAAATCACTCATTGGCTGGATGCTCTTCATTAACTTTTCATCTTAAAAGGGAAATGATATAAACCCCTTTTAGGTATGATCCCACATGACTCACAACCCATCTTTTTGATACTACACTTTGGTTTGAGTCATAATCTAAGATGTTGAATTAATACGAGTAGCAGCCCCAATGCCTGATTTATTTTACAATTTTAGCATTTTGTTGGCAGCTTGAAACTCTTTCCTGTGTTCTCGGTTGGGGTGTGGGAGATGATTAGATTGCCCCCTTTCCTCCCATTGAGAGGGGCCGTATGATCCCATTGCACACACCCCAACCCTCTTACATTTCATTACTAACTATTCTTGTATATCTTTGTCTTTGTTCTTTGACATGTACATAATGCTCGTGGAACGGGAAATTGCTATAAGACTAAAAAATTGGGACTTTGGGCTTGGACTACGGGGGGTCTCCACTCCAAACACGTGTAACGGTTGGTGCACTTCTTGCTGATCCTTTCAGCTCAAGTGAGGTGGCGTCGATGCGACCCCCCATAGCAGCTTTAGATTTAAACTTTTCACTTGTATTTGTATCAATTTGTAATTCGTTTATTGTTTTCACTCTCGGTTGTAGTGTTGTGACTTATTCATTTTCGTGACTTTATCCCATAACTGTTACATTATTCTCTTGCTTGCAACCTCTGATTGACATTTGAAAGATAGTAAATAGGATAAGACTAACAATTGGTTAGCTACCTCATCTTGTTAGTTTTTGAGAATTTTAGATTTGAATAATTCTGGTTCGCTACCTAGACAGCTTCGATGATTCGTTCTTGTATATACATTTCTCGTACTACTCCTGAAATTCATTTCATATGTACATAATTTGAGCTTTTAAAATCCATGTCCACATGTATATAATTATTTAGACATTTTGAATTCTTTTCTTACATATATTCGCTTTATTCGAATAGATTTGAAATCCATGTCAGCGTGTATACTTGTTTATATAGTCTTCGAAATCCATCTTTACATATCATTTCATCATTCCTTGCCTATGATTTTGTAAGTGTATGGACTGATCCTGTTTGGGTCCATGTAACTCTTGGTCCAAATATAATTTTGTTCAGGTTCGGTCCATAACCAGCCAAACGGGCTGGAACAGGTGGCCCTAGAAAGCCAATCAGGTTGCCCTCTTAGTGCATTTTAGAAAAGCCCTAGGTTTGGGGTATCCTTAATGCATACGGGTCCTAGACACGGTCCATGTGAGGAATACCCGTTTCCCTTAAAATTTTCCAAATCATCCTCTAAAGTCAGAATAAAATTCACAATCAATCAGTCATCCAATTCAAAATCAATTTAAAAATCCAATGAGTCAAATCTACTTCAAATCAATCTCCCTCACATTCTCTCACCAAACACACACTGCAAGACCAGTCTCTCTCATACTCTCTCTCATCATACCCACTTCAAATCAATCTCCCTCACACTCTCTCATCATACCCAATCCAAGTCAATCCCTCTCACACTCTCTCATCATACCCAATTCAAATCAATCTCTTCCACACTCTCTCATCAAACACACTCTAAAATCAATCCCTTTCATACTCACTCATCATACACTCTTCAAAATCAATCCTCTCATACTTCAAAACCAGATACCCTTCACGAATTCTTCGAAATCAAAGCTTTTCGCACCCAACATTAAATACTCTTCATACACTCATTAGACACACTTCAACCTCACAAAGCATTTGAAATGCTTCCAAAAGTTCTAAGATCAAACTTCAGACTCCTTCCAAACTCCAATTGTCTCATAGATTCAAATCATCTTCCAATCTCAATTTCGAAGGCCAAACCAAGCCCAATTCTAAGCCCCAAATCCAGCTCATTCATAGGCCCAACCCGGCCCAATTTCAAAGGTCCAATCCGGCCCACATTTCAAGGCCCAGATACCCACATTTCAAGGCCCAAACCTAGTCCATCTCTAAGGCACAAGTCCGGCTCATTGCCTCAATTAGATCCCGATTTAGTTTCAAATCCAATTCAATTTCAATTCTGAATCAAATTTACATCCAATTCAATCCAATTCCGATTTAGATTCAATCTCAATTTCAATCCAATTCAATTCAAAATTCTTTTCATTCCCAATTTAATTCAATCTCATTTCAATCCCAAATAATTTCAAACATCATAAATCTCAAACTCCTCGAAACTTCAAATTCCTTGAAGTCAAGCATCTCGAATCTCTAACCGTCTCAGCAGCTCAACAGACTCGACCGTCTCAGCAGCTCAACAGACTCGACCGTCTCAATAGCTCAACAGACTCGACCGTCTCAGCAGCTCAACAGACTCGACCGTCTCAGCAGCTCAACAGACTCGACCGTCTCAGCAGCTCAACAGACTCGAATGTCTCCACCTCCACAGCTCACATATTCGAACATCTTAATAGACTCATCAAATTCAAACACCCTCAAAACCCCCAGCTCCTCAAAAAGCCGAACCCTTGAAATTTGATAATCCTTTCAAGCCTCAAACGTCTCACAGACCGAGCGTCTCACATACGTCATCATTTTAAGATTTCAAATATCTCATAGAGTTGAGCACCTCAAACCCCAAAACAAACTCAACAATCCATCGAACCCCTCGAAATAACCACAAAACCCCATTGACCCCTCAAAGACCCAAAAGGTCAAAATCCCAATTCCTCCAAAAAACTCCAAAAACTCCCAAATCCCCAAACACACTAAACTACGTAAGGTCTGATCTCAACAGGGAGTTGAGTACGTAGGCAGCCCATCCAGGGCGCGACCCCATTCCAAACAAAAAAACCCTTTCCCCCCTCTAAGGTGGCTCTCATATCTCTCAAAACACTCAAACCTTCTTTGGCTCCCACAAAAATTCAAACCGTCATACTCCAAGTCTTGTACATTCACTCAACCTCAAGCTTTTTTCTCAAATCTTCATTCTATACTCATCTGAATTCACCAATTCTTCCTCTTGGCGTTAGCTTGGCAGAAAAGCTTGCCTCATCCACTCCCTTTCTCTCTTCCTGTCCTAATCCTACCCTTTGGCTTTAAATGAATCTCTCTAAAAGGTTTTGAAAGAAGACAATCCCGACAATTGGAGACCGAGGTTTCCTCGGGCACCAATCCGAAGTCGTGGTCGTTGCCACTTCTAAGGGGTGTAACCCAGTGCGAACCCACAATAGAATCTCTGGCTTGATCAGATAAGTCCTATCCATAGGCAATAAATCATCAGAGTCAATTAACGGTTCTTAGAACCCTTCTTCTTCCTTCCTAGTTCCTTAGGTCAAACTAGGTGGCGACTCTAGTCAATTCCGCCTTATAGAGGCATAAGTCCGCGTGGGGTCCATCGAGAGCGGGTGTAGTGTTCACTTACACTCCCCTTATGCTTTCTGGGAAAGACGGACGATTTAGTAGGTATTTGAGGGTTGCCAGAATAACGGGTTTCCACCCTCCACAGAATGGCAATTTCTAGGATCTAGGCTTTTAGACAGACCATATTTAGATAGACCCCCCGCCTCATACCGAAAAATCACCCTCCACACAGAGTGCAGAAACGTAAACCCTAGGCAGTTAATGTCTAATGAAATAACCCAATAGAAGGAACCAAAAAACCATGTAAGTTTCACATTCAAGGCTCAATTAGTCACATCAAGCTGAGTTAGCCACACAATAGTTTCCTTTTTAAATCCATTCAAGCTCAGTTAGCGTTTTCCAAAACATTCCATAAAGCCCATTAGCAAAAGTATCTGAGTACGAGAAATCGTACCTGGATAACGTTAAAGCAGTTCTAGTCAACTTGCGCAAACATTCAACAGTACTCTGAAGAATATTAAAGGCAGTCTATCATCAATCACTTGTAGCCTACGTTAAGCTTAAATAAACCCCTCACTCTTATTTCTAAGTCTCAATTAAATGTTACGTATAACCTTCGACTTATCTTAGAATGTCAATAATAACTCTTAAGCTCAATACCCTTACTCTTAATTTAGAATAACGTCGTATCATAACCCATGATAGGTTTGTCTTAGAATACTATATTATTATCCCACAATGTAACGATTATTCATTCTTATCAACATCTACTAGCCGACCTATTATGATTAACTCTTCCCCTTAACTTAATTAAGATCTACATCTTGTATATTGGAATCATAGTGTTGTAGATACATTTTATTATAACTTAATTGAGCCACTAAACTCAATTATCATATCCTTAGTTCAGAATGACTTTCTATTATAACCGTCTAATAATCTTATCATAAGATGTTGAATTACCTCTCATATTGAAATAACTATATTATTATTAACTTAGACTTATCGAACTCTTACATTAATTATTCACAAGATATCTTATTTGCTTTATCATCAACTATATAATAAGGTGTTTTAAGATAACCTTTTATGTATCCTTGCTTACATTTAATTTCCTAAATGTTTTATTTTTACACGCATTCCCTCCATAGACTATGTATAATCCTTTAATACTAAACCTCAATAAACTTAAGTCTTAAATACGTTTTAAATTATTTACAAAACCTAAGGTTTCAAAGGAGTAACGTAATAAATTATTTTCCTTTATTATGTTTTAGGATAAACATTACATCTTAACATAAGGTAAAATTTATCTAAGAATTAAATCCCCATTCATAAGTGAAATTGCCAATTATTTAATAAGATCATCTATTCTGAAAATTCTCATATTTTACATTCAAATAACATATCAATATTCCCCATTACCGTAAAGTATATCAGTATAATATCTTATGTAACTTAGTTCCGTCTGATTAAAGGTTTAAAGTTTAAATATCTAATTTATATTTACAAACCTTTTTACAAGTTCTAGCTATTAACTACAACACTTATTATAAACTCACATTCTAAACATTGGTAGTTAATGTTATAAATGTATTTTATGTGGCTTATCTACTTCTAAGAAACTTAAAGATTATTATCTAGATTAATTCCCTAATCATAGTTTAATATAGTTTTACATCACAATCCTTTTAATGATTTTATCTTAAAACATTAAGTCATTATTCAATACTATATATGTTATGAAATGATTAAATGTAGACTTATAAATCCACTTCGCATTTAGATAAAAGTATTTCATTTACTTTATTATTGATAATGTTAATCTATTTGTGTAACATTAATCTAATTACAAATTTTCCTAATGTTAACTATTAATTACTTACCCAATTATAGACACATTATGGTCGTTGACTAATACTATACATGTATTTAAATACGGTTTATATAAATCTTAGAAATTCAAAGATAACTCTTTAATTTTAATAATCATAATTTAATACCACCTCATATAATATTCTTTTATTAGTATTATGTAGAGGTTTAGTTTATCTCATTAATTCCTTCATATTATATTTTCTATAAGGTATTTTATTTCTTTTATTTATGTTTAGTATATATATATATATATATATACTAGAATTTATTCAAGACATTCTTTATGTAGTTTTATTGCATTTAATTATTTATATTAACTTTTACACATATCTATATCCAATATATGTTTATAAAATAAAGTATTTTCCTTAGTTCCAATTAAGTATATTAACCTCCACATTATATAGTTAGTATAAATATAGATTTATTAAATTCCTTATTTTAACATATGTTACTATTTTATTTCTTATGTATATATATATGTATGTATTTAATTTTTACTTCACTCAAAAGTTGATACTCAAAAATATTTCTTAACATTCTGTATTAAATGTTAGTTTAGTCTTATTATATTATTTTCAACCTATAAAGTTTATTAATAAGTCATACTTTAATTTTTGTTACATTAAAAACCTTATGTTATAAGATAACTTATGAAAACCTTAGAAATACAATTTTTAAACCTACTTCCTCTTGTCCAAAAATTCCCAAATTAAGTATATAGTAACTATAACATTTTAGACACATTATAAAATTTTTATTTCATAAAAATATCTTTTTATTTAACCCAATAATTCCATAATACTCGGAACTTGTAAAAATTATAACTTACGTTTAAAAACTCAAAACCCATATTAATTTACATCAAAATAAACTAGATTTTATAAGGAATCTATACTTAAAATTTCAAGTCAAAATACATTCGGGAAGGTTGTTAAATAAATCTAACAAGATAGGGTATTATTATAGAATTATATAAACTTAATATATTAATAATAACCCACGTTTTAATCTCTGTCGTCCGTTCCACTTAACTACGATCGGACGGCCCAATTTTCCCCAGTTCTTCAGAAAACCCCAAATCGACACGAACAGAGATTCGATCGATTCTCTCAATCCGCAGGACGAAATTCGGTGATTCTTGTTTCATTGGATTCGAAATTAAAAGATGAATCCAATGGTACTAATTTTATAACCTATAATGCAGTGTTCGATGATTTCAATTCTGGGCTGTTCGAACTAGGGTATGTGCGAGTTTCTGATTCAAATTCCTACAAATTCTCTCTATGTATTGCGTATTGGGGTGAGGTCGGCGCGTGGGTTGGTGGGCAGGTGAGTAGTGGGCTGGTGGGTTGGGTAGTGGTATGGAAAAATGGGTGGATGTTCATCGTTGGAAAAATAACGAGGTGCTATGGATGGGTGTGATGTGTGCATATGATAAGGAAAAACATTTTCATCAAAAATAACGTGGCGAGATGTTATTACCTTTCGGGTGTCCAACGCAAGACATCGATATCCTTTATGTTCCGGTGCGTAGCCAAGGAAGATGCACGGTGTGTACGGGGTTGAAGTTTGTGGGTGGTGGTGGAGGCAACGTTGGGGTAGCAAAGGCAGCCAAAGGGGCGAAGGTGGGTATAGGTGGGCGGTTCGTGGTATAGTAATTCGTGGGGGCTGCGGGCATTGGTGGTGGTGGTAGGGGTGAGGTTTTAAAGGTAGGTAGAGGTAGCAAGGGCCTCGGCCCAAATTGTGGTGGTAAGCGGCTATGAAAGAGGAGTGTGCGTATGGAATTTGTGAGTGTTCGAATCATGCGCTCGGCCTTCCCGTTTTGTTGGGAGGTATGTGGACATGAGAAACGTAGTAAGGTGCCATGAGAGGCCAAGAAATTGTGCAGGGAGTGATTATCAAATTCGCGGCCATGATCGCATTGTATGTATTTGATTGTTTTGTTGAAATGTGTACGAACAAAGGCGTGAAAATTTGTGAGAATATCATGCGTTTGAGATTTTAATTTAAGTGGAAAAATCCATGTAAAATGAGAATAATCATCCAAAATGAGCAAATAATATTTATAACCAGAAAAACTGAGGACCGGGGAGGTCCACAAGTCACAATGTATAACATCAAAAGGAAATAATGAATGTTTATTTGAACGTGAAAAAGGAAGTCGTGACTGCTTCCCCAGTTGACATGAGGAACAAATATTGGAAGCAAATTTATTTATGGAGGATGACGGTGGCAAGTGGAGAGTGCGTAGAACTGCTGGACTTGGATGGGCGAGTCGATGATGCCACGAAGCGGGTGTGATGGTGGCGGTCAGGGCGGCTGGGTTGATGGAGGGCGCCGGGCATGACACAAACGGGTACAGTGCGCCTTGGCTATTGCACCGGTGGATCTCGGTCTTGGTGGTAAGGTCCTTAACAGAGAAACCGAATGGGTCAAATTCTACAGAGCAATTATTATCGATGGTGAATTGACGAACAGAGACTAAATTTTTGATAAGGGAGGGGGAAATGAGGACATTTCGTAACTGGAAAGGAGAGAGTTGGGCGGTACCGACCTGTGTGATGGCAGGGTGTGGCCATTGCCTACAACAATATTAGAGGGAATAGATCCGTGAAAAAGACCAGAACGTAGAATACCTGAGTTCGGTGTCATATGAGAGGAGGCGCCCGTGTCCATGTACCAAGGCGTTTCGTTGGTGCGAGACTGAGTGGAGAGGTTGTTGAGGGCGGTCACCAGGCTGGTTTGGTCCCATGTCGGCGGCGGCGTCTGTTGATGGAAGAGCGCTTGCGGCGGTTGCTGTGGGCGTGGGCCAAGGAGTCCCGGTGCAGTCCAGGAGGAGTTCCATTGGGGTTGGGCATTGAGTAAGGGCCAAAGTTGTTGTTGTAGAGAGGGCCGATTGTTATTATGACCCCGCGGTTGCGACCTCCCTGTCCCCGGCGATTATTACCGCGAGAGGAGTTGGAAGGGCGGCTGTTGGAGCTGTTGGGGTGCGGCGCATCAGCAGGGGGTGGTGTGGTGTCGGCAGGCGGTGCGGCGGCAGAGGAAGATGAGGTTGGCGGCGCGGCCAGGAGAGCGGTGGAGGAGTGGATGGTGTTCTGACGGCATGTTTCTTCGAGAAGGAGGGAACTGCGGACCTGTTGAAAGGTTGGAAAAGGTCGCTGAAACTGGATGATGCTCCGTTATATGGCAAAGGAGTCGTTGAGGCCGCTGATTGTCTGGAGCACCAAGTTTTCGTCAGAGACGGGGCTCTCTACATCCGCAAGGGCATCCGCCAGAGACTTGAGTTGGGCACAATATTCGTTGATGGTGAGTGTGCCTTGCCGGAGACCGCGAAATTCAGCCTCGAGCTGGATAGCCCGGGCCTTTTTGTTGTCCCTGAATAAGTCCTCGATGGCTAACCAGACCGCGTAGGCGGATGTATTTGGTTTCATTATAAGGCTGAAAATGTCAGGTGAGATTGTGGCGTAAGCCAAGAGAGAACAGGGAAGTCGAGGAGGGCCCAGCTTTCGTCGGGGGATGGAGGAGTGCCGTCAATATGGGACAGCAGATTGAATTTGCCCAGTGTTCTAAGGAACAAGTGCCGCCACATAGTGTAATTTGATGGCTGTTGAGTGAGTTCGATTCGGACATGGTTCGTAATCGAGTTCACATGCAGGGCCTGAGTGAGTGCAATCGCGCCAGGAGAAGGGGGCTGGGTTTGTTGTTGTTGACGTGGGGGCGAGTGTGGGGGAGAGGCAAGAATAGTGTTCTGTGAGGGCGCAGGAGATGGAGGTTGGTCATTCATTGCAAGGTGTGAGTGCGCAGGGGATGGAGGTTGGGCATCCATTGCAAGGTGGGACAGGAGGCGGCGTGAAACGGAGGTTGAGTGCGAGGCGGCGTGAAGCAAGAGCAGCAGGGAGATGAAAAAGAAATAAAATAGTAAATAAATAGAAGTGTATGCGGGTTGAGAAGCGGAAGTCCGTGATGCGTGAGATTTGTTACAGACAATTTGAAAATATTTGAGAGTGGCAGAGGTTGTTAGGCGTAACAGCCGTGGAGAAGATTTGACAGGGGTTGGTAGGGAAAGAGTGATAATAGGATCGGGAGAGGTATTTTAGGCTGATACCATGTAAGAATAAGTTAATAAAACAACATTGACTGTTCTCATTGAGTTACAAATACGTATATATATATATATATATAATAGAGTATGCAAGGGATGAGGCCTATAATTAAGGCCATGACTATGAGTGAGGCCTACATAATAGGAGTGCACAATATGCACGTATTAATTAGTTTAACAGGGAATGAACGGAAATGCAAAAACGAACATCATAGATGGTGGAATTTGGTCAGAATCATACCGGAGATGCGCCAACGAGGAGAATCAAATTCGTTTTTCTGGAAAACTATGATTGTATGTGCTGACCAAGTGGGGAACTTTAGTTACTTATATCTTCCAAACGATCGAGAACTAGCTTGAGGTTCCTTCATAAGAATTGTAGAGGAATCAGAGATCTTTAAAACGAGCTATAAAACAAGAATTTTCGCCCACGTATGAAGAAGATATGATAGGACGAAGTTTACCTGTTCAACTGAAATTTCCGGATTTCTGGGTTTCCAGAACTCGGGGAGGCAACTTTCGATGCCTTTATCTTTCACCTATTGAGAATCAGCCTTTAGTGTAAAAAGGAAAGTGTTAGAGGAGTTAAAGATCTTTCCAAAGAGATATTGTGCATGGATTTTCGTACAAGGATGAGAAAGTTATGATAATGACAAAATCGGGTTTACCATTCGTTTCTGGAAATTCTGGGCAGAAAACTCACGAACTGAATCAGGTGACGAACTTTAGACCATTTTCTGTACCAATTGGTAGTGATTCAGACTTAGATTTCTAAATAGAAGTTGAAGAAAAATTAAAGAGCTTTAAATGAGCTATGGAACAACGGATTTGGCTCAAGAACGAGAGAGTTATGGCTAGCACAAAATCAGACGTTTACTTGACAATTCTGGATTTCTGGGTTCATCAGGCTGAGGAGGAAACTTTGAGACTGCATAACTTTTTTGTGAGGCGAATAAGGTTTAATGTGATAGATGGTTTAAAACTAGGTTAAAAGGAGAAGAGAATGCAAAAGACGGCACTCAAAAATTCTCAAAGACGGAGAGATATAGATGTCACAAGTTAGGCCAATATTCTGGCGGAAGTTAGCAAAAATTGTGGAGATAAAACGACTAACTGCTGAGGCACGCATCCCGAGGCGCGCAGGTGAGTCAGCAGCCATGCCACATCAGCATCTTTTCAAAATTTTGGCTCTAAACTTCATTTTATCATAACTTTGGCTAGGATGATCCGTTTTTGACGTTCTTTTATCAATCTTCTTGATTTTCCATAACCTTTTTATTGGTATAGGTTTCATGGGCTGGTTTGACCATTCTCAAAAAGTCAACCCTAGCAAGGCTTAAGAAGCTTTATGGTTTCCATAATTTTTTTTGACTTTTATGAGTCAAATTAATGTCCAAATTATTTCTAAAATCTTTATAATATACTTGGAGTGTTTAGAAATTTTCCCAAGATTTATTGACTTATAAATCTTATTATTAAATTCATAATACTATATAATATATAATAATTTAATACTTAATAGTATTCTTTAGGGTTAAATAGAAGAAATCCCCTAAATTAATTTCCATAATTCCACATAATATTAATATTCATAATTCCATACAATACTTTAATATTAAATAGTATTAATTAACTTTTAACAAAAGAAATCCCCTAAATTAATTTAGGGGTATTTCATTGTTTAAGCCCATAATTACCCTCACATGTCATTAATTAAGTCCTACTTAACTTATACTACCTCCGTCCCGTCATAAGTGTCTCATTGCTTTTTGGCACGCTTTTCCACTTCAATATTAAATATATAATATAAAATAATTTTTAAAATTTAATTTTTACAATATATAGTTTTTCACATAAAGATTCCATTATTAAAAAAAATTTATAAAATATATTATCTTACATGTTAAATATTGAAGTCAAACGACAAGCTCAAATAGTAAAGAGGACAAAGTGAATGGGACGGAGGGAGTAACATCATTGCTTATTTTCAAGTTGTTGGGTTGGTCCGGGACCTTGTCCGGGTCCTAAGTCTCGGACCCAACCTTAGGCATTCTCTCGGCATGATTTTACATATGGTCCGGGACCTTAGCAGGGACCTAAGTCCCGGACCAGCAACAGGTTCAACTCTCGGCTACAAAAATGGGGGTGGTCCGGGTCTTTAGCCAGGGGCTAAGTCCCGGACCAAAGAAAGAATGGAACTCTCGGCAAGATTAACGTGGTGGTCCGGGACATGGGCATGGACTTAAGTCCCGGACCTATCAAACTGGGTACTCTCGGGGGTGATTTAAGGGGTGGTCCGGGACATGGTCCTGGACCTAGGTCCCAAACCCTGCTGCAGTTTTGTCAAATTTGCATTTCCAAATCTGTTACAACTCTCTATTCTTTTACCATTTGATTTCCCAATCTTTCTCACTTATATTCCACATGTTTTAGCATCTAATTACCAACCTAAACCACCTCAAACTAATCATCAAGTCCATTCTTTAACTCTTGACTAATTCACTCAAATTCCACACTTAATTTCAAACCAACAAAAGCAAGTTTCCATTTCTGTTAAAGTTTTTAAATGTCCTCTTTACTACCATTCCAACTACTCTCTTTAATGCACTCAAGACCACACCATTCTAGGTAAATTTTGACAGAACTTGCCGACATTCCTAAGCATTCTCCACACACTAAATCAGCTCACAATTCAGTTTTTCCACCCCTGTTTATAAGCATTTTGTTTTTCCCACTTGTACACACATATGTAACAGTTTACTCTTAAGGCTTCTTTCCACACTTAAACAACATTTAAGCAGCTCCATTCACAATCAAATTGTAATATCTTAACTACACTAAATCAATATCATTTACACTACTTACAAAATCTTTTTACAAGGAAATAAACTAACACAAGGTAAGCTCTTTACCTTGCTAGTTTCGGTTTTCCTTTTCCTTCTCTTCCTCCTCTTCTTGATCACTCTTTCTCTTCTTATTCTCACACCAACAAAGGGTCTAGATTGCTATCTACAATCATATCCCCATACACACATATCAACCTAATTAATTCAAATTCTCCTCACAAAAACTAGTATTTCAAGAGCTAGTTTTAGGGCTCTAACTTAGATATTACCTTAGAGTATCCAAAAGGAGAGCTTGGCAATCAAAATGATGAAGTTCCAGCACTCCACAAGGGCAAGAAGAAACCGGCTGGAATGGAGAAAAATATTCAACATCAGAATTTTTGATTTTGCAAGGAAAAGCTAGAAATGAAGAGCTTTTGACTTTCTTTTTACCTTAGAGTATCAAGAAGATGAAGGAGACCCAAAAACACCTCTTAAGCTCCAAAATGGCCTACTTCCATGGAGATGAAGATGAAGGTTTCAAGCTTTTGAAGGGTGGAAAACGAAGCCCTTGCCGATAGGAATCTAACGGTAGTATTTTTGTTTGATTTGGTGTTGATTTGAGCAAGTTGGAGAAGAAATAAGGCGGAAGCTATTTGCTCTCTTATGAAATCGCCATGTACAGAGGAAGAAGAAGAAGGAGCTCAGTTTGGAGGGGGAAAAATCGTGAATGAGAAGAAAAGAAGGTGAGAGAGAGTACTAATATCCCATTTAACTATTCCCTCTTTACTTTATTACTTTTGTCCTTTTGTGACTAAATAAAAACTAGCTAGTTATTTAATTAAGGGTGTGTGTGTGTGTGTCTAGTTAGAAAACCAGCCCCACACTAGTAGTAACCCAGGTCGTTTTTCGTCTTTTCGAATTAAACGGGTTTCATCTCCCGGTTTCGACACTATTCACTCCCGGGACCCGTTTTCCGGAATTTTCCCGTTTAATTATTTTAATTGCTCTAGACCCTCACTATGGTCTAATTAATAATATTTAATCAATTATAATTATTATAAGTTCATTAAACCCGTTTAAAATTATGTTTTTCCCGGTTTCTCAAAAAACGCGTTTTAAAGCTCGTTTGGATTTTTAACTCGTTTTCCGGATCCGTTTTCTCCGGGAATCGTTCCACATATTTATTTAGGCTTAATTAATCTCTTAAATATTTATTTAGCCTAATTAATCACTATTTTTAAACCCGGGTATTTCAGCTAATGAAGTTTATCACCTGCTGAGCTATAGTTTTGCTCACCCCTATCTCCGTCTGATTTGTAGGTTTTAGTTCGTGCTTGGAGATTCAGTTTCTACTTTTCATCTTGGCATTTGAGTTTTTTTTTCAGCTTATTTGGCCATGGTGCCCAGTTGTAATTAGATTATGCTTTGTATTCCATTTTAGCTTCCCCTGTGTATTGTAAAGACATGTTGTAATCGTTTATTTGGTAATATATGAGCATTAGTTCTATTTTGATGTTTCGATAGTGTAGCCTTGCGTGTCTTAGGTAATAAGCATACGGCGTGTAACGGTCTCTCAACCAGGGTGGTTTTGGGGTCGTTAGATTTAATGGTATTAGAGCTAGGTTTGGTTTTCGTTGGGATTTGTGGGTGTCTGCATGTCTACTACGCTTCTGTGTCCTTGTCTATTATCTTTTGTGTGCTATATGCTATGAGGGTTGACTGCTCTCTGGTGTCTGTTATGTGTGTTTGCTCTATGGTTGTCTGCTATCAGAGTGGCGCAGGGAAGTGTAGTGTCTATTTGCATGTGCTTGTGTGTTCTGAGAATGAGTCTGAGGAGTCGGGTCCTTTGGGAAAGGATGACCGAATGTGAGTTTTTGTTTGACAGAGTTGTGCGCTTCAGTTGTGAGCTTGTGTTACGTGCTTGTGTTGTATGTTCTATGTTGTGTTCTGGTGGGAGTTCGCGAGTGTGTTGGTCCTTTGGGTAAGGACACCTCTGAGAGTTCTTGTGCCTTTAGGCTGAGTGTTAGTAATCTTGTGTTTCACCTCTTCTGTCAGTGAGTCAGCTAATAAGTTCTGAGTGTTAGATTTGTGAGGTGCAAGCTTCTGAGATACGTGAGTGTTGTTCCTATTCCTTCAAGCTTAGCCTTCAGCAACCTTCTACTTTGTTCCTTTGTTAGTGAATCAGCTAGTGAGGTCCGTGTGTTAGCTCGTGCGAGTTAGAGCTTTTCGGGTTATGTGAGCGTCCTTCCTGCGCCTCTATGCTAAGTCTTAAATGATCATCTGTTGTGTTTTTCTGTTAGAGGGTCAGTAAGTGTATTATGAGTGTTAGCTCTGTGAGTTCAGGCTTCTGGCTTCTGAGACGTGTAAGTGTTCTTTCCGGGCCTTAGAGTTATGTGTTAGTAGTCTTCTTCTTGTTCTTCTGTCAGTCAATCAGTAGTGAGTTCTGTTCTGAGTGTTAGCTCCTTGTTCGTGTTCGTAGTGTTCCTGCACTTGAGATGGATCTGTTCGTATTCTGGGTTTCTTCGAATTTTGAGGACGAAATTCTGTTTAAGAGGGGTATAATGTTATGCCCCAGATTTTTTTTTATTTTCTTTCTAATTCGCAAAGGGGATCTTATTAATTTCGGTCTTATAATAATGTTTTATGACATTCTCCTAGTGTTATTATGTTGGCTTGATGAATGAGGGCTAAAGATGTCCTTTTTGTTTTATTAATATTAAGGATTTAGGAGGAGTTATTTATTATTATAATTATTTCCTTCCTCCTTCCTCAATTTTATTTCACGTTCATTCTTCATCCTTCCACAACTGTATTCTCGCTCTGCTATTCACGAGATAACTTCCGATGCGTATATCTTCTTCCTCCCTTTGCTTCTCTTCTACAAAATTCCTCCTCTATGCAATTCAATTGATTTGGTGCTTGGTGAATCTGAGTTCGGTTGCCGTTCTCCGTTCCGGTTCTTCGCTCTTCTTTCTGGTGTTGTTTTTTCCTTCGATTG